>JAODXP020000025.1:16224635-16269635 GCA_027497455.2 Sardinella longiceps
TTTTAATGACAAGTCCTTAAAAACAAGGCCCACGCGTAGCGGCACTCATTTAACTGGAGTGCCTTAGTCAATAGAATTTCTGAATTTGGATCTATATCTAAAACCTTGGACTAAAAGAGCACCCAAAATCCAAGAAGCTGAAAAAACTGGATAAGAGCACACCATTTTCTATTAAGTAAAAATATCCTCCTGGATGTTGGTGAAAGTGCTACATGTGTTGAAATACTAAAGCAGGAACAGTTCTGCATCTTGGTTTTGCACAAATAATGTTCTGGTAGAAGATCCTAGACGACAAAACTGATGCAGTTTGGACTGGCCCATCTTAGCTGCCATTTCACCAGGTCACCGTCTGAATCTGGCCAAACTCTGATGGGCAGGCCAGAAAAAAGTTTTGGAGGAGGCAAGGCAGCAGGCTGTGGACTCTCTTGGCCCTTCCTCCCAGGGAAAGACAGTATGCTTCTCCATCTCTGGACACCTTCTCTTCCCAGAGGAGATAGAGGGACCATTCTTCATCAGCAGCTGTTTGCTTATTACCTCCGCCAAGGAGGTTATGTTTTCAGTCGCGTTGGTTACTCTGTTGGTTTGTTTATCTGTTTGTTTGTCAGCAGGATAACTCGAAAAGTACTGCACGGATTTGGATGACATTTTTGAACAATGTGTATATTGGGACAAGCAAGACCTGATTCGATTTTGCAATTTATCTGGAATTTATATTGTGTCTGTGACCACATTGCCTTGGCGGAGGTCTTTTCTAGTATGATTATAAGTCTAGATTACACACACAAACACACAACATACAGGCAAACACACACACTCAGTGGATGACCTGTCCCCTTACCTTTAGGGCAAGACACATACACACACATTTACTATCACAAGCAAAAATCAGAGGTATACTTCAGCAGTTGTCTGACAGAGCAGGCTAACAGGATAATGTGTTAAATACATTTTTGCCATGTTAATACTCCTAGAACAGACACCCACATAGCTCTTGTCAGCTCCACAGAGAGTAGAAAGACCCACCTGACAGTGCAACAGAGTGGGTTAAATATACCTTAGGCTCTTTCATAGCAGGCAGGCACTCTATCTGTCATACAGACGCTGCTGCTCTGCTTGACAGCACAGGATGATGTGTTAAGCATACTGCGTATATATAACAGCAAGCCAATACCAAGATCTTACAGAAAAGAGGCTAGAAATATAATTTGTTCAAAAGCATTTAGTACAGGTTGTGGCCCCACACAGAGGCGGAGACGTTCACAAAACACACACACACACACACACACACACACACACACACACACACACACACACACACACGCACACATACGTACAAACATAAACAAACAAGCCAGCAGATTCAGAATCTATCTGCCAGATAGTTGAACATGAAAAAACTGAATCAAAAGAAAAGAAAAAAAGAGAGGAGTTGGAGAAGTTCTTGAGAGACCTTTGTATGGCTGTAAAATAGGCCTTTATCTGTGGCTGTGTTATGTCGCTTAGATTTAGTCTTGCTGTGTCTTAGAATATTTGTTTTGATAGGCATGTAAGAACAAACACACACACACACACACACACACACACACACACACACACACACATACGTTTGACCTGATCATCCTTTGTTTTTAGAAACAGTGTTTTCGACTGGTATGAAAGCAGGTGTCATAAGGAGTGGGCCTTTCAGTAGTGAACAAAACACAAGGCTCAAAGGCATACTGGAAGCCTTCGATTTACCCATTGATCTGAACCTTGTTTACCCAAAGGATAAAATAAATAAATCTGAAACTCCAGCCAAAGTATTCAATGTTTTGGCTATTTGGACAAAAATGTTGACCACAGTTGCTGTGTCTCTGTTGGTTTCCTAAATCGATCTCCTCTCTTCAATATGGCCATTCATGCAAGACACTTTGCTTTGAACATGTTTAAACCGTTTGTCCACTTCAAGCTGATAATGTGCACACAGTGTCAGTCCACATTTCACTTCATATGGTGTGAATGCTATTCAATAAGAAACAAGGAAGTGAATACTATCGAGGACAATAGTGAATAGCGAGGGTGGACTGACAACATTAACACCCAATCCCATTTCTACCCCTTACCCCTCCACTTAGCCCTTCCCCTTGGTTTTTGTGTGTTTCCGCGAGGTGTCCCAATTGTCTTTGGGTTCTAGGGCTAGGGCTAAAGCCTGATTTATAGTCAGGAACAAACGTAACTGCGCGATAACGCAGTGAGCCACGCAGTTATCTTTGTGTAGCTACAAAGCAACAGACACATACAGTTTGCTTCCCTGTATTGAAGGCAGAGAACAATCCTCTCGCTGCCCCTACCTTGACGCATAGCACAGATCTAGTGATCTGTAGTAAAAACCAAAACTCACTGCGTCGGCCTGTCGGTGATAGGCTGAAAAAGGAGTATAACCAGCCCTTTAGTGTGAGGGCTACCTGAACCTTCAAATGTAGCCGCTCCAGGACCTCCCTAAAAACGAAGGGGTATCACACATGTAGTTAAATACGCTGTCACATGTTTTCATATCGTATTTGTCAGTCCGCGAAATTACCGGTATTTATTTTACAGTGAAAGTTGAAATTGCGACACAAATCAGTATGCATGTTATTTTATTAAGGAAGTGAATTCACATATTGTCTCTCACTTGTCATTCGGTTTCATGGATAAGCGATAGGCACAAGGGGGAGGGCTAGGGGGAATTGTAGTAATAGCACTTGAGCAAAGGAGTGTTCAGACCAGGAATGATAACTGTGAAGATCATTGTAACAACAATAACGATTTAAGCGTCCCCAATGACCAGCCATGATAAAATATGGTCATGTGAATGTCAAGTGTAATGTCTAACATTTGATGGTTTCTGATCAGCTTTTTAGCTTTACTATTATTCTGAAAGTGATCAACAAGCCCAGCGACACTGACACTTCCCCTTACAAACCAACACACACCTACTGTACATCCGAAATAAACTCCAAATATTGAAATAGGTTTGGCATTTGTGTAAAAGAAATAGAGAGAGAGAGAGAAGCGAGAGAAATGACCTTTTTCAAGCCCCCAGACGGAGTAATCTAATACGTTTCATTCAGTGGGGTTAGCACATGCAAGCCAAGCTAAATCTGCTGCCTTTGGAGGTGCTTTTGTCCTTGAAAAGGGACTTCTGACAACCCTCGGGTCCTTTAGAGTGACGGTGATTCATCCCCTCGCCGCCAAACCTTAAATGTACATCGCCCTCTCTGAAACTCCCCATGGCTCTCATCTCAAAGCACCCCTGATGAGCACTTTTCAAATGTGTTGGAGACGTCACAAACAGTCAAGAGGGTTTCTTTCTTTCTCTCTCTCTCTCTCTCTCTCTCTCTCTCTCTCTCTCTCTCTCTCTCTCTCCATCTCTCTCGGTCTCCCTCTTTGCCCCTCTGTGACACTCACACATCATGGAGTTTGAAAATATTCTCCTTTCAAGAGCTGGTTATGGCACTTGACTGGAGCGGCACTTGTGTGCCCTAAGACAGAGGCAGAGGAAGGACATTTTCAAGGTGGTGAAATTAAATCACTTTCTTTCTTTCTTTCGATTGCCTGTCTGAACTAGCGCAACCGTTTGGAGTTTGGAGTAACCATTACTGCCTAATTGTTGCAAATTATTCTATATTCTGATGTGTTATATTAGACACATCTGCTAGCTGTAAACATTTTGCATTACACATGCGCAAAAATAAACAGCCCCTCTCTTTATTCTCACACATACAGTAGATTTCAGCTCAACTTATATTGAATTCTATTTATTTTCATAGTTATTTCACAGAATCTGTCCATTGAAATGTAGGGGGTAAAAGCAGACCAAGAACAACTTATTTTCTTATCTGTGTTTAATGAATAGTCAAGTCTATCTCAGATATGTATTACTTTGCACCCTTCTGAATAGACATTGTCTAACACTTTTACAAACTAAAACCAGTATCAACAGAACAGCCTTGTCATTGCACACACACACACGCACACACACACACAGACACACAGACACACACTGAAGATCTCTTTCAAACACTCTGTCTTTCTATATCCATATGTGTGTGTTTGTGTGTGTGTGTGTGTGTGTGTGTGTGTGTGTGTGTGTGTGTGTGTGTGTGTGTGTGTGTGTGTGTTTGTTTGTCTGCGTGTCCCCCTGGTTGCACATCTCCTAGTGCCAGGGGGATCAGGTGGCTGGAGATGGATTCCTTCAGCCGATACTCCATCTACACGCGTTTGCTTTGCGGGAATGATTTGTTATTAGTTGATTTAATCGAGTGGATTAAAATCAATTCTGCTGGGAGCGATGGACCCGGCGCGCCGCCGCACAGTGCAGCGCATTCCATAAATCAGAGTGGCCGGTAACAGAGTTTTGCGGCGTTGCCCATGTGGCGCATCCATTCGGCCCCGGACGCGGATCGATCATTAAGAGGGCGATGCATCTTCCTGGCAGAGCAGACTGGGTTGGGTCCACAGAGGCACGGGCCCGCAGGCTAAGTGCCCATTCAAACAAACTGAGCTTGATAGCTTTAACTTGCTTTCAGCTACCCAAAATCGGTCCATTAAGACACTGGCAGCAACCGCGCCTTACTGAGCATGCCCAGACGCTATGGTGTCCTGAACATGGCTATGATTAATGGTATGAACAAGCACTGATGAGTATGTCTTGAACATGCCCATGTTCTGCAAGACCGGTGTCCTGAACGAGCCCCCATTCAATGCTGATGGTTTCCTTAACATACACAGTGTCAGTAAAGGTCATGTCTAGTAGTCTTCTTCTTCTTCTTCTTCTTCTTCTTCTTCTTCTTCTTCTTCTTCTTCTTCTTCTTCTTCTTCTTCTTCTTCTTCTTCTGTTCCTCCTCCTCCTTAAACATCTGCAGTATTTCTCCCTGCATGTAAGGATTCTGACAGCATATTTCTGAATGTATCTCTTCAAAATTCTCACTGTTAATCATCACACATTGTTTTGAAAGGGTCAACAAAAATGAATATGCATTTTGCTGAATGCAACTCTTCAGTTGGAGTGCTTTTATCTCTCTGTAGAATGCACTTGTGTGCATCTATAGCTCAGGTGAAGTGGGAAGAATCTAATTTGTGTCTGCTGAATTGAGAACATCTCTTTTCTTCTCTCTTTCTCTCCCATTAGCTCCCGTCAATCCACATTTACGTAAGTATTTATCTTTTTTATTCAGCCTCTCTCTTTCTCACTCCATTGGTCTCTTTGTCCGTGTGTCCCCATGCTGTGTGTGTGTGTGTGTGTGTGTGTGTGTGTGTGTGTGTGTGTGTGTGTGTGTGTGTGTGTGTGTGTGTGTGTGTGTGTGTGAACCAAGTTGCAGAGCTGCACACACACACAGCCACCCACCCACCCACACACACACACACACACACACACCAACATACACACACACACACACCAACACACACACACACACACACACACACACACACACACACACACACACACAACAACACACACACTCATACATGGACACCTCTCATTTGTCCTGATTGCTAATGGTTATGCTCTCCTCTCCATACACCTTTCTACTGCTTTGCCACAGCTTGTCTTTTTTTCTTATCAGTCTTGATGAGTAGGTTCTGGACACAGACCCCCCCACCTCTCTCTCTCACACACACACACACACATACACACACACATTCTCCCTTGCTCTCCAAAGCTGCATACTTAGCCTCTCCTCTGAGAGCCTGGGCCCTCATTTAAATCAAGGCTGCTGAGAAGAGAGTAACGGTGTGTGTGTGTGTGTGTGTGCGCGTGGGGTTACTCCTGCTGGTGACCCTGCTGGACCTTCTTAAACAGCGCCGGGAGTGTCTCCTCCACTCCTGCTGCCCTCGCGCTAAAGCCCCAACCCAACCCCACCCCACCCAACCCCATCCTCTCAAGGTTGCCCCTACCCAGAGCTCAGAGCTATGTTTTAATCAAACCCATGAATATTAACCAGAGGAGCCTCCGTCTCCGTCTGCCGTCCCGGAATTTCAATCTCTCCTCCAACAAAGGTCTTAGAGGAGTTCTGACAAGGTTTCGCTTCTCTGCATGTTTTGGTTAATTGCCATGGATTTATTTTTCTTTTTTTTTTTATTGGGCTTTGATAAGCAGAGTAGTCATTGTTGAGGAGACTCGGGGGGATAGATAGTGCACACAGGTTTTATGGCTAAGACATCAAAAACTCAAGGGCACCACAGAAAGCAGTAGAGTCAAGTATGTTTTTTTTTCTTTTTTTCTTTTTTTTTTGATCATTTTAACATAATCTCCTCATTAAAAGCGGGTGTCTGTGAAGCACCGCAAGAGCATCCAATTATTTGTTTTTTCCGCTGCCGCAAAGGCAGCACCCAGTGTCTCTCTGTGGCCTTTCGGACCTTCGGAATCGGTGTCAGGGAGGTTGTGCACTGACCATGAGGCCCTGTTAGGATTCATGGTCTGTGCATTCGGACAGGAAAAAAAAGGGATAAAGAAATGTAAAAGGACATCACATTTCCTATTCAACTGACGTCTACGGAGCCTTTTTACCTTTTAAAGTATATCAATCGATGTGAGCACTAAGCTGTTCAAATGTAGCGTTTTCATTGTCAGCCCACCTACAGTTGTGTAGAAGACCTAAACACACACGCACGCACACACACATACACACACACACACACACACACACACACACACACACACACACACACACACTTGGGGGCCAGGAAAGCGTAGAACCCCACCAGAGAGGCTTTTAAAGCTGTGTCTCTGTAGGCGAGAGAGAGAGAGAGAGAGAGAGAGAGAGAGAGAGAGAGAGAGAGAGAGAGAGAGAGAGAGAGAGAGGGATTTAGGCTTTCAGAACCTTTGACGTGAAGCATGTTGCAGTGGGACTTAAGCATTTAATCCTATTTAATGTTTGTTTTTGTTTTTTTTCATCTGAACTAAAATAATAGGAAAGTCAATCTGTTGTTGTTTTAATTAATCTTTTATATTCCCTTGTTTAACAGACCACTGGGCTTTTTATATTTATGCAGCTATTCAACTTCTATTCAAGTGCCCAGAATTGTATTTTAATGCAGTCCTATCTTTGATTTGTTTTATCGTTTTAATGCTGCCTTCAGCCACTTCTGACTTCAAAAGGGAATAAATTCTGAATCTCACTGGAACCTTGAATAAGGAAACATTGGAATTATTCATTTAATATTAATTGATTAAACAAATAAACGACAAAATCTATTCCCAAAACTTGTATAATGGCATGCCCTGCCCATCAGTCATATTGTAAGTCTTCCCTCTTTCTATGGTTTTGAGTCTTCCAATTTCTCACCCCCTTTTGACCTTTGACCCCAGGTGAGTTCCACTGCAGCTTTGAAGAGGAGCCCATCTGCCTCTTTGTCCAGGACAAGAATGACGACTTTGACTGGACACGACATAGCGCCGCTACGCGCGACACCAAGTATACACCCAACACAGGCCCCAGCGGTGACAGAGCCGGCTCGAAACAGGGTAAGATCCTGGACGTTTATGCACCATTTCATATACAAGTAAACACAATGTGCATTAGAAGACTTGTTTGTATTGTTTCATGGGCATGAATTGAATTTAAGAACATTGGAACATCATGTCGGTTAGACATTCAGTAGTTTCAACGCTTCATCAGGCGTTCAGTAGCCTTTGAGTAACATAGGTAGTAACACAGCTCTGGCTTCAAGTGTGCAACAATATCTGAAAAATTAAGTACTTGTTGGGCTGTTGAAGTTAAAGGAATAGTTCACCTCTTTATGAAAATTGGTTATTCATCCACTTACCTGGAGTTGCATATGTGGGTAAGAGCATTTTGGTCTCAGTGCATGCGTTGTCCAAGTCTGGCAACCCCAATTTCACCTTTAGCTTAGCATAGGCACTGGAAAGTAAAGTTGCCAAAGAGTTGCTATCTGGCAACATTACATTTCAGTACCTATGCTAAGCTAAAGCTAAAAAATGGGGAAAATTGAGATGCCATACTAGGAAAATGCAAGTACTGAGACCAAAATGTTTTTACCAATTATGTGACTCCAGGTAAGGGGGTGAATAACCAATGTTGATATGGAGGTGGACTATTCCTTTAACACATTAATAGTGTGTAAGTGCAATCTCACTTTATTGAAATTAAAAAATTACATGGCCCCTCAAAAAATGTGTTTAAACAACATTGAATTGGACTCATATTGGTAAGGAACAACGTGGATCATTTTTCTCAGGTGGCTATAATGCAAAATACAGTCAGTTATCACATGAGCTTGCCCTTGTAATGTGATGTCAATCACCCCACTCTACATTTCCATTTATCTTGGTGTGGGTTGACAGACGAGATTTCCAATTGAACTGCAGTAGAGAAGCACACAGACAGTAATACCCTAGGCAGCCAGTTGTGACATCCGGCTGCCTCTCACTTTACTTGCGCTGCATGAGAAAAACTCATTCAAACACAGTATGACTAGTCTTCTCGCTTGATGCTCATAAAATGTTCATGCTTCCAAAAAAAGAATTTGTACACAGTGTCTGGAAACCCCACACACACACACTTAAAGCTTCACAATGCATCAGCAGCACACTTTATCTTAATGAGTGTGTAGGCCTAACGTCGTAAGTAATGATCATTTGTCCCGTTGTAAGAGACCAAATGTGAGTGGGAATATGTAATTTTTTTCTTTCTCTCTCTGTAATTTGAAAAGGCTCAGTATGAGTGGGAATATGTTTGTGCTGTAAAAGGCACAATATGAATGGGGAAGGGGTTTTGTGTTCCAAAAAGGGCCATTGTGGCTGGGAATGGCTGGGCTTGTGTTGATGAGGATATTATCCCATTGTAAAGGAAGGCAGAGACTGCGGATTAAAGCTTTACTGGAACTGGTAAGCGGCTAAGGCATAGGACAGGAAGACAAGGCACGGAGGGAATCGCGTGTGTTCTGTATGTGTGAGTGTGTGTGCGTGTGTGTGTGTGTGTGTGTGTGTGCTTGTATCTTCTCTTCAGAGAGAATCAGGTTTCTGTGTTTGTATTGTTACTTGGGTTGTCTGTAAAGGATATTGTGTCTGTATTGAAGATATCATCACCTGTGTGTGTGTATGTGTGTGTGTGTGTGTGTGTGTGTGTGTGTGTGTGTGTGTGTGTGTGTGCGTGTGCGTGCACACACATCATGACTGGCATTATATCTACAGAGGAAATTTCTGAATGTGTTATCATTTTGTGTGGTTGTGTGGTGCAAGGCAGTGCCTTTCAATACAGTTGCTGTGAAGCGACTGTAGTACTCAGAACACTGCAATGTGATTCGGTTCAACTGAGTTCAGAGCACTGGGAGGTGATTCTATAGAGTTTATCACCATCTGATGCAGAGTGGAAAAGACATTGGGTGCAGAAAGTGGATGATGTAGTCGATGGTCATAGAGTTTCAACGCTCTCACTGTTGCGCTGTGAGACACAGAGTGTATTTAAAAGAATGCTTCTGAATTGAACACACTTGTTTTTCACCAACTCTGTGTGGACCCACATTGTTCTCAATGCTGGAATTCAGGTGTAGGGAATCTAATAATCTGATAATCTGATAATACTACAAATATCATATTATGTCAGCCTTTTGAGTCTTGCTCAAACAAGAGTTCATAGATTCTGTGCTGGCATTTCACTTTAAAGAGTTATGTAGATATGAAGGCAACATGCTTGTGTAGCCGGTGGCGGTCCGCACCGCACACGGGTCTCGAACCCGCTACCCTGCAAGCTACAAACTCCCAGCATGGGACTGGGACGCTCTAACCAACTGAGCCAAAAGTCCGAGCTTCTAACTCAGCATGTTAGAAGCGCCCATGGAATTGGGTGATGAGGATTTACACGTACTACCGCTGAGCTAGCCGGCCTCCATTACACTTGGGCCTGATACGTGATGCAACCTCCAGGTGTTTGTCTACATGGAAAGCATGCTAAAAAACAGTCACTGTACCTGTAGTATTTACCTGTTTACTTATTTACTTTACCTATTTACTTCATGTTATGTACTATTACCTTTTATTTATTTACTTGTACATATTTTTATTTACGTTTATCTATTTACTTTGTTATTATTATCATCCTAGTTACTTTGTTGTTACCTCCGCCAAGGAGGTTATGTTTTCGGTCGCGTTGGTTTGTCTGTCTGTCTGTCTGTCTGTCTGTTTGTTTGTTTGTTTGTTTGTCTGTCTGTCTGTCTGTCTGTCTGTCTGTTTGTTTGTCTGTTTGTCAGCTGGATAACTCGCAAAGTACTGCACGGATTTGGATGAAATCTTCGGACAATGTGTAAAATGGGACAAGCAAGAACTGATTCTATTTTGGTGGCGATTGGTGATCCAGAACATGATCTGGAATGTATATTGTGTCTGTGACCACATTGCCTTGGCGGAGGTCTGCGCTCTCTGAGCGCTTTTCTAGTTAATTTACATATTTTTATTTACGTTTATCTATTTACTTTGTTATCATCCTAGTTACATTGTTGTTGGTGGTGTGATGGGTCTTAGCAGGCCTTCTATCTCCACTTGTTTTACTGAGACAACCCTTGCAGGAATGACATGGCGTCTGCTTAGGGCAGGGGCTGTGGGAGCTGACAGCGTGACGCATATTCACTCTGATGTCTCGAGACCAGCGTTGTCTTCGGCTGGTCCTCGTTGGTCAGGGCCATCTCACAACTAAGCGGCCGCGGTGGCGTCTTTGGCACCGAGAGGTTGTGTCACATCTGAGAGTCAGACAGGAGAGCCTGGCGTCCACTCAGCTGTGAAGCACTGCTGTTGTGATCCTTTAAAGAGGATGTGTGTCATCTGACACGTGTGTGTGTGTGTGCTTGTGTGTGGAGAGACATCACATCACACACACACACACACACACACACACACACACACACACACACACACACACACACACACACACACACACACACACACACACACACACACACACACACACACACACACATTGGGCTGCTAAATCTCAAACTTTTTCTGTCATTCTCCATTTTGGCAGGGGGAGAATGTTCACGCCCCACTGGCCCCTTCAGCTGAAATAAATGTCAGCAAAACAGATTTTACATTTTTACATTATCTGATGTTTTGATGAACCTAAGACTTGATTTATGATCCACTTATCTTTCATAATGAAGAATTTAATCCTTTAGGCCTCATTGAAATACTGTACTGACATCACATTTGAAAACAAACAAATCAGAAAACTTTTGTCATTCAATACTTGTAATGACTATATAGACAGCAATGAAATGACACAGCATTGGTTCTCCTGTTTATTTTACATTATGGGATGGATTTGAGTGAGGAGGTCATGAGGAGATATTTCTCTGAGGTGAATAGATGGTCATGGAGCCTGCTTTTGAATAGCTATGTCAACTTATGTCAATCATTATGAGGCATTATGAATACACACACACACACACACACACACACACAAAAAAAAGAGAGAGAGAGAGAGAGAGAGAGAGAGAGAGAGAGAGAGAGAGAGGAGAGAGAGAGAGAGAGACTCACATAAAGAACACAAACACAACAAGCAGTTATATTGTTCATTCCAAATTCCTCAGTCTGAATTACCTTCAAGTTATATATGTACTGTACATATGTCTGGCATTTCTTTTTGTCTTTTACTGAGGGGATTGAAATGAGTTGTTTTTAAAGAAAAGCAAACAATGTCAATGCAGGATGTTTTTCCCACTGTCATGCAAACCTCTCCTGTGACTCAGCAGCTATGAGACTGACGTGACATTTTCATTACACATCACTGGCACAGCCAGGAGTAGAGCTGGCCTAAAATGGAGGCCTGCAAGAAAAGTCTTTTTTTTTTTTTTTTTTTTTTTTTTCATTTTTAGTATAGAGTAGGAAAAAGCCAAAAGTGTGACCTTGCATCCACAGCAACCTTCACATACTTTTGTTTACTGTGAACCTGCCCTAAATTCCTAGACATTCATGTACATTGTACATGCTATATACATGCTGTAGCCTACCTGAAAGTTTAAGAAGCTAGCGTCCTAGGGTTTTAGCTCACTCGTTAGCATTCACTCCAAGTCCTCAGCTTTATAAACATCAACAACAGCAACTGAGGCGTTTGTTTCCCAAAAGCATAGTTGCTACCAGTTAGAAACTTAGTTGGTTGGCTTGGGGAAATTGCGTTGCAACAAACACAGTTGCTAACTGATAGTCAGCTAACTTAATTAGTAAATATGTTTTTGGTAAACAGACTAGATTAGATTAGTGAACTAACATATACTGTTATTTTTCTGTGTCCTGAACCTTCCAGGATTCTACATGTACATCGAGACGTCGAGGCCTCGTAAGCTGGGGGACAAGGCCCGGCTGGTGAGCCCCATCTTCAACGTGGCCCCCAAAAACCCCTACGGCCTCACCAACCCTCCCGCATACTGCTTCAGCTTTTACTACCACATGTACGGCAAGCACATCGGTAAGCCCAGCGCACTGGGGAGGGGAGATGGGAATATACAGTATGACTGAATGTGTGTGTGGGAATCTGGGCCTGTTGTTTCTGTTGGCATGTAATGTCTAGGAAAAAGGAGAGGAACTGGAGGAGAGAGAGGAGAGAGGGTGATGTGGTGGTGGAATGTGTGTGTGTGTGGGTGTGTGTGTGTGTGGGGGGGGGGTGTATTCATCCATTTATTGTTGGATTGACAGTGCTAGATACTCTTCCTGTCAGCTGGAGATGTATGTGACATGCCCATGTGTTTGATTGACAGAGAGAGAATGTGATGTTTGTGTGTGTGTGTGTGTGTGTGTGTGTGTGTGTGTGTGTGTGTGTGTGTGTGTGTGTGTGTGTGTGTGTGTGCGTGTGTGGGGGTGTGTCTATGAGTGACAGAGAGAGCATGTGATGCTTGCTGGGTTGGTGCGTGTGTGTGTGTGTGTGTGAGTCTGTGTATTCCCGTACGGTTATGTGCGTGAAGCTGACACTTTATCCAAATTAAATTTTGCCTAAGATGAGCAATGCATCACGTCTGCGGCCAGCACCTTGTCATCTGTAGATGTGGGATTGTGTGTGTGTGTGTGTGTGTGTGTGTGTGTGTGTGTGTGTGTGCGCGTGCGTGTGTTCCTCTTGCTCCGGTCCTCCACACACACACCCTTTGCCTGCTCTCCACCTCTTTCCTGGGACGCTCGCTGTCGCCATGGCGCCTGTCACCCAGACTAGACGAGACGTGATATGACTGCAGCGGCTCTAGACACACACACACACACGCACACACACTCACACACATGCACACACACACACACACACACACACACACACACACACACACACACACACACACACACACACACACACAGAGCTTCATCATGCACCAGTACACACAAACACACGCACACACACTCACACGCATGCACACACACAGCTTCGACATGCACCAGTACACACACACACACACACACACACACACACACATGCACTAGTACACACACACACACAAACACACACACACATGCAATTGTGTGTCCCGTCATTAGCAATGTCATTTTTAGCTGCAATAAGCTGCAGTCTATCATATTTCTCTCTGCCTGTAGCAAAGGAAACACATGTTTACAATACAGACCCACGCCAAGAGTAAACTATAATTGTGATCAGTCAGGGTGCCGCTGCTCTCAAATGCACACAAGACGCCTCTACAGTAAGTACATTGTGCTTGGACTGTGATTGCCGGTGTTTACCTGGTTATTTACTCTGAATATACAGGTAAATACACTGTGTGCAAACAGTAAACACAAATAGAGCCGTTACCGTCGGAAACGGAGGAGTGTGAGCCTTGACCCAGATTTGGAGTGTGTGACAGAGAATGTTACTCAGGTACTGTAGTCTCTCAGAGATGGGCGTACTTATTTAACAGCTTGGCTCGGCAGTTATTTGGATGTTATTTTGATGTTGCTCACCTCTATTTGACTGGTGTCTTCTCATTGCGGGTCTTTATATCTGGGTATCATCTTCTTCATCTTCAACTTCTTCATCATCATCATCATCATCATCTTCTTCATCATCATCACTGTGCTTGATTTGTACAAAAAGAATCAAGAGTATTGTTGATGGAGAATTTTGTAATTTTGTTTTGTCGGTAACACTTTACGGTAAGGTTACATGAATTATCATGAATTTGTGCATGAAATCATTCATGTTTAATTCATGATTCATGCATTACTTCATCTCTGAATGTCTAGTGAGTCATCAGGAGTTAACATGAATTCATTGTTTGTCATTAATGACCTGCTGAAATAGCACATGATCTTAAGCATTAATTACTCTGGGAACATCATCATGAGTCATGATTAATTAGCATGATCATTAATGACAAGCATGCTAATTACTGATGAATCATTAGATATTCAGAGATGAAATAATGCATGAATCATGAATGAAATAATGCATGAATTAATCATAATTCATGTACCCTTAGCGTAAAGTGTTACCGTTTTGTCTTCACATTTTGAAGACGAGGGTGAACTGTTCCAAGAAGTAAAACCTGTAATAGTCGACACAAGGCAACTTGATTTGCTAGTAGCTGTGTTTGACGTCAAAACTGGAGCTGCGTCAAAACTGAGGCACCACCTCTTCAGTAAAACACACCACTACAGAGACCTTGAGAATTCTGACTCTCTTTGTGTGTGTGTGTGTGTGTGTGTGTGTGTGTGTGTGTGTGTGTGTGTGTGTGTGTGCATTCGTGCATGTGTGTTTAGCACACATGCACGATTTTGTGTGTACTTTTACATTGTATGTGTGAAGTTGACTTTCTTTCTTGACCTTTTCGCTAGCTGTGGCCTAAAAAAAAACACTGTGTTGTGTTTGAGACCTTTGAGGCTTTTTTTTCTTTCTTTCTTTTTTTTCACTTTTTTCCATTAAAGCCGAATGTTGTTTTCCCTTCTCTAGGTCACAGCTCCACTGAGAGGGTGTGTTTCTTTGTGAATGAGAGAGGCATTCTCTCTCTTTATCATGTCATCTCATCCCTCTCTCTCTCTCTCTTTGCTCTTTCTCTCCCTTTCTCCCTCCTCCTTCTCTCCATAATCCATTCTTTCCCACTGTCCTTGCCTCCCTCTTCCCCCTCCCTCCCACGCCCCCTCTATCTCTCTCTTTTTTCATCCCTCTCTCTCTCTTTCTCTCTCTCTCCATCTCTCCCTGTATACCTTCATTTCTATTCTCTCCCTTTCCCTCACTCTATCCTTCCCCTCTACCTCTTCCTCTCCCTCTTTCATTTCCTCCATCTTCACCATCTCTCCATCCCTCCTCTCTATTTCTCTCTCTCTCCTCTCACCCTTCCTCCTCCCACTCTCTCTTTCACTCTCTTTCTACAACCCTTCCTGCGCTTTCTCCCTTTCCCTCTCACTCTCTGTGCTCCTGCCATCTTCCTCTCTGTCTACCCCTTCACCCCTGTCTGATTTCTTTTCCTCCTTCCTTTCCCTTTACCCATCCATAATTTCATTCTCTCTCTCTCTCTCTCTCTCTCTCTCTCTCTCTCTCTCTCTCTCTCTCTCTCTCTCTCTCCCTCTCTCCTCTTCCTCCTGTACCCCTCCATTTTTAACCTCACACCATCTTCCTTCACTCTCCTCTCACCACTTTTTTCCACTCTCCTTCCATTTAATGTAACCTCTCCCTCCCTCCCTCCCTCCCTCCCTCCCTCTCTCCCTCTCTCTCTCCCCTCTCCCTCCCTCCCTCCCTCCCTCCCTCCCTCCCTCAGGCACTCTGAATGCGTTCCTCAAGCAGAAGGGTCAGTCAGCTTCAGCAGAGAGCCCCGTGTGGACACTCACTGGTAACCAGGGCGACCGCTGGAGGCAGGCCAAAGTCAGCATCCACCCAACAGCATCTTTCCAGGTGAGAGCCCATGACCTATCTATCTGACACTTCAAACACACACACACTCATTCACTCTCTCACCCCCTCACACACACACACACACTCACAAACTTGCTTATTCTATTATTCACTTAGTCACTCACAGACTAAGTCACTCACACACACACACACACACACACACACACACACACACACACACACACACACACTCACAAACTTGCTTATTCAATTATTCACTCACTCACTTACTCACTTAATCACTCACAGACTAACTCACTCATTCACACACACACACACACACACACACACACACACACACACACACACACACACACACACACACCATAACACTCACACACACACTCACTCTCACTCACTCACTCACTCATCATTGATTCTTCCATTCACTCGTTTAGTCATTCAGTTTCTAACCAATATATTCATTCACAGATTCACTCATTGACTCACACATTCACTCACTCACTCACTCACTCATTCACACACTCACTCCCTCACTCACTCACTCAGCTGTTCATTATTCCCCTTCACACAATGGCTCTCATACACCAACTCACACACTAGATCTCCATCCAGCTCCAACACATGTCTACACATACACGCACACACACACACACACACACACACACACACACACACACACACACTCAGCAATCACACAATGTCTGTGTTCATGTGTCCACACAGGTGGCGTTTGAGGGTGTCCGTGGTCCCGGGATCGAGGGAGACATCGCCATTGACGACGTGATCCTGGAGGAGGGCGAGTGCCCCAACAATCCACCTAATCGTACGTATAGATCCTGCGGTCTCCATGGCAACTACACTACACCATAACACAGTATGCACAGAGTGACAAGAGCTGTGGAATGATCAGAGGCTGGGGGAAATGGAAAGATACAGTAGATAGGCCTAAAATGATCTAAGATGGAGAGATGAAGAGAGAAAGTGAGAGAAAGTGAGACATGCAGAGGGGAGGGAGAGAGAGAGAGAGTGTGTGAGATGGACAGAGGTAAGATAAAGATGAGATGGAGAGATAGAGCAAGAAAGAGTGAAAGAGAGAGAGAGAGAGAGAGAGAGAGAGAGAGAGAGAGAGAGAGAGAGTGTGTGATACAGTGATAGAGTGAGATCAGAGAGTAGAGAGATAGAGAGAGAGAGAGTAGATGTGTGAGAGAGAAGAGAAGATGAGAGAGAGAAAGAAAGAAAGAAAGAAAGAAAGAAAGAAAGAAAGAAAGAGAGTGCAGGTGTATTATATGAAACAGAGAGATAACATGCGTAAGGTGAATAGATGGAGAGAACGACAGATTGAGTGTGTGCGATGAGAGAGATATAGAACTAGATAGAAGCAGAGAGCAAGAGAGCGAGGTAGAAATAGGATGAAAATAGATAGAGAGTAGAAATGGGGGGATGGAGTTAAATAATGAACAAGTGAAGGATGGAGAGAGAGAGAGAGAGAGAGAGTAAAAAAAGAGAGATAATGAGAATGCGAAGTGTGAGATTGCGGGCTGGAGCAGGCGTGGGGAGGCGGTGGGAGACAAAAGGGAGAGGAAATTGAAAAGGGAACAGGTAATGGGCTGGAATTGACGGGAGCGATTGGCAGCCAAATCAGCGTCCTGTTCATCACAGCTTGAGCCACGATGAAGTTGTGGGGGAGGAGTCGAGCTCGCCGCTCGTCTTCATTTTTTCCCCTCGTCTTTCGTTTTCCTCTTTCAATTTCGCTTTCTCATCTGACGCCATCTTTTCTTCGCTCCCGCTGCTCATCTCACCGCAGTCTCGTCTCGTCTCGTTTGAAAGAGGTGTGGGCGTAGCGTACCAGCAAGTGGCGTCTTTGGAAGACGAAGGCCTCTCAGCTGCCTGGAAGCAAACAGAATGAAATAGAGACAGCTGTGTAGCCTACTTACTCGAGAGCCTCAAGTGCCTCAGTCAAAACAGATTAGCATTGGGAAAGAGAGCAACTGATGCAGCATCTATACCTTAACCAGGTCAAGTACCCACAAGGATGCTTGTTTCCTGTTATTCTTCACAATCCTATTCAAATCATGCAAAAAGAAGAAAAATATACAAAGATTAAACCACTCCATGCAAGCTAAGCAGGTTGCTTTGACTGAGCTATGTGTGCCAATGACACTTATGTTCCTTATCTTACTGCCTGAATACATTGGCCTGGATTCAATAATTCTGCCCCAATGCGATTCCACCAGACCAGGCTTGGGATTAGAGTGTCTGATTTAAACTACAGGTTGGCTTTGATTTTGAACTTTTTCAGCTGATGGTTGCTGAACTAGGTTTCTTTTTTGCACACACACACAATACGTGTGAGCATTGTACTGTCGGCTACTCTATGCACTGCCAAACCAAAACGACCACCCAGAGAGACGTTGATGCAACTAATCTTACATCTCTCTTTCTTTTCTTCACCACTTTTCCCACTGCAATCTTTTCTTTTCATTTTCACTTTTCCATTCTGTCCATTTCTGTCTCTCTCTTTTGATTTATTTTTCTTTCCTCTCACGCCATCCCTGCCTCTCTCCCCTCTCTCTCTCTCTCTCTCTCTCTCTCTCTCTCTCTCTCTCTCTCTCTCTCTCTCTCTCTCTCTCTCTCTCTCTCTCTCTCTCTCTCTCTCTCTCTCTCTCTCTCTCTTCCTCCCACTTGTTTTTCTCTCTCAGCTGAAGAGTCCAGGGCTTCAACCAGGGAAATTCATGTTTGGCTCCTGCTGGTTACCATGGCAATGACCTTGCTTAGGGGTCAGAGGTGACCCTCCGGCGAAGCGAGGCAGAGCGACACCTCAGTAGACGGAGTCTGTGTGCGTCTGGGACCCTCTTTGTAGTCACCAAAGATTCACGCTTTTGGACATTATCTGAGAGGGGGAGGGCGGGGGGGGGGACAGCACAGTCTTCACTACAAACTCACTCAAAAAAGAGAGATTCAACATAGAGAGTAATAAAGAATTTGCTAATGTTTGGATTTTTTGTTTCTTTTCCTTTCCTTTTTTTTTTTTTTTTTGAAATTTCACGTCAACTTTTTTGTCAGTCCAAAAGCTCCTGAGACGAAAAAAGTGCGGACCTCTTGTCTGTGGGTACATTCAGTTTGACTGGTGGACGGCTTGGACTCAGCGTAGGGAGCAAAGCAATCAGAGAGCGACGGGACGGGGCTGTTTGCAAAAGCACAAAGCCATGCTTATTGACTGCCTGGTGCCACTGGAGAGGAAAAAGGTTATTGACGGGGGAAGAAAGGGGGGCTACAAGATGACACAGTTCTGAGCAGAACAGAAACAAACAATGAAGCAACGAAGTCCCCCGATGCCCCTCTTTCAGAAAGACATGAAAATCACAGCTTTTTTTAATTTTTATTTCAGGGCGCCCATTTCTCCCTCCCGTCTATGCGGATCCTCAGTTGAACGTGCTTTCCAGATCCGCCTACACACCCGACAACCCACCCCCCACCCCCTGTCCCACACACACACACACACACACTCTACCGCACTTCCCCTCACTGACAACCGCCTATTTTTAAACTGGTGCTTTTCACCTGAGACACATAAATGAGAGAGGTAGAGAACACACGACTTCACGAATCAAAACTTTTTCTCAATGTGACATCAGCTTCAGTCTTGCCTGCGGCCGACTGCCTAATTGTCGGTCTTAACACTGTGCTCTTGAAAGCAGAGTGGTCAACCTGTGGTATGGTAGAACTGGAGGCCTAGGCAGAAGCTTCTGTTGAATTCTAGAATCTTCTCTAGTGCTCTAGAAGTGCAGAGAACTTTGAATGGGAAAGACGTTTAAGATCTGTGTGAATAAGAAGCAGACAAGCATGAGGAGAGAGAGTAGAGAAAGAGATGGAGAGATGTGGGGGAGAAGGAGGGATAGAGAAGACAAAGAGAAGAAAGAATGCAGTATCTCAGCTCGTCTTTTCCTATCTCAAGTCCCCAGGCCTCCAAATCAGCCGTGGAAACAAAGCCACTCTCTGCCATGACAAATCAAGTGCCTTTCAGATTAATAACACACAAACAAAAATTCAAATCAAACCATTAAGCCCACCTGTCAGCAACACCAGACAAACACCAGACACACTATTTGCAATGTTTCAACTGACTAACACGTATTTTCTGCCCCCTTCCCGTCCCAATGAACAAAAAAGAGAGACAAAAGTCATATTTGTAATTTGTAAGGCACAACCCTAGTAGAGTTGGATAAAAATGAAGATCTAGATATTGGGTTTGTTTCTCAACTCCATAGTTGCTAACTGAGTTTGCAACAATGAAGGCATTCCCTTCGAACTGAGTTAGCAACATTGAAGGTTTTCCCTGCTAACAACGTTTGCTAACTAGTTACAATACTAGCTATGGTTTTTGACAAAACAAATCCGCAGGGTAATGTGTGAAAGCCCCTATAGGATGACAGGACCTTATGGCATGCTTAGTGCTGCCATTCCACTCCCCGCCAGCAGAGGGCAGTGGTGATGGATTACAGGAGAGAGACTGACTAGCAACCCTGGTGTAGACCACGTCCCAACCGGACCTGGGCCACAGAAGAGCCAGATCATGTCGTGCTCACGTCCAGGTCACTTGGAGAGGCTACTAGAGAGTCCTGAAGCACCCAGGAGAGAGACAATGATGAGGGCTTTCTGGTCTTCAATCACTTCCTGTCAACACAAGAGGAGCTAACATGGAGTGGACCATGGAAGTGAGTAGAGAACTGTGACAAAAAAAACAATGACAAACACACAAGCAGAAGAGCAAAAATGAGCAAATGAATGAAAAAAAATAAACAAACGAATGACTCTCATCAGAGCAGAGACAGGAGAACTCAGAAACAGGGATGGGAGAGTGGGGCCGATGGGAACTGTCCAACATGGCCGCCCGCCACCTGCCCATCCCAGGTCTCTGTCATTTCTATACTATAACTGTGCATTCTGTAAGAATAAGATATTCATAAGTATATAATATTTTATTACTCTGGTGAGAATGTTTCTCTGCTTTTACACAAACTGTGAAGAGTCAGCTGGGGAAGATCTACCTGTACGCATCCATAACCTTAACCTGTGGGTTTTTCAACAGTGTTATAGAAAAGAAAGAAGAAAAAAAAAATGAAAGCTTAAAAGATTTTTTTCCATACATTGTTGGTTATGAAAAAGAACAAACAAACAAAAAAAAAACATTTTAAGGACTTGTGTCTTTTTCTTATTTTTTATTTTCTTTTTTTATTATTATAATTTGGAATTTTAATGTTTCTCTTGTCTCCCTTGCATTGAACAAATTTCTCAATCCAAAAGGGAACATAATGAACTGATTTGGTTAAATGTATAACTTGTAAATGTTAAAGACGTTCTGTCAGTTTGAGGTTCAAAAGAGACGTGTTTCTGTGTGTCTGAGGTGAGTTGAGGAAGCACAACATGTATGGTTTTCACCACATCCCATTAAGTAAATGTATATGCATACACACACACACACACACACACACACACACACACACACACACACACACACACACACACACACACACACACACACACACACACACATACAACCAAGCTGCCCCTATGTCATCAGCTCTGTCTGACTCTCCAAATGCCATCAGAATCATTCAGACAAGCACCACCCATGGAGCTAAACTAAATCCAGGCTCTTTACCCTTATGAATACCAAGAGTGCTTACAACAGTAACATCAGAAACATGGTTTAGTTAAAGGATACCTACACAAGGGTTTTATAACACACTTCTGATTGCTGAATAGCTTACAGTAATTCAAGTATACATAAGGATTTATGAATAATGCATTTCCTTAATATCATAATACATGCATATTTTATTAAACTTTTACTTAAGCTATCACTTTGTCTTGGTGTCAGGGGAAATATAAAAGCAAGAACACATTGGTGATTTCTCATGGATTACCCTTGATACGTGCAAATACTGTGCCAGTGATTCTATTTCTTTTATGACAGATATTAAATACATGCAAGACAAGTATTTTCATACTGTGTCCTTCATAAACAAAGACCTGCTGTAAGGAATGGGTTGTAAAATCCTGATGCAGTGTATATGTAGGTACCCTTCAACTAAAATGTTTCCTCTAATGATTTCAATGGTGGGGTCTGTGTGACTATGTCCTTGGAATGTAAAAAAAAGACAAAACAGTGAAATTTGATCTTTGAAAAAAAATACATTTTGTGTTGTCATTTTCTTGTTGCCTCCTCAGTGTTGAAGCTTAATTGGTGTGTTGGCTACATACTGTACAGATACCGGTATATGCAGTGACCTATAGATGCTACAGAGAGCAGACAGCCAACACCTACACAAATGTTGTTGACAAAACAGAGCAAAATGGAAGACAGTCATTACGGGACTAGAAGTGAGATGTGAAGTCATTTGCAACAAACTCCCAGAGCAGAGGATAGCATTCATACAGTACATGCATTATAAATACATACATGCATACATATACATATACATATACATACATACATACATACATACATACATACATACATACATACATACATACATACATACAGTACAGTTCACTCATAGTTACATACATAAACATACATGCATGCATACATACCATACATGTCCATATTTAATGCAAACCACAAATCTTACCGCTATACGGTTATGTTAGTGTTTGGTTATTGTGCTTATATTGTAGGGCACAAACAACTTTGCATTGCTGGTGTTAAGCTACCATCTCTGTTTGTTATTTTCACATATTAAATAAATGAAATTCTGAGCCCTAGCAAATAAAAACATGGAGGAGCTGCTAGTCCTGAGTAGATGAGGAGCTGTGATTTCAGATTACTGATCCAAGCTGGGCCTCTCATGAGGTTAGCTTCCTCACGGGGGAGGAATAGCCATGATATATGGGTCCAAAAAAAACATCCTACGCTCCTGTCATCTGTTTGTTGTGTTAGATATCATGGAATATGAATGAGGCCAATATGAGTTCTCTCAATCCCCCCTCAGTCAGACTCCCCAAGGCTTAGGACCAGTGGACAAAACACACAGACTTTTCCTAAGTCCTGCTTTATGTAATTTATGGGCTCTTGGGGAGGAGGGGGGGCGGGACGGACGCAAGGCATGCTGGGTAAAGTCCACTAAACAAGGAGTAAAACAACTTGGGCAGTTTCCGTGTGACCTGTGTCCCATCGACCAGACATCCCCGTGAACACAAATCTGAATGCAAAGAAACACAACAAGAGTACTTTCAAAGTCAATATTCTTTTCTTTCTTTTTTTTTCTAAAAAAAAGGGCTGTACCACTGGGTGCATTTTTTTTTTTTACATTTTTATAATTAGTTCTGTCGAGCAAAATCTTCACCTGAATTTTACTGTCATTTTTAAATATTTGGCAGTGTAAAGTTGTTCTTCATGTGACCCAGTGGTTGTGACAGGTTGAGCGCCCCCGAGGCTTAGGGCCGGTAAATGATCAGGCCTTACCTGCCATTGGCAGGTGGGTCAAAAAGTTAATTTTATACCCTGGCTTCAACCCTCCTGTAGTGACACTCCGTCATTCTGCTCTGTTTTGACCTCTGCGTGTCATCTGATCTGACATCCTCCACTCTGTGTTTCTTTGGATTTATCACCCATTTCTTCATGATGGCATCTCTCTGCAACTACTGCTGAAATAAAGAAATGGTATTTTACGCCTGACTGCTATGTGTCATGTGTGGGATCCACATACTGTACCTGCCAATATTCAGGGTTGCTATATGGGGAACAGAATCCAGGAAAAATATTATTATTTATTTTATTTTTTTTGTGGGAGACGGGGAATGATGGTAAATATCTGTTTGATTAATGTTTGGGCTCTGTAAATTGAATAATTCATTGCCTCATTTTACCTGTAATAGACCATTAACTTAGCCTAGAAATCTAGACGTACCCTAGCGGCAGCAAATTAATTTGCTCAGCCTATAGGTCTAGTAGCAAGCCATAAGGAATTTGATTGGATGAGGCCATTGGCCACATCTAATCACAACACTCTATGTGTTTGGGGCAGGCTTCGCCGAAAACAACAACCTTTTGAATTGGTGTTTACATCTTGTTCGTTCCACCGATTGGCCATAGGCTATCCTGTTGCATCCAGAAAGATAACAGCCTTGTTCCGCCCACGATTGAGTTCAATAAATCTCTTGATGCCAGACTATACATTTCAATGATATGGGATGGCCTGCCAGGCTACCATTAACTAAGAATTTTGCCAGTATTACCTCTTCTTTGCAACTTATTCATTGTTAGTTATTATCAGTTCCTATTTTACTACCACTCAATATGCTATACTAACCAACGCATATTAAGATCATACTTCATAATATACAACTAGAAAAGCGCTCAGAGAGCGCAGACCTCCGCCAAGGCAATGCGGTCACAGACACAATATACATTCTAGTTCATGTTCTGGATCACCGATCGCCACCAAAATAGAATCAGCTCTTGCTTGTCCCAATAAATACACATGTCCGAAAATTTCATCCAAATCCGTGCAGTACTTTTCGAGTTATCCTGCTGACAAACAGACAAACAAACAGACAGACAGACAGACAAACCAACGCAACCGAAAACATAACCTCCTTGGCGGAGGTAATAATAATAATTATGAGTGATGTTTGTTTAGTATCCCTGACTGTCCTCACTGTTTAAAGACCTTATTGTGCCAATTGTCCTCCTTGATGATTGGCTGGATGCCAGTGCGTGGAGTACAGTAGTTTCTGTGCTTTTCCTCTCCTGATCCTATAGACGACTGTATTAGGAAACTGTATCAGATGCCATCAGAGTCTCAGTACTCTGGACACGTTGCACATCAGCTATTCTGCTCAAGTACAAAAAAGTTTCCTCAGATGAAAGTGCTGACCTGCGTATACCATCTGACCTCGATTCACCTAAATCCATGAGAACAAAGACCTCTCTCTCTCTCTCTCTCACTCTTTCTCTCTCTCTCTCTCTCTCTCACTCTTTCTCTCTCTCTCTCTCTCTCTCTCTCTCTCTCTCTCTCTCTCTGGGCACAACAAGCAGTGTTTCTGACTAGGAGATCTCATACAGGCTTCAACATCTACATCAACATCTGCTGTTTGCAATAATACATTATAGTGTCATGCCACTTTTTTTGGAGCACACGTGTGAGAGAAAGAGAGAGAGAGCGCACACACATGTATGTATACATACTGTATATGAGTGTGTTCAGATAAGCGTGTCAGAATCTGTGTGTGTGTGTGTGTGTGTGTGTGTGTTCATACATGCATACTTGGAGTTGGATCCCTGCCCTGTCATGACGTATTAGTCTGTTTAGTGGCCATGTTTGTGGCTAGAAGCGAGGGAGAGATGAAGAGAAAGGCAAAGAAAGAGAGAAATGGAAAACGAGAGAATAACGGAGAGAGACAGAGATGAAGAGAGAGGCAGAGAAAGAGATGTAGAGAGGGGGAAAATAGTGGTGTGTGTGTGAGAGAGAGAGAGAAAGTACTCGTGCTCTTTGGGTTGTTGTCCTTAGCATAGACCTCTGGGACAGAGTGGGGGCTTTTATTGTTTCATGAGATACAGGTCTGTGTCAGCCATCTCCCACTACCCTCCGGCTGGAGTTTCTCTGAGTGTGTGTGTGTGTGTGTGTGTGTCTTTGTCAGCCATCTCCCACTACCCTCTGGCTGGAGTTTCTCTGTATGTGTGTGTGTGAGTGATTGTGTGTGTGTGTGTTTGCACATGTGTGTGTTTTGTGCATTTTTAAATGTGTGAACGTGCGTTTATGTGCATTGTGTGTATCAGTATGTGTATGTGAGTGTTTTTTTTCTGGGGATGTGTGTTTGTGTGTGTGTGTGTGTGTGCATGTTTATGTGTGTGTGTGTGTGTGTGTGTGTGTGTGTGTGTGTGTGTGTGTGTGTGTGTGTTCTGTCATGTCCCACAGCGAAAAGTGTTTTTTGATGTTATCGGCTTGGACTAGCTAAGAAGAAAGTGTTGTCTCATGCACCTGACAACCCAAACATGCCATAGTCAACACTGCAGGGCTGCTAACACACACGTACGCACGCACGCACACACACACACACAGCCCCATAAAAAAACACTGTCTACTTGTGAATTTATGTGGACACACTCTCACACACACATCAATACATAGCCATAAATGCTAACACACACAAACACACACACACACACATTCTACACAGACCTGCATACATACGAAGACATTTGTGCACACATTCACAGTCCCTGAAGGAATACAAACACGGACACAGATGCACTGAAACACCCTAGACTCTTAACCATACACAAACATGCAGAGGCCTACACATCTGTAGTTGTGAACACACATAAGCACACACAAACGCACAAATAAAACACATTGTAAAGGGTTATGCAATAGTAAGTCTACTGTCACGTTTCATAGAATAAAAAAGAGCAAATTTGGAAGTCCCGAATAGCTAAAAGTGTGGGGTTTTTTTTACATTTTTATGCATGAAGCTTCTATCTATTTGGGACCTCCCAATTTGTGTGCTTGAAATGTGTATCATTTGAAAGAAAGTTAATTTAGACAGGTTTTCAATGTTATTACCCTTTTTTTTCAAGTCAAAAAGAGGCAGAAATCCAATGCATTTCAATGATAGAATGTTCAGTTTACTACCATAGAATGTCGGAATGGTGCATGATATCACTGTGCTGCTGTGCCCATGGTACCAAAAATGTCCAAACATGACAAAAATGAAAAATTGTCATACGGTACCCAGAACCAGCTGAACATTTTTGCTTCAGCCATCTAGAAAAGCCTCATCACGTAGAAAAGCACAGAGAAAAGTTTTGGAGAGACAGGCATTCAAGAAGTCCCATGTTCCATAAACTGCAGATCAGATTTTCCTTGCCAATTCTGTAAAGAGTAATAAAATATACAATATTTTTGTAGATTTGCATAAAAATCTGTGGTGTGGCGTATATTCACAATGCCTGTAATATTTGGGAAATCACAGTACAGAGTACACACACATATATCCATCCACACACACAGACCCCCCTCCTGCTGTACCTGCCGCATGGAGACACCTTTGTGTTTACATGTCTGTCTGTCTCTCGCCTCTTTTGTAAATCAGGAAATGTCACAGCATGCAAATCACTTTTCCTGTACCCTCAGATGAGCTTCTGTCTGGCCTGTCACTCTCTCTCTCTCTCTCTCTCTCTCTCTCTCTCTCTCTCTCTCTCTCTCTCTCTCTCACACACACACACACACACACACACACAAGCACACTTTGAGCCCCATCATATGTCTAAGCACGTCTGGTCTAACAGAAGCCCCACTGACAGACAGCAGACACTCCTGTCAGTGCTAATGCCATTAGCCGAATATGAAGGGCAATGTTTCAATCTGTCCCATTACTGATGATCACTCAGGTGTGCAAATCACCTCCGAGTAAACACGTCTAAAGTGTGTTTTTATCCAGATTGATTTCTCTTGCTGCAGGTAAAGCTAGGACGCTCAATATCTTTGATGGGAATAGTTTTTTTTTTTTTTTTTTTAAATGTGAAAGTCGATTAATGAGTTTTTTTTTTTTTTTTCCTGCTCTCCTTTTTCCAGCAGGGAGTGTTAACCTCATCATAGATTCCAGGTCCCAGAAAAAGAGCATCAAATAATTAAAATGGCTGATGAAGAGGATAGGCAAAAGAAATAACCAAATAGATTGCATTTCTGTATCCCAGGCTAGAACACAAACGCGCACACACACACACACACACACACACACACACACACACACACACACACACACACACACAGAGTCAATAACTATATTCATGGAACTGACATGAGCGTTGTGTTGAAATTTGTATTACTTAATGTCATCAGATAGCAATATCCTACTATCTTCCCATCCATTGCTTGTCAACACTGCCTGGTAAACAGACCACTATTACAGCCCAATTCCTATGGCAACCAGTTTAGGCAGACACAAGTTTGGGTGGTTACATTGATGACATTATTCCTCTTTCAATGTGTACAACTACCAACATGTAGTAAAGATAATTACACTATTATCATTATTACTAGTACTATTACTATTTTGCCATAGAATTAAAGTTCAGGGTGTACTAATAAATTAGATGACATTTTGTACAGATTGATTGTACAGATTAAAGACACCAGACAGGACTGCAGTTTTCTCTCTCCGGAGCTCCTCCTAGTTGCTGAATTTTAGAAAAAATCGCAACTACATTGTACATTCTCACTAATCAATGTGAATTTATTTGCAAGCTAAAGAGTACAAACCACACATAAGAATTTCTGTGCGTTGTATTGTCTGATGAGCTCTAATAAATATTGATTAAATCGAATACATTTTGATTATAGCCACTTTCAGTTTCAACTTCATCGACCTGAAACCCCAGATTCTGCAAGTGTAGGCCTAATACCTGCGAAATCCACAATAGTGGCGGTCCAGAGGTCCATCATTACCTCCGCCAAGGAGGTTATGTTTTCAGTCGCGTTGGTTTGTCTGTCTGTTTGTTTGTTTGTCTGTTTGTCAGCAGGATAACTTGAAAAGTACAGCACGGATTTGGATGAAATTTTTGGACAATGCTTATATTGGGACAAGCAAGAGCTGATTACATTTTTGTGGTCATTGGTGATCCAGAACAAGATCTGGAATGTATATTGTGTCTGTGACCACATTGCCTTGGCGGAGGTTCAAGTTCAATCTGTAATGAGCCATTTCATCATCGAAGTGACATCAAGGCTTGTAACTTAACAGTAAAAATGTTGGCTGGTGGCTTTAATGTGCATTGGATGAAAGTATGCTATGTACATTGAATTTTGTGACATTTTGCTACTGTGATCACCAAGATTCCTTAAAGATTTTTTTTATCTCAGCTGTTCTTTTCCAGCATTTTTATAGCTTCTTTCAGAAACAATAAAGTTTGGTCAATGGGAGCACTTTGTGTAAAATGAGGATATCATTAGGCTATCCTTTTCAGGAGTGTCTGGTGCCTTACAAAACAATCTTGGCAGCAGTCCGGTAATATTTTACAGAAATGGTTACAGCAGAAACAAATCTTCAAGTGTTCTTTGCTGCAGTCTCTCTCTCTCTCTCTCTCTCTCTCTCTAATAGCTGTCTGAGTTTTCTGGCTCTTCTCTCACAGTATGTCTGCAAGTCATTTTAATTTGAAAGTAGAAGTCAATTTGTCTCAGAAGAAACTTTCTGAATGGCCTGCAATGAGGTAGCACACAATGACAACTCATGTCAACTTGTATTTTCAAGCTATGTGCTTCACCAGTTTTCATAATTGCATTGTTATAGTAAGGGTTGGGACAAAACACAGCTTGGTTATTTATTTCATTTTGCATTTAGCTTCTGTTTGATTTTGCAGTCTTGACAGGAATTTAGAATTAATTTCTGAAAAATTAACTTGTCATGACTTGGGAACGTGGGATCTTCAGATAACCTCCTTTTTTAGGTCACCAATTCACCACATGAATTTATATGTATGAGGACGAGTGCAAAGAATTAATGTTTCAGACACAGTTGACACTGGAAACTAAACCAAAATGATTGATGAAAAAAAGAGATTATTCAGTCTATCCCTCTATCCCGCTCCTGATTTGAGAAGTAAGGAGAGTTCAACATGGAATAAATCACGGGCTAACACTCAAAAGGGCAGAATTCTTTTTTCTCTTTCTCCTCTCTTTTCTTTTTGGTCATTTTTGGGCAGAATTCTGTGATATCACATGAAAGCTCTTGATGAGGTCTTTCTACTGAATATATTTCAGAAGTAAAAGAATAATACATTTTCTAAGATTTATTAGTTATGAAACAAAAAACAGATGTCTTAACTGTGAACAACAGCAGGTGAAGCCAGAAAGGCCTACATAAGTGTATTTTGACTTAAATATCTTCTTAAGCCGGCCGCACACCGGTTCCGACAGCATTGCGGAGCACTTTCGTATCCGACAATTTTGCCTAGCGCCTAGCACAGTAGCCGGTGAAATTAACATTAGATGTCAATGGGCGGCTCCGACAAAATAGACTTGAATCGTAATTCACAACCGACGGCGGAAGACTTCGGCTCTGGTGTGCGGGGTTGCATTGAAAACAATGGAATAGAATGTTGGAAGCAGAGTGCTCCGCACTGTGTCGGAAGCGGTGTGCGGAGCCCTTTAGAGTATTGTGTGTGTCATCCATCTGTGTCAATAGATCTGCTTTGAATAGCTGGAATCAGTGCAGAAAGTAGTGTAAGAGTAAACTGTAGTCTTTTTTGTTTTGGCTCTCCTTTAAAGTTGGTTAAATGTCACTTACACCCCTTTGACTCTCAGCCCTCAAAATATTTGTTGACCTATGTGTTTAAAGAATTTCAATTTCATTTTCCAGTGTAGTACAAGCCAGATTTTGACATTCAGGAATTGAACTACACATGTTCTTGTTAAAAGCAACAACAAAAAAACATATCCTTTTTAATAACCTCTTCTTTTCTCTCTCCTCCATAGTTTGGTGAAGTGATTCACAGTGGCTGCTATGGTGTTGGGTGTTCTGGAGCATAGTGGCTACTGTGCCTCACCCTACAGGGGTGCTACACATTGGTAACTGACATCACCTGGAGCTTTTGGTTCCTTGAAAAACAATGAAACAATGAGCCCAGCTTTATAGCCATGACTTCCTGTAGTCTTCCCTCCACTATCATCTCCTTAAAGTATCTATGCTCTTTGCTGCAGTGCGGAACAGGGAGAGGAGTTGTAACACTGAGCTAGAATGCTATCAGTCAGGGCAGGCTATCAGTCTAGAGCTAATTCAATAGTTTTAAACTTCACAGTCCAAGCCTCCTTCAAGCTTTTGTTTCTCACTACCCAAAGGCCAGACCCTTTGTGTATGAGCAGCTGCTTTTATGATACAATTACCTACACAGTATAACAAATAGCACACAATATGTTTTTTACGACTGGTCAAATTGTGTTTGCTCTACACTACCCAGTGTACTGAGCCCACACTAGTTCTTCTGTTTCAAATCTGAACATTTAAAGAAATATCATGCTGTGTGATCTTTAGGAAACCACTTTTGCAAGCCAGTGGATTTCCTTGTATGTTCTGTCAACCGTTATGTTGTTGTTCTGTTCCGGAACCAACCAAAGAAACATGAAAGAACATGCAAAGTCAGAATGGAGGAACTGTCTGACGGTGATTGTTGTCTTTAACCGCAGCCCCTGGTGACAAAAGAGCTCAAATGATGTCTTAACATTCTAAGCTGCCTTTGTATCTCAGAAGCCTCCACCAGCACTACACCCCCCCCCCCAGCATGGACGCTTTCATCGCTCATTGTCACTTGAGTGGCCTTTGAAGCCGATGCCAAAATCAAAGGCTCTCCGTTGTTTGAAGACAACCAGCGGAGGCTTCTAAATTTCAGCAATTATTGAGCAATAGCTACTCAGTTGGAGCTGCTGACAATGAAAATACATGGGGATGGGGTGTACGGCATCAAAGACATCAGGGCTACATGACTGTGGAGGGGGGGGGGGAGAGGGCGAAAGAGATAGACTACAGAGAGAGGAAGAGAGAGAGAGAGATAGACTAATACAGAGAGAGGAAGAGAGAGAGAGAGAGACTAACAGAGAGAGGAAGAGAGAGAGAGATTGCAGAGCAAAAGAATGAGAGAGAGAGAGATAGAGATGGCTATAGACACAAAAGAGAATGAGAGAAAGAAGGAATGACAATGTTTCAAAGAGTTAAAGAGTAAGAGACAAAAAGAAAGAAAGTGGGCTCATGTTTTTGTTGCGTTTTTAAATATGGATACCATAACCATGACGTTGATTTAAAAAAAAAAAAAAAACTGACTTTATTAGCTTATGTGAAGCTACAGTTTAGAAGAGATTTCATCTGCTATAAAAAATAACCTGCACTATAAAAAATAATCGGCACTGATCCAAATTATTATTATAACCTCACTCACATCAGATGTTGCATTATGTTGTACGCATGTGCACACATCCATCTGAAACCTTTGCATGGGACAGTTGCTTCAGAGGACTGAACGTCATTACAAATCCTTGCATATAATTGCATACACCACTTGTCATCTTTATTAACATGCTACTTCAAGTACCAGTGTTGGGCAAGTTACTGCAAAACTGTAATGCGTTATTTATTACTTATTACTGACATTTTTAAGTAATCCCTTACATTACAATATTAGTGTTTTGAAAATGTAAAGCGTTACATTACTGTTGCATTACATTTAAGCTACTTTTCGGGCCCTCCGGAAGCCTATGACCGTCACTAATTCATTATCAAAGTTGAGAATGACTAGCGGAGACTGTAACGTTCTTCGTTAATTACGGCTCAGCAGACATTTTTCCCTTGCTGACCTCTCAGTGACTTTGGCGAATTGTAGTTACTGGCAATTGTACCAAGTAAAATATTACCATTTTTTCATGTAATGCCTTACATTACCAAGTTACCACAAAAAGCAATGCATTACTATAATTAGTTACTTTTGTAACTCGTTACTCCCAACACTGTCAAGTACTCACACCGAAACCTACCCATGACGAGACATTCAAATTAAGTGCATACTTTATGTTCATTTAAGAAAAGCATAATACCATAATAACAAGGCAATGTTGAGGAGCATTATTTGGAAATGACATCCCATGGTGCAATGCAAAGTGTCAGTGGGACAGTGTCAGTGACTTCACTTCAGTTGCTGCCTGGTGTGATGATCACAGAGCTCTCTGCATGTCTTAGCTAGCAAAGCCAGGATGGGCTTAGCATGTTGATGAGAGTGCAGCACTGTAGGAGTAGTTTATAAGAATAGGCTGAAGATAATGCATGTGGTTGGGATATTTTATAATGATAGTCAAAGCGTAATCCATATGAGATGTTAAGGCTGCTCCTATAAACAATTGATCTATAGCTCATTCTGTAGGCCTAACTGTTGATTGTGATATTGAGTCTGAATATGAAAACTGACATGCTTTTATGGTCTTGATTCAGACTTGACTGTATTTTAAAACCAACGGACTCGGTTTCCACTCAGTCTTGACTCAGTAGACAGTAGGCAGTCTCGCACCCATTGCTATCAGACCCAGATGGATGCATGTAGGTGGGAGGAGTCAGCTGAATTCATCTTACATGACCGTGGTTCTCAAACCTTTTCTGTCATTCCCCACTTTGGAAGGCAGAGAATATTCATGTCCCACCTGGAGACTCAATTTGCGCACAATACATGTATCTCTGTGTGGAATACTTTGCGAGTACAGGATTTTTGTCAATGTTACTAATTCAAAGCCAAATTTCTCTTGAACCCCTCATCGCAGCAACTAGCAAATAACACCATTGGAAAGCTCAATTTACTGTCATATGCACATATCTGACAAATAGCTGTGAATTCGGGGGGCATGGTGCGACCATTGGTCGATCGCAAAGAGATGCATCGCGCCCCACCCGTCATGTGTCTGCGCCCCACTAGTGGGGCCCGCCTCACAGTTTGAGAAACACTGCCTTAATAGGTTGTAAAGAACTAAATATACTCCTGTTTACATGCAGAACATGCAGAATCTGGCGTAGCATCATGATCTATGGCTGTTTTGCTGTCTTGGGTACTTGACAACAACTTGCTTTTACTGCAGTGTTATCCGATTTTCTGACATACTATCATTTTTCAATGAAAGCCAGGTTGTTTATATAGCCCATGATACTTTTTAGACTATTAAAAGGTGATATTCAATACCACTGCATTTACTATTCTGGAAATATGAACAAAGACAGCTATGCATAATAATTTGGAAAGCAGTGTACATTTGTCATCATTGACTGTACCTTTAAATACCCTCTAGAACATTTTCCCCTACAATTCATGGAGCGGTTGATTTTGGACCAGATCGATGGCAGATCAGGGACAGTGTGTTTTTACCCATTAGGGATCACCTACTCAGTGGTAGACTTTTTCATCTGTTCTTCCACTGACAGATGAAAAAGCGTGGCACTCTTTTGGACTCACTGCTAACATCAGAAACAAACACACAAAGGCAACCAACCCATGAGAATCCCCTGGCAAAGCACAGAACTTGCTATCATGTTTTATTCCGTCTTCATCGACTGCGGCAAACAGTGGAGTGTAAATTTTTAATTGAATGCAGCCATGCTTTGTGATTTGTGGTCTCAATGGCCTGTGGGTGCACTCATTCTCATACACACACGTCCTCTCTCTCTCTCACACACACACACACACACACACACACACACACAACTATCTCCCACATATTCTACCCTACCCTTCAGATATGGATCGAATGCCCCACAACCCATTCAGTGCACAACACTGAGAAAAACACACACACACACACACACACACACAAACTCTCTCCACACACTCACACCAATCGATTGGAGCTGGTTGTAATTATGCCATCTTGGGGCAAACAGTTGGTTCTGATCCAGATGCCAGATGTTGCTCTGATGAAGGCCATCCACATGCCGGTGCAGTCAGAACTCCCCTGGCAGCTTCCCCTGGGCCCAGTTGGCCAGCATGGGTACACATGGGAGACCAGACCACGCAGCTAGCGCTAGGCTAGGCTAACTCTTCCTTACATCACAAGAACAGGCACTCCAGCACCAAAAGAGAGAGAGAGAGAGAGAGAGAGAGAGAGAGAGAAAAGTGGATGAAGGGGAGAGAGATAGGATGTAGAAAGAGAGAAAGGGGGATGAGGAAAGGGGGGATGGTGAAGAGAGAAGGGGCAGAGGATGAGGAGAAAGAGAGGAAGAAAGAGAAAAGTGGATGAAGGGAAGAGAGATAGGATGTAGAAAGAGAGAGTGGGAGATGAGGAAAGGGGGGATGGTGAAGAGAGAGGGGGCAGAGGATGAGGAGAAAGATAGAGAGAGAGAGAGAGAAAAGTGGATGAGGGGAGAGAGATAGGATGTAGAAAGGGGGATGAGGAAAGGGGGGATAGTGAAGAGAGAGGGGGCAGAGGATGAGGAGAGAGAGAGAGAGAGAGGATAATACACACAATGTATGTAGTCGCTCTCATGTGGCAATAAGGTTTCAAGAAGAAAGGGAATAGTGAGAGAGATGATGTTTCTTTTAAGTCATCATTTTATGCTATTATATGGATGCTGCTCTAGTGTATGTGTTTGACTTGCAGGGCTGGCACACATCTCAGTGAGAGAGAATACTCTACCCAGCCTTATCAATATTGCACTTGCTCAAGTAGGCAGCAAAGCAAAGACAAGTGATGCTGTGGTCTTTTTTTTTTTTGCTTTGTGCTTTGTGCTAAATACACTGACTTCGTTTTTATAGATACAAGAACATGCAGCCGCAGACCTCGGAAATGCTTGACACCCTCCACTTCAAAATGCACTCAAAATCACAACCCACAAAAACCCACTCAAAGAGGCACATTGACAGAAAGAACCTAAAAAGAAAGTAAAAAAGAAAAAAAGACAGAGAGAGGACAAGAGGATATGTGCTATGGTGTTGTCGGCGGGGTGTACTGAACTGAGTTCCTTTCCTTACGCTCCCTGGGTGGGACACCCTCAGCGGGTTTTGTCTCCCCACATCCCGATCCGCCCACCCCACCCCACCCCACCCCACCCCACTCCGCATCCACCCCCTCCCTCTCTCTGTCTGGTCATATCACAGTGTGAAAACAGACAAGCTATTTTGGGGACGTCTTTCACACGCCTGTGCAGGTGTCCAATTAAATCTCTCACTTGAGCAGTGTTTGTGGAGAGACTTGTCGAGAGACTCTCCGCGGGACTCTGGGTTTGGGCTGGTCGGGGGCGGACAACAGCAGACTGAAAGCTTTGGAGGACAACTTTTAAACGGGGAGCGGTGGATGGGGGGGGGGGTGTTGGGGGGGGGATGGAGGACTAGAAGCAGATGATGTGTCTCCATGAAGTACTTTGTAGGTGTGGTTTGATGGAGTCATGGTGGGGAGGAGGCGATGGAACAGGTGGGGCAGCATCTCCATAGAGCAGGGGGTTTTCAACTGGTTCAGTCCCAGGCAATGTTGGGCAAGTTACTGCACAGATGTAATGTGTCATTTGTTACTTAGTACTGGCATTTGAAGTAATCCCTTGCATGACTATATTGGTGTTATGAAACATGTAAGCCCTTACATTACTGTTGCATTACATTTAAGTTACTTACCCCATGGTAGCCTATGACCTTCACTAATTCATTATGAATGTTGAGAATGACAAGCAAAGACTGTAAAGTTCTACATTAATTCCGACACAGCAGACGTTTTACCCTTGCTGACCTCTCAGTGATTTTTGGCGAATTTATATGAAGGAAAAAAACACCACTTCATTCCAAGTTAAAAAATGCATTATAACTTGAGTTACTCACAATTGTACAGAGTAAAATATTACCAATTTTGTTTCTGTAATGCCTGACATTACCAAGTTACCACAAAAAACAATGCATTACAGTAATTAGTTACTTTTGTAACTCGTTACTCCCAACACTGATTCTGACTGAGAAGTCATTTGTGCTGGAGGCTGCAGGAGTGTTATAAACAAAGAGATTGGAACAAATGACTTCTAAAATGGCATCACGAACCACCAGGGGGCCGCGAACCAACTGTTAATGAAAACCCATGCCATAGAGTAGTGTTTCTCAAACTTTTTCAGACCGAGGACCACTTTGCCCATAAAAATATTTTTCAGGGACCACCTACCCTCACGCCCCCTCACCAACTTGCATGCTGCTACCCCTTCCCTTCGACCAAATCAACATGAAATTCTAAATTGGCATTGATGAGCACTTCAAATTCATATAGTTTCAAGTTTTTAATAAAAATTACAGGCCTGTTTCATAGTATTCATTGAATAACTCCTCTTTGGCTTTCAAATCATTTTAGTGAGAAACAGACTAAATTCACATATTTGTTTTTCACTTGCGGAAAACTTGGGCTTGCTCGCGGACCACCAGTGGTCCCCGGACCACACTTTGAGCACCACTGCCATAATGCCATGTTGGCCAAACAGTTGTGTCTTTACACACACTACCTCAACAAGCACAGTTAGTGAAAAACATCCAGAAATTCCAACATTCTAAAGTTGGGAGTTGTCAGTTGCTGTCTGTAAGGCCTCAATGCACTGGCTTTGACAGAACTTTGACATGACTTTTTTTTCCCCCACACACTGACGCTGCACTGTAGGCAATATAGCTTAGTAGTCTGTGGAATCACCCATGGATTTTATTGAATAGCTGACAAAATAGACTCATTGTGATGGAGTTGGGTGCTGGCGTGCAGGGTTGTATTGCAGGATTGTAGTGTGGAAACAGCACCATGGACAGTTCACTATTATGATTCTTGTTCAAAGTTAACTATGCATGAGAAAGACAAGGCTTCTGTGGAAGCAGAAGCAGCTTTATAATAAGGGTCCTCTATAAATGGTTATTAAAGAGTAAGCAGTTATTTAACTGTTAATAGATAACAGTTAACAGTTGCGTAACGGTAATTAACAGACATAATTAGTAAGTCTGTCTGTGTGTGTGTCTGTCTGTGGGTAACACTTTGCGGTAAGGGTACATGAATTATCATGAATTCATGCATGATTTCATTCATGATTCATTCGTGATTCATGCATTACTTCATCTCTGAATATCTAATGACACATCAGGTATTAGCATGAATTCATTGTTTATCATTAATGACCTCTTGCTGAAATAGCAGATGATCTTAAGCATTAATTACTCTGGGTACATCATCATGAGTCATGACTAATTACACATGATCATGATGTTTTTGTTCAAAAGAATTTGATATGATTTGATATAATAAAAGTACTTATTTAGCCTATTTTGGCCATATCTATCCCATACGTCTACTAAATTTTACCAGTTTAACCATGTCAACACTAGTTGAGGGGGCACAAACATGATGAATTCATCATGATCATGCTAATTAATCATGACTCATGCTAATTAATCATGACTCATGATGATGTACCCAGAGTATCATGTGCTATTTCAGCAGGAGGTCATTAATGACAAACAATGAATTCATGTTAATTCCTGATAACTCATTAGACTTTCAGAGATGAAGTAATGCATGAATCATGAATTTATCATGAATGATTTCATGCATGAATTCATGATAATTCATGTACCCTTACCGCAAAGTGTTACCCACAGGCAGACACACACACAGACAGACTTACTAATTATGTCTGTTAATTACCGTTACCCAAGTAAGAACTGATTTGATTTTGGTGGCGACCGGTAATCCAGAACACCATCTGCCACATTGTCTTGACGGAGGTCTGAGCTCTCTGAGCGCTTTTCTAGTTATAAAGTGCTACCTGTTCTTCTTGAACAGAACCTGAGATCCTGGGGCGTGCAGCAGATTGTGTGTCTGCTCAGCCAGCTGTCCTTAAACGCTTAACTATCCTGTTCGAGAAACTTTCTAAAAGTCCTTATCGCTTTTCCGGCAGTAAACTTTTTTTAGTGTGTGATGTGTTGCGGCAGATATGGCATGTTGCTTCTTCCTTCACCTCCTACTGGTGTGTGTGTGTGTGTTTGTGTGTGTGTGTGTGTGTGTGTGTGTGTGTCCGTATGTGTGCATGAGCCACTGTGACGTTAGCGGATTCCCCATTCAAGCATGAAATAACACGGAAGCGAAGAGAAGCGGAGTGTATTTGTGCAAAAGTCCTGCTCGCCGTGTTGTTGTTGTCAACCCTGTTTACCCGGCGCATCTCAGAGGCCTTTGTGTTTTTGGTCCTCCTGCACAGCTCATCGCCGGCTCTCCTCTCCTCTCCTCTCCTCATCGGCAAACAGACCTCCTCTGCTCTGCTCTGCCTCTGCTTGTGCCTCGATGAATAATGGAGGTGTATTTGCACTTCCTGTATTATTAACAGGGGGCTTTCACGGACGTGTGACCTCAACGCTCTCCTCAGTTGGGACCCCACAGTGGAAATACCCCCACAGTCACAAGCAGGAGAGAGAGAGAGAGAGAGAGAGAGAGAGAGCTGGGGGGGGAGGGGGTGGGGTGAAGGGTAAATGCAGTGGTGCTACTGGGAGCGACATGTTTGGCTTTTTATTCATTGTGTGACAGAGGAGGGCACATATTTGGGCGGAAATAGACTGTGTCACAGAAGGGGTTATGTTTAGGTCCCTGGCCTAAGTTGCTGAGGAGAGCAAGTTTGTCCTTTAACTGGGTTCCCTTCCTGAGGCAGACTGGTGCATTTGGGCTGTAGTGAGGGGGGTTATGCTAGACTTGTGGTTTACATTTTGTTGTGGACTGGGTTACACACACCACAGTGGGACACATTTGGGTGCAAGTTGATTACTGTGTTACTGAGGAGGACAGCAGGTTTGGTCTTTCATTCATTCATTGTGTTACTGTTCAAGCTGCAAGGATTGTGCATGGAGTATAATTAAGATGTTTTTCAGACCAGTTCATTCTCTCAGACAAAGTGTATGAATGTGGATGAAGATAATTGGTGTTTTTTTTCACCTAACGTCATTTCAGCTCTATTGATCAATTACTCGTTAAGCTCCTTGCCAATTAGTGTCAGAGAGGGCTAAGCAGAGTGGTAATAGAAGCCAGAGGGGCAGGGGCAAATCCATACTGACAATCAGCAGAGGTGTGTGTGTGTGTGTGTGTGTGTGTGTGTGTGTGTGTGTGTGTGTGTGTGTGTGTGTGTGTGTGTGTGTGTGTGTGTGTGGTAGGTGTTGGAGATTACTTGGAGAAGATCCAGAAAGCGCTGATTCATTTGGTTGTCCCTAGAGAAACACGTGGGTTTCGAACGATGTGAGATGCAGACTGGTGGTTGGTGGTGCGTGACAAACAAGGGGAATTTGTCTTTTATTTATGTTTTATGCGTGCGTATGCTCTTCAATATTGTCATGACATTGTAGGGTTGCTTTTTTCTTCAAATGCATACACAGCTCTGTGTCAGAGCTCATAATCTTTGTTGTTTTGTTGTTTGAAGGCAACATTTGCTTTTGTTACATATTTTAAATGTTTTGATATGGTTAGAGCCTTTTGCAGACAAAACGTGTCATTTGGACTATGAGTGCCACTGTTTAAGTCTGTGTGTTTGATGGCTGCTTGAAAGCAATCATGTTTTAGATAAATTGAAAACTGTCAAGGGTTGAAAATGACTTAGTTGTAGTGTGGTGTTTTGCAGTTGTGTTATGGTGTCTGTGTAACATGTCTCAGAAATTGTGTGATATGATTTTTTTTGCGTGTAAGCAGCTTAAATAAGGTGATGTTTTTTTTTTTTATTAACAATTAAGATCATCACCAGAAAATCATTCCACCAATATTTTAGCAAGCAATTTTTGGAGAGGAAGAGGAGTGGATGTGGGGGAAATATAATTGTTCAAAAATAACCTTTTACTGCAATGTCCGTAGCATTTTAATGGGATGACGGTCAACAAGTGGGGCTTAAAAGCTACCACTCTCCACCATGGGAATAAGAGAAAAGGGTAGCACTTTCTAATAAGGGTCCTCTATAAATGGTTATTAAATAGATTATTAACATCAGTTAGATGTTAATTTAAAAGTTAGTGGTTTCAATCAATGAGATGAATAAATTCCATCAAGTTTTACCATTACGTAACGTAACTGTTAACTGTTATCTATTAACAGTTAAATAACTACTTACTAATGTTAATAAGCTATTTAATAACCATATATAGAGGACCCTTATTATAAAGTGCTACTGAGAAAAAGGTTTGCCCAAGAGACACACTGGCCTAACCTGAATGTCCACCCCTTACAGACTCACTGTTAATTAATAGTTAATTGATAATATCTGTTAATGTGATGATAGGGAAGAATTTGTGTAAACTGTTATAAATGTTATATATAAATACACAGTTGTTGTTAATGTTTATGTTCAAAATAAACATGATGACACATATAGTGATTTAGAAATTTAGAAAGATTTAGAAACTACTAGTATCAGGGAAATGAGAAATGTGTTTATACAAAACATAAAAAAATTGTATTTTATTTTTGTTTTTCATTTTTTTGGAATTCTAGTGACAAACAACACATTTCAGAGGTGCAAGAAACGCATCTATGTGGACACTCCAAACTTGCCCACACAAACCATCCCTCCTCCAATATGTGTTGACCTCCTGTGAGTGACGGGTGGCTTGGAGAAAATGAAGACCCATAATCCCTTTCTCAGTTCTGTCGGAAGGCTTTCATGTCCGCCAAGCAATAATAACGCTACAAAGAAGAAGAAATATCATGAAACAGCCGGCCCGCACTGATGTAGCGAAGAGACCATGCACACACACACACACACACACACACACACACACACACACACACACACACACACACACACACACACACACACACACACACACACACACACCTTCATATCCCTCTGTTCTCTTAATCCAGCCCAGAATATCACAGGCTTAAAAACAGAGCAGACTTAGTCTCTGTCCATGATTGGCCAGGTGTGTCAGTGTGTCATAAATATGGCATGAGGGCTTTTGCCAGCGCGGGCTCATACTTTATTTCATGCACCTAATCGCTCAATGTCTCATTTTCCCCAGCGGCCGCCGACCACCTTTGACTAATAATAAGCAGCTTAGTCCCACAACTCCACTCCCAGCAGTGTGTTACCAAGGCTACAGGAAGTTAAAAAAAAATGCTCTCTTACTCTCTGTCTATATCTCTTTCCTTCTCTTTCACTTTATCTTTCTCTCTCTCTCTCTCTCTCTCTCTCTCTCTCTCTCTCTCTCTCTCTCTCTCTCTCTCTTTGGAATCCTTCCATCCCAACCCCTCTCCTCTCTCTCTCTCTCTCTCTCTCTCTCTCTCTCTCTCCCATCCACTAAGCTGGGGAATGACAAGAGAGGCAAGGGAAAGGATGGATGGCATGATACAAAAGGATGGGGGGATGAGAAAAAAAAGAAAGAGAGAGGTGGGATGGGAGGATTCCAAAAGAGAGAGAGAGAAATGGATGGTAGAATGCGGGCAGAGAGAGGAATGGCTAGAAATCAGAGGAATACAAGTGAAAGATAGAAAGCAAGAAAGAAATAAGAGAGGGCACAACTGAAAGAGCGATAGAAGAGGGGGCAGAGGGAGGGAAAGAGGGAAGAAAGAAAGAAAGTGCATTTTAAAGAAGGAAGAAATGACACAGTGAGAAACTCAGCTGAGGAATGAAGGATAGATAGTGTGTGTGAGTGAGTGAGTGAGTGAGCAGGAGACAGGGGGCCTGAAGAATGTGGGGGCAGCCTGGGGATAAGCCTGATGGAAATAAGAAGATAGAGGCTTAATTAAGAGTAATTACTCAGTAATGAGGAGAATAAGACTTAGGAGCCGGAGCACAGGAAGGCTGTTAAAAGCAGAGGGCCTGTAGCCTTGGAGGGAAATGGCTTGGTGATGTGCAGCTCTATATGCTTGATCTAAAAAATTAATTATCATACTAATTTAATGGGCCATAAAGCATCCAGTCAGGCTACGTAGCACGCCAAGCCAATCCTCCTAGCTTATGATATTTCATGTGGTATTAAATAAATACCCACACATAATCATCATCTGCATGGGTTTATGTGTCGACTCTTCATATGTTGCATATGCAATACAATTTCTATACAGCATCACAAAATACAGTATGTGATGTTAATGTATTACATTTAAAAAAAAAACAACTGTAATATTTTGGGAATCAGATGTGATATGCTCTCGTAATTTGCTCATAAAGGTCATGAAGCAGTTGAAGTTTATTGCTTCCTAGAGGGATATTGATAGTGAAACATACATAGGCCTATACCTTAAAGCAGTCCTTCTATAGCCTATAAGTGTCTCTGCTTAAAGCACTGCTGCCTAAACCCAGCACTTCTGGAGAGCTAATATGAAAGTGAGCTACTCTGATATTGGTAATTATTCCTCTGTGTTGCGGCTATCGATTATCATTAAGTTGGCTTGTGCTCCGGCTGAGATCATCGGGTGTTGCAGGATGCAATCGGATTTAATTTGGGGGAGCTGTTGGGCTCATAACTCAGAGTGCAGACAGAGCACATCGGCAGACATGAGGACAGACAGCATGCTTAGACGAGCAGCTCGACTACGGCTGGAGAGGGGGAGGGGGGGTAAGGGTTGTCGTTGTATGGTCACGACTAGGACACCACAGCTACTACACATGTTAGTAATGCAGGCTTTCCATATGCCTGTTTATCGCAACATTATCTTACATTAGGCTTAAAGTGTTTGTGTGTGTGTGTGTGTGTTTGTTTGTGAGTGTATGTGTATGTGTGTGTGTGTGTGGGGGGGGGGGGGGGTATAGAGAAATATAGAGAGTAAGAAAAGTAATAGCAGAAGGTGAACAGAGAAGAGAGTAAGGGAGAGTAAAAGAAAGAAAAAAATGGGGAGAGAAAAAGAGAGAAAAAATGAGAAAAATAGAAAGGTTTGTGGTGAGGTTATATTGTGCTGTGTTGTGTAAGCAATAAATCCCGAGAGGCCGATGGTAATGCTGGTTTTAGCATGGGTGTTGTTTCGATTGCCGGTAGGCACCGTGCTAAAACCAGCATTACCATCGGACTCGAGGGATTTATTGCATTTCTAAAACTGTTACCACGTTAACCGGGAATGTTTTCATTAAAGGAATACACAACCACTAGAAATATAGCAAGTTATTCATTGATACCAATTCCTCAGCCAAAAAATATATTTCCTCTTACTGAATGGTTGCCAAGTAAAGCATAAGCGCAGCTCCCTTCACTTTCCTATGGCACAGCAGATTACAACGACATGCGGTTGGAGCCGTGCTAAATTCTGAATTTACAACAGGATGGAACACTTTCAACCAATCACAATCAGTTTTGGAAAATGCTATAAACTGTATTCTGTTCCTGCTCTGTTTGGTGTTATGACACCTTGTGATGACATAGTCTGATTTTAAGATTTGAAATGGATGACTGGCTTATCAGCTGGCTGACATCGTGCAATAAGCTTTGGCTGACCTCTCTTTCACATCAGCCCAGAGGCTGTATGTATCAGCCATGTCTGATTAGTCTTAACTTGTCTTCTATTAGGCCTGTCAGTGACGAGATTTTGAGATTTGCCAGAAAGATTTCTATTCTATTTCAAGTCCAGACAGGACATATTGCCTTAAGCCAACCACTCACCCAACTGGGTGTTGTGGGCAGCATGCTATGCACTTCTGTAGAGGGGAAGGGAGAGATGAGAAGATGTCTGATGCTACAGGAGGGAGGAAGAGGAGGAGATGAGGAGTGGAGTGGAGTGGTCTTCAGGCTGGAGAGGAGGAGAATAATATTATATTGGGTAGGGGGAAAGGAGGGAACAAAAGAGGAGTGTAGCGCCCCTAGGGTTGGGTATCGAGAACCAATTCCAATTCAGAACCGGCTCAAAATGATCAATTCCATCAATATTGTACGTCTCCAAACGTTATCAATTCTCTTATCAATTCTTTAGTTCCTCTGCCCGCACGTCGTGGTGCATTAGCGCCACGTGCTAACTGCAATTTTCATAGCAAGCTATCACATTAACTCCAGTGATTCACATAGCCTACCATATTGAGGAGACAGAGACACTTAGCTGTTCTCAAGCCTATAAAGACTGCCTTTTTTTGGCATGAACTAGGCTACTCAGGAATCGATAAAAGTATTGATAAGGAATTGGATTGATAGGCAGAATTGATAATGGCATTGATATTGATAAAATCTTATCAATACCCATCCCTAAGCGCCCCCCAGACCATCTTATGGGTCTTGGATGGGGACGCTGGGTTCTCTTTGTCATAACACTATTATTCAGATCCTTAATGTAACTTCACCTAAAATCTTATACCACAACAAGCTATATAAAGTTTCCAAATTCTGGTTCTGTACAAGTTCCCGCTATTAAAAATACAAAAGGAAACTTAAGCATGTAGTTTTCTACAGGGTGACAGGAGTCTTCCAGACAGTAGAAGAGGAGAGGAGATGATGTAAGGGAGAGGAAGAAGAGGAGAAAGCAAAGAGAGATGTCATTGCTGAGGGATAAAGGTATAAAGGAGTTTATTTGTCACAGATATTGAAGTACTTATCGAAGACATGTAGAAATTGCTCAATGAAAGGCAAAAAGAAATGTAGGCTACAAAAACAAATATGGTATGTAAGAGAGAGTGATGGATAGAAAGACCTTGGAATGAAAGAGTAACTGAAGAGAACTTTTTAAGAAAAAGAGAAAGAAGTATGATGGCTAGAGAGACTGATATGAAAGAGGTGACTGTGTGT
>JAODXP020000025.1:16279635-16287135 GCA_027497455.2 Sardinella longiceps
ATGCATCACAGTTATCTCTCATACAGTAGCAATGCTTCTCATTTCTAACAGAAGCATCCCCACTAACGATTGTCTCTCTGGCCCATTCAGCCTGCACAAAACAAAACAAAAATGTATTTATGTGGTTTGTTACGACCCAGGCTCGTTTGGGCCGCAAACATGAACGGAGACAGAAAACAAAGTACTTATACAAAAAGCTGAATTTATTTGTGCCAAGAGAAAAACACCCACAATGTCTAGGGGAAAACAGGTTCTAAATGAGAGGATGGTTGGCCGGCAGGAATCAGAGTGGTGTTGCTGGTGAATGGTTGTATGAATGTATACATGTACATGTATGTAGTTGGGGCAAATGTATGAGAGTAGTGGTGTGTGTGGGTGTGTGTGTGTGTGTGTGCGTGTCGAGGAGCAGGGGAGTGTGTGAAGCTAAATGAAGGGCGGGGCCGAGGGTGTGTGTAGGGGGATGCTGCTCCTGCTTTTGTAGTGGCCAGGTGAAACACAGGCAGGTGAGGCCAATGATTGCCACTCAGCAAGCCCAGCAGCCCAGACTTTGCAGTAATCGGGCCGACAGGGAGACAGACGGCTGTGACAGGTTGCACTGATAATCAAAGGCTCAATGGTGTTTTTTGCCCCCAATGGCACGTTCCAGGCAGCACAGTCTAAAAGGCACTACCCTTACCCTATTCCTAGCCCTAACCCCCTGTGTGTGTGTGTGTATGTGTGTAAAGGCACTACCCTTACCCTATTCCTAACCCTAACCCCCTCAACCCTCATCCTAACCCTAAACTGAGTGGAGTAGTGCCTTGAAGGCAGCAATGCCTGGAAGGCACCGTTGAGGGCAAAAAATACCAAAGACCTAATCAAAGACACATTTCAGACACTGAAACAGACTACTTTTGAAAACTCCACTCAAAACAATCTCTAAACACTCTGGCTTCAGATATTACATGGTGATGGGAAAACAGAGTTTTAGCTTTGTGAAGTGATGATGATGGGGTCTCTTCAGTGTCCAGATCTTTGGTTAGCGATCAATTTGTTTGGCAACATTTTTGATAGCCTCCTCCGGTTCTTTTTGAGCAGTGTGAAGTAAAATGAAGCATCAGCAGCATTAGTTCTGGCAAGGCACAGAGTCATGCTCAAGTCTGTGTCAACTTTCTAATTGCTCAGCTGATTCCCTGCTACTGTTTATTATTCCCTAATTCAATCTAGGGGACCATTTTTACCTCCGGCAAGGAGGTTATGTTTTCGCCGGCATGTGTGTGTTTGTGTCTGTGAGCAACATAACTCAAAAAAGTACTGCATGGATTTGGATGAAATTTTCGGACAACGTCTGTATTGGGACGAGTAAAAACTGATTCGATTTTGGTGCCGATTGGTTATCCAGGACACCATCTGTGACCACATTGTCTTGGCGGAGGTCTGCGCTCTCTGAGCACTTTTCTAGTTTTAAAAATGCAGCACCATGCATTTCCATACTTGTATCCCCTGCCACCCAAACTGCCACACATCTCCTCCCCAGTTCTTCCTATCAAGCTAGGTCTTATTCATGTCATGTTATTGCCATTGATGGCTGCTCTGTAGCTCATGTCCATGCTGTAGCTCGGCCTGCTTTAAGGCCACCGCACACTGGTTCCGACACAGTGCTGAGCACTCCTCTTCCAAAATTCTATTCCATTGTTTTCAATGCAACCAAACTCTTCCGCCGCCGATTGTGAATTACGATTAAGTCTATTTTGTCGGAGCCGCCCATTGACATCCATTATTAATTTCACAGGCTACTGTGCTAGGTGCTAGGTGAAATTGTCGGATTCGAAAGTGCTCCGCAATGCTGTCGGAACTGGTGTGCGGCCGGCTTTAGGCTTTTCCCATACACTGTATAAATTAGGGCTTTTCATGTATGCACATGGAACATAGCTATACTGCCAAAGATAAATGATTGTATTCATGGTCTATTATTCTTTGACTTAAGTGGTGCTGACAAAGCTTGACAAGCCAGACTATAACATGTCATGTATTGTCTGGCGACCATGGCTCAATCCTAGGGACAGAGTCCTTCAAACTGCCTGTGCACGCAATAGGATATTGCTACGACTAGAGCCATAGAAAGTCTTTTCTCTAGCTCCGGCTACCAGAGTAACACACAAGCAGATTCAAACAAAGCTAAGCCTGCCCAATGACCCTTTTGTTAACAAAATCTAACATTACATCTCTCACAATAATCACGATAATCTTCCTTACTTCTGTCACAAAAGCATATTTCTCCCATCTCTGAGAGAAACATTTATCGTATTTTTCACAGTAACCGTTCTCCCATCTTCTCACAGTAATATTTCTGCCTCCAGGTCTCTATCTGTGTCTCTATCTCCCCCACACATATCTCCCATGTGCTGTAGCTGTCTCTCAGCGTTCAGATGTCAGTCACAGTCCAGCACGCACCTTTAGTGCAAGAAACTCACCATGACGGAAGCAGGAACACACTGTGTCCAATCACATTAGAAGATGAGAGATGTGGATGTGATCTCAAACGCCGCAGACAGACAGGCCGTGGAGAAAGTGCACAAGGTTTCAGCCATGGATGGATTTGTTGGGATGAAATAGCTGGAGGCTTTCTATGCCCTTGAGTTTGGGGTCCTTTGGTCTCTCTCTCTCTCTCTCTCTCTCTCTCTCTCTCTCTCTCTCTCTCTCTCTCTCTCTCTCTGTGGCTTGCTGTGGTCCATCTATTCATGGTGAAGGAAGGCCTGTGCAAGAGCAGGTGCATGGGGCACTTGGCTTTTCCATTTCTATTCAGAGCTTTAACCAAAGCGATAGCAGTCGGCGCTGAAGAGCTTTTCAGTAGCAGGCTGGATATCAAGTTCACAACCTTGGTGTGTTCAGGACCATGCTCGCCAGTTTAGCGTCAGTGGGTAGCTTTACAGGAGCACATACCCACACAAGCACACACACACACACACACACACACACACACACACACACACACACACACACACACACACACACACACACACACACACACACACACACGCACACACACACACACACACACACACACACACACACACACACACACACACACAGCCTCAATGGGCAGCTGTAATAGCACATGCCTCGGGCTGTCCTGCTCCAGAATGCAGTCAATGCCAAGCAATGCCACAGGGTACACACACACACACACACACACATACACACACACACACACACACACACACACACACACACACACACACAGACACAGAGAGAGAGAGAGAGAGAGAGTCCTGAGTTTCCATACTTGCTTAAAGTTGTCTGCTGTTTTAAAATCATTAATTGTTCATGCCATGTCGGTCAAAATTCATTATACACGTCCTCTGTTTAACAGTCCCTTCCCCAAACCATTAATTATTGCAGTTGTTGTCAGCCATTTGTTAGTTCTAGATTATATTCGTTGCAATAGGCCTCGGTTTTTGTAACTTTTGTCTAAGTGTATAGTGCAATTTGCACAAATAGCTTTGAGTAATGCTATGCTATGCTATGTTTGTTCTGTCAACATGTTCTTATGAATATACATGTAGATGGGTGTGCAAACATTAGCGAAAAGCAGTGTTGTATCACAAGAAAGTGGAGATGTCTCTTGCCCATTTGCTGGGCCCTCCATCTTCTACAAAGAGACACAGCCACAGGAGAACACAAGCCTGGCAAATCCAGTCCAGTCAACAGATCCATGATCCATCCAAAGCCAATAAAGGCTGACTGCAAAGGAGAAATAACGATGGTAATGTCAATAAAAGCCCTCTCCTCAACACCTCTTCTGAAGCCGAGCCATTTATTTTTAATGGGACTCCTGCTGCATGTATATCTGCAAACATCTGATGGAGAGAGAGAGTAAGAAGACCCTCGCTGGGGTTTGTTTAGTGGGAAAAAAAGAAGTGTTTTCCACCATAACAGACACACACACATACACACACACACACACACACACACTCACACACCAAAAAGTTGCAGGAGACAAGATCAACACTTTCGACTGCAGCTTTAGTCAGGCGTTGCACACCCTCTTGTCTCACCAAAGCTCCATGGAAACGCTGTTGTTGTTTGTTTGTTAGTCTCTGAAACACACATCCCATCCAGCAGGACTGATTGCACTCCAGTGCCAACACCACAGAGGAGGAGGAAGAGGAGGAGGAGGAGGAGGAGGTGGTTCTGAGGAGTAGACAGCTCCAGCAGATGCAACATGACTGGGCAACTTCATACTCACAGAGAAGAACTGTTTACCATCTACCACTGCAACTTTTTGATTTCAAAATGAACACGAGGGCCTCGTTTTTTATTTATTTATTTATTTATTTGTTTTTACAACGAACACTACAACAAATACAACAACCAATTATTCTTCACAAACAAATCACTGCTCAGAGGTTCAACTGCTCTTGAGTGAGGGTATATATTACGTTTTACAGTTGTTCAAATGTTGGTTCTCATATGTAACACAGAGAGGAAGCCGCACACAGAATAAGATAATGAAGTGTTGTGTAAGTCAGTGTAATGAGAAGACCATAAGTGTAGCACAAGGTCAATCGAGGGGAAAACCAACAAAAGAACACAACACAACAAAACAGAAGCAAACGCTTGAAGGCGGAGAATGACGACGTGTTCCACCAAAGCGGGGCTCTTTTAGCATCCCCAATAAGGGGGATCTGGGCAGAGGAAACACAGAACACATGTCCACCTACTGTACATAGGGCGGGGTTAACCAAGGCACACCAGGAATGTTACACGTAAGAAAACATTCAAGCATCCAAACATCCCAATTCAAATAGGTGGAGTCTTACAAAGAATTCCTGTGTCCAAACTGTTAAATGAGACCCATTGTTATCCCTTCCAGTTTGCAGACTGGCTGCCATTCTGGTGGTTGATGATGGAAATACTATTGCATTGAGCAGTACCAGTCAAATTTCAAAATCCAGATCATTTGAAGGCGAGTCGGCCAGCTCTAGCCTGGGTGGAGGTTGAGGGTGTTTGCCGAACAGGTCAGGGCCAGGGCTTAGGGTGAATATTAGGAATTCAGGCCTTGTGTTTCTTGCTTTCTGGCTTAAATCAGCTGGCTTGTGGGGAACTTGTTGACAGTTTAATAGGAATATGCAGCAGAACAATCATATATTACAGTACATCTACTCCATATATTTCCTGTGAGAAATCCATTAAACTACGAAGTACCATCACTTTATGAACCATCAAAATGCTTTAGAAATGAACCCTCAAAGGACTGAACATATAAACCAATTAAGTTTCAAGATGGTTTCATTCTATTTATTTCCTAGCAACGAGTCGACCAACACCGTATATTGCACGTGGGCAAAAGGGACTGAGTGGAAATGTGCAGCAGCACGTGGTAAATTGAAACATTAGTAAATCTTAACGCACAGTCCTATTAAAGATGCATACAGAGACTGACGCCACAATGAGATAAGCCTATTACATCTCGGCAGTCAATTAGCCACGCACAGAGACAGGCTGGTGCAGAATAAATAAATAAGATCCCGTTTCTTGCCGAAGCCATTGTGTGCGAATGTATCCACATTTCTCTCTCTCTCTCTCTCTCTCTCTCTCTCTCTCTCTCTCTCTCTCTCTCGCACAGTTGGAATAATGCATATTCTCTGTATAAATATAGGCCACAATTGATTCTCACATTGAAATGGAAAACATAGCACTCTAGTTGGTTAAAACAGAGTGAAATAGCACATGATTTCTACTTAATCATAAATACAAATGTCAAACTTCCTCTACACAGTCCCTCAATATAGCAGTCGATAATCACCTCATACAAATTCAGCACCACCTTGTATAATTTGTCCTTACTTCCTATATTACCGCTCCATCTACATCTCACTGGGGTGCTCTGTCATTTCTTCCTGTTACTGAGATTGTTTCTTCGAATTCTGTGGCTATGTTTAGGTCCTTATTGGATGTGATAGTCCACATATTTGTCTCTATGACCACACCAGAGGGCATAGCACAGCATGCACATCCGTGTGTAAATGTCTGGGTGCTGGACCCCAGTACAGGCTTATAAAAATAGTAGATATAATAAATTTATATAACGTTCATTTATATTAACAAGAATACTTCACCACACCCTTTGAGCTTCTTCAGGTCCACCTCAAACCCAGGTAGCTTTCATGATGTAGGTAATAGTTAGCTTACAGCTCAATAAGTTATTCCAGACCTACTGGAAGGCCTTGTCAAGGCCATGTTCTGTATCTCCCCTCATATCATTACAAATCTCCAATGAATACAAAATCAAGGAATGGATATCTAGAACCTAACCTAATTTCACACGTACACGTTGAAACCAAGTCCTATCTTTGTAAAGCATTTGTGCTGCCCTGTGACCCCATAAGGCGCTATTATGGGAACAGGGCAGGTGAATATTTCATGGTTTCACTTGCCACAGGTCAAACTGATGATCGCGCTGGGGTCTGCCCGGCCGGGTATGGATAAGACACCAGAGGAAGTTGCACAGTGTCAAGTACGACAGTTGGGCGTTTAACAAGTCTCCGGATAGCTAACAGCTAGGATGTTTGTTATTGTGAAGAATTACATAGACACAAACTGTTGTTCGTGTAGGTCATTAACATTTGTTTGAGACGGTGAGCTTAGCGGGTGTTGAAGGATGCATCACTGACTGGCTCCAGGCCTGGGCAGTGTCTGAATTATAGGGAGGCCAGCACATAAATAACCTGATGCAAATCACACAGACTCCCTGCTCACGTTTGCATTAGCTCGGCTATTCAAGGACATGATCCATAATTTACTCCGGAGCCAGGGAGATAGATGAAAAATTCATTTGGGAGGCGGGGAGGTTTTTTTTTTTCTCTCCTTCTTCTTCCAAAAGCATTCATGTGTGCAGACTAGTGTTAGCAGATCCACGTGATGCTGAGGAGCTACAGGGATCTGGGAGTTGGTTGCTTCTGACCTGATGTTCTTCAAACATGATCCCAGTACTCTCTCTCTTTCTTTTCTCTCTCTCTTTCTTCTCTCTCTCTCTCTCTCTCTCTCTCTCTCTCTTCTCTCTCCCTCCCTTCTCTAGCTCTCTCCCTCTCACACACACACATACACACACACACACACACACACACACATACTCAAGAGTCAAGACACAACGAAAAACACTTAAAGCGCCTTTGCTTTGCATTTCACCTCCGTAACACGCTGCATAAAAACACATGGCTGTGAAAATAGAGAGAAACTAGAAAAGCGCTCAGAGAGTGCAGACCTCCGCCAAGACAATGTGCTCACAGATGGTGTTCTGGATCACCAATTGCCACCAAAATTGAATCAGTTCTTACTTGTCCCAATACACACGTTGTCCAAAAAATTCATCCAAATCCGTGCAGTACTTTTTGAGTTGTCTTGCTCACAGACAGACACACACACAGACTCACGCTTTTAGTAGTCTTGGTGTGAAAACGTTTGGTGATCATATATAACATTTCTCTCGTACTGTATGTACTCCTCAGGTGAGTATAT
>JAODXP020000025.1:16297135-16325000 GCA_027497455.2 Sardinella longiceps
CTTCGCTTCATTCTGCTCTTCTGCCCTCTTCTCTATTCAGCTCAGCTCTTGCTTGTTGGGTTTTCCACTTCCCCTGATCACTACATTAAAGACATTTCATTATTTATTCATTCATTTATTTTTTACTCTATTATTTATTAGTTTTACTTTGATTACTCATATATGCTTTGGCAATATTGTATTTACTTTGTAAATCCATGGCAAGAAAGCTACTGAATTTAATTGAATTGAACTGATTTGAGAGAAAAGTGGTTAGTTCATTTTCGTCTGAGTTATGATTTATCTTTCTTGTGTCTTTTCACTTCTGGCCTCCTCTCAGATCTGGTTTAGTTTTCCTTACACAGAAGAAACGATGACTTTGGCAGAAGCACCAAGACTGATTGTAGTTCAGTTCATCGCAGCATTCTCCTCTCATCTCTCCTGCCTTCTCCTCCAAGTCAAGTCAAGTCAAGTCAAGTGTATTTACAGTATGTAGAGTATTTTAACACAACACAGTTGATCCAAAGCGCTTTACAGTGGAAGGGGGGACCTCACTAACCACCACCAATGTGTAGCACTACCTCCACACATTCTGTTCTGAAGCATATGCTATCACAACAGACTGGTAATTATTAGTGGATGCTTTGATTTGAAGCAACACAGACTCACAACACTAGTCTCTGGAAATGAACCCTGGTCGCGGTGGTGGCGTGGTTGGTGGAGGTGCCATTCGGCAACCGGAAGGTTGCAGGTTCGAGCCCCTCTCTGCCTGACCCCATCGAGATTTGGATGAAATTTTCGGACGATGTGTATATTGGGACAAGCAAGAGCTGACTCGATTTTGATGGCAATCGGTGATCCAGAACATGATCTGGAATGTACATTGTGTCTGTGACCATATTTCCTTGGCGGAGGTCTGCGCTCTCTGAGCGCTTTTCTAGTTCTACATGTTGTGCTTCCATTTGCAGTGAAAACAAAATTCATACTTACCCACCTCTTTTTTCAATTTCACTGCTACATTACTGCAGAAGATGCAGGGGGTGATGATGAACCTGAACTGAGGAACTCTAAAGAGACAGAGGCGGGCTCCAAGAAGAGGCTAGAGAAAATTGAGAGAAATAGACATTGAATTAGCTGCAAAAAATGGATGTGCCCAGATGAAGACTTATATTAGAATAAAAGAAGGGAGAGAAAGAGAGGAGGTAATGAAAGACTGGAGAGAGACACTGAGCTCATGCATGTAAGAACGATTTCAATGTACCTGCAGTGTGTACCAGCCGGACTGGAACCAAAAAATGTCCCGGGCATTTTTGGCCATGACGGCCCACCGTGATTTTATTCAATAGTAACATCATGGCAAACTAAAATAATACTGGAAGTTGGACATTGCATTTATGCGGCAGATTTAATTGGACTTGTTCAATATCCTTCAAGAAAAATATGAGTAAATTATAACAGCACCGGCCCAAAAAAATGACTATAGGCCCACCGGGCACTGCCCTGTATGCCCTATGGCCAGTCCATGCCTGTCTGTACCCTTAGTGGTTGTGTCCAGGCAAGGCCATGTGGATATGCCCCATCTCTTCTCAGTAATCAATCATTACCAGAAAGGAAAAGGGGGACCAAATACCAAGGCCTGGATCTTTAAAGATTCTCATAGATTATTATTAAGGTTATTAAAGAAGAGTATAAAGATAGAAAGTTATAAAAATAAAACATAATGAATGAATGAAGAAATGAATGGCTATGAAAGAATTGATGATGAAACAATGATCCCCAAATGTTCGTGTGAATAAAAGAACGAGGGAGGAGGTGAGACAGAGAGGAGCAAAAAGAGGAACTAGAGAGAGAGAGAGAGAGAGAGAGAGGAAGGGATGAAGGACATAAGATGGAGGAGTCCCACCCCCCTCTCTCACGCACACACACACACACACACACACACACACACACACTACATTAATTATGCCATGCATCCAGGCACGCCATGCATCCAACCAATGGATGTGTAGCAGATAAATTCAAGGCTGATTTTTTTTCTTCTTCCCCCAGTTATAGAGCCCTGGTCTGGACTATCAAGTAATCAAAGGCAGGCCCAAACAAACACTCCTGAGATTCTAGAGGCCACGCAGGGCGCAGATTGTTTTCCCATAATGCCCTTGGGGGGGGGTGGAGATAACAGCTTCTCCGGACAGGAGGCTTATTAAAGCTGATGCTGAGGAAAACCTCACTAGGAGTGTGACCTCTCCCTCACACACACACACACACACACACACACACACACACACACACACACACACACATGCACGCTCTCTGTCTGTCAGGGACAAACACATACACACAGACACTTTTTGTGAATGAATATGCCCAAGGCAAAAAAAAAAAAAACCCATCCTCTCTGTTACAAATTGTCTGTATAATATTCTGAGTTTGAACTTCCTCTGTACTTCCTCCTCCTACTCTTTCCTCCTTGATAAAGCACACTGACTCATGCATGTGTATGCAAGAATGAGTGGCTTTCTGAAAGATGATGAATGGATCTCACACACACACACACCACACACACACACACACACACACACACACACACACACACACACACACACACACACACACACACACACACACACACACACACACACACACACACACACACACACACAGTAGCCTGTGTCTCATAGATCAGAATGGTGGGAAGATGTGTGCCTGCGATACAATACTATTTGAATAAGGGTAGTTATACCTTCCAAGACTCGACTGATATTATTATGTATTATGTATTCTGGCCAACACTGCAGTAGCAAGCCGTAGTTTACAATCTGAGAATGTCTTATCCAAATTAACCCCAACAACTTTATGCACATATATTTACAGACTCATAACCTCACTCTGAGAATCTCTCTCTCTCTCTCTCTCTCTCTCTCTCTCTCTCTCTCTCTCTCTATCTCAAATTCAGCAAGCTTTATTGGCATAAATGTCACAATAACATTGTTGCCTAAGCAATTACATACATACATATTATATAACAAATATATAAAACAAGACAGACATACATAATTAATTACTTTACCATTGTGTTAGTTTGTGCATGTGTGGATGTGTGAGGGGGTGTGAACGAGAATGGATGTATATAATTGGGTGATTGTGTGGGTGTACTGTATATTATGCCTATGAATGTTTGTGTTCACACAGACCATATTATGCACTAGTGGCTGTCACATGCCAAAGCATACTGTGCTGCGCGGGTTGCTGAAGGCCCCTCTCCGAGACGTATAGCCATTTTTTCTGTTTCTAATAGATTGCTGAAATGTGGGATATCTTTCTTTTTCCTAGCCTATAATTTTACCATGATAGGTTTTGATTAACTTATTTCTGACCATCCAAACCATGATGAGCCATGTGCATGTGTGTAAAACAAAGTGATTGAACATGTGCATATCCAAGGCTGAGGTAGCTAGGCCAACCGCACAGAGATATAACTGCAATGATCATTTTTACTATGTTGTGTAGGCCTATTACAAAATTATTACAATAAATAGTGTCTGAGGAAGCTTTACTTTCTTTCAAGCTTTAATTAGTTACTTATCAAAAAATAAAGGGAAATAGGTAGCCTACTAAGTAAGAAATTAGATAAGGCTTTAGATTACTGTCTGTGAACTGTTATAAGATACTCCTTCAAGCCTTACATGGCTATACGACCTTGAACAGACAAGGGCATTTCACAGCGCCTGAAACCCATTATAAGCTGCAGTTATGGGTTGAGTCTTCTCTTCTGGGAAGCTCAGGGCTCTTTAGCACAAAGGCTTCTTTCAGGAGTATGATGCTTTTAAGAGCTGCTTCTGCAATCTTCCTGCTTCTTCTGAGACTCAACAGGTGGTGCAGGCCAGTGTAAGGCAGTATTTGAGAAAAGGACACAGCATGCAGCCATGCTACATTAGCCGTCTCACAGGTGAAACTCATTCAGACACTTCCTTGGTTTACTGTAAAATGAAACTCTGGCACCGAAGATGTTAAAGCTCTTTTTTTCACCATAGAAAAACCCGTTGGATCCATGTAATTCAATCAATGTGTATTAAGTTTCTCAGTGGACTTGCACTCTGGCCCAACAAGCAGGCCTCCATCCCAATGGCTAAAACCTATGGGTGCCACTTGCACTTTCTACCAACCATGTTCGAGGTGAGGTGCATTTCAAAGCATTAGGATATACTGTCACCTTGTGGTATTTTACGGTCACTGCAATTGTCTTGTATTTTTCTTATTAAGCTATTACATTGATTTAAGAAAATACTTTTTGGTGGTTTAATAGGCTTCCCTTTAAAATTGTGTACCAAAAGCATAAATTATGCACCCTGTTCACCGAAATCCAGTGCCGGATTAGACACAGGTTATGGTGTAGGAGGTTGGGACATGTCACAACTCATGTTGCATTACATATAGTTATATGCTAGCCTGGCGAATGCCAAACTAAAATCACAAGTGATATTTAGTCTGGGGACCTACCTATTGCATTTCTCGTAGCGGAAGCATCGTTTACAATTGTCCATAGCCGTTTATTGGGCGCTACGAATGTCTATCATAGCGTCTGTACATACCTCGGAGCCAATACCAGAGCCACCACGTGACGTAAAATGCAATCGAGGGCTGTACAAATCCCTTTTTGTTCTGCGATTGGATACCGAAAGTAAGCGAGAAAAATGGCCATGGTCACCATGCTCCTCTGCAGAGTGAAATGAAATAAGCGAGCAAAGGAACATGGGAATTCCCAGGCTAGTTATATGCTATGAGGAAATGTACTTTTAGGTGGATGGAGTGTGATTTCATTTAAAGTTACAGACCAAAATGTATCAGCAACACGTAAAATCTGACACTGGACTATGCACAAATTATGGTGTAGCAAGGTGTTGAGGTAGGTGATGTATAGCATAATTCATGTCTGATCATATCGGACATTTATTGTGATTATCTGTGACAAGTTTTGTGGAGATCTTTCAAAGGGTTCTGGAGATATAGTACAAACAGCAGGAAATAACCTGAAAATACTGATTTTCCAATTCATTTCAATGGGAATACTACTTAAGAGGCTGTAAAATCACAAAGCTGCCAAATCCAACTTGCTATCATGTCAAAACATACTCCAGCCAGACCATGAATAGGGATGAACAGAAGTATTATGGGCGGGCTATGTCAGGTTTGATCCTTGGAAACCCATTTCAGGGTCCTTGTCTATGATTGAGGTGGGAAGTGATGGCTCTGTCTATGGGGTGAATTCTTCTGGAATCGGTGCCGCAGGTGCGTCTTCATAAACAGGTGTATCATATTTCCATGACAATTACACATTTCCACTCAACTGTAAAGTACATTTCTCCCCATTGGATAACACTTCTGAAAGCACACCTGTAGATACTGGCTGAACCCAAATACAGTACCTGACTGCAGTGGACAGGTGAAACATGTGTCCTTTGAGGTGGGTCATCTCTGGCTTGTCCATTAGCATTAGTCTGTGTAGCCTTAATTAGAAAACCATAGTGACCAATGTTACTACCAACCATAGTGACCAGTGTTATGCTTGTCTAACCATCCAGTTTGGCCGACAAAATAGGACATCTGATGATCTATTGTTGATTAAAAGTATGTAGAGAATGGGATGGCTGTCTTTACATGATGGTTTATCCGAAATGTCTTTTGAACAACTCATTGTCTTCAACAATAATCATAAGGATTCTGCCTTCTTTTACAATCAATAAAGGATAACAGCAGTTCTACCAGAAAGCCTCAGAGAAGGAATACGATTTTAACAATTTATTAGAAGCTCGGAATGACTGAAATGAATATAACATCTTAATCAAGTCAAAGTCTTTAGCGAAGGCCCAATCATGGGTCCGGGCCTTGAAACGTCTGTAGATCCGGCAGATCCTGCCTGAGTCAGCTGGCAGGGACCATGTCTACCCCCGGACAGATAGATGGGACCAAACTGGTGGTGGTGGGGAGGGAGGTGGTGTCATCAACACAACGGCACCTGAGGCAGCAAGACAGGTGTGTTAGATAAGTCATAAAGCTGGACAGTGATTGGACAGCGGTAATGAGCGCAATGCGTGATGACAGAGACTTCCTGGTAGACCTTATGCTAAAGCTTTCATTGTCACAAGTCTCATTTTTAGATTGAAAGTGTGTTGATTAAATGCGCTGGGCAATGGGCAAAGATAAATGCTTGTAACCACCGGATAGTTAACCATCCACCAACATGTACACGCATGAGAGATTGTGCCCAACACGGACTTTTCATGTTCCAAATTCCAAATTCTCCATGCAGCACCATACTTGATGCTAATATGCATAATCAGCAAGCTCTAGACCCCCTTCTGACTGACTGCCCAAATAAGGTATGCATGTTGTGGACTATATAAACAGGCCTCTATCAATCTGTCTTCCCAGAGAGTTACAGTGAATGAGTCATGGGTCTCAGTATTGCAACACTTCTCTTTGCTCTGCACTGCCTGCTGCCTTCAGGCACTGGTAAGTTCTTCTCACTGCGCACGTTTCAAACCAACTTGTAATGTGGGTTTAATTTATGCAAATAATAAATCTTTGGATGGAAACACATGCATTTTCCTGCTGCTGCGAAAATAAATCAAATTCGCTTGAGAGCGGTGAATTAACTTAGTAACTTAATGTTAACTTAGGTTGAACAGAAGCCATTTAACTCACATACTGTATATTCCCATATTTCTGTCCAGACATTGGGCTGGCACTTTTTATTCACATTACAATTTAGGGAAATGCATGCACATAAATGACCAAGTTCATACAGGAAAATTGGAGTGGCGCTCCAATAGGCATAGGCAACACTCGGCATCACCATTTCTGTACTGATTAATAGTGCGAAGAGCCAAGTGTTCCAACCTGGCTACGGTAAAACATGAACATATTAAATCACAACAACTTCATAGGCTTTTGTATTAGAAAGTTTGCAGGTAAGCCTGTTGTTGGGCCAGTTGTTCTGTCAGGTCTATAGGTCTCCAGCTGACTAGTCCATCCATCTCATTTATAGCCAATAGGCCTCATTAAACGTCTGTTTACATAGGTATGAAACTCACAGAGAGTGGTCTGTAGTGTTCACTGATATGCTGTCACTATAAAGTATGACTCCTAGCAAGTTTGATCGTAGTTTGTTGTCCAACTCTGTTGACTGCTGGGACATATACGTGACTCACAAGAAATCCAAATCAATGCATATTTTGCGGTTTTACTGTATGCGCCACACATACAGTAGCAAACAATTCTGAAGCAGAAAAGGGGGTGTTCTAAATGAGCCATTCTGAAGCAGAAAAGGGGTGTTCTAAATGAACCAAACAATTCTGAAGCAGAAAAGGGGGTGTTCTAAATGAGCCAAACCATTCTGAAGCAGAAAAGGGGGTGTTCTAAATGAGCCAAACATCCCAGACAGGGCCAGTTGTTAAAATGTTGGTGTGGATGTTTCTATGCATCCTAGACACTCCAGAAAAGGGCCAAAACATGCAAAAAAGTTAATTTCCCCTTTAATGTGAAAAAGTTGGATGGAAATCCTGCAACTGTTTACTGGATAGAGTGACTCTCCCTGACTAACGTAACTACCTTATTCTTATAGCTACATGTACCTGTGATTGTCGACTTGTCCCTGGCAGCCTGGCACAAATTGATGCAGGTGGTGGACAGGTGTTTGGAGTGAACCAGCACAACCACATCTACACACTGCATGAATCGTCATGGACAATGATGCCAGGCAAATTGAAACATGTCACTGTGGGCTCAGCAGGAGTCTGGGGAGTCAACAGTGACAACTATATCTACAAACTAGTTGGGGGCAACTGGCTAAAAGTACCTGGTAAGACCTATTCCAATACTGTATTGTAGACTGAAATATAGCATAGCAAATACCCAGTGTATTTCTGCATGATTTTATTGACATTCTCATCTCTGCTTTGTAACACTGAGAATTATGAAAATGCTTTGTAGTGATTTCCTGGTGTTAAATTAACAGATATTTTCCCGTTTTGGAACTTATGATAAGGTGATGTTGTTGTTGTTTACAAGGAGTCTTGAAGCAGATTAATGCTGGTGGAAACCAGTTTGTATCAGGAGTCAATCCTGGGGATTCTATCTATTGCCTCCTGAAGGACGAAACAATCGGCTATGCTAAAGATGGCAGTGATGCAAACTGGGTTAAACTTCCTGGTATCCTGTACTAGTACTACAGCTGTGGCCCTTCTAGCTGCTGGGGTGTTAACAGCGCGGATCAAATCTATACGAGGAAGGTAAAGCTGGACTGGACACTCTGGGGAAGAATTCTTCTCCAACTAAATTACAGCAGCCTATAATTTCCTTGCCAATATTTCTTCTCCTCTTTAGGAAGATTCTACTCAATGTCAGGGGCTTGGTTCTTGGAAACACATTCCAGGTTCCTTGTCTATGATTGAGGTGGGAAGTGATGGCTCTGTCTATGGGGTGAATTCTGCTGGAAACGTGTACCGCAGGTGTGTCTTCATAAACATGATTTTATCATTTTTCCATATATTTCAATAATCTTCCACTCGTATGTGTAAAATACATTCCTCCCCACTGCAGAGATTTCACATCTGCCTGCACACCTGAAGGTAAGGGCTGGACCCAAATACCTGTCTTCAGCGGAGAGGTGAAACATGTGTCCTATGATGTGGGTCATCTCTGGCTTGTCCTAAAGGATGGAAAAATCTACGACTGCCCCGTCTGAGCTGTCCTCCTTCAACAACTCTTCCACAGAGGACAGTCAGTCCTGCAACCCACTAGGTTACTTTTGAAAAACTGGGCCCAGATGATCTATTGTTGATTAAATGTATGGAGAGAGAATGAGGTGGCTCTGTCTTTCTCACTTTTAGATTGAAAGTGTGTTGAGTAAGTTTGCTGGGCAACGGGCAACTCAGAAGAAGAGTTGGTAACACATTACTTGTGTATATAACAATCTGAGAAGGTAACACTGTAAAATCTGGTATGCTACTTAGCATTAGTTAAGCATTAACTAATGATTAGTTACTCATTAATAAATATTGTTTCAAATGAGTTAATGATTAACAAATAATATATTCAGTTTTTGTTGATTTTGTTGTTTGATGATTTAATATACTTTCTCATAGACTTTTCCCTATCTGTACATGAGAATTGACCCTTAACTCATTCTGTGTTTATGGGTGGTTTATATGACATAGCCTTTTTTGGTCCCCTGTGTCATAATTAAATAATAGAGAAGTGTGTCAAAAACTGTGGTGATATTGTTCAGAAAGTGCTGTTTTAAATGAACATACAGAGCATTAATGGGAATGCCTTTCTAATTTTTCACAATTTTCAGCCAAATCAGTAAAAAAGCTGATTTTTAGGTGTCCCGGTCTTGACTCAAAAAGGTTGGTTAAGGGCAAAAGCAAGAAAATGAATGAATTTTCTGTTTATTCAATCATATATAGATCACCCAGTTGTTGACTTTTAAGGGTGCTTAGCTAAAATTTCAGGCAGAATATTTTGAAGCCACTATTAACAAAAACGTGTTGTCCCAAAAATCAATGTCATGATGTGACACCATATTCCTTTTTTAAATGGGCAATTGTCTGGAGACCATTGCAGAGTGGGGGTCCTTCTTCTTGGGGACGGACCATTGGTCCGAAATACCATTAGTTCGACATCTCATTAGTCCGAAAATGAACCATTGAATAGAGATACCATTAGTCAGACATACCATTAGTTCGAAAAAAACAGGCCCATTGGTCCGAAGTCCCATTAGTCCGACCATACACAGTAGAAATGGATGGATGACTTGTAATGAAAGACGCAAAATTCGTGGAACAAAGGAGACGTCTTTTTGTAGCATCGTGTGTCTAAAGACAGGTGGAAATGTGCTGGCCTGTTGTAACAATCAAGGGGTTCTTTTGAATGACTAAATATGAATGCAATAAACAGATAATTCTGAGAATAAAGTACAAGGTAGGCTACAAATCTGAGTGCGTCTCTTAATTATAGGCTATGAAACGATGTCCCTTGTGTTAGAAAAAGCTGTGCCGAAGCTAAACCAATCACAACACTCTTTCCTCTGACGTATGTGAAGAGAAGGGAATTGCTTGAACAGGACTGAGAGCCGTTGCTGCTGCTCAAAGTTGATTGGTTCTCGACCAGAGGGGGCCAGTTCCCCAGTTTGGGGGAATTCAGAAGCCCTGCCCGATCAGGAGTTGGTCAGACCAGCGACAGCAACACCAAAGGTATTACGTCACTGGGAGGGCGTGCCAGGCTAAGTGACACCATCGACCACAGTCACTTCAATCTCTGGGGCTAGAGAAAAAATCTAAATCATTCCATCTGAAATGGAAAATGTATTTGACATGCTACAAAATAAATTTGTTGGTCTGTGGTTTGACCCCAAAACCTCTTGACATGCTGTCATGTCACCCCTCCCCCTCCCCTCAAAAAACCTACCTCTAAATTTAGCTGTATAAAACCTGGTCAGAGACCTGTTAGCTACATTGCTTTCGCAGCAACGATGGAGGACCTTAATGATACCATCTCAAACAGCACCAGCTTCTCAGCAGGAAACAAGGTTGGCAGTGGATTGTTGGGGTTGTGTTTTCTACTGGGAACGCCAGGGAACATTGCTGCAGTGGGAATCATACTCCATCACCTCAAGAAGGACAACTTCACCCTGCATCTGATGTTGAATTTGGCTTCTTCAGACCTTCTCCTACTCATCACTCTACCTGTGTGGATTTCTTACTGGATCTTTGACTTGCATGGAAGCCAAAGTTTTTGCAAAATCCTCTTTTTCTTTGGTTTCATCAGCATGTACTCCGGTGTGTTCACTGTGACGCTGATGAGTGTCCAGAGGTACCTGATGGTTCTTCATCGGAACAAGTGGGCCAAGCTGGGCAGGAAAGGAGAAAAGGTTCTACTCCTCTGTTTGTGGACTCTTGCTTTTATTCTGTCCCTCCTGTCAACTGCTAAAACTGGATCAGTGAAGGATGAAATGGGAAGTAAGTGCTGGGCAATCACTAGTTTCAATCAGGAGACGTTAGTCTATCTTTTGTGTGAGACTCTGCTGGGATTTGTTTTTCCATTGTGCGTCATTGCAACGTCTTACTACCGGCTCCACAAGAAGGTCAACCAGACGACCTTTTTCAGTGACCAGAGACTGACCAGACTGCTGACCACCATTGTGGTGACTTTTGTGATCCTTTGGTTGCCTGCTCATGTGATCAATGTTACGGAAATAATAGCCATTTCCCTCAAAACAACCAGTCCTTCTTCTTCAGACAGACTTATTAGTTTTTGGTATGTAAGCTCAAATGCTGTTTACAGTCTCACTTGTGTCAATTCCTGTGTGAACCCACTTCTGTATGTGTGTAGATTCAAACAACTTTTCCCAACAAACTGAAAAGCCAGAGGGTTTGTCAGAAGTGTTGCTCAAGAGCCAATGACTGTTCAGAAAGAGTTACGTGCTGTAAATGAAGACAATTGCATGTGTTACAGACAGGGGCGTAGCACCAAATTCTGTGCACTAGTAGTGGTAATGCCCCCACTATGATGCCCCTGGTTACAGAGAAACAGTGTTGCCAGATGTACAAAAAATATCGTATTTGTACCATAATTTTGACCTCTGTACGATGTACGATCAATAATGAAATAAAATGGGTAATGTACGATAATTTCAGACTTTTCAGTTGTTAGTCCAAACACACATCCTACCGCTTCTCTGACCCCCGAGAATCATTTCGCAGGCCCGCTTGCCTGTACGCACGCAAGCAAACAAGCACGTAGACACACACACACAGGCACCGCACGGCATCACCACTACACTACAGTTTCACTTTCAGTTTAACTAAACTAAGTAGAAGAGTGTTAAAAATGAGTTAAAGGGAAAGGGAGGACAGTGGAGGGGCGAAGCGGAAAGCCGAGTCTGAGGAACAGCGAAAAAGTAAGCACAGGCCACAAACTTATCGGACAGAGTGGGAAAAAGACCCCAGTTTTGGAGGATGGCTAAAACCTGTCCAAGGAAATAACACTAAAGCATTCTTTTTTTTCTGTACCATAGTTTAGGCCTATCTATTATGGCCCAGTTCATACCGTGGACTGTCGGCTTTGGCACGTTAAAACGGCCCTAAGTAGCAAGACTTTCTCCAGTTAGTGTGACTGTACACAGCTTGTTTAAAAGTGGCTGTATTATTTTGGAAATTGGCTGTATTATTATTTGGAAAATAAAATTGTTGGAAAATAGGCATATTTTATGCCTTTGGTTCGTGTACGATAATTTTTGTCAAAAAACGATAATTTTGAGGTTTTGGTACGATACTTGGACATTTCCAGTCTGGCAACACTGCAGAGAAAACTGTCGTATTCCAACACCATTGCCAGATGGACAGCATATTTTTTCCTCTGTGACAAATGTTCATGCTCCCTCCATGTCCTTCGGAAGAACAGCACCACAGGAGGTCACTGAAAGTTACAAAATGATTTATCTTTCTTCGTGTTTTCAAAAAAATAAATAAAATAAAACAGTATATCTGGCACTCCTGCTTCAGTTCCGTTTTCACCGTCATTTGGTGTGACTGGTTTTACCAGTTTTGATACTACGTTCCTAGTTTCAAGTTAGTGGCAACCACGAGAGAAGAACAGAACGAAATCGAAACATAATGAAAAGAACAAAGATAGTTTAATGAATACAGGTTTATTTCAATGATTTGTACCCTTCGAAGTGAATGAGAAAGGCTAACGGTCGGTTTCCACAGGGCGAATTTTCGCCTACTTCCCATTGAAATGAATGGGAGGCGATTTTCGCCCTGCGAATGGCGAATTCACCAAGACCGGCGAAAAAAGTTGAGAAATGTTTAACTTTTGGCGAATTTCGCCAGGCAATAACCAATCAAGTTCATTTGAAACGTTAAGTGACAAGACAAGGGCGGGAGTACAAAATTTTGCAAACAACATGGCGCCATCCATGACTTCGTTATATGAAAAATATATTATTTGATTTAAGGATCCTTGGGCCAAAGTTTCTGACTACATCGTCCCCGATTGTGTTTAATATTGTATACGAGTGCTATCGTGGCTGGTAGAACACTGTAGGTTTACAAATGAGCTTAATTACTTCAGTTAGCTCAATGCTAATAACTAGCTAACGATTAGCCGTGTTAGCACACTGATATCAGTCAATATTGACTTGTGGGACACAAATTACCGTTGACAATAAAATAAAACCAAAACGAACATTTGCATGTGTTACACGAACATAATAGGGGCAAATAAACCACTGTAAATCCCCATTCCAACTCCTGGTTAAGTTAAGCTGCTAGGTTAATGTGAGCAACCCAGCGCAACCGACCCAGACACCCTGCGACGACCTCTGCTTGGTACACGCCCCCCAGCGAAGATTCGCCTGGCGAAATTCGCTGAGTTTTCGCCCTGTGGAAACCGGCCGTAAGAGTTCATTAAAAGACGAAAACCATCAGTCAAGTGTCGACCATTTATCGGGGGAGATGCTACACAAGTCGTTTGATCCCACAATGGCCCGTTAACCTTGCCGCACGGCGTCCCATGCCACTCACTCTCATCTTAGGAGTTCGAGGTTTAACCCAGAACCCTGTTCTGTTGGTCAGATCAGCCATGCAGTTCAGTAAGTTCATCTCCCATTTTGCCAGACCCACTTTACGTGGATCCATCTCTTTAAACCATTTTCAGCACTGCTTCATGCTGGAAATGTGGGACTCTCACATACCACTCATAAAGCTTGCAATCATATGTCACCCTATGTATACATTGTGCAGGGTCAAGCAGCAGCATCAACCCTCCGCCTAACAGCAATTTCGAGCCATAGGTGCAAAACAGAGTCCAATTCAAAAAGACAGATCCCCATATAAGCCTGTCTTATAAGTTACAATATTTGCATTCAGGCATGAGATTTGTCACTGAACCCCGTGGGCCTGTCTGTATGACTCTGTCCTTAACTGCTCTTCTCTGTCTCTGACCTGTGAGCAGACTTAAGACATTTCTGGATGGATCATCTCTAGCAAATGTTGCTGAGTTTAAATATCTTGGCCTTTGGCTTGATTCTCAATTGACCTTTAGACCTCATATTAATTCTGTTGTGAAAAAAATTAACTGCAATTTGAGAACGCTATATCGATCATTGAACTGTTTTACAAAACAAGTCAGATTACAATTGGTCAAGCAACTGTTACTGCCTATAATTGATTATGCAGATGTTATTTACCAAAATACGGCAAAATTCAATCTAAAACCTCTTGATGTTATTCTCATAGTAGATTTGCTTTGCGATGTCCCTTTAGGACGCACCACTGTCAGATGTATCAGTCATTAAATCTTCTTTCATTAAATGCTAGACATCAGTTTCATTGGTTACAGTTTATTCATAAATGTATTTTTTTCTGATTTTCCACCATACTTAAAACAACACCTGATCCTATATCAGTCACCATATAGCCTAAGAGATACTGTTAATCTTTTCTTTTTCATTCCAAACATATCCAAAGAAATAGGTAGGAGAGCTTTTAAATATAAAGCTCCCTCTGATTGGAATGGTTTGCCCAGGTCCCGTAGATCTCATCCCTCTCTCCAACAGTTTAAGATATCACTTAGAAATCACTTACATAGAACTTTCACCTGTAATCACCAGGTGTGATATCTTTTATATATTTATTTATTTTATTTTATTTTTTTGCCAAATATTTTTGTGTGTTTATTTTTTTGTTTATTCATTTGTTTTTCTCTTGTTGGTGTTATTATTACTTTATCTTCTTATTTAAATAGAGAAAAAGAGAAAACTCTCTTTGTTTTCATTTACCTATTTATTTTACTGACTCTTATATGTATGTGACCCTAACAGTGGAATGTTATTTGTTTAACAGTGGAGAACAGGGGCGGTCCTACCCTCTTTGGTGCCCTGGGCGAACACCTTATCTGGCGCCCCCGCCCCCCCCCAAAAAAAAAAAAAAAACAACAAATAAAAACATAATAATAATGATAATGAATAATATTATAATAATTATTATTATTATTATTAATAATAATAATAATAATAATAATAATAATAATAATAATAATGACGCAGCACACCTTATCGTATTATCATGGCCTAGAACAAGAGGATAAAAATAAAACAAAGTTAAATAGCCATTGCTGCTAATTTCCATTTTTTTCTTTTTGCATGGTAGCTCTTATGGTATACTTATGGTAGCTATTAGTTACTCTACTATATGCATGTCTAGCTTCTACAGGAAAGGAGAAGATCTGAGCCCCAAACCCCTCCTCTTTGTTGTGTGTGAGACTTCAGCACTGAAGTCTGAAAGCAGGCAAACCTTAAGGGATTTGGGGTGTTCATTTTCTGCAAATGGGTGATAGAAAACTCTTCTGTTCAAATTATAGGTCTATATCATAATGTGTAGTGATTGTTTTGGTTTAATTTTATTTTTTGAGCTCTTGGTTATTAGATGGAACTCCAGCAGCCAAGTTTATAACACCAGATAGATATTTAAAAATGGGGGGCGATCTTACACTGAAATTGAACGCCCTTATTCTCAAGTAAGTACATTACAGTGGCACCAATGCATGCGTCTGGATGTCTACTTTAATTTGATATCAAATACTTCTATTTTAGGCGGAGATATACCAGTTCCAAAGCTTCCAAAAGACAATGAAGCAAAACCGGATCACCCGCGATTGTAATTTTCGGCGCTCGCGTGGGCAATAATAATAAAAAAAAACTTCGGAGTGCCCGTGATGCCGCCCTCCCGACAATGGCGCCCTGGGCGACCGCCCATATTGCCCATGCCAGAAACCGCTCCTGGTGGAGAACTTGAGTGTATCTGGGGTGAGGGTGAGCATTTGTCTGTCTGCTTGTCTGTATGTATGAATGGATGTTTGTGTTCTATGTTTCTTAGAGGTCCCATCGAAAACGAGATGTCCCATCTCAATGGGTTTTTCCTCTTAATAAATTCTATAATTTCCTTTCAGACTTCCCTTTTTTTCGCCGTCTGGCTCTGTCTTCCACTAGCAAAGTTGAACTCTGCAACTCACGAAAAATGGAACCTGGCCAATATGCTGTGTGTGCACTCAGTTTCTAACACTGCCCCAACTTGCAGTCCATATCAACTCAGTTGGGTCGATCAATTCTTCCCTCACTCACAGGGTCAGGTTGTCCACTTCTAGCCAACAGCTACAGTTTCTATAACGGTAAATTGGGGTTATTGCCTCATCAAAAGACCAGACGTTGAGAAATACAACAAGCATGCACTTTAGCGCATCAGACTGCCCACTGTCATTAATGCACCGAAGCGTCATGCTTTCAGTGAGTTGTCTTGAGGAGTTACTAAACTTGTATTTACCTGCTGGCTGGCATTCCGTTTCTAAGCCATCCTCGGCATGGCCTTTAATACATGCGACAAAACTGTCCCAACTCCTTGTCTTTATACTATTTTTTGTTTGTTTGTTTGTTTGTTATATTTGTACCATTATTCTGACCTACCATGGTTGTTTGAGAGCCTCAAACGCACATACAATGATATTCCCACAGAAATGCTTAAAAATCATATGCTGAGTTCTCCTCAGGTGACCTTTTTGGCATGGCAGTCTTTCACATGCAACTTTCAAACAACATGAATCCTGCATATGATAATTTAGCCTACAGAACTGAACAGAGCTTTTCAACATACAGGCAACATTGGTCAGGGTTTGAAAATGGCCATGATAGGCCACTATGTAGCACTTACAGCAACAGGTGCTGTGGTGCAGGCCCACTTTGCATACTTCTGTGTGTGACACTTCTGTTGAGTGAGGATGTGAGATTGCTTCTGTTTCAGTGACTTAGGCTAAGAGTGAGGGGATGCTTCTAAGACATCATGTGACGATGGAAAAGACATTTGATTTGTCAGTGGTTTTCATTGCATAAATGGGACTGGGAGTGACCTCTTGACTATAAATGACAAGATTTCTCAGGTCCACCACTGGCATAGTTGACAAGATGGGTGAGTGAAAATAAATTAAGTACCGGTAATGCAATTCAATTCAATTTTATTTGTAGAGCGCTCAAATACAGTACATCGTCTTGCGGCGCTTTACAGACAGTACGGGAAGCATCCATGAGAATCAGGGGCAAGGAAAAACTCAATCGCTTTGTAAATAATTTGTTTTGTAGGAAGAAACCTTGGGCAGATCCACGCCTCATGGACTCAGCCTACCTGCCTGGGGCCTAATAAAGTATCCGTAAAGTCTGATGCATAGATTGACCATGGTTAACACAAAACAGTATGAGTACTGAATGTAGTCAGAGATGATATACATATAGTTTGTGTGACAGTCAGGGCCAAGGGATGGAGTCAGTAGTTTGAGTGTGGGATTAGTCAGTAGTTGGAGTGGAATTAGAGTTCATTGGGTGTTGGTCGCCATCTAGGTAGTGGTCATCAGGGGGCCATCAGGCCAGTTCCATCACGGGCCTCAGAGAAAAGGGGAAGATGGTCCTGGTGTGTGGCTCCGGAGAGGTTGAACAACAACACACATATTTTAATGAAATGAAATACATTGTTTGATCTGTAGAAGATTAAGTCTATCACTATTTCCTATTGACTTTCAGTACCGTTAACCTGAACTGGATGCCCAACCCACTTTAGAAATGTAAATACTGATTAAACTATTAAATCCTTTTGAACCTAGCCAATTTGTTACTTTAGTTTGTCATGTTAGGCTGGTTAGTCTGTTTGTCTATGTCTATATTTTCTCTTAGTTTTAGCCCATGGTAACCAATAAATCTTATATATTGTTATTTATTTATGAATTAAAATATGTGTGTTGTTGTTCTGAATAGGCCATAAGATGAGAGTGGTTCTGCATTGTGGTGTGATCGCTGCCCTGCTCCTGTCTGTGGCCTGGGCTGCCCCACAGGACTGATGACCACAAAAAGTTCACCAACATCATCAGTGTGAAACAGCTGTGAATAGTGTCAAACCACACCTGCTGCTTGTGAATAATCAGCAACTTGTTTCTGTAGCAGGCCTAAGTAAATATGGTGCGAAAGCCAAATTTCAGTATGCATGAAATCTCCATGTAGGTCGAATCAGTCGAGCAACATATGGACGCGTTCTTTGCAAATTTTCGCAATGCTGTCACCAATACAGATAAAAATGCAGTAAAAATGCTCCTGAAGCTCCCACCAGCAACGGTACTACAACCAGTGCAATTGCAGTGAGGAGCTTTTCCAGTCCGAGGGGGACGATTACCATCTTGAGGGGCATCAAGGAGAACCTGACAGTCCTGAGCAAGGGTTTTGCTAAGATCATTGAATGAAGAAAATAATTTAGCTGCTTCCATACTCATAGTCATAGCCACAGTCCCCACCCTTGAGTATGAGTATATGTTATCATAGCAGCTTTCCAGGCATTTGGGAACACAGACTCTTTAATAGACAAGTTAACTAAATGTGTGATGGGTGTAATCATATTGAATCAAGTATCTCTAAGATTCAGGAAAGGAGGCCGCACTATGCATATACACCTTTTATTCACACAGACGCCTTTCGACGTTCTGCCTTCCTCAGAACACACTGACGCCGAAACGCGTCTGTGTGAATAAAAGGTGTATATGCATAGTGCGGCCTCCTTTCCTGAATCTTAACTGCATAAATGCTGGGCCAGCACTCTTAAAAAATTACAAAAAGACTCTGGAGTGAAGCCTGCTCCCATCCTTTTGAACTTATCAAGTATCTCTACCTCTAGCCTCTCTCTTAGATTCCTAGTGTGTTCCCATAAGCTTCTTGCTCTCTCAGAGGTGAGTACAGGGGCGGTCCTACCCTCTTTGGTGCCCTGGGCGAACACCTTATCTGCCCCCCCCCCCCCCCCCAAAAAACAAAAACAAAAACAAATAAAAACATAATAATAATGATAATTAATATTATTATAATTAATAATAATAATAATAATAATGACGCAGCACACCTTATCGTATTATCATGGCCTAGAACAAGAGGATAAAAATAAAACAAAGTTAAATAGCCATTGCTGCTAATTTCCATTTTTTTCTATTTTTTGCAAAACTCTTATGGTACTTATGGTAGCTATTAGTTACTCTACTATATGCATGTCTAGCTTCTACAGCAAAGGAGAAGATCTGAGCCCCAAACCCCTCCTCTTTTTTGTGTGTGAGACTTCAGCACTGAAGTCTGAAAGCAGGCAAACCTTAAGGGATTTGGGGTGTTCATTTTCTGCAAATGGGTGATAGAAAACTCTTCTGTTCAAATTATAGGTCTATATCATAATGTGTAGTGATTGTTTTGGTTTAGTTTTATTTTTTGAGCTCTTGGTTATTAGATGGAACTCCAGCAGCCAAGTTTATAACACCAGATAGATATTTAAAAATGGGAGGCGATCTTTACACTGAAATTGAACGCCCTTATTCTCAAGTAAGTACATTACAAGTGGCACCAATGCATGCGTCTGGATGTCTACTTTAATTTGATACCAAATACTTCTATTTTAGGCGGAGATATACCAGTTCCAAAGCTTCCAAAAGACAATGAAGCAAAACCGGATCACCCGCGATTGTAATTTTCGGCGCTCGCGTGCGCAATAATAATTAAAAAAAACTTCGGAGTGCCCGTGATGCCGCCCTCCCGACGATGGCGCCCTGGGCGACCGCCCATATTGCCCATGCCAGAAACCGCTCCTGCAAGATGGTAATCGTCCCCTCGGACTGGAAAAGCTCCTCACTGCAATTGCACTGGTTGTAGTACCGTTGCTGGTGGGAGCTTCAGGAGCTTCCTGACTGAGGAGTTTTGGGACCCAGAAGGAACTGCAGTCCTGAGGGACCGCAGATGGCGTATCGAGCAGGAGGGACAAGAGTTCTGGGATGGTGGCGCTGATGGTCTCTGAGGCAGTGTAGCCTTGCCCTACTAAATGAGCCCTGTCAGTTATTTCCTGCCATTTGCTGCATTTTTATTGCGAAAATTTGCAAAGAGCGCGTCCTTATGTTGCTCGACTGATTCGACCTACATGGAGATTTCACAACTACTGAAATTTGCTTTCACACCATATTTACTCAGGCTAGGCTAGGCCTGCTACAGAAACATGCTGATTATCCACAAGCAGAAGGTGTGCTTTGACACTATTCACACCTGTTTCACACTGATGATAATGATGAACTTTTTGTGGTCAAATGCCAATGGAAAATGTCAGGAATTGTAAGGAAGACCTTTCTTTAATTCGCCAGGTAGGCCGTAGTTTATGTGGATTTGGTGGAATAACAGTGTGGACTGTTACTTATGTCAGCCAGGTGTTATAGGATTACTTGTGAACGGAGATGGTGATTGAGATTAATAAAGCACATAGTCACTTTAAAAAAAAAAAATAACCTGCCTGGTTTCAATCCCGATACAGATAAGCCATCTTCTCAGGCCGGGTCTGCCAATAGATGGGCTCTAGAAGGAGTGCTCCAGATCGCTGTAAACAGGCTCCCGAAAGTAGTACTGAACAGGTTAACTTTTAAATTTTTAAAATTGGAGTTGTGTGTTTCTTTTATGTTTTCAACAATTGCTTATATAAATGGGACGTAAATACAAAGGGAACGGTGTCACGGTGGAGTTCTGGAGAATCTGGACATCCGCCATCATTTCCATAGAACCAGTCCCCTTGGACATACAGTGTGTTTTGATTTTAGGTTTGTTTATCTTTCAAGTAAAGTCAAACAAATGTCAAACTAATGGAATTTGCCTTCAGGTCAGTGCTAACTGTCTGCTGTTATCCCTTACGGGTATCTGTATTAGCATTATACTGTATTTTGGATTAGTGCAGTGGTTCTCAAACTTTTTCTCATTCCCCACTTTGGAAAGCAGAGGATTTTCACGCCCCACCTGAAAGACTCAATTTGCATACATTTTTCATCAGTGTTAGGATTTTCATGTTACTAATTCAAAGCCAAATTTCCCTTGAACCAATCATCACAGCAACTAGCAAATAACACCACTGGAAAGCTCAATTTACGTCATATGCGCATATCTGACAAATAGCTGTGAATTTGGGGAGCATGGTGCGACAACAGTCAATCGCAAAGAGATGTCTTGCGCCCCACCTGTCATGTGTCTGCGCCCCACTAGTGGGGCCCACCCCACAGTTTGAGAAACACTGGATTAGTGTATTCAGCTCCACAAAACATTTCAAAGCTGAGATACCTAGTCTGCTGAGCAGATTTAGCCTTCAAATAAAGATTACCAGGGAGCCTTAGAGAAGGATTATGATTCGACAATTTATTAGAAACACAAAAAAACAATAAAACATCTTAATCAAGTAAAAAGTCTTTGGCGAAGGCCCCATCTTCGGTCCGGGCTTTAAAACATCCATAGATCTGGCAGATCCTGCCTGAGTCAGCTGGCAGGGACCTAAACCCTCGTACAGATAGATGGGACCAAACTGGTGGTGGAGGGAGGGGGTGACATAAATGACATACTGTATACAATGTAGAGTCCTTGCATAGATAGATACATTCTTTATTGTCCTATATGAAAAATAGACGTGGGAATGAGCACTGAACTGAACACTGTGAGTGCTGAACGAACTGAACACAATTGGCATGAGGCATCCATCTGTGGAGGATCAACAATACATCCACCTTGCCGCCCAGTAGGTTAGCCGATGTTGAGCGGCTAACCTACTGGATGGTCGAACAGACAGTACCTCCATCTACATGCCCATTTTCGACTGATATAGATGAGCAACTGATCCGCACCCTGAAGTAACAAGTGAGACTTCCTGAAGTTACTGATGGACTGAGTGACTCTTTTGTGTTTTGTCTGTCTGTTTTTGTTTTCGTTATAAGCACTTTGAGTAGCCTTGGTGTCAAAAACTGCGCTTCTTGGGATAGAAAACCACTGAATCCTCTGTACTGGTTCCAGCGCCAATGATGTATATGTTGTCATGTAGCCTATACTAGAATTAATTGCTATAGCTTGGTATTGCTTAGCTTGCATCCATGATACATCCATGTATCTCACACAATGTTTAAATACTGCCATGTCAGGCTCTGACTTACTTCTTTGACATACAGAATAATACAGAACTTTTTGTGTGTGGCTCATGTACTGTATACAGTATATCTCAGAATTGAGCTCACCCCTCACAATTTTGTAAAATATTCTGCCATATCTTTTCATGGGACTGAGCACACTACATAAATGAAACTTTTATACAACTATGTATAGCAGGATAGTTTTGTTGTCCTCTGAAAATAACAATACACAGACAATAATGTCTAAACAGTTGGTTACAAAAGTGAGTACACCACTGCAAACATGCCCATGTCCATCTATAGTAGTCCTATGCTATTGCTAGTTCTGACCACGCTATATGTGTTTATACCCTGCTTTTACTGCACTGAAAACAGTTATTACTGCAAAGAGCTGTCTATGTTGTTCTGGAGCTTCTGCGGAGTATGTGTGTGCCTCTTTTGTGTGACATTGCCGAGAAATCCATCTATAACCTTCTTATTCTGTTGTTCGGCGCCTCTTTGCTGTTTGTCAGTGCAGATTTGGGGAACCCCAGAATACTTAACAAAGAGTTTTGCTCTCTCATGATTGCCTCAGCTGACCTAATCCATTTTTCACATCGACCTCAACTGAACAGATGTTACTTTTTTTCCCTTTTTTTTTTTTTTTTTCAGAAGAACCATTTTGAAGATATCATTTAAAGAGAACCTATGCAGGATCCGGTGGCGTCATCCAGTAAGCTAACAACCAAACAAAGCAGTTATTTAGTGTTTCTGCCAATAATCCTCCATTTAGAATTGCATAGTCAATGGTGATCGCCGCTAACAAAATGTATCGACAGTTGAATGCGCTGAGAAGTCACAAATCGCGTTGTAATTCAAACAGTAAACTCTGGCTAAGTCACGTGACCTAGCTTGCTTGCTAACCAAAACTTATGATAGCCGGGACGCGCTGCCTGATCTTGCATAGGCGGTATCTGCCTCTAGGAGGGTCGGACAATCTCGTGAAGGGGCTCGTTTTACTCCGGAACATGTCATTTATCAAGTCTAGTGAGTTCTAGGCAATTTACATAAAGGTGTAATGAATAGGAAACGTCGAAATTTTACCTAAAAGTTGCATGTGGTGGCTTTAACTTTCAATGTGATTTCATCTTACTGTGACTGAAAAAAGCCACAATTTCAGGTGATTCTGGATGACTCAGATCAGTGTGATTCCATGTCAGATCAGGACTGAGATTTGGCATGTCGAATTAATATTTGGCAAGACAAAAAGATTAAACGTTTATGTAAATTAGGAGTCACACAAAATTACCCCTGGTCATGGAAAAGCTCTTTTTCAACTATAAAAGCAATACATGTAAATGAGGATTCCAGTAGAAACCTGAGCAGTTCTGGAGTATGTGTGTGCCTCTTTTGTGTGACATTGCCGAGAAATCCATCTATAACCTTCTTATTCTGTTGTTCGGCGCCTCTTTGCTGTTTGTCAGTGCAGATTTGGGGAACCCCAGAATACTTAACAAAGAGTTTTGCTCTCTCATGATTGCCTCAGCTGACCTAATCCATTTTTCACATCGACCTCAACTGAACAGATGTTACTTTTTTTCCTTTTTTTTTTTTTTTTTTGCAGAAGAACCATTTTGAAGATATCATTTAAAGAGAACCTATGCAGGATCCGGTGGCGTCATCCAGTAAGCTAACAACCAAACAAAGCAGTTATTTAGTGTTTCTGCCAATAATCCTCCATTTAGAATTGCATAGTCAATGGTGATCGCCGCTAACAAAATGTATCGACAGTTGAATGCGCTGAGAAGTCACAAATCGCGTTGTAATTCAAACAGTAAACTCTGGCTAAGTCACGTGACCTAGCTTGCTTGCTAACCAAAACTTACGATAGCCGGGACGCACTGCCTGATCTTGCATAGGCGGTATCTGCCTCTAGGAGGGTCGGACAATCTCGTGAAGGGGCTCGTTTTACTCCGGAACATGTCATTTATCAAGTCTAGTGAGTTCTAGGCAATTTACATAAAGGTGTAATGAATAGGAAACGTCGAAATTTTACCTAAAAGTTGCATGTGGTGGCTTTAACTTTCAATGTGATTTCATCTTACTGTGACTGAAAAAAGCCACAATTTCAGGTGATTCTGGATGACTCAGATCAGTGTGATTCCATGTCAGATCAGGACTGAGATTTGGCATGTCGAATTAATATTTGGCAAGACAAAAAGATTAAACGTTTATGTAAATTAGGAGTCACACAAAATTACCCCTGGTCATGGAAAAGCTCTTTTTCAACTATAAAAGCAATACATGTAAATGTATGTAAGTACACATCATGGTCACAAGGTGTCACCCCCTCTGCTTGGTAAAGTGGAGGGGAGAAAAAACAAACATTGGCTGCGTTTTATATGTAATTTTCAATAATTGAGAATTTTGTAGACTTACTCCTAAACCCAAAACAGTATTTTTTGGTTTGCAAATATCAATAAACACAGAGTCAAGTATTATACCAGCCACTCCCATGTGAAGGCAATCAAGACATTATATAATAACAGTATATTAATGGTCACAGATATTAACACATATTCAGTTTCGAATGTTTATTGCATGCGCTGACAAATATTATTTGTCACTTAGATTTTTCATTTAAAATGTGCTTTTTTTTAAATAGCAGAATACAGCCAGATATATTCACTTTGCTGTAGGGTTTGAGATCTTGCCCATGAATAGGATACTTTTGGATGTCTTCTCTGTGATGAACACAAAGAATGGCCTGTTGATTTCAACTGTGTATTTTGCTGGTCGTACAGCAGCAAAGGGTATAAGGTATGCAGTCGTGACTGCTACTGCTTCTGTACCTTTCTCGTTCACATTCAGGCCAGCTTGGTGTTCCACCTTAACAGGGAAGGATAAGACAGTGTCAAACCAAACATAACTCATTACTTCAGCATGTTCATTTGGTTCTAAACGTGGAACATATCCTCATGTACAGTACTTTGCTGTTTCAAGAAACACTGTGTTATTCAAATATCCTCAGGAATTGGCATGCTAATCAACTAACACTGTAATGATTCTGTAGTAATTATTAGATGCTCATGACTACTAATCAATGGAGCCGGCCCGACAAAATCAGTCAAAGAGTTTAATGCATTTGTACAGACACTAGCGCTGGGAGAAAGGACAGCGACAGTGCCATGGCGGCACGTCGAAGCCCCCAACTCCCAGATCACAGCTTGAGAGAAGCATTTATTGGGACACAAGCAACCCCTCAACATGCAGGAAAGCCATAAACATTTTGGTTACTGATTGGCACAACTTGTGTTTCCCTGTCACAATGTGCGTGACTTCCTGGCGACCCTTTGGGGCACAGAAGACTCTCATGCCATGTGTTGATTTATGACTGGGTCCATAAATTGAGCAACTGGTTTAAACAATGGTGTTTAGGCAAACATTCCAAAGTCTAGTTTACTGACTAGGCACAACTGGTAAAACATTTAAAGTTGCAACTGGTTGTATACACACTCTGGAAATTTCTCTCACAATTCTAACATCAGATTCTAAATGCACAGAAACATTTCAGACATGTACTAAGACATTTCCATAAAATCTTGAGAATATCATTTCAGTTTCAAGAAATGAGCCAAAGCAATGAGAAAAACAAAAAAACAAAAACTGTAATACCGACCTTTGATACTTTTACTGGCAGTTTCTCTATCATTCCAGTGAAGTCAGCATTATCAGAGAAAGGAATCACAACACCCATTGACTCCAATGTGTCTTTCAGTGAGAATTTTGCAGAGATCTTGTATTTGGGCATCTTAACCCTCACATAGCTGGAATAAAATGACACATCAGTAATGATCCGTCTATGATCGGAAGGGTTGAAATATTTCTCTCTGTTTTGGACTAGATATACACACTGTAGAAATACATTGTACCTAATTTACAAAATTGTAGGAAAGATACATCACCTAGACTCCATGGATTGTATCCAGTCCCTGAGATGATAGGGGGTGATGCTGTCCTCCACTTCCTTCATCTTCCCCTCATCAGGTAGGACGATGATCATTGATGCACTGCCCTTGTATGGAAGCCTGAGCACAGTGGTGAAGTTCTCCTTGTCCTGATAATATCCATACAAGCCCTGGTTCTGCATCATGTCCACAGACACCTTTGTGTCAGCATCCACTTGGAAGTCACCTTTTTTAGTTTCATATAGAGCAAAGGGTTTTATCCATTGACCTAGAAAGAAGCATATCATTTGTTATGAATGCCCACATTAACAGGAAATCAATCAATAATTTTTCACTGTGCCTTGGACCAAACTTACCTTTAAAATAAACACAGTTGATTAGCATCATCAAAATGTTTGGGTCCACCTCCTTCACCATGTCAGTGATGGCGTCATTGGTGTTCTTTGCTATGTACTTGTTGATTTCTTGAACTGCAACTTCAGGTTTGGAGGAATCAACAGAGATTATTTCACTGTCATAGTAGTGCTTTGCATCCTCTAAGAACTTCTCTATAACCTTGAGTCCTTCCTTGACAGCAAGAGCATTGCTCACTTCAAGCTGCATGTGTTCTTGGTTGTGGGCCAGCATGTGTAAGATGTGCTCATAAGCCTCATTGACGGTGGCGGTGGGCAATGTAGGATAGCCAAGGCCCATGTAGAGCTGAGAGAAGGTTTCCCCCTTTGCCCCAAGGGCCAGCATGGACAGAGCCATGGATATGCTCAGTGGGGAGAAGAAGATATTCTCTGACTGGAACTCAGGTAAGGCACTCAGTTTCTTGTAGAGATTGAAGCCAAACTGAGCATTTGGTATCCTCAGTGGGTAGTCGTGTTCGTGCTGTGGATGAGGCTCGTCGACTCCGTGGTGGAGGTGGTGGTGATGCTCTGCTGTGTGGGGCCTGTGGTCGTGGCCCTCATGGTCATCAGTGCCCTGTGGGGCCGCCCAGGCCACAGACAGAAGCAGGGCAGCAATCACACCACAATGCAGAATCACTCTCATCGTATGGCCTATTCAGAACAAAAACACATATATTTTAATTCATAAATAAATAACAATATATAACATTTATTGGTTACGGGGACCACAAACAGACTAAGCACCCTACCATGACAAACTACAGTAACAAATAGGTTGGAAAGAATTTAATAGTTCAGTTATATTATATTTCTATAGTATGTTGGGCATTCAGGTCAAGTTAACGGCACTGAAAGTCAAAGGAAAATAGTGGCAAGCTTAATATTTTAGTTCACAATTAATGTATTTCATTTAATTATCTGATTTGTTTTGACTCACCCATCTTTTCAGCTATGCTAGTGGTGGACCTATGAGAACTCTTGTCTTTTATACTTATTTTAGAAGTTTTTTTTTTTCCCATGTTCTCTAAACATTAACTAAGAGGTCACTTTCGGTAAGAAGAAAAACTCTATTGACTTGAAATACACCAGAACTGAGTGATGGGCTGGCCAAGTTACTCATACAATTCAAATATTAGGGCTTAGGGCTTACTCAGAAGGTGGAGGAGGGCAGGCAGGGTGTCTAATATCCACCAGATGTTGGGATGTCATGTCATTATGAAGGTGTGGGAGAGGATTCCAGTAGAAACCTGAGCAGTTCTGGTGTATTTCAAGTCAATAGAGCTCAAGGCATTGCATAATAATGGTCCTCACACAATATATAGTCAGTCTGAGGACAATTTGGACATGTTTGCAGTGGGGTGTACTCACTTTTGCAACCAGCTGTTGCTAAGTTATTTTAAGAGTACAACAAAACTATACAGGTATACATACAGTAGTTGTATAAAAGTTTATTTTATGTAGTGTGCTACCATGAAAAGATATAGCAGAATATTTATCAAAATT
>JAODXP020000025.1:16325100-16376755 GCA_027497455.2 Sardinella longiceps
GCCCAAAATGTTGAGAGACTCCTACCCATGGTAGAACAAAACCCAACCATGTTTTTCATCATCTTTAAGGTCTCCCATATATGAAATGGATTCTTGGACAAAAATATTTTGCTGCAAAGATGGTTAAATTCATAGATATTGTCATACACCCCATAGCTAAAAAAAGAACAAAAATGGACCCTTGCCGAATGGGACTTAAGACATATAAACTGATACAGAATCTTAATACAAGCTCTGAGACCTTTGAAACTTGGCATGTATGTAGCCAAGAAGTTGCTGTACCTTCTAGAAAAACCTGTGTGTGAATATCTTGAAGTATGCCATGTTTAGAGCCCTAAGAACACAAACCTAAAATAGGCGGACATGGAAAAAATTGGACACCTTTGCAGAATGTTTTTGTTTAGTTTGTGTTTGCTTTGGCAGGGAATGTCATAGAAGCACATGGTATGGCTTGTTGGAAAGGTGGGGTTGTGCTGAATCCAGCAATACCCAATATGTAAATGTACCATGTACAATCAGGGTGCTACCTTCCTCAATGTATGAGGCGTCCCAAATTAAGGAAAATGATGCATTGATATAGGTCTCCAGTCCAAAGTCCATGATCAGTGCTCACAAGGCTGTTGACAATTTCATTGGTATAGCAAAGTACATTACATGAGTTAAGTCCTAGTCTATATTTAGGATCAGCTACATTTCATAATAATATATTTCATATGACAAACTATAAAAATAAAAACAAAACATTAAAATTGAAAGATATTCAGGTAAGGTATAAGAAGGTCATGGGCAAGACGGGCTTAAGTGCACCTCCCATCAAGCCATTAAAAAATGGTCTGATAAGGTTGGATATATACTTAAATATTTCTTACCCTTTCTTCAGACATCCCCTAAAGCCCCCCTCTCAGAGTACAGGAATGAGAGAAGAGGGGGAGGGACAAACGTCTATTGGGTTTGATAGACAAATCATATGCTTATGATTTTTTTTATATTGTTTTTCTGGCCTATTCGTTCCACAGGTGATTAACAAATTTTAGTGTAGTGTATGTCGACAATAGCCATGTTGTGTATGGTGTAAATTGAGGTCATTTTAAGCAATATAAAAAGTATTCCAGGAAGGCATCACATAACCCACCTTTAGCATAGGCGGGAACTCTAGACATACAGTACCCTAGTGATAGTAAATGTATTTCCTCAGTACATATGTCTAGCGATCAGCCATAGGGAACCACTGTATTCAGACATTGCCTGTGTCTATCCAATTATGTGGACAGGGAGTTGGGCTTAGCGTTGTTTGAATCGGCTTGATCGTTGCTTGGATTGGTCGTATTTATAGCCATACAAAACGCCTTCTATGGCTCTGGCATAGTGCTATGCTATTGCATGCAGTTTGAAAGCTCATGGCCAGACAATACATTTTATGAATAGTCAGGTTTGTCAGGCTACAAGAGGTATTTTGATCTGTCTGTTAATCCTGCCTTATGTTAGTTGGAATGATATGAAATTGACCACGCTGAGATGCATAACATAAGACCTCATAGTTCACTGGTAGATCCTGACACCAGGTCAGTCATCCTGAAACAGCCAGATTTCTGTCGAGGCCCCAGCCATGCTCTGCCTGCAAACCTGTCTCAAAGAATCTAAAATCCAAGTTACTTTGGTGCCAGTCACCGACTCAAATTGTCAATGGAAAGCCAGACCATTATTAACCTAATTTGCCAGGTTATTAGCTTTGGAGCTAGACTGTATACTGCAATATTCAGTCCTTCTGTCTCACCAGGGATAACCAATTTTGAGCTATGCAGTTGGCAATCAAACCATTCTCCTGGCAGGGATATGACTCCTGTCACATTCCCTAGTAGCCCTGCTATACTGTTAAGCGACCTTGAGCATCATGAAAGGCACTATATAAAACGAAGTTGTTGTTGTTGTTGTTAATAATAATAATAATAATAATAATAATAATATTATTATTATTATTATTATCATACAGCACTAGGGTGTCCACAGCCCAAAGCCCAAGCCTATCAGATATTCAGCACTAGGGTTTCTACTGCCCAAAGCCCCGTCTGTCAGTTATTCAGCACTAGGGTATCCACTACCCAAATCCCAGCCTATCAGCTGTCCAGCACTAGTGTGTCCAAAACCCAAGCCAATGAGCTATGTAGCACTAGAGTGTTCACTGCCCAGAGCCCAAGTCCATAAGCTATCCAGTACTAGGGTGTCCACAGCCCAAAGCTCAAGCCTATCAGTTATCCAACACTAGGGTTTCCACTGCCCAAAGCCAAGGCTATCAGCTATTCAGGACTAGGGTGTCCACTACCCAAAGCCAAGCCTATCACCTATCCAGCAATAGAGTGTCCGCTGCCCAGAGCACAAGTTAATAAGCTATCCAGCGCTAGGGTGTCCACTGTCCAAAGCCCAAGCCTATCAGCAAGAAAGCACTAGGGTTTCTACTGCCCAAAACCCAAGCCTATCAGCTATCCCCGGCACTAGGGTTTCCATTACCCAAAGCCCAAGCAGCTATCCAGCACACTGCCCAAAACCCAAGCCTATCAGATAGCAGGGACTAGGGTTCCCACTGCCCAAAGGCCAATCAGCTAGCCAGCAGTAGGGTGTCCACTATTCAAAGCCCAGGCCTAGCAGCTATCCAGCACTAAGGTGTCCACTGCCAAAGCCCAAGTCTATCAGCTATGCCCAGCGCAAGGCTGTCCACTGCCTAAAGCCCAGGCCTGTCAGTCATCCAGCACTATAGGGTGTCCAATGTCCAAAGGCCAAATCTATCAGCTATCCCCAGCACAAGGGTGCCCACAGCACAAAGCCCAGGCCTATCGGTTATCTAGCACTATAGGGTGTCCACTGCCGAAAGCCCAAGTCTATCAGCTATCCCCAGCACTAGGGTGTCCACTGCCAAAATTCTAACCTAGCACCTCATCTACTTTGGAGACCAATGCTGAGTGGTCAACCGAGGATGAGTGGATGTCTGAAGGTGACTGAATGAGACTGGTCATTGAAAAGAGTGGCAGACTGATGACCATGGCAGATGGTGGATCAAGGGCCAGGAGATGTGGGCCATAAATGTGGAGAAAAGGCCTATGTGATGTACAGTACACAGTGCATACAAAGTAGCCTACTGCATTTTTACAGACATGCAATATTTTATGCACAAATATAGTCCATGAGCCATACCACCGATCGCAATCGAAAGGGTGGGCAAAGTCTTGTTGGTATTTTTTTATTGCTATATATGTCCAGTTTATGAATTGGTATGATAACCTTTGCAGAACAGTAGCTTTATCATATTTATCATGCATTTCTTATTTGAACCATATTCATTCCACTCGGAAATAGTGGCAATTCTTAGATGTTGTGCATATAGCAATTAGGGTACTTCTACTGGTGATTAATATCTCTGTTACAGTTTTTTACAAGGCCCTGCATATAAATTGTTATGCACCAAGAGGAATTGACACAAACTACTGGTGCAGAGTGAGCAAGGAGGGAAAACGAATTTAACATTAATTGCCACAGCTCTTTTGTGAATCATACAGGCCACAGATATTGACTTTGTATGTTTGATTTACCTAATCACAGAACAACTCTGCCTTGTCTGTGAAATTTGAAGAAAATAACACTCCATTTGTTTTTCACTGAACCATGCCATAGCTCATTAACATGAGGATAACTGACATAACTTCTGAAATTCAATCTGATTGCCCAGTTAGCTATGGCGTTCGATAATTCGCTGTAGTCATCCAGTTTGCATCATCCCAAGCTATTTTTTCTTTGTTTGCTGGCTTAAATTATAAAAACTAACAATTATAATACATTTCCCATCATTTTTATTCATTCTGGTGACCCAGTTAGCTTGTCCCCAAGCGAATTTTGCTTTGTTGATTACTTATAATTATTAGGATTATCTGTTATTAATTCAAATCAAACTCAGGAGGAAAACAAACTAGCAATACACAAAATCACAACAATAATAATAATAAGCAAACCATAAGGATAACAGATTTTTTTAACCTATCAATCTAATCACCCAGCTAGCTTTGCCCTTAGGAAATTCGCTGCAGTTGGGAAATTCACTGGGAAATTCACACAGTCGCTGTTGTTCCCCAGTTACCTTTGCCCCATGGGAATTGTGCTTTGTTGCTGACTGAATAAAATATGTCATTACTATGAGCTCCTGCTTGGATCGCCTGTGTCCTCTGACCACCAGACCAGCTCGATCCACTCAGTCTCACGCATGGCTAACTGACTCTCTTCGTTCGATGCGCACTAACCTCAGAGCCTCAGAGAGGAAATGGCGCAAGACTAAGGACCCTTCAGATCTAACACAATTCCAAACATTGTTAGCATCCTTCTCATCCATCATCACTTCTGCAAAAAGGAATTCTACCAGGACAAGATCATCAATGCTACGGACACCAAGAAACTGTTCTCCACGTTCAAATCTCTACTGAACCCTCCACCACCGCCTCCTGCAACCAACCTCACAGCTGACACCTTTGCTGAATTCTTCACTGACAAAGTAGCAGCAATCAGCAGCAGATTCTCGGACCCACCCATACAGATGACTACACAAAGGCTTCCTCCGGCTTCATTTACTTCATTTGCTTCTCTATCAGAAAGTGATGTGACTAAGCTTCTCACAGGCAGTCGTCCGACATCCTGCCAGTTGGACCCAAGTCAAACTACTCTTCTACAGGACATTACTCCTACAATTGTCGAGGCAACCACTCATGTTATCAACGCTTCTCTAACTTCAGGGACATTTACCACCACCTTCAAACAAGCTCAAGTAAGACCACTGCTCAAAAAACCATCTCTCTCTCCCACGCAAGTGGAGCACTATTGACCTGTCTCTCTTCTTCCTTTCCTATCTAAAACCATTGAAAGAACGGTCTTCAAACAAGTCATGGATTTTCTGACTCAGCATAACCTCCTGGATTGCAAACAATCTGGCTTCAGAAGTGGACACTCTACGGAAACGGCACTCCTCTCAGTAACAGAAGCTCTTAAAGAAGCCAAAGCAGCAGGACAATCATCAGTTCTCATTCTACTTGACCTATCAGCAGCGTTTGATACAGTCAACTATAGAATTCTTCTGGATAAACTCAGAAGCATGGGCGTTGGCGGCAAAGCACACTCCTGGTTCGGATCCTACCTCACTGGACGATCATTAAATGTGTCATGGCTTGGCAAAACCTCACCAAAGCACTACCTTACCACAGGAGTACCCCAAGGCTCAGTACTGGGGCCCCTCCTCTTTGCTTTGTACACAACAACACTGGGTCCAGTCATCCACTCGCATGGTTTTTCCTACCACTGCTATGCAGATGACACCCAACTTTATTTATCTTTTCCTCCTGGCGATTCTACAGTGACAACACGGATCTCTGACTGTCTCTCTGACATATCTGCATGGATGAAAGACAACCACCTTCAACTGAACCTCTCAAAAACGGAACTGCTCATCATCCCAGCCAGGCAAACCCTACACCACAACATCAGCATTAAGATAGACTCCCTATCTGTTGCTCCTACCAAGGCTGCAAGAAACCTAGGCGTAATAATGGATGACCAGCTGACCTTCACTGATCATGTTGCGGCTGTTGCTAGGTCGTGCCGTTTCTCTCTATTCAACATTAGAAACTCAGGCCGTACCTTACTCAACATGCAACACTCAAGTCACTAATCTTGGCTTACAGAGTACTGGATGGAACTGCTCCAGTCTACCTGAAAGCCATCATCAAACCATATGCTAACCTCCAATCGCTCCGCTCAACCAAGGATCGCTGCTTAGAACAACCAACACCCTGCACAGGTCAATCTAGGCTCTTCTCATGCATCGTTCCAAACTGCACTCTTTGTACTTTCAAGAGACTTTTGAAGACCCAGCTCTTTCAAGAGTATCTCTTGTCCTAGTTCCTTAAATTACTTGGAATACACTGACCAAGCACTTCTAAACTCTTGCACTTGCTCTCCTATTAGCAAATGGCACTCCTAGTAGGCACTTACTTGTATTGTGTTGCAGTTTGATTGTTATCCATAAGTCGCTTTGGATAAAACGTCTGCTAAATGCATAAATATAAATGTAAAATGTTTTTGTGTATCAGGACAGAACTTCTCCCTCGCTGTGATGTAGTGCCAATGGCAACTGTAAGGACACAATTTGAAGAACTTATGCTATATCATGGTGTTAGCTCTGTAGTTCCTTTTAATGTTGTTAATGTTTATTTGTTCATGGTGTTTGTTCATGTTGTTCTTGCTGTTGCAGAAAAAAACAAAAAACAAAAACGATTTGTCACATTTTGTCAATCACATATTGCTTAGGTGATTCTATTAGGTCTATTAGTGTGGTCTTAATTGAAGGGGAAGCATCCCTGAGTTAATTTAAGCACTGTGTGGTCAACAAACTGCATAATAAGAACCACAATACAGAGTTTTCACATTTCCATTTTACTGGTCCACCATTTCAACACATGATCTTTCACTAACTTTCACTACCTGTTTGCAATGGTTATCATGCCATGTTAATGTATATAGTTATCACATGTTATTATGTATTTGTTCATGATGTTTTTTGGTGTTGTTTTGATGTTGCAGGAAAAGTTTAAAGAATAATTAAAAAAAAAAAAAAAAAAAACGGATTTCATATGTTATAATTTTTTTCACATTTCGTCATTCACATATTGCTGAGGTGATTCTATTAGGCCTATTAGTGTAGTCTAACAACCCCTGTAGGGTCTTGGTTGAAGGGAAAGCATCCCTGAGGTAATTTAAGCACCCTGTGTGGTCAACAAACTGCATAATAAGAAAGAACCACAAAACCGAATTTTCACATTTCCATTTAACTGGTCCACCATTTCAACGCATGATAACTACCAAAAAGCTACCTGTTTGCAATGGTTATCATGCCAAACTGTTTACTTGAGATGTCCAAGAAGTCAAAAAAACAGATTAGAAATTGCCCACCCGTTCGATTGCGAGAGGTCAATTTTTGGGTCCGGGCTCATGGCCTAATATTAAAGTAGTCTAGTAATGGACTGATGTAATTAGGTGGTTTTAAATCCAACTTGCAATGCTTGTTTAAGCTATGTGAATAACTATTTCTATGGATGGATCTGCCCTCTGATGCAAATATAATCTAATTTGCTTAAGTGGTGTTTGATATTTAATGCAAACATGAAATGTGGATGGAAGTTGGATAGAAAACTGCTTATTGTCATATTATAGACCTACCATACTATTCCACACCCCTGCCCCCATACTTGATGACCCCTGTTTTATAATAAAAGGCGTTATATGATATCATTTATGAACGTATCCTAAATGCAGAGCAGTACTTTTCTTTGCTGTAATTTTCTTTGCCAATTTGTGAACATTCTTCTTAGCACTGACCGTGGACATGACTGGAGACTTGATTATGGATTCAGCACAACCCCACCAATGATTGGATATATCTATCAAACCCAGCTGGCATTTGTCCCTCCCCCTCCTCTGATGTACGGGAACAAATATTTAAATCTACATCCAGTCTTGTCAGTACTTTAGACTTACCCTGGCGGTGGCAAATTGATATGCTCAACAGGTGCATCTAGCTATCAGCCATAGGGAACTATTGTATCAGAAATTGGCAGTGTCTATCCAATCATATGGATAGGGAGTCATTGGGTGGGCTTAGTGTTGTTTGGTCAGATTGGTTGTAGCTAGAGCCATACAAAGAGCTTTCTGGCTTTGATCATAGCCGGTCATAGCACTTTCCTATTGAATGCAGCATTTTGAAAGATTCCGCCTCTAGGCTCTATCCATCATGGTCAGACTATACATTCTATGTTGTATTCTGGCTTGTTTGGCTATTGTCAGACCAAAATGGTTTGATTGGGAGGTGCGCTTAAGCATGTCCTGCCCACGATCTAATGTCTTTGAATTTAAATTTTTGTCTCCATATTTTGTCATATGAAATATATTATTATGAAATGTAGCTGATCCTAAATATAGACTAGTACTTAACTCATGTAATGTACTTTGCTATACCAATGAAATTGTCAACAGCCTTGTCAGCACTGACCATGGACTTTGGACTGGAGACCTATTTATATCAATGCATCATTTTCCTTAATTTGGGACGCCTCATACATTGAGGAAGGCAGCACCCTGATTGTACATGGTACATTTACATATTGGGTGTTGCTGGATTCAGCACAACCTCATCTTTCCAACAAGCCATACCATGTGTTTCTATGACATTCCCTGCCAAAGCAAACACAAACTAAACAAAAACATTCTGCAAAGGTGTCCAATTTTTTCCATGTCCGCCTATTTTAGGTTTGTGTTCTTAGGGCTCTAAACATGGCATACTTCAAGATATCCACACACAGTTTTTCTAGAAGGTACAGCAACTTCCTGGCTACATACATGCCAAGTTTCAAAGGTCTCAGAGCTTGTATTAAGATTCTGTATCAGTTTATATATCTTAAGTCCCATTTGGCAAGGGTCCATTTTTGTTCTTTTTTTAGCTATGGGGTGTATGACAATATCTATGAATTTAACCATCTTTGCAGCAAAATATTTTTGTCCAAGAATCCATTTCATATATGGGAGACCTTAAAGATGAAGAAAAACATGGTTGGGTTTTGTTCTACCACGGGTAGGGGTATCTCGAAAACTAAAGCACTTTTTGATGGTTTGTCACTAGACTACATGTTTGTAATGAACTAGGGAAAAAAACATGTTTATGATTCTGATCTGTTTCTGAACAAATTTATGAAAAGAAATGCCAAACTCAGAAAGTTGAAAAGAGAAATAATTTATTTGCATTTTTCACAAAAAAGTAAAAACAGTAGAATGGTTCACTTGGGTGGAAACCTTTGGTCCAGAGGGCTTTTCTTGCTTGAGAACAGTAGGCACAATTAAATCACAAGGTGATAACTAATCCAGTAGTGTAGTGTTTAAATGGCAAGCCCAAAGACACTGACGATGCAGTACATTGACTTGTTCTCCCATCTCACAGTGCAGCTTCCTAAAGAATGGAAATAGACAATAATTAAAAATCTGCACACTAAAACATTTAGACAGAAGTTAACTCGCATCCTAGCCTGGGAGTGCCCATGCTCCTTTGCGCGCTTATTTCATTCCACTCTGCAAAGCAGCATGGTGACCATGGCCGTTTTTCTCGCTTACTTTCGGTATCCAATCGCAGAACAAAAAGGGATTTGTACGGCCCTCGATTGCATTTTACGTCACGTGGTGGCTCTGGTATTGGCTCCGAGGTATGTACAGACGCTGTGATAGACATTCATAGCGCCCAATAAACGGCTCTGGACAATCGTAAACGATGCTTCCGCTACGAGAAATGCAATAGGTAGGTCCCCAGACTAAATATCACTTGTGATTTTAGTTTGGCATTCGCCAGGCTACTCACATCCATAAATTTAGCAGAACTTGTACAGTATATTGCATGTGATCAACTGCAACATACCATCAGTGCTGTTGTCCCAGAAGCAGGAGCTGGCAGTCTGCAGTCCTGCTCCATTCTTTTGCATAATAATGCAGGTCACTGGAAAAGAATAAAAAATGATGAATGATTTTGCACTCTTCCTGTGAATACTTTGTTGGAATACAAACTCCTGCACACTGTCCAATATGCAGGCAAATCATGCCTGATGAAGAATGCAAACTCGAAAAGATTAACTTTGTGGTGAAAAAAATCATTTAACATAACTGAACAGGAGTAAGTGTGCGGACAGTCCACTTTTTTTTTTTTTTTGCACAACATTACACACAACAGAATAACCTGATGAAGGTAATTTGTTAGGTGACCTATTCAGTAGAGGTAACTTATAAGTAGGTGGAGACGTTCAAAAAAAAGAACATTACCACAATGCATTGAACATACCGATATACTTGAAAGGCTTGCCAAGTTTGCTGAGTTGACTGAGGCACTGCTCAACGACATTAGTGGTCCACTGGTTCACCCTACTGTGCTGGTAGGTATTGCCTCCGATCGCTGCCTCCACGGACTAAAAAAATAACAGGGAATATTAAGGCTGGGGACATTCAATAATTGGGACAACGAATAAAGACAAATGTAAATGCACGGCACACCAGGACATGAGTTGAAGATGTTACCTCTTTAATGATTGTGCTCACTTCATCAACAACAAAGGCTGTCTGTCAAAACAAGCAAAAGAGCTTTTGGTGAGAAGACAAATTAAGAAACATCCACTAAAACGTTGTGCTCCAGAAAACAACCATTCCAACTCTTTCCCAGTAGCAGATGGATTTGGGCTGTCAAAACGTGCTAAGCACTGACAAAAGAAAAAGGAATGTGAAGGTGTTTGTTTGGCAATGACTTGGGAGTTTAGCCATCTTGATATCGATATCATAGCTTTTCTTATCATGCCTTGATGTATGCTGCCTCATGTTAACATTAGCCTGATCTAAGATTTTATGTCACCATCTCAACTTACAACAGATCTATAGCTTATTCTACAGTGTGTTTACTTCCCAGAAAATATGACTTAATTAAATTAAAATGGTACTTATTTAAATGAGGTGTGGGTAGGGTTTGGCGTTAGCTGACAACTACCGTTAGCTGGGTAGCTAAAGCGCTAGCGTAAACAATAGGCTTTAACGTTAAATGATGCCCTGTGGATCTGCCTGCCAAATTCCCAAATTCATGCTAGTCAGTTATCTTATTCTAACAAACAGAGTTGATGAAACAGACTTTATGACCATGAGACCGATGATTGAAGGTTAAACTAAAAAGTTTGCTACCTCCTCTCCAGTCTGAAACTCATCCATGATGTTGACCAGTCCCCGTTGCTAGCCAGCTGTTGTCTGTGGTTGCCTGTTCCCGTTATCCACACTCGCGCACGCGCAGACTACTGAGTAGACAGGAAGCATGGCATCTTGAGGAATGTTCGGGCTTGTCCTGCTTTTACTGTCATGTCTATGCATCATCAACGATGTCAACTATGGCGCACCTCTAAGCCCATTTTACCAATCTTGAAATAGTAGAAAGAGTTTCAAAAAATGCTGTTTTCATTCACATGCATCATGCATGACAGCTAAAATATGAAATGAGAAAGTAGCCTACTTCATCCATCTTAAGTAGGCTAGAATATATAAAAAATCTAATATTGTCAACAAATTTCTTTTCAGGAATTCTCAGGAATTACGACATTATTGCTCTGTGAGACTGGTTAGCCAGTGTAAGGAATACACTAGGCCTACATTGTAGGCTAGAGTAGACTACCACAAGGTGGCGATCACCACTAAGGACAGTTTGTTTACTTTAAGGAAGGCCCTGTGCTGTGAAAGGAGACAGAGACCAATTTGCAAGGCAGCCTATGTACTGAATCTTTGCACAGAGAGAGAGAGAGAGAGAGAGAGAGAGAGAGAGAGAGAGAGAGAGAGAGAGTTCTGCATTCCTCTGCAGAGGCTTGGTCAATATTTTTATTCAACAGAGGTGGCCCAACTTCACAAAGAAGACATTTTTAGAAGTTTTCAACACCACACACTTTTACCATCAGTGAGCAAATAATATTAGCTTCAGCTGCAAAGTATAACTGCAGAAAGTGTTGTTTTGGTGGAGTATATTTTATGAAAAAGGCAGACATTACATAATTGTAGCACCAAATTATTTATTTATTTATAAATTAATTATATCTAGGCCATTTACCTTTCAGTGTAACATAAATGGTGCAAACCAAAGTAGAAACATTATCATGGTAAAACTTTGTATGAACATAGTTATTCATAAATTATAATACGCATTCATGGTATTTTGGTGCTTTGCAGAAAATGTATGGAAAAATGTACAGAATAATGGGATTTGCCTTGTTGCCCACCCTCAGGTCACAAGTCATTTATGAGAATAAAAAAGAAAACGGAAAAGAAAACAATAAATAAAAAGTTCATTTAGTTGATTCTGCAATTCTTTGTTCCACCTTTGGCTTAGTCGTTACAAACATGCTCAGCAGGCATTCTGTTTCCTGAGGTGACGCCCCTGACCACAGGCCTTTCTAAACTAAGAGCACTTGTGTTAAATCTCTCTTATGTGTGTGACCCCTGAGAGCACTTCAGTTAAAGGTATAATCCGGCGTGAATCAACACCTAACCCTGCTGTTTTATACTGCTAAGCGCTACTGAAAGCCACCTCATGATAAAATTTTGTGCATCGTAGACCGAGTTTGCGAAACGGCAGCTAACACTAACTGAATGAGGCATGTCAAAAACGAAACCTAATAGATTTGCTTTCGTTTTGAAATGCCCCATTCTGTTAATGTTACCTGCCGTTTCGCTATCTCAGTCTGCCTTGCATGAAATCCAATGATTGAGGTGGCTAACAATAGCGCTTGGCACTACAAAACAGTAGGACTACGTATTGATCCACGCCGGCTTTGTCCTTTAAGTCTCTTATACGTGTGACCCCTACTTGTAAAACTTCACTCACACATGCCACAAAATTAGATCATTGTCCTCCTACTGTCTGATTTCTGACGTGTGACCAGGCGTGAGTAGAGATTGTGTGTCTTTCCATGCAGAACGCACTTCAAAGTCTTTTCTCCAGAGCGACCAGGCTCAGGACCCCTTTAGGGCCTCTTGCACCCGTGAAAGACCTCGATGTATTTACTTGTGAAAGAGTTCTCCACCGGATGTGGTTGCTACTTAGCCTGACATAGCCCGACCATAATACTGCTGTTCATCCGCATTCATGGTCTGGAGGTTCTTTAACCTGACGCGATTATACTGCGGGGGGGAGAGCATTCACTTCTGGTTTGAAACGATTGGACAGCTCGTCTAATCAGCTTCGCTTATTGGCCGGTAAACTCTCTACCGATGTAAACACGCCCCAGAGGACCGTGCCCAGACCATGATACGTATGAACATTCGTATTATGGGCGGGCTATGTCAGGTTAGTTGCTACTCTCCTGAATGTCTTCTCTGATGCGTATCCAATTGTGATCTCCGTCTGAAGCCCCTCCCACACGTGTTACACTGAAAGGGTTTTTCCCCGGCGTGGATCATCTGATGCCTCTTCAGATGGCATATTCTCCCAAAGACCTTCTCACAGTGGGAACACTGGTATGGCTTCTCCTTATGCATGATCTGATGCCTGTTACACTCTGCTCCCGTCCTGAAAGTCTTCTCACACACCGAGCACTGATACGGCCTTTCTCCTGAGTGGACCATCTCATGCTTCTTCAGCTCATACTTTCTCCAGTAGCTTTGCCCACACAGATGGCATTCGTAGGGCTTCCCTTCAGGCCGGTGATAAATCTCATGTTTGCTGAGGTCCGACTTACTTCTGTAACACTTGCCACACGTCTCACATTCATACGGCCTCTCCCCAGTATGGATCATCTGGTGAGTCTTAAAATGCTCTATTGTGTTAAAGGTCTTCCCACACTGTGAACATGGATAAGGCTTTTCTCCAGTATGCGTAGTCCGATGTCTACGAAGATTTGTTCTGAAGGTGAAAGTCTTTCCGCATGTCTTGCACTCAAAGGGCTTTTTCCTGCTGTGGTGTTGCTGATGAACGGCCAGAGTGGAGGGTGAAGCAAAGCGTTTGAGACACTGGGGGCACTCATATCTCTTCTCCTTGGTGTCCGACCGGAGACGTGATTTGGGTTGTGACGTCTTCCTGAAACGGGATGGTTTCTGGGCTTCCTCTTCATCTCCTTCCTCATGGGCATGTTTGTTTACGTCTTTGGGAGATGGAATCCTTTGAAAGCCTCCTGCAAAATTACAAAAGAGATTTTTTTTAAAGGTATGAAATCTTTTTTTTTTTTTTTGTGAACTTGGTCAGCCAAGTTAAGTGTCAGAGATTTTTTAACAAGTTGATAATTATAGTTTTGCAGAGGTACAGTATTAGATTCAAGATTCAAGATTCAAGAAAGTCTTTATTACATCTCATTATAGTTGTAGACTATATGAGAGTAAAATTCTTGTGTTTTTGCTCCTCAAGAAAATAAATAAATAAAAAATGTAATGAGTGTAAAAGAAAGAGTTTGTAATGAATATACTTGTATGTGTATGTGTTTGAGTCAGTGTATATGTTCAGAGTCTGAAAATGCAATGACTGACAGGCACAAATCTAGGCTGTCAATACTGACTCTGTGTTCATCAGTCTAACTGCTTGATGAAAAAAGCTGTTGTGTAGTCTGGTGGTTCTAGCCCTGAGACTGCAGAATCTCTTGCCAGATGGTAGTAGCTGCAACAGTCCATGATTGGGATGGCTGGGGTCCTTGGTGATTCTTTTGGCTTTTCTGATGCAACGCTTGTGATACAAGTCTTGAATGGGTGGTAAAGTGCACCTGCAGATACTTTGCGCCGTACGCACAACTCTTTGTAGAGCATTCCTTTTGGTGGCAGTACAGCTGCCGTACCATGCAGTGATGTCTCCAGTCAGAATGCTCTCTACAGTTCCACTGTAAAAAGCCTTTAGGATTTTTGACCTCAGTCCAAATTTCCTCAGTCGCCTGAGGTGAAAGAGACGGCGTTGGGCTTTCTTTACAACCTGGTCTGAGTGGTTATCCCAGGTAAGGTCTTCGGTGATATTCACACCAAGGAACTTAAAATTGCTGACTCTTTCCACCTCTGAATCGTTGATCTTAATAGGCTTAAGCAGATCTCCCTTTTATAATGTTTTGTTGCAGCTATTCAGCAATAAACAATTGATTTTGGTAAACGTTGATAAACCACACAACATTAAGTTCCGAGAGCTAGACATGCAGGTGTGATCTGAAGAAGGCTGTGTAGTTGTCTGAAAAATACCACAGCCTCTAGAGTTGGCGTCACACTTCAGTCAAACAACACCATTTTACCCAGTGTCTGGCTGCCTATACAGTATAAGCTTTGTTTTTCCACTCTGCCTGTGGATTTGGTTGCAGAACTGTCTGTATACTCTTCTCTCTCTCTCCAAAGATTCAGTGTACAGCCTACTTTGAAGTTGGGTCTCTGTGTCTGTTTTACCTAATTTACTTTCTTATCCAAAATCATCTAACAACATGTATGGGTGCATCAAACAGCCAATGTCCTATAACATTTTACCCATTAATATGCGTTGCAAGAGACCATGCCCAGTCAGCATACTACTCATACAATTAAAATGTCATTTCCAAAGGATATTAGCAAATGTTTGTTCCGGGCATGTGTGTGTGTGTACGGTGTGTGTGTGCGCGCGCATTTATTATTTTAACTATCCATCCATCTACCTCTCATTCTAATATTTGGAGTTGTGGACAGCGTAAGTGGAACAAACTTTACTATGACAATTCCTAATGAAAATGAGTTACAGAAAAAGTTTCAACAACATATCCTGAAGGCGTCTGATCTCTAAATGTACTCTCACATGCATTGAGATTCTCTCCTCCAACACATTCTATACTAATCTATTAGTTTATGCATTCTTTTTCAGTTTTTACCCACCTGTAGCCCATTTAATTTGACAGATTTATTCCAAAAATTAAACAAATTTATACGTCATGGTCTCCTTTTGGGCAGTGATCAAACAATTAAGCAACTTTAATATCTTGAATGTCTCTCTGCACAGCCTTTTCCAGGTGCTGGCAACATGCAGCTTCTTATCTTTTAATCCAAAAAATATCAGATCACCGCACACTGGACTGGGTTTTGAGTTTTAATCTCTTAGGTGAACAACATGGTCTGGTCAACTTACTTCTTGGACATGAGTCCTGGTCATAATCTTCTTCCTTTTTGACATCTAGAAGTGGAGACTCTTCCTCTGTGTGTGTTTCAGGCTTACAGTCATGTTTCCCGTCAGGCTCATCTTCCTCCTCCGCTCCCTGATTTGCATGCAGATACTCTTGCAGAAAATCATCAAATTCCTCCTTCTTTATCTCCTTCACGACTATGAGGTGTTGGGATGGTCCCGTTTGTGCTGACATGTCTGTTTTTGCAAAAGAAATAGAGAAAACTTTTCAATCACTGCAAGGACATTACAACTGTGAACATATGCAAACAATTCTACAATGTGAATTACAAGTAAGCCAAGCTTGTACCCAGCCTACAAGTCAAATGACCACTAACCTCTACACTATTGGAATGCTGCCATCAGCAAAGCATCCATCTTAAAGCCAGCATATGCGGTTAGTTGACCTTATTAGGATGTTTAAGTTTGAATGCAGTGGACATACAGTTCCCAGACACTTCACACAACCATCTATGGTTAACATTTTTCCCTACATCAATTTAAACAAAAAACATTTCACTCAGCAACGCTGGAAGTTATGCCATCTTCACAATTGCATTCTTCAGATTTTGGTTCCTGAGAACCCATTCTGGTGCTCTCACTGTCAAGCAATGGCAGTGGTTTGGCTAGCTGTCAAACTCATCCACAAATTCATTGGAGCCTACTATATCAGAACCTCTAAATCAAAGATGGCGGCGCTCATGCAACAAAATCATCAAGTCAAACAGTTTTTGGATTGTATGTCGACTGTAAGTTTCCAAACGTTACTAAGAAAGAACAGATAATACATATGTGTGGCGCATTTACTTTCAATTTCGTTTCACTTCCTCTTCGAAGGTAAACTTAAACGCATTGTCCAAAGTTTTAGGCTACCTAACGTTAGGAGCTGCTTTAGAATCCGAGCCGAGTCAAATACGAGCGCATCCGGCTGCTTTTACCAAAAGTAACATTAGCCTGCGTGCATGCACGTATTGGCGTGTTCGCTTATGGTCAATCCTTTGACTGTGATTTCAGTCTGTCAGAAGACATGATCTTATTAACAAAAACAACACTGAAGAAATAACGTTAACGTTACCGCAGTCCTCCCTGGACAGTCTGTATAACATAACATAGCCTGTAGGCTCTCAGGGGTATGAGCTGTAACGTTCTTTTATGCTGGTGTTGTTTGCAGAGTCGTGACTTTCTCATTTGAAGTTCCGTGGTAGCGAGCGTAGTTTTCAGGTCAAAGATGAGTCTGTGCACGAGTAGCCAACTCCAAACAAATAGCGAGACAAGACTTTTGTTACTTTCGGGTAGTTCATTTCTAGTAGCAAAGTAGGGCTCAAAGTGGGCGTGTCGGTGACGCGCTTGCCTTGATCCACGCTGAAGTCGGTGCGGGTGCACTGATTGTGTGGACTGTGGAGTCATAAGCAATATTTTTTTGTATTGCAAGTTTTCTGCAATAAAGAACTTTTTTTTTTCAATGTGAGAAATAATTATTCTCAAAGCTTCAATGTAAAGTGCTTGCTAATGTTAATAAATAGCACAAGAAATGTTTGTAAATAATTAATTGTTTCTGTTCCAACTTTAATATAAGGGACCCCACATAGAGTATTATAATTTTACTAATATATTAATTAAGCTCAAGTAACTTTATAATAAGGGTCCTCATACTGATAACTACATATTAATATAGGCTATTAATTAAACCTAACCAATATATTACTAATTTATTGATAAACCTTAAGTAATTACATCAAGCTACTATGGCAAACAAACATATTGTATGAATACAATATTAGGTACTAGACTATTTTCTATTTATTATGACCATAACATACAGTTAATATGCAAACAACTTCTATTTAATTAATAGTGAAAAACTATTACCTTATGCCAAATAAACACTTTAGTAATATTTAATAACTATTAACAAAGGGTTAGGTAATGGCTAGTTTGCTATTTATTGTGGCACCTTATTATGGAGTGTTACCATGTTAATAATCTATTTAATAACCATTTATAGAGGACCCTTATTATAAAGTGCTACCGAGATTTTGGAAATAGAGTTTATCTACCTCTCAATAGTGTTCAAGCATCATATACAACTTTTAACACTGTCAAACCCCACTGCATTATCCTTATGTAAATTGTAATACCACAGCAATAATCTTCCCTCATCAAACATGTTCTACGTGTCTTTTTTATATAACAAATATATAAAACAAGACAGACATACATAATTAATTAATTACTTTACCATTGTGTTATTTTGTGCATGTGTGGATGTGTGTGGGTGTGTGAATGAGAATGGATGTATATAATTGGGTGATTGTGTGGGTGTACTGTATATGTCTATGAATGTTTGTGTTCACACAGACCATATTATGCACTAGTGGCTCGAGTCCCTCAGACTGTCACATGCCAAAACATACTGTGCTGCGAGGGTTGCTGAAGGCCTCTCTCCAAGACGTATAGCCATTTTTTCTGTTTCTAATAGATTGCTGAAATGTGGGATAACTTTCTTTTCCCTACTAGCCTATAATTTTACCATGATAGGCTTTGATTGACTTATTTCTGACCATCCAAACCATGATGATCCATGTGCATGTGTAAAACAAGTGATTGAACACAGTGCATATCCAAGGCTGAAGTAGCTATGCCAACCGCACAGAGATATAACTGCTATGTTCATTTACGTTGTGTAGGCCTATTACAAAATTATTACAATAAATAATGTCTGGTAGGAAGCTTTACTTTCTTTCAAGCTTTAATTACTTACTTATCAAAAAATAAAGGGAAATAGGTAGCCTACTAAGTAAGAAATTAGGTAATGCTTTAGATTACTGTCTGTGAACTGTTATAAGACACTCCTTCAAGCCTTACAGTACATGGCTATACGACCTTGACCAGACAAGGGCATTTCACAGCGTCTGAAACCCATTATAAGCTACAGTTATGGGTTGATTCTTCTCTTCTGGGAAGCTCAGGGCTCTTACCACAAAGTATGATGCTTTTAAGAGCTGGTTCTGCAATCTTGACTCAACAGGTGGTGCAGGCCAGTATTTGAGAAAAGGACACAGCATGCAGCCATGCTACATTAGCCAGCTCACAGGTGAAACTCATTCAGACACTTGCTTGGTTTAAAATGAAACTCTGGCACAGAAGATGTTAAAGCTCTTTTTTCACCATAGAAAAACCCGTTGGATCCATGTAATTCAATCAATGTGTATTAAGTTTCTCAGTGGACTTGTACTCTCGCCCAACAAACAGGCCTCCATCCCAGTGGCTTTGCTAAATCCCATGGGTGCCACTTGCACTTTCTACAAACCATGTTCAAGGTGAGGTACATTTCAAAGCATTAGGATATACTGTCACCTTGTGGTATTTTACGGTCACTGCAGTTGTCTTATATTTTTCTTATTAGCCTATTAAATTGATTAGCCAATTTGATTCCATGCACTTATCTTTTTCCATAGTTAGCATGTATCTGGCGACTGTAGCAAATCTACTTTTAGAACAACCAAAAGGATCCTAATTTCAGCTTAAAACTGTAATGTTCTTGAAACACCACAACCCTTCAGTGGGAACTGCCTTTGCAGCATCCAGTGATAAATTTACAAGATAGCCATATTTGGGTTTTCTGTTTAAAAAAAAAAAAAAAGATAGTAATGAGCCAATCAATACACAAACCCAAACAAAATGAAGAGTGTGCAATTTTTGAAACCCAGCCCTGCAATCTAAATGCTTCTTCAAAACTTATGACCGGTCGTGCAGAGGTAGTGTTTACACAGAGGACTTACTGTATGTTTGCTCAACTGCTTATGCAAGTAGAAAAAAGAACACTATCATGGGGTTCACAATCTTACACAGCTGTCTTCAACTCTCATGTCTCCAAGCAAATGGACTTTGCATCTACTGATCTTCTTTACCAAGCTGGTTATGTAAGCTGATAAGTGGAAGAAAAGCAAACGTATTGCACAAGGCCAGTCTCAGTGAAGCAGTAAAATCGTCTGGCTGTCGTCTGGCAGCTCTTTAGCAGAAGCTCCATACTAATCAGAGAAAGTTCAAATAGAAAGGACACCATTTCAAAAAAGATCTGCTGTACAGTTCATAACCATGACAGTTTTGAGCAGAAATGAGATCCAGCATAACCCCAAAATCCCTACAAAGCTATATGTCAATTTATAACGAATTGGGCTTGTTCAGAGTCAGACTTGGTTTTATTGGTACTGTATATTTACAGACATGGAATTTGACTCCAGAAGCTGTAAACTTGTACATTTTCAATTTATAGGTATACAAATATCCATTCACAGGACAAATAGTGACAGACAAAAAGTGTACAATAGACACTTACAATAAAGACTAACCAATTTTAAATAGATTTTTTTGCTTTACAGGGATTCTCTCCACACTCCCACTGAAAAGTAATGATATTGTGACCATTGATGATGATTTTTTTGACCTCTAGCACGAGTCGCTGTTGTTACTAGCCAAAGGCTCAATCAAAAGATCAATGCCATAATTGATCCCAAATGAATATCCAGAACCTGTAAGTAGACCCAATTTGCTGTAACAGCTGAAGCGGATATCACTTAAAGTGGTGTCCTATGACCTCAGGAAGAAGGAGACAAATTTAGAAATAAGAAGAACATATTTATTATTTACAAAGACTTCTAATTTTGTGCATGTAAACATCTAACAAAGAAATATTTAATAATTAAAAAGTGAGGTGGTCCAATCATATGATAAGAGTTACATTTTCTGTGTAGTCTCTCAAGTTCTCCTGTAGTTCAGTCAATACTGTTACTGTATTCTTCTCCCCACTGTTCAGAATCTTCTGGAAAAACGTGTGCCAGGTGGAATGCAGCGATCCTTCACTGTTTTACACAAATATGAAAACAAACACATACTTGAGCAGGGTAGCTTTGTTTATCCATATTGATCATACTGTATGTAAGGGATAACGGTCGCCGAGGTGTCCTGATATAAGAAAATAATGGACTTGGCATAGGCTGCACCATTGGGCTGTTCTTCGCCTTCGCCTCATCCATTATTTTCCTATACCGGGACACCTCAAAGGCCGTTATCCCACTTATCACCCGGTTGCAACTAAAACGTATAGACGGTAAACAACTGTTTAAAAAATAAAAGAAACAAGTGGCTCCGTTTAGAAAGAAGACATCCTGTTTGGTTGGGGTACCATTTTCATATGAAAGAAGATCCACAAGTCTGCATTCTAAAGAGCACCGATATGGAACGCTGGTTAAACTTTTTCACCCAACAATGCCTCAGGTGTCCTGTTATCAAGAATTAACGGACACCCTGACAGCCAATCAGAAAACAGTATTCCATTCCACCGGGTGATAATTGTAGATATTTATTGGTTGCTGGTATAGCTCATCAGACAGACCCAATAAGAACCCAGAGCAAGTCCCAAAGTAGATAAACGGCAACCGTCTCACCCACCTGGTCTCTGCCAGACTCCATCCAGCATCTGTCTTCACCACGTCTAGGTGCCTCTTAAACAGCATCTGGTGGACAGTCTCTGCCACCCCCAGCAGGTCAAGCTGAAGCGAGAGAGAGAGAGAGAGATTTGAGTGGGGATGGGTTTGGGGATGGGTTAATGAGTGTTCATCAACGAGGTAGCAACTCTTTTTGTGACTGAACCAAACGACAGGCACAGCACTCGCTATTGCTTGGGTTGTGTGTGAAGTTAGCGTGTATGTAGTAGGGGAAGAAGGTGTGTGTTTGTAAATATGTACCTGGTAGGTGAAGGAGCTTCAGGGGTGTGTGTGTCTGTGTGTGTGTGTTCAAATGCGTACCTCATAAGGTGAGGAGGTTGCGGACAGAAGCCCCTGCCTGACGTAGTCCGCAGCGTTGCCAAGGGAACCAACTGTCTGCACATCAGCCTGAAGCTGCAGATCCAATGAGCAAGAGAAATCTATCGTCATGACGACGCTGTGCTGTCTATCAGATGGGGTGGGGCTGAGGATTTAAAACAGACAACACACAGACAGTTGTGACTGATTTAGTTAATTATTTATATGCTCAAAAGAACTTTGTGATACACATTGCTCAAAGGTTTCAGTCCAAAAAAAGTTCTCAATAAATAAATAATTAAACGAATTTTAAAAAGTTGACAAAGAATAATTGATGGTGAGTGGTAAAAAAGGATTTTCACATGAGAGACCTCTATAAAGACAATCTAGAAAGACACAGACACAAACGGAGACACAGACAGACACACACACAAAGTAATAGACTGGATGTTTTCTTTTAGTTTATTTAGACACTGTTTTACCTTAAATTGGGGTCAGCCATGACCAGAGAATGTGCCAGTATGAGCATGAATGTGCCAGTATGAGCATGTGTGTGCACATATATTAGTTTTGTGTGTGTGTGTGTGTGTGTGTGTGTGTGTGTGTGTGTGTGCATCTTTTTCTCGTTAGTACCTTGGGTAGTAAATGAGTGTGTTTGGGCGGAGGGCTCCATGCACTAGGTGACAGGTGTGCATCCGTATAACCATTTCCACCAGTCCCAGGGCCAGGTGAGCTACCAGGTGCTCATTGACCTCGTTTGCTGTGCATTCCTGAAACAGGGTTCAAATTACACAGGACCTACTACTAATATAGTACAACTACTACTACTATTATAATAACAACTACAACAACAATTACCACTACAACTAATAATACTCCTATAACAAAGACCATGTGAACTAATGCCCTTGTAATGTAATTCAATACATTGCTATAAATATTGGGATTTTATCAGAATACTTAAATCAAATACTTTTTATCCCAACTAAAATGAACAAATCAGCAATATGCTGATGTGCTGCTCACAGACAAAGTTGTTTCCCTTGGGACCCTCCAGAGTGTGACGCAGCCATCCTCAAACAGGAAACAGCTGCCCTGGTTCAGGAAGTTGGCCAGGGTGTCTGCTGGGAGGCGAGCCTTTAGCTGGGAGCAGATGTAGACATCCCAGGGCACTGGGCTTCTCTCAACCTGGGTAAGATTCAAGCTTCTAGATTCAAGATTATTTATTAAAAGGCACATCAGAGTGCATTATCAAAACAAAATTGTGTTGCATAAGGCTACCATAAGAACAGACATAAAAACACCTCCATTCAATGATGCAATAAATGAATAAATAGCCATAAAACATGAGGTGTAGAAATCTACATGTGCATGTATGCAGGAGGGCCGACACAAGCGGGGGAGTGGGGGAGGTGGTTGGGGTGAAGGCATAACCACCAACATCCAATTGACACATCAAACAGAAGAGAGGTCAGGTCTGTCGCCCAAATGCACTTGGTAGCTTAGTTGGAAACTGCATAGCAGCTATGCTTTTGAGAAATTAGCCCTTGGCTAATATTTCAGTGAACTAGATGATCTGAAATGAACCTGCTAACTTAACTATAGTACCTTCAGCAAAACCTTTTCCTCCCCATGGTTATTTGTGATTGGAATGCCAGCATTCTTCCCACATCACATCTACAGTACTTAGAGGCTGTTCTTAAAAAGGTAAAAGTCAAAGGAACATACTGCTCAATTTGGCCCATAAACTCTCACCTACTGGCCAAACACTGTATGCTATGCATTGCCCACGGCATTAACTGATAGGTCTGTGTCGCATGTAGAGTGGCATCCTACCTTCAGCACCACGCAATCCTCTTCGGTCTCTTCTGAGGCAAGGAGGTAGTGGTTCTCTAGGTCAGGCATCTTCAGCAGGTAGGACAACACTTGGCCTCCTTCCAACACAATATACACAGTTTGTTATATGCAGTACGGGAGCTACTGTATGAGCATCTGTGATACTGTATGTGACATGACATCGAACATGCTGAAAGGAACTGTAAAGGCAAACAAACTGAATCAATTTAATTTCCCTATGCCTCATTCACTTATTTTTGGTTGCTAAACAGTTTAGCATATAACTTTTACTAATGCTGCCATCTAACATCTGATGGAAATGTGTGAACCTCCAAATATTAAGCAAATATTTCTGTCGTTTGCCAATAACTGCACAAACTCATTTTCACTTGATTTTCCTCATTATCCCCGGCTCACGTTTCCGATTTGTTTATTCCCGCTATGATCCCAACTTAACACGGTGACTTTAACTCATGTCGTCACGGGTCGCGTTGAAAAACCAAGTTTTACTTGGTGCCCGATGGGAACCAAGTTTGCGGTTCCCGAACGCTCTGATATTTGGTGTGAACACGACAGCCAGTTCAAGATGAGGTGCGGGAACCAGCACTGGCACGGTTCTCTGTCGGTGTGAAAGCGCTATCTGTGACTTTGCAAAATAGGGCTATGGATTGAATCACACGGGATTTCTCCTATACGTTCTTTTCTCCTTAACATCTAACAGTTCAAAGGAGACACGTCCTTCACAAATATCCGTCTCTTAAAATATGTGAAAGTCAATTCAGTTCAGTCCAATGATGCCAGGCAGTTGTGGACTACAAACTGAGAGGTTAATGCACTTGTTTAAGTTTACCACAAGATTTAGCATGAGATTTACCAACCAGCCTAAATCACAACTATTGCTTGTTAAAAGCTTATCTCACAGACTGTGTGTGTGTGTGTGTGTGTGTGTGTGTGTGTGTGTGTGTGTGTGTGTGTGTGTGTGTCTTACCCAGGTTCAGGCCTATGATTGAGTTGGGCAGAGGGCCGGGCTCTGGGTGGAGGTTGGGGAGAGTGCTGAGACCTATCTGGTGCAGCAGGCGCCTTCTCACTTCTAAACTGCATGGGTCAATGGCTTGGTCTTCTGAACAGAAGAAAAAAATGTGAAAGGAAAAATAAAGGGTTAGAAATGGAGATAACTGGGAATGGCATCCAAATTTCAATCCAAAAGAGTTGGAAAGCCAGTGAAATAGAGAAGTCCAAAGATGAATATTCACTGCCATGGAAAACTTGATTTGTACCAAATGTACCCTTGACCAACAGATGATAAACAACATACAATACCGGTAAGTAACATGCAACTGACTAAGTGGTAAATGGCATTTATTGAAGTATCAAAATGAGTATTATAGCTAAATATTTTCTGTATTTTATTCACCATTTTGTAAATTCTAGAACGTTCTTTTTTCAGATGCCTCACAACCAAAAATATGAGATTAATATGGGGAGGGTAATTACCATGGGGATCTGCCATCTCCATCTCCTGTTCCATGTCCTCTTCTGCTTCATCGAGGACGGGCGGCAAGGTAACAGAGGTGATGGAAGCTGGGCCGACAGTGTGGTGGGTTCGCTGACCCACCGCCGACATAGACCGCCACTCTTGACTCACCTCCAGGATAGGACTACCAGACACACACACACACACACACACACACACACACACACACACACACACACACACACACAGTCTGAGCAACAAGAACACTTCAAAACATCTTCTGTACTCCATCCATTAGAGTAGACACAATGAGGTGAAGGCTTGTGTGTGGCACCTGAGTTTGTTGGTTTCTGTGGGTTCAGCAGGCATTTGTGGCGTCGTGTTCGGGCAGGACTGTGTAGGAACCGCCCGCACCACCTCAGTCACGGGCCCGTCGCCCATCGGGCTGCCTTTCTGGCCTCTGACCCCGCCAAAGGGTGTGGATGCCAGCATCGCGGCGCGGGCAAAGTCATAAGTGTCGTCGGGGCTGATGCTCAGGGTCTTGTTGCGGTGGCTGTTGACGATGGCCTCTTCAGCCTGTGACAGAGACCTGTCTGTGCAGTCCTACAGTCAAACAAGCCAGCTTATTATACTGTAGTACTTGTTTTATGAAGCAGACAAGGTAAAAGCATGCCTCAAAAATATACAGCAGTGATAATAGACTGCAGCTCACTCATAGGAGAACCAACAGGCAGCACACAGGCTTACCTTCTCTGTGATTGGGTAGGAGGGGGAGCTTCTTGTCTTTAGGATAGGTTTGGGGAGCTTCAGTGATTTGGATCGAGCACCCACAGGAGCACTTCACATGGCCAGAAACAAAGCAGCATTTACACAGTCATTCAGGAAGCAGGAAGCTTCAATCAATAGATACTGAAGAATTTTTTAACACTTATTTTCTATTTAAACAGACACAAAGATAACAGAGATACAGTACATAATGTTAGGTTACCTCAAATCACTACCCTTTTGTTCAAGCATGGTATATTTCCACAATACAACACAATATATAGTAGAAACCGTTCATAGCCCAAGAAGTTATAGCTGCTAAGACAAGCCTACAGCTGATGCAGAGGCGACGGGCGACTCTACTAAAGAAATGCAAGGCAGGTAACTAGGAGACATACGTTTCATGAGGCAGGGTGTTTGAGGTGTTCTCATCGAACACTGTGAAAGATTTGGGCGGGACGTTTCGCTCACTAGCTTCCTCTGATGTAGTGAACACGTCATCTGCAAACAATACAGCCAAGAGTTAGGGGGAAGAGGACGAGAGGGGCCTGCAGCCGTCTGTTCCATGTTCAGGCCCTTGTCTGACTATGGATATGAAGCCCAAAGGTTATTGCCCCATATCTCTCTTGCGCTCTCTCAACACGCCTAGCGATTGTTGGAGGTCACAGAGTACTTTAGGTAAAAAAAAAAAAAAAAAGAACAAGACACAACATACATTGTGAATCGTGAGCGAATATTAACTGAATGGGGGCACAGAAAATCACTTTCTGATTTATTTTGCCATTATGCCCCAATTCAGTTGAGGTTAATTCAATGTTCACTACTAAAACCACATTCAGTGATCTTGAACAACAGGGCTGTTGACTGAGTCACACCGGATTACTTCTTTAAGGACTAAGTACTAACCTGGATACATTTCAGCATTTTGACCAGAGGCTCCATTTTCCTTAGAGAAACAGACACAAACACATCATTAGTTAGACTGTGTGTGTACCCACATTTGAAAGTGTCATAAATTAATTTATCGCGCGTTTCTCAAAGTCGAGGAAGCAAGCTTGGAAGGCTGCTTTTTCGAGCATTCCACGTCATTGTCAGTCGCCAAGTACTGTTCCAAAGTCAAGCATCCTTCTAAATTTTAGCAAGAACAGAGGCCTTTGTTCATAGATTTTTCAAGGATGCACTGATGGAACCTCGTTTTTGAAGTGTACGGCTTCCAAGATTAGTGTGCTACCTAGGAAGCATTCTTGACTTTGAGAAACACTCATCATGTATTATATATTTTTTTGTTCATTACTATTATTATTATTATGATTTGGTTGTTTTTTATTGCTGTTCCGGTTGATGTATTTGTGCATGCTATATTTGGTTTTAAATGTATTATTTAAGATCTTTGTTGAAAATAACCCAATAAAATTCAAGTTGGAAAATGTCATTTTTAGGTCATTTTTCTAAACCAACGTCCATATAAGATATCGCTCATTAAATAAGCCATGTGTAAAAGGGGTACAGTTTGTAAGGGGAAACCCTATATATTCTATCAAACTTCCCTCCTATTGTACATAGGCAGTACATTTCCCTACTCACCTGAGCTGGATGGGACTTGGCCTGCAACTTTTTCTCAATCAGCTCCCTCAGCCTCTCCTTCTCCTTATTCAGGTGCATTTGCTTCTCTGCACAGGTGAGAAACCATAGCATAGGTAAACGTGGGTAGCGCAGTGATAAACACAGGTTTGTGCAGGTAAGCATATACACTCACAGGTAGGCAGCGATGAATGAATACAGACTACAGTAGAGCTGGATGGTATGACCAAAATTCTATATGACTATTTTTTGAAATTACACCAATTTGGCAACATTTTTCGAGGTCATTCTTTTCAGTGCAAGATTAGGGTTTGTGTTTTCAGGTACATTCAGGTAGCCTATGAGAGACAAGAGCGTGAGCTGATATGAACAGCACTGTACACAGGTAAGTAACTCACGATTAGCTGAGCGAAAGCCATAAAGACACAGGCATCATAACAAACACATTTATGAGGGAGATGGATCTCAAACGCCAGAATTGCGATGGTTCAATGTACTAAGCTAAGCTGTTGGGTGGCAGGCTGTACCTTTGAGCTTTTGCTGCATGCTTGCAAAGTACCGCTCAGCCCTTAGCTCCTCGAAGCAAAACTCTGAGGGACCCTTAAAAAGAAGCTTCTTGCAGTACATGGACTGAAACCCTGGCTGATCCTCGCTCTGGTTGGCCCTTGGGAGTGATAAGACAGGAGAGAATTGGCCCAGATGAGATCACACAGACAACACATGTTTTAAGCAAATGGGGTATTAACTGCCTGGCTTAGACATCTTAAGGAATTCTTCAGACAGAGGTTTAATCGCACCCTTTGTTCGCTACTGAGCCTTCGTATTGTACATAACTGTCAAAAAAAAAAAAAAAGTATCACCACCGTACAACACCATATCTCACTACAGATACACCACATTATCTAAAACCACCCTAACGCCACCCTGTTACTCACTCATCTGGGGCGCATGGAGGTTCCACCGGGTTCTGGCTTTGGGCGGTTTCTGGGCCACTTGGAGAGTTCACATCACCGGAGGAACATGCCTGCAGGTCAATAGAAATTAATTGGATTAGAAATTAGTAATAGGACACATCATGCTAAGTTTATTGCTAATAAACTTATTGGTGCAAAGTACAGAGGTGCAATAGGAGGGGGGCTATACATAAATTTAGAGGGGATGGTGATGAGCAGGGTGGGGACACACACCAACAAGGAGAACACAAGAGCAACAGGGGCAACTGTTTTTTTGTGTTAAGACTGCTGAAGGGAGAGAGCGTTCACAGGACACTATGCATGGACGCAAATTAGCTGTGTGTGCAGTATCATTGGGAACCAAAACTAATTCAATCGGAGCATTTTTACATAAGGCCAGAAATACAGCACGTTTGGCATAACCTTGAGATTCTGATCTTCTAAGCCAATGACATGGCCCAAAATAAAACCTCTATTGCTCCTCTTGCCAGCATGTGAAAATAAATTCGAAAAAAGTTGATCACAAAACTCCTTTTGCACCCTGGACTACTGTACTGTACTGTAGGAGAAGCGCTATTGTCTGTAGTAAGATGATGATCAGGTCACGTTACAAACCCTATTGTCCGTTTTTTGGGTGAGAAATTGATTCTCTTTGGTCTCAACCACAGCATGCTCCACAGGCCTGGCCTGGCTCTCATCAAAGACACACAAGGACCGGCTTTGCTCCATGCCTGAAGTGGATGGCTGGCAGATTGTTGAGTTTCCTGTAAACAGTCCATTTGAAAAAAAAAACTAAAATTAGAGCAAGTACAGTATGCCGGGCAAAAGACAGAAATCAAAGTAATCAACATAAGAGTGCAAATGAAAAGTTTGATTAAATATACAGTATGGAAAAGGTAATTATAGACTGTTTCAATGATAACAAACAATACCCAATGATTCACAAATAATACCTGAGCATTCTATTTTACTTATATAAAACACACTTATGAGGGTCTTCTGTTAAAACAGAAACCTGATAGGAAAGAGTTACCGGTACAACAATGAAAAAAATAAGATTTAGATAAGATTTAGATATGTTGTTCTGTTGGATGTTAACCATGTACCCATAAGGATATGTATGATCGGACTACTGACAAGAGATTTTTTACCAGACATTATTAACTAGGGAATTCTTCACATGTAAAGAAATCCACACATGTAAAAAGTGTTATGGGAGCAAAATGGGAGGGGAAAAGTTTTGAACACAGTAAGAAAAAGCGCTAAACCAAGACCAGAAAAGGTAAGACATAAGATTTAACGTATAAAATTATTTCAAGGTAATTCTGCCTCCTGTCTATGCAAAATAATATTAGCCAGGTTAGTTCATTTTAGTGGGCCACAAAAAGATTTTTCAATATCGAAAGGTAGGGCACAATATATGTCTCCTGTTAGTCCCCCAAGACATTTGCAACTTTATTGTTGCATATGCATCAATCCAGCTGTTCACAGGTGTATTTCCAACCTCTGATTTCTTCAGTAAGCACCATTGGGGCTATTATCAGTGTGGAACACCGCCCTATCACCACATTATCTAACTGGACACTCATAGAGGCTCCATGTAAGTTTTCTATTCAGTGAGTAAGAGGGATGGTCAGAACTCAGAACTGTTGCTTAAGAGCCAGTAACCACTCAAAAAAGCCAAATGAAGTCAAAAAAATATTTTTCTTTTTTTACGGAGGAAACAATGTAAAACATTGTCTCATTATAGACACCATATTGTTACAATGACTTAAGTTACGACTGGCCCTAACCTGTGATTATGATTACGGTATGTTTGAGAAGATGAGGTCACCAGGCTACTTTTAATACTGTGTCTGTTTGTCAATTTTCACGGTCATTAATAATTGAGCTCTTAAAACTCTCCATACGGCAACCAGCAAGGATTACAATAATTACAAATGAAAACACAGAAGTGCAACTGACATTTCAAGATTTCAATTCAAACACAGAGAAGGGTCAACAATCAAAGCAGCATGAGACAAAACAAAGCCAAGTACCAGCTTCGTCGTCTCCATTCACAGATGCAAGCACCCTTCGGTTCCGTCGAGTTCTCCGACCAACTGAGGATGGCAGTTGAGGTTCAATGTCCTGCTTCTCCTGAGTCACATCTCCCCCATGTTCCACTGCCTGGCCTGACAGACGACTCTGGAAAGCCCTTAGGTGGTCAACATGAATACAAAACAAACAAACACACACACACACACACACACACACACACACACACAGAGCATGTGAGGGCTCATGACATGTGAGGGCTATTAGGACAACAATGCAAGGCTTGGGGCCTATCAAATTGCAATTTGATTTGATGTCAACGAATCCTCTAAAATCCCTGTCACTTTTAAAACTCAGCAAAATACCATTGGCCCTCATGCAAGGCATCAACCTGCTTACTGGGAGCAATCTGGGGTTCAACAAGGTCATATGTCTTATGTCCAGTCCAGTCATATGTCCAGTTGCTGAACACCCCCTCAATCACCATCTGGACCTTGTGTATTGGGGTGCCTACCGGTAGTGTCTCTGCAGCTCATCCAGCGGTCTAGCCCCACACTTGAGACCCTCCAGGAAGATGATGTCGGCCTGCTGGAGGTCTCCCTGCATCTCCAGAGCATTTGACCAGGCCACATACAAGGCGGCCTGCTGTACCCCAATGCCTTCTGTCTGCATGTAGCTGAACATGTTCAAGGGCTGGGTGCTGTTTTGGGCCTCAAGCACAACAATAAGGGACACTTTTATAACTTCATGCATGCCTTCTTATGGTTCAATATGCATAGTGAATACATTCATCATAGGTTGTGTCTTTCTCAAGAAGCTTTAGGCCTATGATAACGTTTCCACAGAAAAAGATCAGATAACATTACAACATTTTAAATGTATGGGTTTTCAAAACCATTGGAACCACGCCATAATTCAACTGCAAATGTTCATGTCTCAACTACTGCACATCTACCGTATCAGACTGTCACTTACCAATTTGATCCACATATCCACATACCGTGGATCATCGTAAAACTTCTTGTCATCGACGAACTGCTGTACAGCCCTCTCTAGCACTGCACAAAGATTGCTCCCTTTATCACTCCTTGCGTGTGAGTCTTCGATCCATTTTATGTACCTGCAACAGTAGAGAGGTGGTGAATGGTAACGGTAACGTTAACATCATGTCCAGCGTCACGCACACACAACGTTGGCATGAGGAACAGTTCAGTTACCTATCCCAAACATCAAGAGGGTCGTTCCCGTCATACATGCGTAGTTCCAACTCGAAAGCTCTGCCAAGGAAGCAAGTTGTGAAATTGAATATTCATACACGTTCTTGACCAGTTAAAATAAAAAAAAAATTGTAAGATATGATACAAACTGAATGTAACCTACTGTTTTTGTTGGTCTGTCATGTGAACAAGGGAGACGTTTCCTCCGCTTGACACTGCTTTTGGATCTGACAAAACTCTCTGTAGAGCCATGTTGCGACTGCAGGCGAACGTTAAGGAAACATATCAGTTATCGATTGCCATGAACAAGAATAAGTAATTCAACAAACCGTTGAACCTACCAAAATAGGCTAGCGATAACTGGCAAGCACTGAGTTTTAACGTTATGTGGAATGGCTAACTTTAGCCATGTCTACGGTCGTGCTCACGTTACATTGCAAGCTAACCAGACTTTCACAATAACGATAGATTTAACATTGAGAATGCGAAAATAAACAGTGCCGGGACAACTTGTTTCTTTCTAATTCTATCAGCTGCAGTGTATGTCTAAATTACTTACAATATGTTTTGCCGGAATAAACTCAACTTGCTGGCTAGGTATTCAAGAAAACATCCCTCTATTTTTTAAACCAAAACCCGTCATCAGAGGCAGTATGCGATTGGAGGAGCAGCGCTAAGAAGTGGGCAGGGCCAGAGCGTTTTGAGCTTGCGCTGTGCATTTCCGTACCACGTGTCACAACAAGGCTTTTGCCCAAGTGCATACGACTTCACCATAATACATGTTATAATTCGTAAGTAAATAATCCCGGGGGTTTGGGATGATTTAAGAGGGTTCAGTCCCCTTATTCCTCAAACATTTAGACAGAATGAGAGAATATCATTTCATTTCATTACACTGATATGTATTGCATTGTAGGCCATGAGTTTCCAAACTTTTTTCCTCTGGGAGCTACTTGACAAAATACATGCAGCCAAGAGCTACTCAAGTCTGCATCAGTTGCCTATTACTGATATGCCTGAATTCAATATTACTGTAACATCCGCTCCCATCTACCACACACACACACGCACGCACACACAGACACAGACACACACACACTCATCTGAAGTGTTCAATGTGACCTTTACATTCCAGTTATTACCCAAATTTGGTGTAGCCTACTCTAACAACACCCATTCACATCTGAGAGCAATAGAACTAAGAAACTAGGATGATGTACCACACAAGAAAGGATCTTTACATTTGACTTTACTCTAACATTATTCATTCATTTTGTGACCATTTATTGACATTTCCTTTGATCCGCTGGTAAGCTAAATAAAACGGGTGCCAAACTACCGGTAGCTCCTGAGCTATGTTGGAGTAAGCCTTTCTGCAGGTCTATCTGAAGGTTAAGGCCTGTGGTTTGGAGTAATATGGTTTAGGGCCCATGGGCCTGCATGCATACCGTAAAATCATGCCTTTCTCTCTGCAACACTTCCAACTTTTTTCATCAATAAACCAGAGAACTAGAACACACTAGAGAAAATAAAATACTAGATTAATTTATATGCAAATGATAAGGATGTATACTGTATCCTAGAGCTCTATCAGACATGCACAAAGTAAGCCATTCTGGACAGGGAGATTCTAAATGAGCCAAATATCGGACATGGGACCAATCGTCAAAATTTTGCGATGAGCATAATTCAGATGGGAATAGATGTTTTCATGTCATGCCTGCCTTACTAAACTGTAAAACGCTTACTGCATATTTGTAAAATGATTAAAATCCTAGTGATAGGTGCTAGAAATTACTACTTTTATTCATAACAAGGCCCAAAGTAGCCTTATCACACATGTTGTTGGTACAATGAGGGTCCAAATAAGGTATTGAGAACTTTGTGTGCGGCAGAGATAAGTGCCACTGAATTCATTCACTTTACTATAAGTGTATAGTTTTGTCTGGCAGGTATGTCTGAGATGTGAGTATTTGCAATTTTCATCAAGTTTTGATATGTATTTGGTCAGAATTCTCTTTTGAAACCTCATTCACCAACAGTTTTGTTTTTTTGACAAATATCTTTTGGGCATTCTGCCTTTAATTTGATTGGAAAGTATAGAGGTAGACAGGAAATGACTGGGGAAAAGAGATGTGATAGGTTCAGGAAATTACCTCAGTCAGATTCGAACATGGGTCCCCTGAATACTGGTATGACACTAGCCCACTGAGCCACAGCAATCCCTTACTCAGTTTAAATGAAGATTTGTATTTACCAATTTAAGCCTTTAAAGAATTTATAATTTAAAGAATAAATTTGAGAAAAATTCTTCAGAAAATATTGGAGAATGAGGCCCATTGTTTCTAGGAGGGTTTGTAATGGAAGTAGATTCAGGGAGTTTTTTGTATTCACATACAACTTGTTTTTCTTGTTTGAAAGTGAAAGTGTACTTTATTTTAGATTTCTCTCCTTGTGTTTTGATTGACCTGTGAAAATTCACATATGTACTAGCACACAATGTTTCAGTGTTGTGTTGTGCCTTTAAGGCCACTCCAGTCACTCAAATCCTCTTTAATAATAGTGCACAGACAATTAAACACAAAATGTGCAATGCTTCAACACAGATGATGTTTATTGACATGTGTTCAACACATTACATAGTTATCAATAGAAACCAGTTGTCACCACAGGAAACAAACAATGAGAAAGAGAAAGGTGCTTAGCTGACATAAATACAAGAGTGTTATCACCCCTCTAGAATGTTAAAATGTCCATTTTTTCTCCTACGGAGAATGAATGTAGCTTTGGTTTCTACTTGCACTGCATCTTATGGGTGAAGGAAGAATGGAAGCTCAACTTCCAGCTTTCCATCGCTTACTTTCACGTAAGCATTTTCCACGCCATGGGGCAGGAAAGCAGCAACGTTGGTGAGGATCTTATCCACCACAGACAAGACAAACTCGAGAGCATGCTTGATGGTGTCGTTAACCTCCTGCACATGCAGCAGGGAGTCTACGTGCTCTGTAACGGTCTTCAGCACTGTGAGATAGTTGTGGTAGAGGGTGTTGATGTACAGGGAGACAGTGTCCAGAATATCAGAGTGCAAGTTGTCGACAAAGCTCTGGGCCTTCTCAACGACGTCGTGGAGGGTCTGGCCAACCTTCTCCAGGATTTGGTCAAGGCTCTCCAGGTTCTTCACCATCTCCACAACCTGGGTCAGGATGGCCTTCACCTGGTCCACAATATGAGCTCCAGTCAGCACCTCACCAGAGGGCATGGTCACCTGGATGGAGCTGACGGTGTCAACAATTGGTGTGAGGTAGGCCTGCAGGTTATCAGTGATCACCTGAAGAAGCTGCTCAAGGACTGCACCAACATTGGTTGTGATCTTGTGCACAATCTCGGGCAGAGTAACCTTCCCCAGTGTTGGCAGCTCAATCTGGGTTTCCCTCAGGAACTTGACGGCAGCATCAAGCAGGGTCTGAACGGTCTTCTGGTACTGAACAACAACATCCCTGAAGAGGATGGACAGCTGGCTCATCTCTGGGGCATGGCTCTTGGCAGTGTTGTAGGCATCAGTGACCACACTCACAAGGGTGTTCTTCACATTCTCGAGGATGCTCACAATGCCATGCTTTTCCAGGAAGTCGATCAGGGTGGAGGTGATGGCAGGAACTCTCTCCTCCAGACCAGTGAGGATGTCCTTGGGGGCATCCAGGTTGTAGGAAGCCTGCAGGCGCAGCTTGTCACCATCCTTGGCAGCAGCTCTGATGGTCAGAATCTCCACATCATTCTCGGGGGCGGACTGTATGAAACAAGACAGTAAAGAAAGTGTCAAAACCATGATATCAAAATGTATACGTTCATTTACATAGAGGACATAGTACTCGTTAAAATATAAATTCTAGAATTATACTCACAGCATAGCGGCTGTACAGTCTAGCATACAGCTGAGATGGGATCCTGCCCTGGATCTGAAGTCCAAGGAAGCCGGTGGATGGTGTAGAGATGGAAGCACTGGCACCATCCTTGCGGGCAGAGTAGCGGAAGTTCACATCAGTGAAGGTGGGGCTGCTGATGTCCACATTCAAGGAATGACGGAAGGCACTGAAAATGTATTAAATAAAATAGAAAGTTAAATGTTGAAGTTGTGCTACTGTTGTGCTACTCCATCTACTTTCAAGAGACTCTTGAAGACCCAGCTCTTTCAAGAGTATCTCTTGTCCTAGTTCCTTAAATTACTTGGAATGCACTGATCAAGCACCTCTAAACTCTTGCACTTGCTCTCCTATTAGCAAATGGCACTCCCAGTAGGCTTTTACTTGTATTGTGTTGCAGCTTGATTGTTATCCCTCTTTTGTAAGTCGCTTTGGATAAAAGCTTCTGCTAAATGCATGAATGTAAATGTAAATGTACTGCTTATGAACAGCAGTGATGTGGATTGTTTTTGATATTTACCCTTCATCAGAAATGGCTGCAGTAAGAATGTTCTGAGCATCAACAGTCAGCTCAGCATGTGTGAGGACAGCCTTTCCAGTCAGGCTCAGGGCACTGCTCTCCACAGCGGATGCAATGGAGCCTTTAGTTGGAAAAATACAAGTGCATTTAATACATTGGTATCACATTTAAGTTACTTTAGTAATATGGCTATAGGAAGATGACTGCCATTTTAATACTCACTGTCAAAATCGTAGATCAAGAACTCAATGGGCGATGTTGCAGAGATCTTGAAGGCAATCTTGGCGGTGGGGATTTCAGCCTCTACTTCAGCTGCCGCAGTGGTGGTGTACACAGGGGTTGCAATCTTGGCATTGATGGCAGCCTTCTGTTTTGCAGCAGTCAGCTCAAGAACAGTCTTGTCATAGATGCTGAGCTCACCCAAGGTGCTTGGCTGAGCAAGGTCAACTTCCACTTCGGCTGCCAGAGAGCTCAAGGGAGAAAGGTCAATGTTGGCCTTGGCAGAGTGCTTTCCCTTGGTGTTCAGGGCGGCCACATTAATTTCGTTGTTGGAGTCAACTTTCACTGTGGCATAAACGTGGCTAAGACTTGCCTCAAGAGCAACATCTTCATCAAGATCGAGTTCAACCTTAAGGTCTCCATAGCTGATGTGTGCATTGCCAGTGCTCTTTACATGTGAGCGAAGACCATTCTCATTCAGGTAGGCATTAGCGGTGTTGTCCAGGGCTCCCTTAACAAGGCCAGTGTCCAGGATGGTGCCGTCAATGTGTCCCTTTGTGGATGACTCCACGGAAAGGAAGTAGAGACCAGCCTCAAGTTTCAGGCTGTTCTCAGCATCTCCAGAGCCAACAGCCTTGATGACTGGGACGTTCAAGGTGTATGTGATCTTGAAGTTTGAGGTGGCTTGGGGATGTTCCTTGGTCTCAGCTGTCAACTGGTGGTTGGCCTCAGCAGTGAGGATGGGCAGGTTCACCTTTGCAACAGTTGTGGCAGACAGGGAAGCTTCCAGCTCTTCAATGTTCAGGTTCAGCGTGCTGTCATGGGTGGCCTCAACATGAGCATTCTCCACAGACAGGGCTGTGGCGAGTTTCACTCCTCTCTTGGTGGTAAGGCTGCTGGTTCCATCAATCTTGGCCTTCAAACCCTCAAAGACAGATGCAGAGATGGCACCAATGCGGATAACAACATCATCCTCAGCAGACACCTCAGCATTGACATTCAGGTTGATGATGGAAGACTTGAAAGAAGCTTCTGTGGCAAGGCTGCCAATGGCAGGAATGTGAACCAGGCCCAGATCCATAAGGGGTGCAAACCTGCTCTTCTTGTACACAATCTTGGCATTCAAATCAAGTGCCTGCTCAGTGGAGGTCAGAAGGTGCTTCAGGCCAGTGTGCTCATACAGATTGATGTCATTGATGGCTGGGGTCCTGAAACCAATGATTGGCACAGCAAACTCAGGAATGCTAATAGGCACTGTCAAGAAGTCAAGGTTGGCTTCTGCATCAACAGCGGCAAAGACTCCAATTTCGGCATCATTTGTCTCAACAGTGAAGTTGTAGCCAATCTTGTACTGGTTGAGCTTGACAAGGGCCAAGGTGTTAATGTGCCGATGGTTTAAAGTCAAGGTGACAGAGTAGTCATTCTGGAGGTCAAGTTTAGCTAAGACTGTGTCAGCCAGACTAGCCTTGGCATTGCCCTTGTTCTGGAAGTCGAACACAACCTCATCGGGCTTGAACATAGCATGGATGGAGTTGGACAGGATTCCACTAAGAGCACCAGCAAGTTCGGTGTCATGATTGGCTTTAATTTCCATCTTCAGGTCATACATGTCAGCCTTTCCAGAGGCAGTCAGCAGGCTGTTCTTAATGATAGGAGACTCAGCCTCAATGCGGGCATCAAAGTGAACGTTACTGGGGACAACTGCATCAGCATTCAACACCTGCTTCATCTTGAGCATGGCACTGTTGAGGTCACCAGTGTATGTCAGCTTGCCATTGCTGAGGTTCTGGGTGTAGTGCAGGTCAGTCTTCAGAGTTGCCTCATCAGAGAAGTCAGGCAGGGCAAACTTGGCAGTTCCCTCATGGCCAACTGTGAAAGTGATGGTCTGACCTTCCAGACGAGCAGCGGCCTTCTGATTCAGAGAGGTTTCGCTGGTGTATGCGATCAGAGCAAGATTGATGTGGTGGTGGTAGGTTGTGTCAAGAGTCAGGGACAGACCATCAATGACAGCATTGTTGACAAGCTCAGCATTGAGGGGAGATGTGGTGATCTTCACAGTAGTCTTGGCAGTGCCTTGGGGTGGGACGGACACTGTTGCCTCATGGTCCACAGCAAGGATACCAGATGTGAACTTCAGGGTCTCTGCAACTGTGATGCTGCTCATCTCAGGGAACTTCACACTAGCGCTGGATTCCAGGTTGCAGTCCAGTCCCTCAAACACAGAAGAGGATCCTTGGGCGGTCAGAGCGGCAGTGTACTGGGGAGTTGTCTCACTCTCTGGAGCATACTGAAATTCAGCTGCAGACTTCAAGTTGTACATGGGAGTGTTCACCTTGAGTTCACCATAGAGCTTTCCGAAAGCTGGCACCATCAGCTCAGTGGGAAGATGAGGGAGCTTAATCTCAGGGATGGTCAGAGGGATGTCAATCAGATGCTCGGCATTGACCTTGGGCATGGCAGGGAGAGAGATCTCTGGAAGTGTGATCTCAGGCAGTGAAATAGCAGACAAGTCCGGCAGGTAATTCACAGCAAGCTCTCCAAAGAATGCATCAAAATCGAAGGTGATTTCATGGTTGACAATGAAGTCAATGAGCTCCATAACCTTCTGCTTGATAACATCGTAAGTAATGGTCATGGCTGGTACGGTATGGAAGCCCAAAATGGTGAACTCAGGCAGGTCGATCTGAGTTGGGAGGCTGTCCTGAAGGTTGGCCAGGCTGATCTTGAAGGAAGGCAGAGCCAGATCAGTAAGTGGGACAGTGATTGAGGGGAACTCAAGCTCAGCTGTCTTCAGTCCAGTTGCGATTCCCTCAATGAGCTGTTTAAGCTGGCCTACAATTGCTTGATCAGCAACAACTTTGTGGACTGCATCAACTACACCACCGAAGGTTTCAATGACTATATCCATGACCTTGGTGTACACGTTGCTGACAACCTGCAGGTAATGCTCAATGACACCCTTGAGGTCAACTTCTGGGAGATTGGCCACCAGTGCCCTGATGTCATTCAGAATGACAGTATCAATGATGTCCTTCAGAGACTTGATTGCATCAGCAACCTTAACAGCCCTGAGTTCTTCCAAAGCACCGCTCAGCGTGGACAGAGCATGGTTGACGAACTCTCTGAGTGCCTCAACCTTCTGTGGAATCTCAAGAGCAGCAATGATTGCGTTCAGCTCACCAGTGTAAGCAGCAATTTTCTCATTAGCCTGATCTACAAAGGCATTGTAGTCGAAAGCCTTAACTGTTTGTACAAAAGCGTCAAGGTATTCATTCAGGTGCTCAATTGCCTGCTTGATCTCGGTGGCCTTAAGGTAGTTGATAGCATCTTCCAAGGTCTGTGTGACAGGGATGTGGATGGTCTTCAGGGTGTTAGCAACAACCTGCACTGTTTCGTCAATTTTGAACTTCTGGATGAGCTCCACAACCTTCTCAAGGATTGCTTCAACTCTCTTGTCAAGTTCATATTTAACAAGAGCAGTCTTCACATTGGCATAGACAACATTCAGCTTACCAATGATGTCCAATTCTGTCACCAGAGATTTCACTGTGTCCACAAGCTTGTTAATTGCCTCTGTTGGAATGTGTGCTACCAACTGGCTGGTCAGACCTTCAACGTCAATGGAGAAGATCAGGCTCTTCAGGTCCTCAACAAACTGAGCCAGGCTAAAGCTGGAAATCATTTGTTTCAGTTCAGCCACTCTTTCCTCAATCTTGGCTTTGATGGCATACTGGGCATCCAGGTCATGCAAGAGAGCAATGCTGCTGTCCTTCAGCTTCATGAGATCAATCTGCTTGATCAGATCTTCAACGGCCTCAATGACTGCAAGAAGCATGGCACTGATATCGTACTCTTCATTCAAGGCATTGAGCTCTTCAGTCAGCCTCTTGACAACAGTCTCAGACAGGGTTCCGCTGGCAATCAGCTCTCTGGTCAGTTTGACAGTATCGTTGACTTGGGCAGCCAGATCAGTCAGGAGCTTCTCAAGTGCAGCCCTCAGGTTTGCCAGAGTAGCCTCCAGATCTTCAAGGGTGATGGCGTACTCTCTGGAAAGGGAAAGGAGGTCCTCCTTGAGCTGGATTGCTCTGCCTTCAACATTCAGTTCCTTCACAAAGTCGCTGATGTGCTGGGGGATGCTCTCCAACTTGGCAACAAGGTCCTCCCTGGTGATGATGGTCTGCAGGGACTCAGCAATGCTCACAATGATGATTTTGACATCCTCGAGGAGAGCGGGTACACTCTCAACAAATGGCAGGTGGATGATATGGCTAGAAGTGCTCTTGTCATACTTCAGGTATCCAGAGACAGCAAATTCTTGGTTGTCACTTCCAGCTGTGTTGAGCAGACTGGTCAGGATTGTTCCTGTCACTTCCATTCCAAGCCCCTCGGGGTGGTTGTAAATGCTCACCTCCTCGTTGATGGCATGGTTGTTGAATTTGGTCTTCAGTGTCACATGAGCCTTCTGGTCAGAGGGAGTCAGGAGGGTTTCGATCTTGTTGTCGAGTCCAGTCTCAATGGAGACACCATTGTCAAGGGCCTGGGAGGTAGAGATTCTGCACTCATGAGAGTGTGCGAATGCCAGTGGCTCTGCCTTCATGAGGAACTTGGTGTAGACCTGAGCAGTGTGCTTACCATACATGGTCACATCAGCATCAGCATTAGCGATGGCATCAATGTTGAAGCTGAAGGGAACGGCTGTGGCACGGGTGGTGGTGTCAAAGCGGAGTGGCTGAGAGTTGAAACGGGCATCATTGTTGATCCTAACAGTGAGTCCGGCAACCTCTACCTCAGTGTTCTGGCTGAGGTGGGAGCCCAGAAGCTTACCAGTTGTGCTGCACTTGGCATTGGCAATCAAGTCAGCATACTTCACTTCATAAGAGTGTTTAAGCTCCTCTTCACCAAAGGCTGCCTTCAGGCTTCCGGTCAGATCAGCCTTGTAGGGTGCAACCTTAAGGTGAGCCTCATTCACCAAGTTGGCATGCAGAACCTTCAAGTCGTTGTTGATGTCCAATGATGCAGTGTAGTCATGGGCATCCAGGACAATGGAGTGGGTGTAGGAGGTTCCCTCAGTTACAAGTGCCTCAGCATTGTTGTTGAAAGAAATAGAAGAGAGGGTACCGGTCAGGGCCATGGTATTAGCAATCTTCATCTCAGCAAATTCACCATTGATGTTAATGTTGAGAGCACCCTTGGACGCATCCAGGGAAGCGCTGAAGGTGTTTTCCAGCTTCAGTGGGCTCTGCAGGGATGTGGCTCCATTGGCTGTCAGACCATCCTTGTTCAGGTTCAAAGCGGCTTTGTGATTTGCGGTGTTTGTGCCAAGTTTAACATCAGCATCACTGTTCACAGCCAGGCCGTTGACATCCATAACAGCGGTCACAACGGAATGGATGCGATCCTCTGCATGGTCAGCACTAGTTTCCATCTTGATGTTGACAGCTCCAGCACCAGCAGAGGCTTCAGCCACATTCTGAATCTTCAGGCCAAGGGCTTCTCCATTGGTATCAGACTTCACAGCCACAGCTGAATCCTTGATGGTTGCAGCAAAAGTGTTCTGGGCATTGATGAGGGTGGATTCAATCTTCAGAGAAGAATCGATCTTGGCCTCTGGCTTGAATGGGAAGACTGCAATTTCCTGAGTGATGGTGGCATCACCATAAATGGGGCCAGCCTTCAGGGAACCGTGCAGGTTTCCATTTCCAGAAATCTCCTCTGTGTTCAGACCAGCATCACCAGTATATTCAAGAGACACTTGGACACCAAGAGGGCTTGTTGCCTCGATTTTGCTGTTGGACTTCAGGTTGAACTTATCAGCAATGGTTGCTACCTCCACAACACTAACACTGGCATCAATGAGCTTGTGGTGGACATGTGTTTTCACTTCAGCCTTCAGGCCTTCCTCAGCTGTACCAGCAAGCAGGGCAGATGCTAAAGAAAGCGAAAATAATGCAATATTATTTACATTTTATCTGTATTTACATATACTTTGAATTTACATCATGAGTATGGTTTAAAATTACATGTCAGGATAGCCTATCACATATATGCATATTGTAAAGTCAAATATACGTCTAAAAAACAAATAACCCATACAAACAGTTAATTTATCACCTATATTTACCTTCAGCCTTGATGCAGAAGATATCTACAGGGCAGCTACCAGTTACTGCCACGTTAGCAGAATAGCTGGGGTGGTCAACTGGATCCCTACCAGCAGAAACATCAGCTTCAAGGTTGTAGATGTTACTGTGCACCTTGGCAGACACTTCAGCCTTTCCGAAGACAGGCAGAGACACAGACACATGCTCTGGAACAAAGACCTCAGGAAGAGCAATGTCAATGGAGGCAACCTCCAGACCCAGCTGGGGAACAGTCAGGTGAGGAGTGGTCAGGGCAGCAGGGAAGTTCAGGTCTCCAGAGGATTTTCCGCCAAGAGGCAGAGGAATGGCAATGGTGTAGTAGTGCTGGCCAAAGTGGTACTTGGCATCAGCCTCACTGTAAAAAAGTAAAAATGTTAGTGTTAACTTGTAGATAATGAAATGTATTTGTCATAATATTATAACTACTAAAATTGGGGCCAATGTGGCCAGATTTTAACTTAGAATTCAGCATTCTCATAGCTTTGCTTATTATGCATATCAGCTTCCTTTAGTCTAGATATTATTGCTAAGATAGGGAAAGTGACTGTAGCTTGATATACATTTAAATGTAGTTGCATCTGAGATTACTTACGCATTCAGGTACAGTCTCTCGGGCAGAGAAATCTCAGGCAGAGTAGGAAGCCTCACATTCTGCACATAGGGGAGCTCAGCCTCCAGCTTCTCCAGGTAGGCATTGGTAGTCTAGGTTGCGCCAAAATGTATGAATTTGAATGTGTTAAAAATCTCCTTCCTCTTTATTCTTAAGCACTCATATTAAGTGTTCATATTTTAGACAAGCAGTAAATAGTTGTAAATGTTGTAATACCTCAACAGATTTAGCAAGGACATCACGGAAGGTCATGCCAGACTGTCCAACCTGGGCATCAAGAAGACCGTTCACAGAGGCCTTGACAGCATCAATGTTGGGGATGATGTTCTGGATCTCAGAGCTCACATCAGACTTAATCTCAGCTTCCAGTTTGTCAGCATCTGTATCAGTAAGTGAATAATAATTTAATTATAGTAGTGTTCCGGTAACACCAATATAAAAACATATCTGTGAGAAAGTTATAGAGAAGCAGAATTTTTAATGAAAGCAGTTTACTACCTACCATATTTCAGAGTGATCTTCTGGGCAGAGGAAGTCTCTGGCAGCTTAACATCAGTTTCGAATTCCAGGGTCAGACCCTCAGCACGGTGGAGGTGTGCAGAGACCTTAGCATCTGCCTTCAGTACAGGCACAAGGAGCTGAAGATCGACGGTGGCATCCTTCATTCCCTCAATCCTGTAAGAAACATCCATAGGAGTTATGACTGTTAACAGCACAGGCTTGGAAAGCAATTAAACAAAATATTACTTTTCAGATAAAATATTATTTTCATACTTGGCCAGGGCAACCAGAGAGGCCTGAGGAATGTTCTTGTTGACGAGGTCAATCTGGACGGAGTGGGTGGCCTTGCCCTTGGTGTTGGGGTCAACAGAGCCAAGCCTGAGTCCAACCTCCAGGTCATAATCAGGGATCTGCACATCAGCCTCAACTGTGTACTTCTGCCTGTTGAACTTCACGGTTGCTGTGGCCTCAGCAGCAGCTCCTGTGGGGGTAGGTAACAGTAAATGGAAAGTATTTACTATAAAAGGTCACACATATCTGTATCCGAAATTTATATTTACATTTGGTAACTGTTCATTGATGTTTTACAAAAATGTATCACCTAAAGAATTATTACTAATATATTTATTTACCCTCAGCCTTCAGAGTCAGCGTCAGTTTGTCTGTCTTGTCCTCATAGGAATGGTCAAGGTTGGCAACATATTCTGAGACTTCACCAGTTGGGTGCAGCTCGATGGCAAGCCTAAAGAAAAGACAAATATCTTGTCAGGCTCTTTCAAGAATATTTAACAGCAACTGTTAACAGATGTTCTGCTTTAAAGAGCTTTTAAAAGCGCTCTTTCTCCATTTTTAGCTTACTTGCTGTCTCCAGTGAATGGGAAGTAGGGAGACTCATCAGTGTGCATAGCATCAGAGTACTGCAGAGCTGTGCAGTACTTCATGCCAGCGAAGACTGGAGTGCACTCTGTCACATCAACTCTCTCTCCTGTGGATGGGATGGTCTTGATCTCAGCACCGTGCACAGACACCAGGGAATTGCTATTGTGAGAGGCAAAGTCAAAAGATTTACTTGGGTATATATTGGCTTGAGATAATATATTTCATTTTCATATTCATAAACATAATTCATATTTTCAATAGGATTATGCAATGATCAGACATACGTGAGGCTGACAAGCTTGGCAGGGTTCTGAGGAGCAGGGATGGTCAGCTTGACATTGTTGTGGGACACAGACACCTTGGCATGCACACCACTCTCGTGGTAGATGTTGGTGCGCATCTCCAGACCAGACTGAACAAAGTCAGGGAAGTGAGCTCCAACCTCAGTCACAAACTCAATGCCAGCGGATGGCATGAAGGCCACTTCACTCTGTGGATGAAGGCAAGAAATTGAGAAGTTTTACTTGTTGTTGCATAGTTGTGTTGAACAGTTTCACTTCATGCAGCTCGCTATCTTACCATGTCAGCGTTAAGGTGCACTCCTCCCTTGATTCCAGGGGTGAAGGTACCAGAGAGGGCAACCCTCAGGGGAACACCAGGTCCGGTTGGCAGGTAGAACTCATTGTCCATGAAGATGTAGTGGGCAAACAGCTCGTTGTCAGCACCTGTCAGCAGTCCCTTGATGAACTGCAAAGCAATCATAAAAATAAGTAAAATTTTAGTTGATCCTTCCTTTGATTCAGCAAGGATTTTATGTACAGTATGAAAAGTTCATTTGGGTGTGACTCTGCACTCACATCAGTAGGGAACATTTTCAGGAGGTTGTCAATCATCATTGCAGCAGAGTAGGCCATCTCTTCCATGTCCTTGGTCTTGAGGTAACCAAGCTCCATACCCAGCAGTCTCAGATAGACCATGGCCTCAGGGGCATCCTGAGCCTTGAGGTCCCTGAACAGTTTGTTGACATTGCGGCTAAGCTCTCTCAGCAGGTTCTGGGAAGACTACAGAGAAATGGAAAGTGAATAATAATAATTAATACCTTCTCTTTCTTCTCTGTTTTCAGACAATTCCTTGTTGAAAAACTGAGATCAATGAGATCATTACCTGTCTCTTCTTCCTATCATTCCTCAGGGATGGAAGGATGTTCCTCAGAGTCTGACCGAACTGGCTAGGCATCTTGTCAGCAGCATAGTAGATAGTCTTCATCACGGTGTCAGGGAAGAATCCATTGGCACCAAACAGGGCCTCAACAGTTGGCTCAAGTCCTGTGCCTTCCATGCCAACCTGAAAGTGGAATACATGATAAGGTGAAGCAAATGTTTATGAAATACAGATTTCTTCAGGCAGATACTTTTTTCATACATACCTCAATCACATCCATATCATAGCCAAAGGAATTCAGGGTCATCTCCAGCATAACTTCCTTGGGGAGGTAGCTAGCTCCCTCAAAGATCATGTTGCCCTCCAGGGATCCGACCTTGTAGTTGCGGGAGAATTTGATTGGGTCCATGACAGTTCCGACCTCATTGCCTTGGAGGGCATCAAGGATCTTCTGCCTCAGCCTGTTAAGAAAAAAAACAACATTTGCTCAGACTTGGTGGCACGACAACAACATACTTGGCAGATTTGAAATATTAAACTACAAGTTTATAAATGCTACATAATGCTATATATTTACTACAAGTCTATCAATGCAACATACTCCTGGGTCTCTGGCTCAGTGGAGCTCAGGATGTTGGTGACGTGAGAGATCACAAAGCTCTTGGCCTGCTGGTTCTCCTCAATTGGCAGGGCAGCAGCCAGCTGAGAGAGCTCAGAGGGCTGGGGGTCCTTCATCAGAACCAGGTAGGCAGCAACACGTTTCTGCAGTGGGGCAGCGCCGTCCAGAAGGACCTGCATAAGCACCTGTCTGCCCTGTAAAGCACACAAGAGATGCTCTCAGTTAGCAGAGCTTAAAATACATAACTGTGACTGAGTGATAAAACACAAGAATACTCTGTGTTACCTCCTCAGGCAGAGTGGTCTGTCTGTAGGCCTGGATGGCAGCCAGCTGAACCTCTGGGGTAGCAGCAGGCTGGTTGACACACTGGATGACAGCAGATTTCAGGGCAGGGCTGGCAGCTCCCATAGCAGCAGCCATGTTACCAATAACCTATGTGAGAGAGTGGCCCATAATCACAAAACATGCCAACATTGCTTTTGGTTCTGTACTAGCACTGGTGGTATTATTCTGAAACACACCTTCAGGGACATGAAAATGTGCTCCTGGTCACCAGTGCAGTCTCCAATCTGCTCCAAGGCAAAGTTGGCAACAGCCTCAATCTCAGGGGTGACCTTGCCCTCAGCCTGGTACAGTCTGTGGATAAACAATTTGTAGATTCATCATTTCTTAATATTCAAACTTATAAATATTTTTCTTTTTTTTCAAAGGCAACCTTGAACAAGCGTCTTACCTCCTAACAGCATTGCTGGCACCATAGAAGATGGGCTTGCTCTGCTTGAATTTGGCCATCTCAAGCATGTCATGGACAAGCTGGCGAGAGGGGTTGGGCAGCAGACCCATGGCATAGACGGTGGCATCAATCTCCATTGAAGAGCTGTCGAAGGTCCTGAGGATCTGCATGATGGCACTGCTGCACTCAGGGGTGCCGCACTGGAACAGAGCCTGGTAGGTCAGGGAGCGAGAGATTTCCAGGGCCTCAGGCACGCCAGCAGCCAGGGTCTCTGCAGACATCTTGCGGATCATGCTCACGATCCTGTGGGCCAGATGGGCTCTCTTCTGTCCATCAGCGGTCTTGGAGAGTCCAGCCAGTTCCCTCAGGAGAGCAAGGGCGGCATCCTTGTCCTGAATGGGGCTCTTGTCCACGCTAGCATGGGGTGTCAGTGTCTGCTCATTGGCCAGGACTAGAAATCAACATGGCAGAATGGGTCAGACATGTGGTCTGTATGATTGAAATTCTTCTAGAGAAAGTCAAGTTAGGGGTTTAATTTAAGTGCACTCATTAGTGGGTGTCTATGTGTCTGAAAAAAATATCTTACTGGGGTCGAAGACTCTCTCGTTGTACTCAGAGACTGCAAGGAGGGTGGCCTTCTGCTTGCTGACGTTGGTAACTCCATTTTTGCCCCTGTAAAAAAATAAAATCCCATTAAATCACGGTCAAAGCCAGGCAGCTTTCACCATCTGATATCTGTGGCATCAATTCATGATTAAGTGTCAGACGTACTTGTGGGAGAAAGGCACCAAGATGTGGTTCTCAAGGCATTCACCAAAGACTGGGTGGTGCTCTCCATTATCAAACTTGTAGTTGCAAGTCTGGGTGCTCCTGATCAGCTGGGCAAGAGGGTAGTGCTGTAGGAAGGGAAAACAAGGTCATTGTGAGAAAGGACACAGAAACAGTATATGGTTGCGACAGGATTAGTAATTCTGTTCTTATGTGTCATATTTACCCATGAAGAATAAACTGAAATGACTTACCATGCCAGTGATGAGGGCCAGGGGGCTCACATGGTCGCTGACTGGCCTGAAGTGGTCACACCTGGACAGGTCACGAGTGAGGGTGACGTCTGTGGCAATGTCCTCTCTGGCATTCACAGTGTAGTCAGTCTTGCACAATCCGTAGATGGTGGGCTGGATGATTAACAATAAAGTAGAAAACTTGGTGTCTTTTCTCCAGTTAGCCTACCTCTTTAGCTAATTCGTTTATTAATCTGTTGATTTCTCTGGTTTATATTCTTAGTTATAGAGGTTATAAGTGCTACCATTCTACCACAAGTATCAGTGTCTCAATAAAATCACATGGTAGAAATTTTACAGAAGCTTGTTTTGTCTGCTGCACATACCATCCTCTTGTTCCTCTCCTCCTCCAGAACAGGGACAGCAAAGCCAGAGATCATTCCCCTCTTGATGTTAAGGATGTTGATGGGCTCATCATCCTCAGGGAACAGCTTGATGATGTTATCACCTTCAACTGTGACCTTCAAGGCATTCCTAGGTAGGGGATTTCAGAGACTTTTTAATGGATGTTTCCTTTGTGTCGTTAGCCTTCTTTAAGGAAGTCGAAAAGTGTTTGAAATCTTGTCTTTAAGAGAGATTTAAAAGATGCTTACTTCTCCATGGCAGCCTTGAAGGCATCAGCAGTGGCTGCTGGGGAGAAGACTGGGTTGCCAGCATCATCGAAGTCAGTGACCTCGCTGAGTGTGCACTCAGTGGTACGCACAATGTATTGGCAGGGGCCGGGAACCTCAATCTCAACCTGCGGAGAAAAGGTTATATCAACTACTGATTCACCCTTTCATTTGTTTCGGCAAGATAATTAAAACAAGGTGAGACACTGAAATACAAAGCAATTTTTAACTACATGTGCGGTGACATACCTTGCAGCTTCCCTTGGGACCGTTGACAGCTCCATTGAGGAAGTTCAGGGACTCAGCTTCATACAGGAATTCATACTTGTGGAAGGGCTTGTACCTCTTGGCCACTAGAGGGAGATGAGAGCATTCAGACATTTTGTCTTTCATGTGTGTACATGTTTTACTAATAAATTGTAGACAACATATATTTTTATATTTTTAAAACAATTGAATAGCACTGTTCTGTTAATCATTTTGAAGTGTTTTTAACAAGATGAAAATGGAAACTTACTCAGGCATGGTGCATGGTGGTCAGCATCTGAAAAATTAATAGAATATTTTAGTGGAATTAATTTTTTTTGCATCAATAGTAAAATGAAAGTAGAAAACACTCAACTCTAAAAAAAAAAGAGAAAAAACACTCAATTCAAATCAATAAGAAAACAAAATAATGAATACTCTTAAGTCATGTCTACAGAAATCCGAGTGAGCCTTTGGAAATTCATACTTTCTAACAGAAGTTATTTTTCCCCAAATTTATTTTATTTTTTTTTAGTTAAAATTGCTTTTCAGATGAAAATACGTTCATTTTAAGGTTATATGATTTAAAAAAAAAAAAAAACTTTTTAAACAGCTACAGAAAATCAAACAAACACCTTCCAAGATCCCTCTAAGTGCCCCTTCTATATGTCAGTCTGCAAGTGTTGCCAGAGATTTTTAATTTGTCTCAGAAATAAGCGAAAATTCCCGAAGCTGAAGTATTTTCACAGGCGCTGAAGAGTAGATTAAATGAGCTACTTACGGGCCAACGCGATGGCGCAGAGGAGAAGCGCAAGGCAGAGCTTTGTGTCCCCCATGATGGGTTCGCTGAAGCTCTTTCCTTTGGGTGGGCGAGTACTCGAACGAGACTGATTTCCCTCTGGCAGAGCTCCTCTTTTATACCCCCAAGGGAGACCAAGGCGGGGGGTGGTCAGAAACACAGAAATGACAGCTTTTGCTCCAAAGTCCATGTGATCTGCTTGAGTGGCAGGACAAAGGCAACTTGGTTTTCATAAGGGTTCAGAGTTTTCAGTCCCACTGATAACCAGATTGCAGAAACTGTACTTTTAAGTGTATTTAGTATTTTTTGTGCTGTTAGCTTTGCATTCACATTTACCACTGTTCACACATAATCATCTATTGTACTTTTCTTTTAGTCAGGCATTGAATATTAGGGAATGCAGAATAAATATTAGGGTATACAGAATGAACACATTGATTGGATTTTATTGATTTCTCATAAAATTTACATTTAGCTTGTCTAGAGCAACACAAGGTGAACTCTTCATTGGGAAATCCCCCCGGGGGGTCTGGTGCAGTACTCAGGGGCACAAGAGGCATTACAGATGGTCATTCCTGAACCAAAAGAAAAAGGTTTTTGGTTGAACAATGGGGGGCCACATCTCAAACTCTGGATGACCATGTCATTAGAAAGTAGTTTATGGGGGACGATGAATAGCCCATGCATTTCTGCAAAACATTTGTAAACAATTTGCCCAATGTGGCATACAAAAATTCTTTCTGTTGTTTCATCCCCTTTTTTTTATCAATGTGTATCTTCCTCCTCTCTCTCTCTCTCTCTCTCTCTCTCTCTCTCTCTCTCTCTCACTCTAACACCTCCTTTCCAAAAACCTCTTAAGTGTCCCTTCTAGATGTTTAGTTTGTTTCAGAAATGAGCCAAAATTCCAAGTCCAGTGCATCTACATGGCATGGCAAATGTGTCATGTTCTGAGGTAATATTCACTGAGACATTCAACTATATCCCCAACATGCCGGCCGGCCCTTTACTAATTTGTCTTTTTCATTTCCCTCCAGTACCATTTATTATGTTTATTAGTATATCAGCATATCTATTATGATAGCACTCCCAACAGGCAACAGGACATACAACAACTTAGAGTAATACACCATATCTCCCGTTCCTAAAGATCAGATGGTAGACTGCCTCTGATTCAGCAGATTCTGCCCAAGTGAATGGATGGTGTGTTCCTATAAGAACAAACAGGTACTTAATGTACCTATGGTTCTCTGATAACATGATAGAGGTATCTCATTATGGAAGGCGCCTTCAGCGTGACCGACCACGGATGCACATATTGCACCATGTCTGTCTGTAGACAGACCAATCGCAGCCTAGGGGCGGAGCCCATCGTCACCCCTTTATAATAGGCTGCGCAACTGTCTAAGACATTCTGTAGAAAGCTTTCCCTAGTGCCTACGCAATACGGGAAGTAGGGCTAGGTGATATGGCTGGAAACTGCATTACGATTGTTTTTCATATCGTTTGATATCTATAATTATTGGGAAAAAAATTACGACCTATTTAAAAGGGTTCAGTTGCGGAAAATCCCTTAATTTAGGACACAACACCTCATACAACGGGTGGAGTGCACGTTACCCAATACTGCAATCAGACGTAAATGCCAACATGTAAGAACTTGGTTAACTCCTGAAACTCCTGTATCACAATTTAACAACCTGACCTTCTGGTTAAAAATGCACTTCTGGTAAATGACTCCCATAGATAGAAGCCTGAAATTGTCCTGAAATCCACCAGATTTTTCACTAGCTGAGACCTGCTAGGCATTCTGGTGAAATATTCACCATGTGCCTGTGATGACGGCAACAGCACAATCACGGTCTGTAGATCATGTGTGTCAAGTTTTGTGACAATCGGACGAACTATGGGGGCAGGCCCCTCTAACACGGAACGTTATGGGAATTTTAACTAAAGTTCCCCCATGGTTCTCCTATGGGTATTTGAAGAACATTATCCTATTTTGGTTTGGAGAAGATTAAAACTCAAACGTTACAGCGTGGTAACTTTGTTACCTTCGCAAAACGTTCCCACATGGTTATCTTTTATATTGTATTTAAATTACAATCTGATAGAGATTATGTGTAAATGATCATTACAACTTGATTTGACGTTGTGGCATATGGTAGCGCGCCCGCCATTGATGCGAATGGCTGGGGTTTAATTCCCGGTCGATGCGTTCATGATTTATGTTTATAATATGTATTTT
>JAODXP020000025.1:16376855-16436855 GCA_027497455.2 Sardinella longiceps
AGCCTTTTGGTTGAACTATTGAGGACCACATCTCATATACTGTATATATATATATACTTTATGAGGGTTGATTAAATGATATAGCCCACACATTTCTTTTACACTGAAAAATGTACAGCAAACACAATAAAGTAACAAACTATGCATCCTATGCATCATACCATATAATCCAAGAGTAACAGGGTTACCAAAAAAAATAGTTCAAAGCATTGGTCGTAAAATCAATTTTCCTTTTGTGAAGATGCATCAAAAAGTCTTTCTTTAAGTCTGTTCTTTCATCTGCATTTTTCATCCTCGTTAATGTATGAGTTTTATTGACTACATAAACTTTCTTTCTGTCATTCCATCACAAAAAATACAGTAAATAAATTATATTTTATTTTTGCAATTGTAATCAATTTTTTTTTACATTATTGTACATGCATTAGGTTAATGTGATTGATTTGTCGAAAAGTGCAACAATAGCACTTATATTACAGGGGAGCTTCTCTCAGATGCCTGTGGCCTGATGTTTAGAGAAAACACTAAATTACTTAAATCGCAATGCATTGACTTCACGAGTCAAAACCCTTAAACCAATTTTTGGAGGTTGTAATAAGAAATGCGTAAATGAACATTTCTGTACAAATTACATTTTAAAATGTTGTTTAGGCTTAAAAATTGGGCTATAGGTCCCACCATGTTTATTAATAGGTCTCATCCTTTTTTTCCCTGCCCTGTGTCTGTCTCTGTTTGGTCTCTTTCTGTCCAGTTCTGCATAGATACAACAGTTATCTGTCGGGGCTGAAAGGTTAAGGTGGGAGCAGTATGTGCTCAGATAGAGAAGGCGGTGTTCAGCACAATCTACTGATTAGCCTACTGAATGCAGAACTTTGCACACAGACCTAATGCTGGTTTCACTAATTTGAACATCTTGTCACAAATCTCTATTATCAAGAGCCTTAAGAACTACAACATTGGTCCATTTATGATTACTTTTATGGTTATGGTTATGGTTATGGTTATTTCACCATGTCTGTACCATAGGACTAGGGTTCTCATGTCACCTGCTTTACACCATGTAGGCTATATTTCACATCAAGTGCATCAAGACTACAACAGTTGTGAAATCACCAATTATCAGTTACAAAAAAGAACATCAATTACCAATCAATTAACCAATCACCTTGTAGCTTTTTATGTAACTAGTACTTTACATAGTCCTTTACTTTCCATCTGAGGTAATCCATTAGAAATTAATGGGAGCATCCACAACCTAATGCATGATCAATCTACTGTACATGGAGGCCCAGCACTGTTTTTGCAATAAATGCAATAGAAAGCGCTCTATAGGCCTAGTAATAAATGCATTTTAATCTATGATAAATATTGATTGTCTTTATTTTATTATATAGCAGTTAAACATTTTAACACGGTTTTTATCTTGGCAGTGAACCATGTTAGGCATTTAAAAAAAATTAAATAAAATAAAATAACACATTTACACTCAATTACAAATGAATGAACAGCAGAGAAATATGTAACCTACCCAGACAAACCATCCAATAACTCAAAACTATATTATACATTATACATGTATTATGCATATATACAGTAATAGGACTACATTTACTGTACACACAATATACACATGTTGCATGTAAAATCAGAATAATCTGATTTTAGATATTACAGGACACTAATGGTGGTTTAAGGTTTTGTGTGTCAAGCTTTTGGTATGCAAGAAGGTTCGGAGCCGTCTCCATGAATTATGAAGAAATTTATCCTACACACAATTGATAATTACAGAACTGTTACTATAAAACTGCCTTCCGTAATGCTTGTGGTCTGCATTGTGCTTTTGATAGATGTTGAGGAAAATGTATTAAATTACCACTGGCTTTTGACCAGAGTAACAGGTACAGGATGTTATCTGTACACGTGGAGAAGGTAATTCCTAGAAAATGAAACCTATCACCAGGGAGTCACTGTCAAGAACAACAGAAGATTTTGCATGCACACACACACACACACACACACACACACACACACACACACACACACACACACACACACACACACGCATACACCTACACATATGCAACAAATCTGGCAACAGACACATGCATAGCATATGCATAAGAACATGCACACAAACACCCACATGCATGAACACATCTGCTCTGCACATATTTGAGGTAGTCGGGTGTATGTACTTTTCTGTATGTGTACTTGTTCACGGATGCCTATGACTTTTGTGTGTCTGTCGCGTGTAGCTCTGACCTCAGTGCTCTTTGCAAATGAAGGTAACGTCTGAACTGAAGGGCCTTATCCTTAGCCTAATCCTTTTAACAAAAATATTACTAAATACTACTTTTTTCATCTGTTTCTCTGTATAGTAATATTGAATTCTTGAATTTATCATAACATATACCACTTGGATGCAAATAAATAAATAAATAAATAATAATAATAATAATCAAATTAAATTAATAAATACATTTTAAAAATATAGTATGTAAATAGAAGTGTTGGGACGAAGGTAGGTGAAGTAACAATGCATTTTTGTCTGTGAGACCCTGTACTAAGAAAACAAATTTCCATTGAGGATGATAAAGGCTATCTATCTATCTATCTATCTATCTATCTATCTTACACACTATTCTTTGACTATCGTGAGTGTTTTTTGGCATTGTTTTGTTTACTCTTCCATAGCACTCTATTCTGAACATTTCCCCCCTTCTCCCAAGATGATTAGAGTCCTTCAGGCCCTGAAATACAGCACGCCCTGTGCCATGTCTCAGCTACTACCCAGAGACTAGTTACCGGACCGGTGTGCAACTGAAGAGTTCAGATGCAAAACCCCCTAAACACCATTTTTGTGAAAACTGAGTTAATGATATTGTGTGAATCCTGTATAAATCTAGAATATGTGAATGAAATGTTTTTGTGAAAAAATACAATAAAACTTGCTCCCCGCCGTGTCTAAAATATCTGTTTACAATCAAAACACTGTAAATGCCTGATAAAAAATGGCCTTTTTCTCAAAAATTGGTCAAGTGGAGTTAGGGGTTTTTGCATCTGAACTCTTCAACTATATGCAGGCTTTGAATAACTAAAGTTGTTTCTAAAACACTGAGAACATACAAGGATTTCTTTGAAGAAATGTAGAAAGCATACAGTAGATATAGGCACAAACTGTGTGGGCGTGTGTGTGTGTGTACTTTTACAGGTTTATATTTGTACGTTTATGAAATGTACAATCCAATTTTGGCTGCATGTCATGAAGTTCCTCATGCATGGTGTCATAGGTTGCCCAGTTCTTCTGATGGAAATCATGGTTGTGCAATCCAAACTCAAACACTGGTCTGATGTTTGTCATGTCTATAAGCAAGATATTTGCCCGCGACTGCTGTGTCAGACACATGTAGGGGGCCTGCTGATGTGTCAGGTACAGCAGACACAGGGGTCAAGAGTTTGCCCCTAATCTATAGGTCCCAGATAGCTGCACGCGTTTGGCACAGTCTGCTCCTGGGGCCTTGAAACACGTGCCGAAAACCCTTGTAAATACTCCAATAAACCCAAATTCTTTCTTTTCTTTTTCTTTTTTTTTTTGGAGACGTGCAGCAGCACATACTGTAATCTGTGGTATAGGCAGAGATTAGCCTCATTTTCCTATGTAACTAACTTATTTTATATTATATTATATTACTGTATTGTTAGTCTCCATCTTGATAATTTACCTCTTGTTACATGGAAGCCTTTTCCTGATATCTCTGAATTTCGACAGAGACCCTGCAAGATGTCTCTACAATGGCTACAATATATTGTGCGAAAGATATGCACTGCTTCAATGATTCATGCAACGCTTCAAACCATCATATCCTCATGTGATGCACTCATTTATCCAGCTTTTTGAAAGAGGGCAGTTTTAATAGGATCTTCTGTCTCAAATCCACAGTAGGCCTATACAGTGAGTCAGCCCAGGAGTCCACTGTTATTGGAAATTAGACAACCCTTCGCATCTCACTTTCTCCTTCCTATCACTGTCTTTAAGATATCCATCTCTAGTTTCAGAAAATAAAAGTTCTACCACCTACAGCAGGGGTGGGCAATTATTTTGGCCGAAGGGCCACATTGGCATTTCAACTGTTGATGCCGGTAAATTGGCAAGTCTCAAACCAGTAGCCCCACTTTCTTCAGAGGACATGTTAACATGCAGGGTTAAAAGGGGTGATTTGTATTTCATGACTACAACAATTTTTATCATTTAGGCCTATAATCTACAGTAAGTCTCCTTGGCTAAAAGATAAATTATTCTACTTTGGGAAGGCTCCACGGGCCGTATTAAATAGCTCAGCGGGCCGCATGTGGCCCCCGGGCCTTAGTTTGCCCAGGCCTGACCTACAGTATTAACGTCTACTAATTAGCCACTCTGCTCTTCTGAGATTTTTAACTGAATTATTTGGGAATATTGCTATTGGAATAAACCTGTGGTGGATATTTCTTTAAGCCCTGCTTTATGAGAGAAACAAAGTACTGTGTGTAGCCCCCCCCCCCCCCCCACTGGCCCGATTCATATAAATGCATGTCAATTTTAATCTCTTTTAATCTGTTCATCTTGGTTACATTGCTGATTTTCTGTCTCACGGCTCCCATCCGCATACTACTTGAATTTGTGCAATTTTATCATTATACATTCAGCTCTGCCTGCATCCACAGATGCATTTTGTTGCAAAGTTAACATACACAACACATACTGTAGCCTAATGAACTCTAAGCTCACATCCATATGAAAGCCTACCATTGGGAGGGATTTCAGGATGAAAATGGATCAGACAAACCAATGGGGACCACTATTCTGCTTTTGTAGGTCTCAACTAGCGTCATTGGTTGGTTTCAATGTGAGTGTTTGAAGTTGCAATTGTCAACAATATCAATAAAGATGACGGACAAGTCGTTTATCCAATCCTATGCAAAGATTTTTGCCTTCTGAAGAAACTCACCAATGAATCAATTTTAAATGGATGCATGCAGATACTTGCAGCATAAGGCATATCTGACATGAGTCAAATGAACCCATTCTTCAAAATGTGCGTGAAACTCCCCTTCTATAGGCTAAGGTCTATGGCTAAAGTCTAAGGTTTTGGAAGACTTTTTACCAAAACAATCTGTTATTTTTAACATTCTAACATTTAGGCTGTGTCAACTGGCTGCACCATCTGCTGTAATTTAATTTGATGCCTATTTTGTCAATATAAGCCTTTGTAGTTTTGTAGACTACCTAAAGATCTCATACAAGATTTTAATTTCACCAATGTTTGCCCGAATATGTGATATGTGAATGAGTAGCCTACACAAATTTTGCGAGGATATTTTAAGGGAGTTTAGTGCCATCTACAATTATTATATGGGGCAAAGTTATATAAGTTTCATATTGTATGAGTTTTATATGCACTTGAGGCACAAAAGTCACATTGTCACTCACAAGAGTGCCACAAGAGATATTGATAAGCATTTGGAGTTGCAGAAATATAATTTTGGCAAAATTTATCCAACATATTTGTTTTTACCTTCGCCAAGGAGGTTATGCTTTTGCTGGCATCTGTCTGTATGTGTACAAAATAAATCAAGAAGTACTGCACAGATATGGATGGAATTGCAAATATATATTGTGTCATATTGCTTTGTCAGAAGTCTGCCTTTCTTGCTTCTCTAGTTTTACATTGAGCTGATGTGTTTTCAAGTGTTCTTTTTTTGAGCAGTGTAATATCTACATATGTATCCAAAATTTTTGGTTCTTTTTCCTAGGACACAATGACATGGAAAAACAGGACGATAGAACCATTTAGAAATAGTTGTTTTGGTTGACTGACCTATTGTGGCAAAAATAGTTAATTTCCCTAAGCTAACTAGCGTTATCTTTCACACAACCAACCAAACTAGAAAATCAGCTTGTCTCTTGGGATCTTGTGATCTTTCTCAAGCCTAGAACTCTAGCAATGAGCCATAGGTCAGACCTTGATTATGTCTGAGCTGTTTATCTGAGCTGTCTACGCTCGAGGTTGTATTCAGACATCGTGGTGTTTACCTAATCACAACGTTATATCTGGACAGAGAGTTATTTGGTTATATATCTATGGTTTTACCTGGGGGTCTTTCACTCGTTGCCAGACTATACATTCATGTGATAGTCTGGCTTTTCAGGCTAGTCTTTCTCCACAGAGCTCCCCCTTCAGCTTTTGGGTGCATAATGCAACCTAGGTTGCTGAGGTTGAGCACTTCTTTACAGTAACAGCCATGAGGATTATATTATATCAGTCAAATCTTAATCTTCCCAGAAAAATCAGCTCTCACAATAATTCTTGCCAATGCATCATGCATTAAATTCTATATAGTAGAGATGACTGTTCTGCACAAAAGGATGCCATATCTTTTAATTGAAATAAATGTTTTCGGCCTACCAAGGGCTTAAAGAGTTGACACCCCCCCAAAGTGAAAAATTAAAACATTGTGTTTTACTCTGCCTGAAGAAGGTCATCTGACCGAAAGCTTGCACATAGAGTAAAAAAACTTGTTTGCAAAAACTTGAGTGTACAGATTTTTTTTCTTTTCTTTTTTCGAAAATGAACCCTTCTGGTGCATTAACAGGCCTGTGCAAATGAATGTACATTGTTACATAGGCATGTCAATTAATGTACATTGTCCCTTCTTGAATAAAGAAACATCAACTTTGTGTTTAGTGTTACAAGTTTTCAAGCCCGGTTTCTCCTGACACTATCAATATGTCAATGAATGCCAATTCTGTTCCCAGAGGGTAAGTTGGTGGGTGCTCGAAGGAGTGGAAACATTCTAAATTCAGTCTAAATCTAGAAATAGAGAAATGGGCAACAGAAATAACAAAGTAGCCCAGCCAAATCTAAAATGAAAACCATAAGATACTAACTTGTTAAATCAGAAATAACACTATGCTGATCAATCTATCTAATTTACCCTTTCTGTTATGCTTTTGTGGATTGTTTCCATAGTCTGGTGCAGTTAGGCCTACAGTAATTGCAATATTTTAATCAGCTTATGAGCATTTGCTTTTACTGAATGTCCAAAGAGTGGACAAATTCATTGAGAGCTGGCAGCAAAGGTTATACTACAAAATTAGATGGTACATGTTCCAGAAGACTTACAGATGCATATCAGTTCACTGATTAGTGTGTCATCAAAATGAAGCCCTTTAATACAGAATTACTGCTGCTTCAATATATAGCTATTTCTCAAGAGCCTTTTTACATTTTTTTGTTTGAGAAGTCATTTTTAATTTGTTTCAGATTCGGTTATTGCTTTTCCATTGAGATTATTCCCTTTTTACAGTTGTATAAGTGGATCTGTGTGAAATTAATATATAGGATAATAATCTTTCTATTCTTAAAAGTGGTGGCTAACAGAATTCATCAGAAATAGTAATTTGATCTAAAGTCTACACCAGTCTTGCACCAATAGGCTATATTATTGTCATTGTCAACAGCTGTATCATGCAATGAGCTGCTCTTTTAGTGTCAGAGAAGCACAACTCAGAAAGGTTCAGACTCATTCATTTGGTGAAGACATGCGCCCCCAGGTGGTGAATGATGACAAGAGAGGCATATCTCTGTCGATATAGTTATTTATTTTGTAATTTCCTTATATCACAGATCAACACATCATAGACCACAGATAACTCACAAAAGAAAGACCTAGTGGCTTACTGTTATTTATCATTTTCCTCATTAATCGATGAGAGAGAGAGAGAGAGAGAGAGAGAGAGAGAGAGAGAGAGAGAGAGAGAGAGAGAGAGAGAGAGAGAGAGAGAGAGAGAGAGAGAAATGATTTATTTGCTATGTAAATGCTGTATCCTGATGGCATTACTTATGGATCAGTAATACATTGTTTACAACAATACGAGTAGCTCTCAATTATTTTTCTTTTCAATCTTTTTCAAGCCTCGATTGTATCCTGTTGACCAAGCTAAATGAACATTATTTCACTATTTAGGAGACTGGATCCATATTACAGAAAAGGGGGAGTTTACCTCTTTAGCATCTTCAGACCCTTTTCTTGAGTGTCTAGGATGAAATAGAATGATCAACACCAAAAATTCTCTTCTCTTCGTTATTTGGCTCATTTAGAATCCCCCCTTTTCTGCTTCAGAATGGCTTGTTTTGTGCATGTCCGACTATGTCAACCGACAACCTACAACCTTTATTTAAAAACATGTGCTGCTCACCAAACGGTTAGTGGTGTCCGTCATGTTCCAAAACAATTACCGCAGCAAAATGCAAAAAAGGGGGAATTCTAAATTAACCAAATATCTGTGACAGGACCAACCGTCAAAATTTTGGTGTCAATGATTCTATTTCATCCTAGACACTCCAGAGGAGAGCCTAAACATACTAAAAAGTGAACTTCCCCTTAATGTTTCATCCAAATACCCATCATCTGATTGTTTTAGCTGATATAGTTCAGTTGGTATATGAGTTATCATATAGCAGGCATAGACTATTACAACTTGTTTAATGTTAATGTGCTTTGGCCTACATTACTGTAAATAGCTTACAGTACATGCTAAAGCATAGTCCATTGCCCCCGAGAACGAATGTAGTGCTTAATGGGTGGATATGTCACAGTTAACAAATCTGGTAGATGAATTACACAGGAATGTCTAGCTCCACATTCAAAATACTGCCAGTTGCTCTCAGAGGCCCCATGTCTGGCATAATTTCTGCAACAAAACTGATTATTTCAGTTAGAATATTATTGACAGATTCTAAAGCATACATGACTGAGTTGTCAATGACCTGTGAAACCTGCAGGCTATTAAGTTTCTTTGTAATATTCTTGAGAAGTGAGACAAGGTTAGAATACAAGCCATTGATGTACACAAAGGTACTATCTAGAACATCAGAACTCAGGCTGTCAACAAAACTTTGAGCTGTCTGCACAACCTCATGCAGGGTCTCACCCATTTTCTCCAAAACAACATCAAGACTCTCAATATTCTTCACCATCTCCACAATCTGGCCCCATATGGCCTTCAGCTGGTCCAGAATCTGGGCTCCAGTCAGAACCTCACCAGAGGGCATGGTCAACTGGATAGTGCTGATGGTTTCAACAATTGGTGTGAGGTAGGCCTGCAGGTTATCAGTGATAACTTGCAGAAACTGATCAAGCACAACACCAACATTGCTTGTGATTATGTGCATGACTTCAGGCAGAATAACCTTCCCCATTCCTGGCAGCTCAATCTGGGTTTCTCTCAGGATCTTGATGGCAGCATCAAGCAGGGCTTGAACAGTCTTTTGGTACTGAACTACAAAGTTCCTGAAGAACATGGAGATTTGGCTCATCTCTGGGGTGTAACTCTGGACAGTGTTGTAGGCGTCATCCACAATGCTCACCAACATGTCTTTGAAGCTCTGCACAGCACTGACAAGGGCATACTTGTCTGCAAAGTTGGTCACTGAGGATGTGATGGCAGGGACTCTTTCATTCAGGCCTGTCAGGATTACACTGGGTGCCTCCATGTTGGCAGAGGCATGGAGATGCATCTTATCAGCTTCTATCAGAGCTGCTTTAAAGACCAGGATGTCCACGTCATTCTCTGGCTCGGACTGCAGACAGACAGAACACAGAGAGAGAAGGCAACCCAGTAAGTATAATGCATTGAGACATCATGCTTATAATGCAAGTGACATTTTTGTAATTCTTGAGAAGTGAGACAAGGTTAGAATACAAGCCATTGATGTACACAAAGGTACTATCTAGAACATCAGAACTCAGGCTGTCAACAAAACTTTGAGCTGTCTGGACAACCTCAGTCTGTCGATCACAGCTGTGAGCAAGCCGCTGACAATGTGGTACAGCGAGGGAGGGGTTTGAGAGGCTGTTGAGGAGCATAGGAAAGACTAAGGGGGGGGGGACCTGAAATTTGTATGACTTCGAATTCTCGGAAATACGTAGACATGTCGAAAACAGCTTTAATTGGTTTCATAACTACTGAGGTGGATTTGACACTCACGGCATAGCGGCAGAACAGTTTTGAACTCATCTCTGAGATTCTGCTTTGAAACTGTAATCCAAGAAAGCCAGTGGATGGGGTGGAGATGGAAGAGATGATCTCGTCTTTACGGGCAGCATAGCGGAAGTTTGCATCAGTGAAGGTGGGGCTGCTAATGTCCACTTTTAAGGTATGGACAGGACTGAAAAAAAGAAAATTATATAGGTGAAAATGTATGCTTTGCATTGACAATGGAAATAGCTATCCAGTATGTCCAGTATTTACCTGTCATCCAGAAACTGAATAACATGGTGGATATCCATAGTCACATCAGTATGGGTCAAGACAGCCTTTAAAGTGTTGCTTACAGCCTCATCCTCATGAGAAGTCATGAAGGAACCTTGATAAGGGGTCAATTCCGTATAATAGAGCATAAGCAACAACAGTATGATTCAAAGTGTAATTGCTATTCACAATTAATAAATTTTCATTTTCATTTAGCAGACACTTTTATCCAGATTGACTTTATTTATTACTTGAGGATTAGTCTCCCCTCAAGCAACTTGCTCAAGGGCAGAACAGTGGCAGCTGTGATTCAATCTAGCCACTATGCTACTCAGGTCAACTATGAAATCATTGTCCCATGCCAAAAGGCCCATCAGGCTGTAACACTGACTAAAGTAAAATTGTATATAATTAACATAAATATATATCAATGTATTAACATCAATTTACTATACTATAAGTGTGACAAATAGCTTTCATGGAACTGCCTGAGGAAGAACACAAGTAAAATACCGTACTTACCATCCACATCATATTCCAGCAACACAGCTGGGGACTTGGCAGAAGCCTTAAAAGTTCCTTGGTATGGGGGGAAATCACCTTCTGATTCTATAGCGACAGTGGTGGTGTACAGAGGACTGACAATCTTCAGATTGCATGTTTGTTTCATTGCAGTCATGTTAAGTGCTATTTTCTCAAAGTAGCTCAGATTGCCCAGGCTACTCGGTTGTTCTAGGTCAGCCTCAATATTAACGTCCAGAGATGTTGATGTCCAATCGTAAATGCCATAGATAAAATGCTTTCCCTTAGTTTTCAGGTTAGCAACATTGATGTCATTGTTGGAATCGATTTTCATATTAGCATACCATCTCTCGTCGATACTATGAGACACCAGCATATCAGCATCAATCTCCAAGTCAATTTTGAGATGGCCATAACTGACACGTGCACAACCAGTGGTATTCTGTTTTGAATGAAAACCGAAGAGTCCAAAATCCAAGAACACTTCATTAGTCAGGGATCTGTTTACAATGCCAGTGCCCAAAAAGGTCCCCCCAAACTGTTCCTTTGTTGATGTCACTAGTGTACTGCTAAAGAATGATGTGTCATACTTAATTCTACTCTCAGCAACTCCTGAACCAACCACATTGATCACCGGAAAATTAATAGAGTAGGTCATATTGAAAGCAGAGTTTGCATTGTCGAGAAATATCAAAAATGCCCACGGTACCGAAAATATGCTTGCTTGCACCTGATGTTTTACTTCAGCAGTGAAAATTGGCAGGTTCACCTTTGCTACAGTTGTACCAGTCATGCATTCCAATCGTGGAATGTCCACGGTGCTGTTATGGGTAGCCTCTATGTGAACGTTCTCCAGTGAGAAAGCTGGAAATAGTTCAAGACCTCTCTTAGTGGTCAGTCTGGTGATGGTACCATCAAACTTGGCCTTGAGGCTCTCAAAATCAGAGAGAGAGTTGACTCTGATGCGGACCACTACATCATCCTCACCAGACACCTCTGCATTGACATTCAAATTGACGATGGAGGATTTGAAAGATGCCTCAGAGACAAGGATGCCAGGTGTAGGAATGTGAATCAGGCCAAGATCCATAAGAGAGGGAAGCTTGCTTTTCTTGTATACAATCTTAACATCTGCATTGGCTGTCTGGTCAGTGGAAGTCAGAAAGTGCCTCAAGCCAGTCAACTCATATAGGCTAAAATCTTGTAATTGAAAGGCAGGGTAATTGATATCAATGATGGACTTTAAAAGCTTGTTCACGTCAATGCGGACAGTCAGTAAGTCAAGATTGACATCAGCATCTACAACAGCATATAATCCAGTTTCTGCCTGTTTGTTTTCAACAGTAAAGTTATAAACAATCTTCTTTGTATTGAGCTTGATAAGGCCCGTGGTGTTAATATTTTGTTGATCATGATTAAGGGTGACAGAGTAGTCATTCTGGAAGTCAAGTTCGGGAGAAAATGTGTAGGGAGTACTATACTTGAGATTGACATTGTTATGGGAATCAATCTTAATTTCAGTGGGTTTAACCATACCACTGAAAGAATTGGAAGTGCTTCCACTGAGATCTCCATTGTGCTCTGTGTTGTAATTGGCCTTGATTTCAAGTTTTATGTCACCCAAGTGAACCTTTCCAGACACAGTCAACAGGTTGTACTTCCACGACTGAATTGAAGGCAACTCCACCTCTACAAGGGCATCAAAGTTTGTGTGACTTAATAAAACAGAGTTACCATTCAAACTACCCTTTACTTTAAAAGAGGGACTACTTGTGTCAGATGTGTACATCAGCTTGGACGTTTGGAGATTCATGGTGTATTCAAGATCACTCTTGTGGGTGGCTGTCTCAGAGAAGTCAAGTGTAATAAATCTGCTTGTTCCTTCATTTTTCAGTGAAACAGTGATAGTGTTGGCATCTTGGCGAACATGAGTTTTCTGCATAAAAGATAGGTCATTACTGCCTGAAATCATGGGAAGTTTGGCAGTATGTTTGTAGGATGTGTCAAACTTACTAGCAATCCCACTCTCAATGGCAAAGAAAGCATTGTTGCTGAAGTCAGATGTGTATGGTAAAGTGTTGACCTTTAAAGCTGTCTTGGCTGAGGCCTGAGCAGAAAAGCCATACAGGGTGAATGATGCTTGATGCTGCACATACAATAACTGTGACTGTGTAAGCCTTAGGGTTTCTGCCATCATGATTCGTCTCATTTTGGGGATTAACACATGAGCATTACATTCCAGGTTGTAGTCCAGTCCTTCAACAGCAGGAGATGATCCCTGGGAATTTAAAACAGCCTTAAACTGAGGCGTGTCTTCACTGTCTGTAGGAGTCTGGAGTTCTGCAGTGGTTCTGATGTTGTACATTGGAGAGGTGATTTTGACCTCACCGTAAAGCTTTCCAAAGCATGGCAAGACCACAAAACTAGGAATGTCCGGTATTTTAAACTTTGGGATTGAAAGAGGCATATCAATGACATGATCTGCACTGAATTTGGGGATTGAAGGGAGAGAGACCACTGGGAGGGCGATCTCTGGCAGTGAAATAGCAGATAGGTTACCAGTAGGCAGGAAAATCATGGAGAGTTTCCCAAAAAAATTAGAAGCATTCAGAAAAGTGATTTCATAGTTGACAATGAAGTCAATGAGCTCCATAACCTTCTGCTTGATAGCATCGTAAGTAATGGTCATGGCTGGTACAGTATGGAAGCCCAAAATGGTGAACTCAGGCAGGTCAATTTGTGTTGGGAGGCTGTCCTGAAGGTTGGCCAGGCTGATCTTGAAGGAAGGAAGAACTAAGTCGGTAAGTGGTACACTTATTGGGGGGAAGTCAAGTTCAGTAATCTTCAGTCCAGTTAAAACTCCTTCAAAGATCTGTTTAAGTTGGCCAACAATGGCTTGATCAGAGAAATATTTCTGGATGATACCCACAAGTCCATTGGTAGATCCAATGACAATGTCCATGACCTTGGTGTACAGGTTGCTGACTACCTGCAGGTAATGCTCAATGATACTTCTGAGGTCAATTCTGGGGTCATTTCTGAGCCTGTCCACTATTTCTCTGATGTTATGTAAAGCCACAGTGTCAATTATGTTTTTCAAAGTTTTGACAACATCAACTACCTTGACAGAACGGAGTTTGCCACTCAATGCGGACAGAGTATAATTTATGAATTCTCTTACTGCCTCAACCTTCTCTGATGTCTCAAGAGAAGTAATGAGTGTGTTTAGTTCAGCAGAGTATGTGGCAAGTTTATAATTGACACGATCCACAAAATTATTGTAGTCAAATGAGTTAACAGAGTCAACAAAATCATCCAAAACTGGATTGATATTTTCAATTATTTTTGTGCAAGCAAGTTGTATTTGATAGGTCTTCAGGAACATGGTGGCATCAGTGAGCATCTTCTTGACAGGGATATGAATGCCCTGTAGACTTCTTGCAAAAACCTGTACAGTCTTGTCAATTTTAAATTTATTGATGAGTTCAAGACTCTTCGCCAGGATCGCTTCAAATTTCAAATCGATTTCATATATAACGATCACAGATCTGACATCGGTGTAAATAGCATCTAGTATTCCAATAATGTTAAATTCTCTACCCACAGATATCACTGTCTCCACAAACGTATTTATTTGCTCAATAGTAAGCTGTGCCAGCATCTGAGTTGCCTCGATCATGTTCACAGAGGAAACAAAGCTTGCCAGATCTCTAATGAATTCAGCCATATTGAAATTTGAGATGAATTCTTTCAGTTCACCCACTCTTTTAATTGCATACTGGGCATCAAAGTCAAGCCAGAAAGAAATGGTGCTGTCCTTCACCGTCATAAGATAAATCTGCCTAATCATGTCCTCAACAGTTTCAACGATAGAAAGAAGAAAGGCACTGATGTCATATTCCTCACTGATTGTATTGAGAAGGTCAATCAGGTCGTCAATAACATCAGGGAAAGTTTCACTTGCACTGAGCTCTTCAACTATTTTTATGGTTTGGTTAATACCAGCAGCCACTTCATTCTGGAGTGTAATCAGATATGTCTCTAGATCTGTATGGGTGATTTTATAATCTAATAAGAGGTACAGTATTTGCTTTTTAAACTCAGTGACTCTTTCTTCTATACTGAAGTCCTTTACAATGACACCTTCTTGAGTGATATATGCTGCTAGGGCCTCAAACACTTCCACTAACCTTAGTTTCAGTTCATCAGCAGCATTTACAATTCCTTTGGCGAAAGGCAAATGAATGATCCGCAAAGAATCGCTTTTGTCATATTTTAAAAAGCCAGATACATTAAAATCTTGCTTTTCATTGTCAACAATATTGAGCATATTTGTCATGACGTTTCCTGACATTTCCAGTCCCAAAAGATTGGGTGTATTGTAAACACTGACCTCCTCGTTGATAGCATGGTCATTGAATTTGGATTTTACAATTAGATGAGCCTTCTGCTCAGATGGAGTCAGGAGAGTTTCAAACTTGTTGTCAAGCCCAGTCTCAGTGAAAACACCATTGTCAAGGGTCTGGGAGGTAGAGATTCTGCACTCATGAGAGTGTGCGAATGCCAGTGGCTCTGCCTTCATGAGGAACTTACTGTAGACTTGAGCATTGTGCTTACCATACATGGTCATATTGCCGTCAGCACTGGTAGTAGAATCAAGGTTGAAGCTGAAGGGAACAGCTGTGGCACTGGTAGTGGAGTCAAAGCGGAAAGACTGGGAATTGAAGTGGGCATTATTGTTTGTTCTGAAAGTAAATCCAGCAACCTCTACCTCAGTGTTCTGGCTGAGGCGAGAGCCCAGAAGCTTACCAGTTGTACTACACTTGGCATTGGCAATCAGGTCAACAAACTTCAATTCATAAAAGTGTTGAATTTCCTCTTCACCAAAGGCTGTCTTCAGGCTTCCAGCCAGATTAGCCTTGTAAGGCTCGATCTTAAGGTGAGCCTCATTCACCAAGTTTGCATGCAAAACCTTCAAGTCGTTGTTGATGGTCAAAGATGCAGTGTAGTCATGTGCATCCAGGACAATGGAGTGGTTGTAGGAGGTTCCTTCAGTTACAAATGCCTCAGCATTGTTGTTGAAAGAAATAGAAGAGAATGTGCTGGTTAGGGCCATGGTATTAGCAATCTTCATCTCAGCAAATTCACCCATGATGCCAATGTTGAGAGTACCCTTGGATGCATCCAGGGAACCGCTGAAGGTGTTGTCCAGCTTCAGGGGGCTCTGCAGGGATGTGGCTCCATTGGCTGTCAGACCATCTCTATTCAGTATCATAGATGCTTTGTGAGTTGCAGTGTTTTTGGCAAGCTTAACGTCAGCATCACTGTTCACAGTCAGGCCACTGACATCCAGGTTTGCATTCACAAGGGAATGGATGTGATTCTCTGCATGGTCAGCACTAGTTTCCATCTTAACGTTCACAGCTCCTGCACCAGCAAAGGCTTCAGCCACATTTTGAATCTTCATGCCAAGGGCATCTGCCTTGGCATCAGACTTTACAGACAGAGTGGAATCCTTTATAGTCACTTCAGCAATGTGCACAAGAGTGTCATCAAATGCATCAGTGTTAGATGTGGCACTCAGCTCACCATTAGCAAAGATTGCAGCAAATGTATTCTGGGCTTTGACAAAGGCTGAATTAATTTTCATTGAGGAATCAATCTTAGCCTCTGGCTTGAATGGGAATACTTCAACCACCTGGGAGATAGAAGCAGTTCCAGACACAGGGCCAGCCTTGAAGGATCCCTCCAGGTTTCCATTTCCAGAGATCTCTTTTGTATTCAGACCAGCGTCACCAGTATACTCGAGAGACACCTGGACCCCAAGAGGGCTGGTTGCTTCGATCTTGCTGCTAGACTTCAGGTTGAACTTGTTAGCAATGGTTGCCACTTCCTCAAGAGCAAAGCTGGCATCGATGAACTTGTGGTTCACACGTGTCTTGATTTCAGCCTTTAGGGAATCATCAGGTGCAGCTGCAAGCAGTGCAGAACCTGTTGAAAATGAAATGAAATGAAATGAAAATTTCACTGTCATAATAACGGTCTTGGCCAAAAAAAAAAAGGAATGTAAACATACAAAGTCAAACACACACCGCTAATATTCACTGACAGAAATTCAGCAGGCGTTCCAGTTCCAATCACCTCCACCATAGCAGAGTAGCTGGGGTGGTCAACTGGATCTCTACCAGCTGAAACATTAGCCTCCAGAAAATAGAAATCATTTTGCACAATGACAGACAGTTCAGCCTTTCCGAAGACAGGCAGAGACACAGACACCTGCTCTGGAACAAAGACCTCAGGAAGAGCAATGTCAATGGAGGCAACCTCCAGACCCAGCTGGGGAACAGTCAGGTGAGGAGTGGTCAGGGCAGCAGGGAAGTTCAGGTCTCCAGAGGATTTTCCGCCAAGAGGCAGAGGAATGGTGATGGTGTAGTAGTCTTTGCCAAAGAAGTATTTGGCATTAGCCCCTCTGTAAATGAACACATCAAAAATTGTAAGCAAAGCAGGGCATGGGTCTTCGAGAAGATTCTGTAAATCACATGCCTTCATACATTCCAACACGGATATTTTTAAAGACCCAGTAAAGTTGGATAAATAACATTTTAGGTGACATGGGGAGAAAAGGATAACCAAACACATGTAGAAACCCCTGAGGTCACTTTTACTTTATTGTGGAGTTATTCGGATTCCCCAAAAATGTTATATGGAGATGTTGAGAGGACATTCTGGCAACTAACTTTTAAAATATTTTTTTACTTTATTTTCCAGGATTCAGGACCGTCTCCCTTTCAGGATCATAAGATTCATGATTCATGTATTTCACCGTTTCTGTGACTGAGAGGCTAGAATCAAGTTGCAATCCACCTTAGTTTATTGGAAATCAATTTATTAGAAGTGGTTAAGCCTACTTGTTACCCTCAGCCAGAAAACATCACAGCTTGTTTACATGCCGATATGACCATAGACCAGAGGTGGGCAAACTGACCGGTGGCTTTTTGGGCTATTTAATCCAGTCCGTGGAGCCTTCACAAAATAGAATAATTTCTCATTTAGAGAAGGTGAATTAGTTAATAGATCTGATTTGACTTTTAACACCCAGCCCATCAGTCAATATTTAAAACCCAATGTGGCCCTATGCTGGACAGCTTAAAAGCTAGGTTAAAGCTAAGCTAAGCTAAGCTAAGCTAAACTACTCAGGGCACATACGTCAAATTGATCTAGAAAATATTCTTTGTAAATCAGCTTTAAATATGCTATATTAACTTTCTGACTATCTTTGTCACTTAAACCAAGTGAGAGAGACGGAAATGTCTGTAGCCTGGGAAATAGGCTACCCGGCTAGTAAGCAAGGATAATCAAAGTATCTAGAATCATTGAATATTGACCTTTCTGCTTCAAACTGAACATACTGCAGCACATTGTCACTACAATGTACAGTAAAAAAAAAGCTTAGGCTGTGAGTGACTAGCCTGACATAGCCCGACCATAATACTGCTGTTCATCCGTATTCATGGTCTGGAGGTTCTTTAACCTGACGCGATTATACTGCGGAGGGGAGGGCATTCACTTCTGATTTGAAACGATTGGACAGCTCGTCTAATCAGCCTCGCTTATTGGCCGGTAGACTCTCTACCGATGTAAACACGCCCCAGAGGACCGTTCCCAGACCATGGATACGGATGAACATTCGTATTATGGGTGGGCTATGTCAGGCTAGTGAGTGACTACACTCTCGATAAGGAGGGTGGAATATAATCAGTGTGGAATATAATCAGTGGGTGGTGGGCTCTTTGGTGGTGCCTCAGCACTTTCGGCTGACACCTGGAGCATGGGTGGAAAGAATACGTCACCCATATTTGCACAACTTTGACACGTTAATTTTCACATTGTGCAAAATTCATTTTCGTTCAAAATTTATGAGATGATTAGCAACTGTTTCTCTGATGTCTTTCTTCGATCTTTAATATTATTTGTTATGAATTTAAAAAATTATTGGAATTTCAACAAAAATGTACGGTTTATAATAATGCTTCCAATTCTACTTGCATAAGGAAGAAGGGGTTGTCCGGGATTGACAGCTCGGGGAATTTAGGCAATCTCACGTTCTGCACAAATGGAATCTCTGTGCAATACTTCTCAATGAAGGCATTCACTCCCTGTGTTGACATGATGAAAAATAACTTTGCATAAATGTTTGCATAAAATTTTCATGTTTGCTCTATTATATGATAAATGGCATCCATGTTACCTTCACAAACTTGCTGGAGTAAGTTGAGAGCCCAAATTCCTTGAAAAATCGGTTAATGTCACGGGCAATCATGAACCATTGGTGTGACTCGATTGCAGAACGGATTTCAGCCTCCAATTTGTCATTATCTTCATAGAAGGACGGAAATATTCCCCCAGAGAAGGAATAAAATGGATTTTCATCAACAATCTTGTATCTGGCTTACTCAACAATTTTTGAACATAAAGTACAGTATATTGCTTTGGCGCTGTCCTTACATTGTAAGTAAAGATTACTTTTATAAATTAAACTTGTACATAATCCTGAATCCTGAAAATGAACGCCAGTTGTATTGGAAAAGAGTGCACTTACTTGCATATGCGTATGTTTTTACCCTAATCTATTTCAGCAAATGCACTGTAAGATTTGCTAGCCTAGAAATCCAGACATTCCAAAATCTAGATACGAATAACTTGGAGCCTCAGTAGCTCTTCCTCCAACTTTGATTGAACCAAAAACATCACTTTTTCCTTGTAGAGGGTCATCTACACCATGCGTACAGTAAGCCATAGCTTATAAGCTCATCAGCATGTACACAACCTGATTTCGGTCATGGCTACATTATATGCTTCCTTGGGCCTCTGTCCTCGTGCCCCGGAAATCATTCAAGGCTTGACGTCATCGAGGATCATTCGCCTCTCAATTTCCAGACAGTCCACCAACCCTATTGTGTTTGTGTTTATACCTCCTCCAAATATCAGGGACATACTATATACATTATCACAAACTTTTCAACCAGTCATCCTTAACTCAATTAAATCCTAATGTCCCTTCACTTTCCCTGATTATAGGCATTCTATTTTATGTGAAGATAGAAAAAAGACACACAATAAAGGGTTCTAGCTGCAAGTTTTATAAAGCATGGGGATTTCTATCTTGACAATATTGATGATATAAATTTCATATCAGTAGATTATGTTCATTTGTAGAGCGTGATCAGCTGGATTGTGTGGTCATTGGCTTGATTTTATGAAAATGCACAAACCCTATCTATAAATAAAACTGAAAAATGTGTCCAAGTAGTGCATCTGATTGTGCATAGGGTCAGCATATTTAATAACTAAACAAATATATTGTATATAAATAAATAAATAAATACACAAATTAATAAATAAAATCTGTGCACACAATAGCCTATAAAGGAGAAATCTGAATCAATTCATAGCCCAGTTGTTTGTCACCAGTGCTGTCAATGCATAGGCCTATAGTAGTGTACATATCATGCCATGTTTAAGGTGCCAATGGGGAAGGTTCAATGCCTACAATAAGTGCAAAGGCATTTATTATTATTTGTGTGTGTGTGTGTGTGTGTGTGTCTTCAACATAACATGGATCTAGATTAAATTTTCGGATGTGTGCATTGGGTCAAGTAATAACTGATTTAATATTGATGGTGATTGGTGAACCAGAGCACTATCTGGAATTCATATATAAAGTTCTCAGGCCTATACTCACCATATATAAGAATGATTTCGTGTTCACTTTCGATTAAAAAATCATGCATTGCCTTCAGTGTCAGGGTCACATTTTTCTCATGAAAATTCGCTGCAACCTTTAAACTGTTAAATATATCAGTAAGCTCCACTTCAAAGTCAAAATCCTTCATTGCCTCAAATCTGTAAAAGAAAGCATTCATTGACTGTTCTATCTGTTTATTTACTCTATGGAAAATTAACAAAACTATTTATTATCCACGACTTAAATATTTTCCTTACCTTCCAAGAGCAACCAGCGATAATGGAGGGAAGTAATCAGAGTGAAGCTCAACCAGCATGGAGTGGGTGGCTTTGCTCTTTGGGGGGCGGCGGTAGATAAATCTAAGTCCAACCTCCAGGTCATAATCAGGGATCTGCAGATCAGCCTCAATGGTGTACCTCTGCCTGTTGAACTTCACGGTTGCTGTGGCCTCAGCTGTTGCTCCTGCAATAAAAGCAGCTAGTAAGAACACTTTAGGGCTAGAGGAAAATCAGCAGCTGAGTTCAAGTGTAAGGTTGGGAGAAGCAAACTGTACATTTGCAATAGCTTGGAAACCAAATGGTTGGTAATGCAAGCGATTTGAATGCAGAAATTTGATTAAGCCTTCATGTTCATGTTATTGGAACCCTTTTGATTAGTGTGTGTGTGTGAGAGACTGGGAGAGGGAGACAGAGAGCGTATATGGTAGTTTACCATGATGTCACAGCAACATCAGTTTTACAAAATAACAAGCCTCTTCAAATTCTTAGCTAAGCTATCCATATAGGAAGCACACTTTACTAACGCCGATGTCCCAATCCCTTCTTCACATATGCACACACACGCTTGCTTTTATTTGATTGGTAATTTGCAGACATCCCAAGACTCTAGCCTATACGAAGATCTGAGAGTCTCCTGCACATTAATTGGAGCAAGTGGTCACTAGTCACAGGATAGCCTATGTGTAGGCCTCACTGGTAACATTCATTAGTCACACAAAATTGGGGGATACCTTTTCAATTTTATACAATTAATAGGTAGGCAATGACCATACTAGTTATAAATAGCTTATGGTTATCTGACTGGCAGATTTATCATTGTGATCGACCACTGGGAATGAACTGAGCAAAACATTTCTCTTTCTCAATTGTTTTCACGCAGCATGAAGGTTTTAGTAGTAATTAGTTTCTCTGTATTATTGTTATGCATTTTAGCAATCTCCTTGCACATTTTCCGACAGTTGTGAAACAACCCAGACAACACAACACAACACCACAACACAACAACATCCTAAAAATGATTCCACAGCACATAAATTCACCTAAACCTGTTAGGTCTAGCCCAAAGGTTTAGGTGCTCAACCTGATTCAATGACAAACGAAGATTGCATCTCAGAAAAAAGATTCCTACCCTACAAAGGGAATAGTCTAGTGCAGCCTGATAAACAGTGTGTAGGCTATACAATAATATTATTATGTAGGCTGTACAATATGTGGGTGTAGCCGGTGGCAATCCGCACCGCACACGGGTCTCGAACCCGCCACCCCGCAAGCTACAAACTCCCGGCGTGGGAGTGGAACGCTCTAACCAACTGAGCTAAAAGCCCGAGCTTCTAACTCAGCGTGTTAGAAGCGCCCATGGAATTGGGTGATGAGGATTTACACACTACCACCGAGCTAGCCGCACTAGCTGGCCTCCGTTACATGGGCATCTGTTGTTTATAAACATTGTGAAATGACATATTAATAGTATATAGTATATTAATGTGAAATGTATTATGTAGTATGTATTTTAATGAAATCAAAGGGGAAAAAAACAGTGATGACATTACCTTCAGCTCTCAGAGTGAGTGTGACTTTATCTGTTTTCTCCTCATAGGAATAGTTAACATCCACTGTGTATTCAGAAATTTTACCAGTCGGGTGCAATTCAATATTAAATCTGCAGATATCACACATCAAAATAATTTACTAAAACTTCCAATAGTTGGTCTAGATATAGATATAGATAAGCGGTAGAAAATAGTTTTAGCATGCAGGAAATTGACCATAGAGCCTCATTAGTTGTATTACCAAGTTTGGTTAGACAAATCACATTGGAAGACAACCACTGAAGACAACCACTGATTTCTTAGATATCATCAATTCCATTTCTTAGATATCATCAATTTCTTAGATATCATCAATTGCCAGTCTATACATTTTGATGTTACAGTCTGGCTGGTCATGTCTATACCAATAGATTACTCTGTAATGCATTGAATTCAGACCTACTAAGTAATGGCTAAAGATCCATTCATACCCTGTGTAAAAGACGGATATGGATGTGTTTGGAGTGTTAAAATCGCCTGATTGTATACACTTTGTAGGCTAAGTGCCCACAACAGCCTTGGCTCAAATACAACTTGGTGCCATTTACAACTCACCCCGTTCCTTTTTCCTTCCTATCTACAGTACATGTAATACTTTTAACCTCCATTGTCCTAAATAAAGGCAAACGGCATAAAATTCACATTTACATTTCTAGAATGTATCTCCACCATGAGGAGTACTGTGAACTGCTTACATGCGGTCTCCATTGAGAGGAAAGTAGGGAGTCCGATAATACATGTTGTCACCGTACTGGAGAATAGTGCAGAACTTCATGCCAGTGAAGAAAGGAGTACACTTCTCCACATCAACTCTATCTTCCAGGGCTGGGACAGTCTTGGTCTCAGCACCATTCACAGATACCAATGAGTTGCTGCAAAAATAAATTACAGTTTTGTTATTTCATACATTAGTTCAGGGAGACCTTGGGTGTTGACCCTTGACAAAGAGGTCATTAGTTCCTGAGTGCTTGAGGCAGAGCCCAAAGTCTGGCCTGTCGGTACAACTCAAGGGCAGTAAGTTTCATTTTATAATTCTTGGGTGGTATTCACCTTATTCCGCGGGTAAACATGGGGGCTGCCATGACGATTGTCATTCAACATCTGGTCTAGCAACGCATTGAGTTAGCGTTGTGATATTTGGTGTTTTAATGGTCTAATATAAGTGGTCTTACTATGAAGTTGTGCTCACTATATCCATCAATAAAGTTAGAACAGTTCGTCGCCAGATAAAAAAATGATGTTTTCAGCAGTAAAAACGGTGTTTCTATGGTTACAATAAGGAGTTTTGTGATCGTGGTATTTGAAAATTACGCTGATTTGAATGAGAGGCAGCGTCTAACGGAAGTTTCAAGACAATCGGAGGGCAAACGCGAAAGAAAAAAAGACAAAAAGGGGCTGGGCTGCATAAGGTGAATACTATTCCAAAAATCCTCTGAGAGCAGTGAGGTGGCACCGGCACGTAATCATTTTCCATTGCATTGCAAAAGTCCACACGTACCTAAGGCTGAGTAACTTGGTAGGTTTCTGAGGAGCAGGGAGGGTAAGCTTGACATTGTTGTGGGACAGAGAGACCTTGGCATGCACACCGCTCTCGTGGTAGATGTTAGTGCGCACCTCCAGACTAGACTGAACAAAGTCAGGGAAGTGTGCTCCAACCTCAGTCACAAACTCAATGCCAGCGGATGGCATAAAGGCCACTTCACTCTGTGGAAAAGGAGTAAGATGAAGTTGCCCTGTTCAGCTAAAACCAGTCCATTCTCACAAGGAATTTCATGGCCTAGATTATTGTGTCTCCTACCATGTCAGCGTTAAGGTGCACTCCTCCCTTGATTCCAGGGGTGAAGGTACCAGAGAGGGCAACCCTCAGGGGAACACCAGGTCCGGTTGGCAGGTAGAACTCATTGTCCATGAAGATGTAATGGGCAAACAGCTCGTTGTCAGTGTTAGTCAGCACTCCCTTTATGAACTACAACACAATTACACAGCATCCAAAAAAATGTAGGTTGACTGTTGTTGGTTTGCAATTGGTTGTAGTAGATATTTATAATTTGCTTTGAGCATAGGCATATGACATTGAAACATTGATTGCATTTTGGTTCTGCACTCACTTTAGTGGGGAACATTTTCAGGAGGTTGTCAATCATAACTGCGGCAGAGTAGGCCATCTCTTCCATATCCTTGGTCTTGAGGTAACCAAGCTCCATACCCAGCAGTCTCAGATAGACCATAACCTCAGGGGCATCCTGAGCCCTGAGGTCCCTGATTAATTTTTGGATATTTTTGCCAAGCTCTTTAATGAGGCTCTGGGAGACCTAGTGATTTAATCACAACAAATCTATGAGAATTTCTCCAACTATTTGTCAACAGGGACCTAATGTATAAAACTCCATACATTCCATCCAAGACAATGCATAGGATTTTAGCTGTGAATTTACACATACACAAGGAAATATTAAAATATATGAAACATTGCATTGCACTCTTTTACCCAGGTGACAGCTTCAAAAAGCCAATATGCTTGTATTGTGTGCTTGTGCACAACTGAAAAAAAAAAAAAAAACATGGAATTTCTTTACAAATTCCATTGTTTGAAAGAGGAGTATGCATATCTCAGTAGCATTTTGAAGCCAAAGAATAAAAGAGCATTCACTGTATCTCAGTACCTGTCTCTTTTTTCTGTCATTCCTGAGGGATGGATACATGTTCCCCACAACCTGCCTGACTTGGTCAGGCATCCAATCAGCAGTATAATAGATGGTTTTCATCATGGTATCAGGGAAGAACCCATTGGCGCCAAACAGGGCTTCAACAGTAGGCTCAAGTCCATTGCCATCCATGCCAATCTAGAAGTGCAATACATAATAATGGCTATAACGAGGAAGACAGCAGATGGAGCAACAGTGAAGGTCCTTGGTCTTATTCAGGCTGCACAACCAAATCCATTTTGTTTGTTTGATTTAAACTGTTTCATTTTTTGTTTTAACTTATTCAGAGTCTCGGTGGTCTCAACAACAGAAAAAAACATACAGTATGAGACAGGTTCTAGGTAATAATAAACTGTTCTTTTAACTTCAATGTGTATCACTTGCCACTAAGTGTTTTAGGTTTCACCAAAGCTAAAAAAAAATCTGATTTTGGATGCAAGAAATCAGATTATCAGATTTTGGATATTGGTATTCGTTACCAGTGTTTTTTGGTTCTGCCTTTATAGCTACAGCCTAGCAAAAATATGTACATTTTAATTCATACCTCAAACATATCCAGATCAATCCCAAAGGCATTCAGGGTCATCTCCAGCATGACTTCCTTGGGCATGTAACTGGCTCCATCAAAGATCATATTACTTTCCAGTGATCCAACCTTATAGTTGCGGGAGAATTGTGTTGGTTCCATGACAGGTCCAATCTCATTGCCCTGGAGGGCATCAAGAACCTTTTGTCTTAGCCTGCAGAAAAAGATGAAAAGTACTTCTCACTTAAGGTATGAATTGTAATTTACAACAGATTTTTTATTATGAGAATGGAAGTTCCTGAAAAAAAATATACTCTTGAGTCTCTGGTGCAGTGGAGCTCAGGATGTTGGTGACGTGAGAGATCACAAAGCTCTTGGCCTGCTGGTTCTCCTCAATTGGCAGGGCAGCAGCCAGCTGAGAGAGCTCAGAGGGCTGGGGGTCCTTCATCAGAACCAGGTAGGCAGCAACACGTTTCTGCAGTGGGGCAGCGCCGTCCAGAAGGACCTGCATAAGCACCTCTCTGCCCTGTAAAGCACACGAGATGCTCTCAGTTAGTAGTGCTTAAAATACATAACTGTGACTGAGTGATAAAAGACAAGAATACTATGTGTTACCTCCTCAGGCAGAGTGGTCTGTCTGTAGGCCTGGATGGCAGCCAGCTGAACCTCTGGGGTAGCAGCAGGCTGGTTCACACACTGGATGACAGCAGATTTCAGGGCAGAGCTGGCAGCTCCCATAGCAGCAGCCATGTTACCAATAACCTAAGAAAGAAAGACCTCAAGAGGCTTGATAAACTCCTCAGCCCAGTCCAACCAATAATTCCCCATCATCTCCATTCAGAATATGTTATTCTTCCCTGACTGGCTAATGGGTTGGCCATTAATTTCGTATCACCTGCTTCCTAAGACGTTTCGTTTCAGTTTCATATCAATGCTTTTTAGAATGGTAACTATAACAACAGTAAGCAATGTGGTAAAATATACTAGTAATTTTAAGTGGCGAAACATTTATGCATCAATTGCACGAGCCATCATTTTATAACCTTTCTGTGAAAATATGTAGGCAAGTTTATTGACCAAATTAACTATGGGCTACATTATTGTATAGAACACAACTATGCCAAAACAATGTTTCAACATCTTAGTGACCCTTTACCTAACATCACCAGGGCTTTAGTAGACTTGTCTCAAGTTAAAGCCCCCACCGCCAGGATTTAACTAAAATTTCAACATTTCTCAATCATTGCAGCCTTATAAATATCGCCTGGAACTCATTGGGATTGATAAATGATATGTTCCAGGGGTAAAATGTGCAACTTTGTGAGCTCGCCCATGCCTCCTATCAGCAGATGTCGCATTTGCAAGGCTACATAGCTGAAGCTTGCATTTTGAATTATAACGCAATTTGTACCTTCTCAGCCCATTCAGCCATCGATACATTTTGATAACGGCTTCCTCCATCGACTACACAATTCTACATGGAGGATTATTGGCAGGAACATTCAGTAACAGCCCTGTTTGATTCTTAGGCTGCTAGATGGCGCAGATGGAGCTGTATAGAGCCACTTTGACGTACCGTAAGTGTAAGTGTGTAAACAAATGCATCTGCTTTCTGAACCTAAATGAGGATACACTATTCTAACATACAGTGAGTTGAAAAACAAAATGTAAGAAAATCTCTATGGTCAGTGTGCTAGCACTTTCTACATTTTACTGAAACACACCTTCAAGGACATGAAAATGTGCTCCTGGTCACCAGTGCAGTCTCCAATCTGCTCCATGGCAAAGTTGGCAACAGCTTCAATCTCAGGGGTAACCTTTTCCTCAGCCTGATACAGCCTGTAGAAAACCAGGTTAACGTAAACGAAAAACAATGGCAATAGTTTAGTCTTTTTGAATTTAAACCAGAGTCAACTGCTTGGGCAATATACTATTTCCAAAGAGTCTTACAGTAATAGCGTATTAGTGTTGATACTTGGTAAGGAATACGCCACCTTTTAGTATATAAAAAATGGATTATTCAACCCCTTATCTAAAGTTATATATGTGGGTAAAAGCAATTTGGTCTCATGCATGCATAATCCTAGCCTGGCAAACCCCAGTGCTGGAATATAAAGTAGCCAGACAGCAACTCTTTGGCAACATTACATTTCTATGCTCAGCTACAGCTAAACTTGGGGTTGGCAGACTAGGAAAACATATGTCCCAGGTGAATAACCCAATTTCATAAAAAGGGGGAATATTTCTGGCGTTATCTCCTTAGCTCAATTAATAGTGATTCACACTTCCTGAAGAGTCATTTCTCCTTTCAATATGAGTACTTATAGCTAATGCTTCAACTAGTTAAATCAACGTTGGGAACATCTTACCTTTTGACTGCATTGCTAGCACCATAGAAGATGGGCTTGCTTTTCTTGGACTTGGCTACCTCCAGTATGTCACTAATAAGCTGGCGAGAGGGGTTTTGCAGCAGACCCATGACATAGACGGCTGCATCAGTCCCCACAGAGGAACTATCAAATGTCCTGAGGATCTGCATGATGGCACTGTTGCATTCAGGAGTGCCACACTGGAACAGAGCCTGGTAGGTCAGGGAGCGAGAGATTTCCAGGGCCTCAGGCACTCCAGCAGCCAGGGTCTCTGCAGACATCTTGCGGATCATGCTCACGATCCTGTGGGCCAGATGGGCTCTCTTCTGTCCATCAGCGGTCTTGGAGAGTCCAGCCAGTTCCCTCAGGAGAGCAAGGGCGGCATCCTTGTCCTGAATGGGGCTCTTGTCTACACTAGCGTGCAGGTGCAGGGTCTGCTCATTGGCCAGAACTACAAAGTAAACCCAAAGAAATGTGTTATGTCTATCCTACACTGTAAATAAGTGAATGTTGGCCTCATAGGTATCAATATATTGTATCAACAGCTTTACAGTCTGTGCACCACAGCAATGTCAAAATCCTTTAGATCTCTTACTAGGGTCAAAGACTTTGTTGGTGTGCTCCGTCACATCCAAGAGGGTCACCTTCTGTTTGCCAATGTTTTTAATCCCTTGGTCTCTGTGGATTAGAATTATAGTCTTAAAGGAGAGTACCAGAGTGAATTCAAGCATAGCCCTGTTGAAAGAGCTTGCTAAATGCGCTTGTTAGCGAGTGGAACAAAATAATTTGGTACAGCACAGACCGAACGTGAACGCAGAAGCGAACAGGCACTTTACACTGAATCAATGGAACCTGACTGTTGGAAACCGAAAGTAAGATCTGAGGTTACATTGACTCAATGTAAAGTGTTTCGCGCTCGCGTAAGGTCTGTGCTGTTCGAAAATCTTTCATTTCATGCGAAATATATTGCTGTTAGAAGGCTCGTGCAGCAGGACTATGCTTAAACTTACTCCGGTATTTTGCTTTAAGTGGGAAATACACTGAAAATACAGAAGCGGCAAACTTTGAAGAAGTTTCTGGTCGCCGCCATCTTTTCAACAGTCACATTCGATGAGCACAGTCAATCAATTAGCACAAATAGGTTAGGGGAGCAGATTGCGAAATTCTGTGGAAATGCATGGATTTCAGCTGCTAATTAAATATCTAGTAACTGTTGAATGAATGCAAGTATTCATGTATTCCTACTTGCTGATTTACTTATTGTGACAACTGAAAAGACAGCGTGGGGAATTTATTTCATATTGCGTTCAGGCAGTTTATGGCAAAATATGTAAATTATTACATGGATTGAAAATATGACATTTTGTCAGGTCATTATTATATAATAAGGTGTTATTACATAATGGGTTGTAGCATGGTGGTGACCAGAAACTTCCTGAAAATAATGTATAAATCATCTTCTTAAATAAACTACCGGCGCACTTTCAAAGTTTTCAATGCCTCATTTTAAATGTCAGGCTCCTTGGAAGTCTACCCAAGAATTGTGGAGCTCTGTTTCCCTGTTACTGGTGTAAAATAGTGATTTCTTTGCATGGCTACCGTCGCACTGCCATTGCATAGCATGCTGGTGGTAGCTCTAAATTGCCGGTGGGCGAGCGGAAGTGAGCTAATCGACAATTCATTGAAGCTATTCCGTGAGCTAATCAACTATTGATTGCCACTATACCTGTAGGAAAAAGGCAGAAAGACATGGCTCTCAGTGCACTCTCCAGAGACTGGGTGGTGCTGCGCATTGTCAAACTGGTAGTTACAGGTCTGTTCACTTGTGATCAGCTGGGCAAGAGGGTAATTCTGTAGGAGGTCAGAAAAGATAAGAAATGGTAAGGAATCTTATAATAATAGTTCACAATTTAACATTCATTAAGCATTAACTAACTCTTACTTAACCCTTACTAAGCATTGTTCACACACACACACACACACACACACACACACACACACACACACACACACACACACACACACACACACACACACAAACACATTTTATATACTTTATTTGATTCCACCTTACAATCCACTTTCCAACAAATATTCTGAATAATCCAACAGATTAACACAGTTCACAAGTTATGTGTTTAAAGCTCATGGGTACAAGAAACAGCTACTTTTCCAAATAAACATACTGCCTATAATTGCTGATATAGAGGAGTACTTTGCCACTTGCCAAACACACACACACACACACACACACACACACACACACACACACACACACACACACACACACACACACACACACACACACACACACATTAATTATAATTTCATAATTATTATTATACATGTAGTTGCCTTGCCTTGTTTTTAGGTGCTGCTATAGTGACTTACCATGCCAGTGATGAGAGCAAGAGGGCTGACGTGGTCTTTGACTGGCCTGAAGTGGTCACACCTAGACAGGTCACGAGTGAGGGTGACGTCTGTGGCAATGTCCTCTCTGGCATTCACAGTGTAGTCAGTCTTGCACAATCCGTAGATGGTAGGCTGAAGAAGGGAAAAGATATCTTGAGTATTTGATGTTTGCCATATCCTGCTACATATATTTTGGGCCCAATGACAGAATACGATTTTGGTAATCATAACGTGTGTACTCAGAAGTTGTAAGTACATACAGTCCTAAGTCTAGGTATTTGGTAAATACATTTAATATATGCTCTATCATCTAGATATACTGTAAAAAGGTCTCTGCAATATTAAGTGATGCTGAATGAAGTTTGTAACAAATTGTTGCTTTAAACATTCCATAACGTATGTTTTAATACATCCCATTCAGGCTCTAATATGGCTGAAAGGTTTGGCCAATAGGGTCATAGGATATAGTGTTCAACCATGAGCTTGTTCTTCTCCTCTTCCAGGTCAGGTACAGCAAGGGCAGAGATGATTCCTCTTTTAATGTTGAGGATGTTGATGGGCTCATCATCCTCAGGGAACAGCTTGATATCATTGTCCCCTTCAACAGTGACCTTCAGAGGGTTCCTGTGTAACAAATATTAGCAGTTGTGTTACTCTGATCGATCAACAGTAACAGTAAGTAAAAATGACAGAAATGACCCAGAAAGAGCAACAAATAACAAAGAACTATGGCATGTAGTCCTCGTTGGTAGGCAAACCAACAAGCGCTAGACTAAATGTCATTGTAAGAAAGAAAAATGTAATAAGTGTACTTCTCCATGGCAGCCTTGAAGGCAACAGCAGTGGCCGCCGGGGCAAAGGAGGGTGTGCTATCTTCAAAACCAGTTACCTCACTGAGCATGCACTCAGTAGTACGTATGATGTACTGACAAAGGCCTGGAACCTCAATGTCAACCTGTAGGAATGACAGAAAAACAGAATACATTTGTTCCACATTTTTATCACCTTTGATCTCTTCGAGTCAGTGTGAATCACTGTAGATAAGAGCACCTTCTAAAAGACCAAGGTAAATAAATAAATTAAATTAAATTAAATTAAATTAAATTAAATTAATTATATAATTGTTTTGACTGTATGAGTACAGGCAGGCATGCCTGAACTCACAAATGCAAGCCTGTTAAATGCTTGTACTCTGCTGCTAGAAATGTTGGGCCCTATGATAAAAAATAATTTTGGGCCCCTCAAATATTGATTTTAATATTAATTTATTTCTCTGGGCCCCCTGTCAATGCCAGGCCCTTAGAATCATCCTAACCACCCCACGACGTCCCTGCTTGTGCTACATGTATTTCAGCTTCAACTGAAGAAGCAATGTGCTGTACGCTACCTTGCAGCTTCCCTTGGGACCGTTGACAGCTCCATTGAGGAAGTTCAGGGACTCAGTTTCATACAGGAATTCATACTTGTGGAAGGGCTTGTACCTCTTGGCCACTAGGGGGAGATAAGAGTGCACTCAATTTCTGCTAAAGTAATAGCATAATAATGGTTTATTAATTGTTGTATCAGCTATTTGACAGAAGATCCACAAAATAGAAAAATGCCAAAATACAATATGGTGCTGATTCATAAGAGGCATATGACTTACTTAGACATGATGCTTCACTATCAGCATCTAAAAAGAGACATAAATCAGTGGTATTATACATAACCTGGTCACAACCCCACCAATATCTATGGCTATGATATTAGATTAGATTAGATGTTTCCTGTGGTGCAATATCCGAATGCATGCATTATTTTACAAACAACCAAAGGTTGGACTGCATGCAATAGAGAAAGCTACTGAAAGCCTTTTGTCCCATGGGAGATGGAGCGGAATGGAGTATAGGAAGAAAAGTCAAAGTCAGTTTATTTATATAGCACATTTAAAAAACAACAGAAGTTGAAACCAAAGTGCTTCACAAGGTTAAAAGACAGGCACATATGTGCTTCCAATAAATAGATAGTTCAAAACACAGGAATGTATCAAACGTCCAAGAAACAGCTGTGACTTTCACCCCTGCGCCACACATGAACACCACCACCTTCCAACAATAAAGAAAAATAAGTAAAAGAAAAATAATCAACAGAAAAACGAGACATCAGGCGGTACCAAAAGCAAGTGTAAATAGATGAGTTGGAATATATGGAAAAGAAATATTACTGTGTGAAACATGCTGCTACTATGGCCAAACACAATCCCAATGAACCCCCAAAACCTAAGCTCTATCACAGACTTAAAAGAGACTGTTGAGTAAGAGGAGTTTAACTCCTGAACTGATTTAAAATGGTTCATGTTTAAATAAATAGTTTGAACTGTCAGTGAACCATCAGAAGCAGAGACATGTTAAGATGCATGTTTTCCCCCTCTGTGCCCTGTGCATGCAGAACCATTTATCGTTACTTTATTTTTATTATCTTTTTATTATAGAAAGTTAAGATGTACGACCTCATTCACCCTTTCATTCTTTTAGATCATACCGCATTTACAACACAAGCAAAGCAAGTATGAGTTTGTTAAGTTTGTTTACTCACAGGCTACTGTAATCACGCTGAGGAGAAATGCAAAGCAGAGCTTTGTGTCTCCCATGATGGGTTTGCTGAAGTTCTCTACTTTTGCCAAACAAAGTTCTCAGCTAATATCAATTCACCCCCTTTAAAGAAGCTTTTATATGGCCCAGTTAAACTTGTGGACTAATGGACAGGGGGAGGCTACAGAGAGGGACAAAGTCCACAATTTGAAAATCGGTATCACTGGGTCCGTACATACAAAAGTTGGTTAACAGACCAGATGTATTAGTGATTGATGCATAGATCAATCAGATAGAAAGATGGATTATAGATAACATAAATGAATAAGAAAAGATGGATACAAAAATATCAGCAGCAAAGAGAGTAAAATGGTAAATACAATTGTATGGCATGGCAAAAATGCCAGGCCTTGTAAATAGCTTATTGAGTCTGATGATTAGTATCTAAAATCAGGAAATGTAGTATTTTCTGAAGAAGACCTTGCCCAAAATTTCCAGATATTAGGTTGTTAAAGTATCAACCAAATCCTCTCTCCTACCAAGCTCTATAGGTCGATGTAGTGTTTCAGGTCTCGGTCAATGATCTTTGATCGATAAAGGGCTGTGTGAACATGGCAGACAGGGGCCTGCTGGAGGCTAGAAATTAAATTTAAAGGGGAAGGTCACTTTTTTAGCTTGTTTAGGCCCTTTTCTCAAGTGTCTTAGCCTGGCCTTGCCTTTCCATATATTTCCACTCAATAATCATTTCCCTCCATGACTCCGTCTGGCATTCCGGCCATTGGCTTCGTTTGCGGCGACCAATTCCGTACCTCGCTAAAAAGCAAAACGGGAGAAGGGAGTTGTGAGAGATAACATTCTGTTTTGTATTTGTAGCATAACTTACTTCACGATCAAACTGGTGCATGATGTTAGCTATTGGGTGAAATCAGATTTAATCATTTCAAAATTCACACCTCCAGCTTGCAATCGTTCGTCAATGGTGGAATGCCAGACCCTTGTACAAAGCTAAAGCATAGACCAAGAGGATGGCCTAAGCCAGGGCTGCCTAGGAGTGTCTGGGATGAAACAATAATTGACACCAAGATGTTGACAACTGGTCCTGTCTCGGATATAGAATCCCCCCTTTTCTGCTTCTGAATGGCTTGCTATATGGGCAAGTCCGATAATATCTTTAAAATGACCTTAAAACTTTATTTTCAAACGTGCTGCTCACCAAGTGGTTAGTGGTGTCCGTTGATGTTCCAAATACTGTTTCTGTCACATTTTACTTGGTATTTTGAACATTGGAACATTGGAACTATGTTTTCGGCATAGTACAAGCACTACAAAAAACAAGTAAAGTTGGATTTCGCTATGATAATCAAGTTTATTTTCAAGTTAAGCCAACTTTTAATATCTTCCTTAAATTCTTTTAATAAAGGTTGTATGTTATCTTTATATAAATTGGCTGAAGTTTTCCAAAAATCATTTTGTTACTGTCCACCACCATCAACTCAGTTTTATCTATGTTCATTTTACATCCAGAATTCATGGAGAATTCTCTAATTACTGCCATTAGTCTCGGGATAGAAATCTCAGCATTGCTTAAGTAAAGGTCATCTGCAAGTAAGCTTAACTTATCATTTTTCCTTCCAATCTTAATACCATGTATTTCCTCTGTTTCCCTAATTTTTGGGGTTAGCAATAAAATAACAAGGGAGATACAGTTGTCCTTGAGCGGTGCTCCTTCCTGAAGGAAATGGTTCTGACATTATACCCTTTGTGTATTCTTCAGGAGATTTATATTTTGACCAAATTTATTAATTTAGATGGGAAGTTAAATGCCTTTAAGACTATTGAAGGCTTCCTTTGCATCTGGCATTATTGTCTTCAACGAACTTCTTTGCATATTGCATTATTATACAGGTTCTTGTATTGATTCTTAAATTCCTGTGTTGCATAAACCCAGCCTGATCTGGACGAGTTATACAGACTTTGCCGTTCAGAGACTTTGTTATAATTTTTTGTCTGATAGGCACAATCGGCCGTTCAGAACCTTTTGTAATATTTTTTTTTGTCTGATAGGAAGTTTTATCCACTTTATTTATCAGTCTTGTTGGAAGTTCACTTTATGTTCTATTTTGATTAGTCACTCCCTTCCCTTCACGTTTGTGGATTGAATGACACATTTTTAAACCTTGTCTTGATATTATGACTTGCTGATTGATTTAATACAATTTCCACGGCCATGCAATGTCTATACAATGTCTGTAAGCAAGTAAAGGCATGTCATTATGTCAATCTCTTATTTTGTGTGCATTTATACTCTATGTTTGTGCACATACTCTAAATTTCAATTTAATCTGACTTTAGTTTTTGGTTTGTAGGGTTTTCATTTTTGGATCATTCAATTGTTGAATGTCAGTGACCAGGTAATTTGATAAGTTTTAGAATTCAGTGCTTCTAATTTGGCCAATGATTTTTTCTTTCTTTTGTGCTTTCCCAACCCTTTTATGAGATTGGGCCATTCACCACCTTACCTGGAGATACAAATGTGGGTAGAAGCATTTTGGTCTCAGTGCATGCATTTTCCTAGCCTGGCAGCTCTTTTTTAAAGGTGGACTATTCCTAAGTCTTGGACAACCTTACCCGGAATTGTTAATTAACCACTGACTCTGCTTTAGGTTGCTTAATCTGCACCATCAGGGACATAACGACTCGTACAACTGAGTTTCTGTACTTTTTCTTACCATGGCTGAGGAAAAAAGGAATAAACACATAGGTACTGTAGTACAATTAATCTTTATTGATGCTTTTTCATCAAATTACAATTAGGTTATTATGGGAGAAGGGATTCATGAAAGGATTTTCACAACAAAAGTTCATAGCTGAGTTGGCATTTACACAAAAAAATAATACAGCTTTTTACATGTTTGTTTGTACTACATTAAATAGATGCTAAAGGACTTAAGCATACATTACTCCCTTTAAGTGTTGCTTTCAATGTAAGGTAGTGTTTAACAGGCGAAATATTCACAGCTAACAAATATTTTATTGGCGCATGGGAATATCAAACTCCACATCCAAAATTCCGCCATTCAATCTCAGAGATCCGGTCTCTGGCAGAAGTTGAGCAACAAAATTGATCATTTCAGTCAGAAAAGATCTTGCAGACTCTAAGGCATACTTAATTGAGTTGTCAAAGTCCTGAGCAGTCAGCAGATTGCTGATTTGCTCTGTAACATTCTTAGCGAGAGAGACAAGGTTAGCATAGAGACCATTGATGTACACAAAGATACTATCTAGAACATCAGATCTCAGGCTGTCAACAAAACCTTGGGCTGTCTGTACAATCTCACGCAGGGTCTCACCCATTTTCTCCAAGACAACATCAAAACTCTCCACATTCTTCACCATCTCAACAATCTGGCCCCATATGGCCTTCAGCTGGTCCAGAATCTGGGCTCCAGTCAGAACCTCACCAGAGGGCATGGTCAACTGGATAGTGCTGATGGTTTCAACAATTGGTGTGAGGTAGGCCTGCAGGTTATCAGTGATAACTTGCAGAAGCTGATCAAGCACGGCACCAACATTGCTTGTGATCTTGTGCATGATTTCAGGCAAAGTAACCTTCCCCATTCCTGGGAGCTCAATCTGGGTTTCTCTCAGGATCTTGATGGCAGCATCAAGCAGGGCCTGAACAGTTTTTTGGTACTGAACTACAAAGTTCCTGAAGAACATGGAGATTTGGCTCATCTCTGGGGTGTAACTCTGGACAGTGTTGTAGGCGTCATCCACAATGCTCACCAACATGTCTTTGAAGCTCTGCACAGCACTGACAAGGGCATACTTGTCTGCAAAGTTGGTCACTGAGGATGTGATGGCAGGGACTCTCTCATTCAGGCCTGTCAGGATTACACTGGGTGCATCCATGTTGGCAGAGGCATGGAGATGCATCTTATCAGCTTCTGTCAGGGCTGCTTTAAAGACCAGGATGTCCACGTCATTCTCTGGCTCGGACTGTTGAGAACATAGAGAACATGAAGTTAAGAAATGGAAACAACATGTAATGTCACAAAACTATCATAATGTTTCTAATCTATATATGTAGAGAATGGGTTATACTCACAGCATATCGGCAGTACAGTTTTGCAGTCATCTGTGGGATTTTGCCCTGAAGCTGTAATCCAAGAAAGCCAGAGGATGGGTTGGAGATAGAAGTGCTGATCCCATCTTTACGTGCAGCATAACGGAAGTTTGCATCAGTGAAGGTGGGACTTGTAATATCCACATTTAGGGTATGGGAGGGACTGCACAAAAAAGACAAATGTTACTTTTTGGAAACAAACAAACAAAAAAAAACATTTGGAACTTGCATGATGAGTGCTGATATTAAATGCTAACTTACAGTATATTACAGTAATATATAACTTATATAAAATATATGTCATATTTACCCATCATCCTCATGCTGAATAGCATGTTGAACATCCATGGTCAGGTCAGCATGGGTCAGAATGGCTTTAAGAGTGTGGGTAACAGCTGTGTTTTCAACATTGACTGAGAAGGAGCCTGTTAAGGACAATAAAAGCCAAGAGTGAGCAACATTTAGACTGTAAGGTGGAACCTATGGTAAAGCCACTTTAGCAATGCCCATACTCACCATCCAGATCATACTCCAGGAACACAGCAGGAGACTTGGCAGAGGCCTTGAAGGTTCCTTGGTATGAGGGGAAATTACCCTCTGATTCTGCAGCAGCAGTGGTGGTGTATACAGGAGTGACAATCTTCAGACTGTAGGTATCTTTCTCCTTCTCTTCTGTCCAGTCCATTGTAAGCTTCTCAAAGTAGCTAAGATCACCCAGGGTACTTGGTTGAGCAAGGTCAGCTTCCATATCGACAGCCAGAGTATCTCCTGCGGCATCAACTGTAACCTTGACAGAGTGCTTTCCTTTGGTGTTCAAGCTAGCCACATTGATCTCATTATTGGAGTCAATTTTCATGTTGGTATACCATCTTTCTTTCATTTCAAAAGCCAGATCTGAATCAACATCAAATTCAATTTTAAGATCACCATAGCTGATGTGTGCATTGCCGGTGGTCTTTCGAGTGGAGCGAATGCCGTCAACTATATTGAAATAGAAATTGGCTACATCATTCAGAGATCTCTTCACAATGCCACTGTCCAGGATGGTTCCATCAAAGTTTTCCTTAGTTGTTGACTCCATGGAAATGACTAAAGAGTGAGATTCAAACTTTGAGCTGCTCTCAATATCTCCAGAACCAACAGCATTTATCACAGGGAGATTCAAGGTGTATACCATTTTAAACATGTTGTCGGCAAATGCATCATTCTTTGGGTCTACTTTCAGCTGATGGTTGGCCTCAGCAGTGAAAATTGGTAGGTTCACCTTTGCAACAGTGGAGGCAGTAAAAGAAGCATCCAACTCATCAGTGTTCATGTTCAGAGTACTGTCATGAGTAGCTTCAAAATGCTCATTCTCCAGAGTAAGGGCTGTGGCCAGTTTTACACCTCTCTTGGTGGTTAGGCTACTGGTTCCATCTAGTTTGGCCTTCAAGCTCTCATAAACAGATGCAGAGTTAGCACCAATACGGAATACCACATCATCCTCACCAGACACCTCAGCATTGACATTCAAGTTAATGATGGAGGATTTGAAAGAGGCCTCTGAGACCAGATTTCCAATGGCAGGGATGTAAATCAGGTTCAGATCCAGAAGGGGAGCAAACCTGCTCTTCTTGTACACAATTTTGGCATCCATATTAAGGTTCTGTTCAGGGGAGCTCAGCAAGTTCTTCAGGCCAGTGTGCTCAAACAGGTTGACATCACTGAGGGCTGGAGTCTTGAAATCGATGATTGGCACAGAAAACTCAGGAATGCTAATAGGCACTGTCATGAAGTCAAGATTAACATCAGCATCAGCAGATGCATAGATTCCGGTTTCAGCCTGGTTATTGTCAACAGTGAAGTTGTAACCAACCCTGTACTGGTTCAGTTTTACAAGGGCCATTGTGTTGATGTGCTGAACATTAGAATTCAAGGTGACAGCATAGTCATTCTGTAGATCAACTTTAGCTGAAAATCCATCATCCAGGCTGGCCTTGGCATTGCCTTTGTTCTGGAAGTCAAGCACAACTTCAATGGGTTTAACCATAAAGTGGAGTGAGTTTGACAAGGTTCCACTGAGAGCACCAGTAAGCTCTGTGTCATGATTGACCTTAATTTCAACTTTCATGTCACCCAAGTGAGCTTTTCCAGAGGCAGTCATAAGGCTGTTCTTAATGAATGGAGACTCTGCTTCCACACGGGCATCGAAAGTGAGGTGACTGAAAACAACAGCATCAGCGCTCAAGCTCTCCTTAACCTTCATAGAAGGACTATCAGTGTCAGAGGTGAATGTGAGCTTGGCTGTGCGAAGATTCATAGTGTAATCCAGATCACTCTTATGAGTGCTTTCCTCTGAGAAGTCAGGGACAGAGACTTTGTTTGTTCCTTCGTGTTTAACGTTAAGATGGACACTGGTGCCATCTTGGCGAGCAATAACCTTCTGTGAAAGCTTCATGTCATTGGTGTATGAGATCATGGGGAGGTTGACCTTGTGGTTGTAGGAGGTGTCAAAAGAACTTGTAATGCCACCTTCCATGGCAAAGAATGCAGTGTTGACTAAGTCAGCAGTGTATGGCAGGGTGTTAACCTTCAAGGCTGTCTTGGCTGAGGACTGGGCAGAAAGGCCATAAACGGTAAGGGATGCTTGATGCTCAACAGACAGATGGCTTGTTTGAGTGAACTTCAGGGTTTCTGCAATGATAATGCGACTCCTTTTGGGGATTGCTATACGTGCAGTGCTGTCCAGGCTGTACTCCAGGTCCTCAAAAGCAGCAGATGAACCCTTGGAATTCAGGAATGCAGTAAATTGGGGAGTGGTCTCACTATCAGTAGAATTCTGGAACTCAGCAGTGGTCTTAATACTGTAGAAGGGAGAGTTGATTTTGACCTCTCCGTAAAGCTTTCCGAAGGCAGGCATAATCATATATTGAGGAATGTGTGGCAGCTTGATCTCTGGAATCTGAAGTGGCATGTCAATGATGTGTTCTGCGCTAAATTTAGGGATGGCAGGGAGAGAGATCTCTGGAAGTGTGATCTCAGGCAGTGAAATGGCAGACAAGTCCGGCAGGTAATTGACAGCAAGCTCTCCAAAGAATGCATCAAAGTCAAAGGTGATTTCATGGTTGACAATGAAGTCAATGAGCTCCATAACCTTCTGCTTGATAACATCGTAAGTAATGGTCATGGCTGGTACGGTATGGAAGCCCAGAATGGTGAACTCAGGCAGGTCGATCTGAGTTGGGAGGCTGTCCTGAAGGTTGGCCAGGCTGATCTTGAAGGAAGGCAGAGCCAGATCAGTGAGTGGGACAGTGATTGAGGGGAACTCAAGCTCAGCTGTCTTCAGTTCAGTTGCAATTCCCTCAATGAACTGTTTAAGCTGGCCTACAATTGCTTGATCAGCAACATATTTCTGGACTGCATCAATAACTCCACCGAAGGTTTCAATGACAATATCCATGACCTTGGTGTATACGTTGCTGACAACTTGCAGGTAATGTTCAATGACACTCTGGAGGTCAACTTCTGGGAGATTGGCAGCGAGTGCCCTGATGTCATTCAGAATGACAGTATCAATGATGTCCTTCAGAGATTTGATTGCATCAGCAACCTTAACAGCCCTGAGTTCCTCCAGACAACCACTCAGTGTGGAGAAAGCATAGTTGATGAACTCTCTGACTGCCTCAACCTTCTGTGGAATCTCGAGAGAGGAAATGATGGTGTTCAGCTCACCAGTGTAAGTAGCAATTTTCTCATTGGCATGATCTACAAAGGCATTGTAGTCAAAAGCCTTAACTCTTTGTACGAAAGCATCAAGATATTCATTCAGGTTCTCAATTGCCTGCTTGATCTCGGTGGCCTTGAGGTAGTTGATGGCATCTTCCAGAGTCTGTGTGACAGGGATGAGGAAGGTCTTCAGGGTGTCAGCAACAATCTGCACAGTCTCATCAATTTTGAATTTCTGGATGAGCTCAACAACCTTCTCCAGGATTGCTTCAATCTTCTTGTCAAGTTCATATTTAACAAGAACAGTTCTCACATTAGAATAGACTGCATTTAGTTTGCCAGTAATGTCAAATTCTGTTATCAGTGATTTCATTGTGTCTAGAATCTTGTTAATTTGTTCTGTTGGAATGTGGGCAACAAGCTGTCTGGTCAAGCCTTCAATGTCAATGGAGGAAATCAGGCTCTTCAGGTCCTCAGCAAACTGAGCAAGGCTAAAGCTGGAAATCATTTGTTTCAGTTCAGCCACTCTTTCCTCAATCCTGGCTTTGATGGCATACTGGGCATCCAGGTCATGCAAGAGAGCAATGCTGCTGTCCTTCAGCTTCATCAGATCAATCTGCTTTATCAGATCTTCAACTGCCTCAATTATTGCAAGAAGCATGGCATTGATGTCGAATTCTTCACTCAGGGCATTAAGAAGGTCAGTCGCCTTTTTGACAACATCCTCAGACAATGTTCCACTTGCAATGACTTCTCTAATCATTGTGATGGTTTCACTGACGCGAGCAGCCAGGTTAGTCAGGAGTTTCTCAAGAGTAGTCCTCAGGTTCATCAGAGAGGCCTCTACATCATCAAGGGTGATGCTATACTCTTGTGAGAGAGATAGTATTTGCTGCTTAAGCTCATTGGCTCTTCCTTCAATATTGAGGTCCTTGACAAGGTCAGTGATTTGCTGGGGAAGGTTTTCCAACTTCCTGATGAAATCTTCCTGTCCAATATAAGCCTGCACAGCCTCGATCATTTCTACAACAACAAGTCTCAGGTTGTCTGCAATAGTGATCAAGTTTTCAGTAAAAGGCAAATAAATGATGTGAACATCATTATTCTTGTCATATTTCACAAACCCAGACATGCCGAATTCTTGGTTTTCATTGTCAGCCATATTGAGCATATTTGTCATGATGTTTCCTGACATTTCCAGTCCAAGTCTCTCAGGGGTATTGTAAACACTGAGCTCCTCATTGATGGCATGATCATTAATTTTGGATTTAACAATCAGATGGACCTTCTGTTCAGATGGAGTCAGGAGAGTTTCAAACTTGTTGTCAAGCCCAGTCTCAAGGGCAACACCATTGTCAAGATTTTGGGATGTTGAGATTCTGCATTCATGAGAGTGAGCAAATGCCAAGGGTTCTGCCTTCATCAGGATCTTGTTGTAAAGCTGAGCACTGTGTTTTCCATACATGGTAAGATCACCATCAGCATTGGAAATAGAATCGAAATTGAAACTGAAGGGAACAGCTGTGGCGCGGTTGGTAATGTCAAAGCGGAAAGGCTGTGAGTTGAAGCGGGCATCATTGTTGATTCTAACAGTGAGTCCGGCAACCTCTGCCTCAGTGTTCTGGCTGAAGTGAGAGCCCAGAAGCTTACCAGTTGTGCTGCACTTGGCATTGGCAATCAGGTCAGCGTACTTCATCTCATACGTATGTTTTAGCTCCTCTTCACCAAAGGCTGCCTTCAGGCTTCCGGTCAGATCAGCCTTGTAGGGCTCGGCCTTCAGTTTAGCCTCATTCACCAAGTTGGCATGGAGAACCTTCAAGTCGTTGTTGATGTCCAAAGATACAGTGTAGTCATGTGCATCTAGGAGAATGGAGTGGGTGTAGGAGGTTCCCTCAGTTACAAATGCCTCAGCATTGTTGTTGAAAGAAATAGAAGAGAGTGTACCGGTCAGGGCCATGGTATTAGCAATCTTCATCTCAGCAAATTCACCCGTGATGCCAATGTTGAGAGCACCCTTGGACGCATCCAGGGAAGTGCTGAAGGTGTTTTCCAGCTTCAGTGGGCTCTGCAGGGATGTGGCTCCATTGGCTGTCAGACCATCCTTGTTCAGGTTCAAAGCAGCTTTGTGATTTGCGGTGCTTGCGCCAAGTTTAACATCAGCATCGCTGTTCATAGCCAGGCCGTTGACATCCAAGACAGCGGTCACAACGGAATGGATGCGATCCTCTGCATGGTCAGCATTGGTTTCCATCTTGATGTTGACAGCTCCAGCACCAGCAGAGGCTTCAGCCACATTCTGAATCTTCAGGCCAAGGGCTTCTCCATTGGTATCAGACTTCACAGCCACAGCGGAATCCTTGATGGTTGCAACAAAAGTGTTCTGGGCATTGATGAGGGTGGAGTCAATCTTCAGAGAGGAATCAATCTTGGCCTCTGGCTTGAATGGGAAGACTGCAATTTCCTGAGTGATGGTGGCATCACCATAAATGGGGCCAGCCTTCAGGGAACCGTGCAGGTTTCCATTTCCAGAAATCTCCTCTGTGTTCAGACCAGCATCACCAGTATATTCGAGAGACACTTGGACACCAAGAGGGCTTGTTGCCTCGATTTTGCTGTTGGACTTCAGGTTGAACTTATCAGCAATGGTTGCTACCTCCACAACACTAACACTGGCATCAATGAGCTTGTGGTTGACATGTGTCTTCACTTCAGCCTTCAGGCCTTCCTCAGCTGTACCAGCAAGCAGGGCAGATGCTAGATAAAGTGAAAATAATGCAACATTATTTAATTTACACCGTGAGAATGGTTTAAAATGCCATGTTTGTTAACAAAGATTAATGGTAAAGTTATATGTATGAGTTTAAGTGTTGGAATATATACTATATTAACTTATCACCAATGTTTACCTTCAGCCTTGATACAGAAGATATCTACAGGACAGCTACCAGTGACTGCCACGTTAGCAGAATAGCTGGGGTGGTCAACTGGATCTCTACCAGCAGAAACATCAGCGTCAAGGTTGTAGAAGTTGCTGTGCACCTTGGTAGACACTTCAGCCTTTCCGAAGACAGGCAGAGACACAGACACGTGCTCTGGTACAAAGACCTCAGGAAGAGGAATGTCAATGGAGGCAACCTCCAGACCCAGCTGGGGCACAGTCAGGTGAGGAGTGGTCAGGAGAGTAGGGAAGCTCAGCTCTCCAGAGGATTTTCCGCCAAGAGGCAGAGGAATGGTGATGGTGTAGTAGTCTTTGCCAAAGAAGTATTTGGCATCAGCCTCACTGTAAATAAACAAATGTAAATAATGCAGTTAAACAAAAAGTTCTTTTATCACAGTTTAATGTTTTCTTACCTATTTCCCACACCATGGGCCATAATTTGTCAACACTTTAATATTGACAACATAAATTAATTGTGATATAATTAATGATGCAAATTCTTTAGGTAAGGTATTACATGCAACCCAAAAACAGAACTCAGCAATATGGGTGGTGCACAGACAAAGAAGAAACAGTTGTTGTATGACTTGTAGTAAAACAAATATAATAAGTAATTCATGATCATTTTAGTGATAGAAAATATAATATTACTAGAAAAAGGACTCAGAGAGGGGAGTCCTCTGCCAAGGCAATGTCGTCACAGACACAATATAAATTCCAGATGGTCTTCTGGATCACCACCAAAATGTAATCAATCTTTACTTGTCCCAATACACACGTCCGAAAATGCAATGCAAATGCAAATCTGTGCAGTACTTTTTGAGTTATTTTGTACACAGACACACAGACCCCAGGTTGGCAGAGGTAATGAGCTTTTCAAACAATATAAAACACATAGTGAGCAGCATAATATAGCTATTTTAAGAGAGAGCTTTAGAAGTCATATGAAGCATTGTACTTACGATTTCAGGTACAGTTTCGCTGGGAACGACAGCTCAGGGAATTCAGGCAGTCTCACATTCTGCACAAATGGAATCTCTGTACCATACTTCTCAATGTAGGCATTGACTCCCTGAACAAGGACATGATGATGATGTCAGATGATGAGTTAAGGACACAGTTTTATCACACACACACACACACACACACACACACACACACACACACACACACACACACACACACACACACACACATACAGACACACACACATCAAACAGCAATGAATGGGGGACAAAATTATATCTATATTTTTATACAGTGAATCAACATCTTATCTTTACCTCAACAGACTTGCTGAGGAAGGTACCGACTGTCATCCCTGTCTGACCAAGTTCCTCGTTGAGAAGGGCCTGAATATGTCCATCCAGGGTCTTGATCTCGATATCAGATTTCATTTCTACCTCCACTTTCTCATTATCTGAAGTGGAAACAATATCAATTTTCAGTTTTTAGTGCATTAAGGGAACAGACCTTTAAGATGTACAAAATAGCCTAACTTAATTTTTCAACATGGGGTTAAAACACCCTTACCATATTTAAGTGTGATTTCCTGCTCAGAGTTTCCTCCTAGCACTTTGAAATCAGTTTTCAATTCGAGGGTAAGGTCTTCCTCACGGTGAAGGTGAGCTGCAACCTTCAAATCAGCCAATGATGGGACAAGAAGCTGAACCTCCATGTTGGCATCCTTCATCCCCTCAACTCTGTTCAGAGAAAATATGGGTAGAGATGCTCAATCTTGGTACTGTAGCCATATACATGTATACAGTATACATTAAAACAGCTAATACATAAAATGCTAATACATAAATACTGATTTAGGTGAAACTATTTTCCTTACTTTCCCAAAGCAATAAGAGAGGCCTGAGGAATGTTCTTATTAATGAGGTCAATCTGCACAGAGTGGGTGGCCTTGCCCTTAGTGTTGGGGTCAACAGAGCCAAGCCTGAGTCCAACCTCCAGGTCATAGTCAGGGATCTGCAGATCACCCTCAACAGCATACTTCTGTCTGTTGAACTTCAGGGTTGCTGTGGCCTCTGTGGCGGCAGCCCCTGTAGTGGAGGCAAAAGAAGAAGAAAGTTTAGGCAAAAAGAATAGATGCCTGAGAAAACAGCTCAGTATTTTCACACAAGTATTAGTTCTCTTTGCTGTATATTACTTAAAAAAATAAAAATAATAAATATAACAATTACCTTCAGCCTTAAGGGTGAGTGTGACCTTATCCGTCTTCTTCTCATATAAATAGTCAATGTCAGCTGTATACTCAGAGATTTCACCAGTTGGGTGCAACTCAATGGCAAGCCTGCAGAGGTCATAACAATTGATGAGATTACTCAATAAAATCATCTGATGGGTTTACTCAGTAATCAGACTGCTGATCCAGTGTGACCCTCAGGTTCTTGAATGGCACTCTGCATTTAGGCATAAATTACTCACTTGCTGTCACCGGTGAAGGGGAAGTAGGGGGCATCATCATTGTAGTAAGCATCAGAGTACTGCAGAGCTGTGCAGTACTTCATGCCAGCGAAGACTGGAGTGCACTCTGTCACATCAACTCTGTCTCCCAGGGATGGGATGGTCTTGATCTCAGCACCGTGCACAGACACAAGGGAATTTCTACAATATAGAGGGAAAGACCACACTTTACTTGGTTGAAACAGAGCAGTAAAGGAATATCACTAGCTGTCTTAAATGCTAAATGCATATGTAAATATACTTGGACATTTTCCAATAGATTGGCTTCAGGTAAGGATTTGGCTAATTGTTCTCCAGCTTATATAATTGGACAATCTCCAAGTTAACACTTTGTCAACCAGTCTGTCAACACAATTTAGCAGTTCACTGTTTTAAAAAAAACACATTTATAATTTTTTCTGTGGGAAGAGATAGAGGTCATGTCAATCTGTGATAATGCATTAAAGAGATCCTGACGTACGTGAGGCTGACGAGCTTGGCAGGGCCCTCAGGAGCGGGGATGGTCAGCTTGATGTTGTTGAGTTGAGACATAGAAACCTTGGCTTTCAGGCCACTTTCATGGTAGATGCTGGTGTGCATCTCCAGACCAGACTGAACAAAGTCAGGGAAGTGAGCTCCAACCTCAGTCACAAACTCAATGCCAGCGGATGGCATGAAGGCCACTTCACTCTGTGGAGGAAGGATAAGATTATATTTCTCTGCTCCAAACTGGATAATTCTCACAAAGATGGCGTAAACCTTTGAAGATTTAGATGAATGTATCACCCAATTAGATTATAGAAGACATATGACTTAACCTAAATTATTGTGTCTCCTACCATGTCAGCGTTAAGGTGCAATCCTCCCTTGATTCCAGGGGCGAAGGTACCAGAGAGGGCAACCCTCAGGGGAACACCAGGTCCGGTTGGCAGGTAGAACTCATTGTCCATGAAGATGTAGTGGGCAAACATCTCGTTGTCCACACCAGTCAGCAGTCCCTTGATGAACTGCAAAGCAGCAACAAAAAACATTTAGTACAAAAACATAACATTTCGAAAAAAAAGTGATAGCTGCAGCCTTTTGATGGAAAGGGGGACATTTTTAAGAAACTCACATCAGCGGGGAACATTTTCAGGAGGTTGTCAATCATTGCTACAGCAGAGTAGGCCATCTCTTCCATGTCCTTGGTCTTGAGGTAGCCAAGTTCCATACCCAGCAGTCTCAGGTAGACCATGGCCTCAGGGGCATCCTGAGCTGACAGGTCCTTGAACAGTTTCTTGAAGTTCTGGCTAAGCTCTTTGATGAGACTTTGGGAAGCCTATGAGGATGAAAGCAAGATGGTGAATTGAACATCCTCACGTATATGTAAGAAAATGTGGAAGAGAAAAACATGGTTTTGTTCCTGATGCTGGCATGTTAGGCAAAGTATCAGTAGATTAGTACCTGTCTTTTCTTTCTGTCATTCCTCAGGGAGGGAAGCATGTTCCTAAGAACCTGTTTGATCTGGACAGGCATTTTGTCAGCTGCATAGTAGATGGTCTTCATTACAGTATCAGGGAAGAAACCATTGGCACCAAACAGGGCCTCAACAGTTGGTTCAAGTCCTGTGCCCTCCATGCCGATCTGAAAGTACAGTTCATGATTAGTCAGAGCAATTATGTGGAACACAAGGCAGAGCAATATTTTCTAACGCTGTGACAATCTTTTATGAAAAACAAAACACTTTTTATTCTTACCTCAAACATGTCAACATCAAAGCCAAAGGCATTTAGTGTCATCTCCAGCATGACTTCCTTGGGGAGGTAGCTAGCTCCCTCAAAGATCATGTTGCCCTCCGCAGAGCCAACTTTGTAGTTGCGAGAGAACTTCATTGGGTCCATGACAGTTCCGATCTCATTACCCTGGAGGGCATCAAGGATCTTCTGTTTCAGTCTGTATAGGAAAGGGAGAAATGTATATTGTTTTTGTTCTGTAAGGAGCGGAGTGTTTGTTCTTTTTAATGTAAATCAATTCAAACTTTAAAAATGTATAATTTTTTATTGAACTCACTCCTGGGTCTCAGGTGCAGTGGAGCTCAGGATGTTGGTGATGTGAGAGATCACAAAGCTCTTGGCCTGCTCGTTCTGCTCAACTGGAAGAGCAGCAGCCAGCTGAGAGAGCTCAGAGGGCTGGGGGTCCTTCATCAGAACCAGGTAGGCAGCAACACGTTTCTGCAGTGGGGCAGCACCGTCCAGAAGGACCTGCATGAGCACCTCTCTGCCCTGTAAAGCACATGAGAGTTAGATTACATGCTGAACATGACTATTTACTGAGTATGTGTTAAAGATCTAAAATTCTTTTTCTCTGGGTTACCTCCTCAGGCAGAGTGGTCTGTCTGTAGGCCTGGATGGCAGCCAGCTGAACCTCTGGGGTAGCAGCAGGCTGGTTCACACACTGGATGACAGCAGATTTCAGGGCAGGGCTGGCAGCTCCCATAGCAGCGGCCATGTTACCAATAACCTATGTGAGAGAGTGGCCCATAATCACAAAACTTGCCGAAATTTAACTTCACAGATTAAAGAATTGTCATTGGTGCTGTGCTAGACTCGCTGGTTGTATTTTCCTGAAACACACCTTCAGGGACATGAAAATGTGCTCCTGGTCACCAGTGCAGTCTCCAATTTGCTCCAAGGCAAAGTTGGCAACAGCCTCAATTTCAGGGGTGACTTTGCCCTCAGCCTCATACAGTCTGTGGATAAACAATTTGTAAATCATCATTTCTTAATATTCAAATTTATAAATATTTTTCTTTTTTTTCAAAGGCAACCTTGAACAGGTGTCTTACCTCCTAACAGCATTGCTGGCACCATAGAAGATGGGCTTGCTCTGCTTGAATTTGGCCATCTCAAGCATGTCATGGACAAGCTGGCGAGAGGGGTTGGGCAGCAGACCCATGGCATAGACGGTGGCATCAATCTCCATTGAAGAGCTGTCGAAGGTCCTGAGGATCTGCATGATGGCACTGCTGCACTCAGGGGTGCCGCACTGGAACAGAGCCTGGTAGGTCAGGGAGCGAGAGATTTCCAGGGCCTCAGGCACGCCAGCAGCCAGGGTCTCAGCAGACATCTTGCGGATCATGCTCACAATCCTTTGGGCCAGATGGGCTCTCTTGTGTCCATCAGCGGTCTTGGAGAGGCCGGCCAGTTCCCTCAAGAGAGCAAGGGCAGCATCCTTGTCCTGAATGGGGCTCTTGTCAATACTGGCGTGTGGGTAGAGGGTCTGCTCGTTGGCTAGAACTACAAATGAAATAGAAATATTAATTATATCCATACATTATGCTGTGTAAAAGAAATGTAATCTTCTTAATAAGCCACTAAAATATGTACATCAGTAATTATCTTCCCTCTACACGTATGAACTACGTCAAGCTAAATTAAATAATTAATAAATAAAGCCTTACTAGGGTCAAAGATTCTGTCGTTGTACTCAGTCACAGCCAGAAGGGTTGCCTTCTGTTTGCTGACGTTGGTAACTCCATTTTTGCCTCTGTGGAAATAATAACAATTAAATCATGGACCAGACAGGAGGAGAACAACTTTCTGAGGAGAACTTTCTGACACATCTTTTCATGACCAACACTCAGACATACTTGTGGGAGAAAGGAACCAGGATGTGGTTCTCAGTGCACTCTCCAGAGACTGGGTGGTGCCCTGCATTGTCAAACTTGTAATTGCAAGTCTGGGTGCTCCTGATCAGCTGGGCAAGAGGGTAGTGCTGTAAGACAGGTGAGAAAATTAAATGGTTTGACAATGAAGTAACTGATGTATTTCACTACTGCACACACGGGAGTCTTTCTATAGACTTCATACACCATTGGAATAGAGTGGCTGACATCAAGAAACACAGCACAATAGTTGCTAAGCATTAGGACAGCGGTAATCCACTGTGTTAGCTCCACACAGCCTTCTATTTAATCTATTTTACTTAATTTTGTGTGCATAGAGGAAATGCCAAGTGTTTTGTGTCTATCTAATAGCAGCAATGCATAATACTGGAGAATGAGTGAGTGGAGTAGAAACAAACCTGTGGAGTGAGTATTTTTGTGGAGTGAGTATTTTTGTGGAGTGAGTATTTTATCACACACACTTCAGTGTGCTCCCATGTCATGTCATGACATACATTTCTTAAAATATTTATTCGTATGCAATTGTATGTTGTACCATATAGGCTATTTACAAAGAATTTCCCTCTGATGTCTTACCATGCCAGTGATGAGGGCCAGGGGGCTCACATGGTCGCTGACTGGCCTGAAGCGGTCACACCTAGACAGGTCACGAGTGAGGGTGACGTCTGTGGCAATGTCCTCTCTGGCATTCACAGTGTAGTCAGTCTTGCACAATCCGTAGATGGTAGGCTGAACGAGAAAAAATATATCTTTGTTAGTGGATAAATGCATTAGACCATCTTTTTTTTGGACACTTGCCTTGGACACTAGTGTCCTGTGTTTAATTTGATTTCAGATTCCTTGGATGATATCCTCCTTTTCAGGACCCTCCTCCTCAGTTTTAGCAACTGAGGCACTTACTTTGTCTTAGTAATGTGTTCATAGGCCTACTCTACACCTGGCTTCATTTCTGATATTTCTTGAATGTTAACTTTGCGTATGGTATGTACACACCATCCTCTTGTTCCTCTCCTCCTCCAGAACAGGCACAGCAAAGCCAGAGATCATTCCCCTCTTGATGTTGAGGATGTTGATGGGCTCATCATCCTCAGGGAACAGCTTGATATCATTGTCCCCTTCAACAGTGACCTTCAGAGGGTTCCTGAGTGGAGAACATTACAAGTTATCAGTTACCTGTCATTACATAGGGTTATAATGGTGGGTTAAGACTTTTGAGAAATGCACAACATACAGTGCCATTACTTTTTTACTTTCAAACTCAACATAGTAATGCTTACTTCTCCATGGCAGCCTTGAAGGCATCAGAGGTGGGTGCTGGGGAGAAGACTGGGTTGCCAGCATCATCGAAGTCAGTGACCTCGCTGAGTGTGCACTCAGTGGTACGCACAATGTAGTGACAGGGGCCGGGAACCTCAATCTCAACCTGTGGGATAAAGAAGAAGGGTGGTGAAAACAATCCCTCTACCCTACTTGTGATCTGTTTACTCTAAATGTTTATGTAATCTTTTGAATGTAAAAAGAGGTGACAGGCAGGATTTCTGAATACACTATATACAACAAAATGCAAGAGGTGGAAACAAAATTATTGATGCAATGTTAAAAGTGCGTAAGTAGCATGATGTTTACATTTCCTAGGAAAATAGTGTGTATTAGCATGCGAACCAGCTAGCATTGGGCTCTAAGATCATGCAGTGTTACTATTAGCCTAAATACAATTCAAGTGCAGCCTAAAGGTTACATGAGAACAATACAAATGATTCAGTCATCTCATACCTTGCAGCTTCCCTTTGGACCGTTGACAGCTCCATTGAGGAAGTTCAGGGACTCAGCTTCATACAAGAATTCATACTTGTGGAAGGGCTTGTACCTCTTGGCCACTAGGGGGAGGTAAGAGACAGACATTTAAAACAGTGAACCATTTAGCCAGTTCGGTTTTTGGATGAAAATAATATTGTGGTGTGTAGCCATATCAGTATCAGTATTTTTAGGTTAAAGTTTCTGAACATTTTGTGTTGTCATGTCATGTTATACAACCACATCTATATTTTGACATTAAGTTCTTTAAAGAGGGCTAGCAAATAATCATCTTCTTAACATTAAACTGATGTGAGACTTGATCTAACACAAAGCATCATAATATACAGGATCAAGGCGGTAGTACTGTAGCACAGTATTTATCCCAGCTCATCTGGTGTCTTATCTTTAATAACACAATATACTAATGAATAAATAAATGGTTTAGTAAGACTTACTCAGGCATGATGGCTCATCATCCGCATCTAAAAGAGTGGAAGAAAATAAGTGGATATTTAGAACCAGCATTAGCTATCTAGGCTACAGCTACTTGGGTAAAAACTGAACTTCATGACTGGATAACTCTCATATGGACTTCAGGAAAATTTGTTTAATAAAAATGAATACAAAATAAATTAAATGTCACTGTACTTTACTCTACTGATATTAGTATTACTACTGACATTTCTCAGAGGTCTTATTTTAAAAAATGTACAATGTATTTTGAGTAACATTAGATGAATTGTGAAAAGTGGAAGTTAAGGAAGTTAAAGTTTTTTTTTCTACAAACCTTATACTGCTATTGTATTTCTATATTATTTAACAATGACACATTTTTAAAAATGTTCTCTATTATAAACCATTAGTTATCCAAAGCAATATTTAGGCTACATTATACACAAAAACATCCCACACAACTTTAACATTTGTCTGTAGTTGTGTGTAATTTTGTGTGTTTTGTGTTTAAAAAAAAAGAAAAAAAAGAAGAGTAACTAAAAGTGTGCAGTGCCGGATTGGTCGGTCAGGCCGGCCTTGCGGTGCGAGACTTACGGGCCAGTGCCAGGGCACCGAGGAGCAGAGCGAGGCAGAGCTTTGTGTCCCCCATGATGGGTTCGCTGAAGCTCTCTCCAATGGGTGGATGAGTACTCAGCCGAGACTGATTCGCCTCCTCTAGACCTGCTCTTTTATACCTCCAAGAGCAACTAGTGGACAGGGGGAGGTTGCGAAAAGTTCTAAAGTCCACACTTCTTGTCCTGGTAGCAGGACAAAGGCAACTGGTTTAAAAAAAATGCATCTCTACAACATTTGCAGTGTCTGTTTTTCAAATGACTATAAACTTATTTGAAATATTAATTGCATTCTGTGTAACAACCATATTGTACACTTAAGAATGAATATGAGAAGCAATATGAACATGAATTATATAACAACCACATGTTGCATGAGATCTGACTTTTTCTTGTATTGAACATATGATTGCACACGTCTTATTTTTTTTAAAGATTAGTTTGCAAAACAGATTACATAACACTTAACTTTCCTCATGAGCTAGTCTAAATCTCAAGAAGAATGATGGCCAAACATGTATGTCAGAACTCACACGAACACGTCTACATTGTCACAAGTTAGATACATTAGAATGAAATTGCTCTCTGGTGTGCAAGCGGTCAATCCTCCAAAAAAGCAATTTTTTTGTGAGGACTCACTTTTTCTTCTTTCTATTCTTTATTAGATAAATTAAAAATCTAAAAGTGGTGTTTTTTTCTCAAAAGAAATAGTCCCTGTTAAACTGATAACTGCATATTAAGTAGAGAATACTTTATCTAACATGCATGCAACAATAATACTACTTGTCAATTGTTGAGATGTTTTAGATCTAATAAACCTTCCAGCCATGTAAATAGCCTTCCATCATCTTCCATGCAGCACTGTAAGAGTCTACTAATGTACACAGACATGGTACTTACAGACCTTGGGTTACACCTTTCAGAAAAAGTAATTTTCACTGCAGCATCTTCAGTGATTCAGTTAGTATGCGTCATATCATTTTCAAGCCTGTCCTTGCACTGGCATACTAACATTGATAAGATTTTTTTTTATTATTTGTCAACAAATACTGGTTGGCATCAGTGCCAGGGTGCCTGCCAAGTAATCTTTACCAGCTTCTGAAATGGGTCAGACAATGAACCCAGTGCCATGAGGACTTCAATAGTACTGCACACACTAGGCCTTACATAACCTAACTTACTACAATGCTAAAAATTAAATAAGCCTACTGCATTTTACTGCATGCAACAGGTTGTAAGGTAATATCGTTTATCAAGGAAATGCATTTCAAAATTGCTAATGCTATCATATTAGTGCAGTAAAACAATTAAAACAATGGCCCCTTAAATTTTATTGGTCTTGCATTGTTTAGTTGACGAAGATCTGTGACTAACAATTACAACATCTGTGAATTACAACATCTTTGGGGTGGAAGACAATTATGCATACAGTGCCCTTTCCATGTGTGCTTGTTCTATAGAACGTACATGTGTGTGCAGGACTTTGCTTGGCAGATTGTGAGTATAGGACTTTGCTAAAGGGCCTGTGATCATGCTTTGGCTGGTGCTGATCTACTCGGGCCAAGGTGCAGCAGATGGATCAATGTGTGATTGCAAACGCGGGTCATTGATCTTTGATTCAAAGAGCCCTGAGCTCACAGCTCACTGCAACGCCCATGCATGCTTAGCTTTGCTTAGTGTCTGGTAAGGGCAGAAACTCATTTCATTTGCATGGAACCATTCCAAGCAAAGCCATTGCAACTCCACAATATACAGTATATGTAGTAGTGCACTGCAACTTAGATGTGACCTGCATGACTTGCTTTGTCCCCTTTGGATACACAAGGCTTCCCTTCAGCATTTTTTTTTTACATAGATGCAAGGCACATTACACACACACACACACACACACACACACACACACACACACACACACACACACACACACACACACACACACACACACACACACACACACACACACACACACGTTCACACACACACACACAAACCAATTCCACCACCACACTCTTTTCCAGCATATGTATACATCAAAAGATGCATCTTTTTTTTCTTTTAGTTTTGTCCTAAGCAATGATGAAAGTTAGGGCTACTGCGTCACTTCACTTCTGTTCTGATTGCTCCTGAAATGCTCTGACACAACTCTGCTCTATTGTACCGCACTCCATTACACCCAACAATATGGGGACTCTAGATTTAGTCTTATCCTGATGATGTCCTGATGGGGAGGGAGACCAATTGGCTGCTCTGAGCTAGACGAAAATCAAAAAGTCTTTGAAAGTTACTTTCAATGTTCCACTCTGCTGTGTTTTTTGTCTTTTGATTTGATGATAAAAATGATGGTACAGTAGTATTACATAAAATAACTGAGACATTTTATTTACATAATTTACACATTTTTGGTCCTACAGTAATTTACTTCATAAAATTGGATTTGAAAACTTATCCACACACACCCTAGCCTGGGAGTTCCCGCTCCTTGGTGCGCTTATTTCATCTCTGCAAAGCATCATAGTGACCATGGCCGAATTTCTCGCCTGCTTTCGGTATCCAATCACAGAACAAAATATGATTTGCACAGCCCTCGATTGCATTTTACGTCATGTGGTGGCTCTGGTATTGGCTCCGAGCTATGTACAGTGATAGACATTCGTAGCGCCCAATAAACGGCTCTGGACAATCGTAAATGATGCTTCCGCTATGAGAAATGCAATAGGTACAGTAGGTCTCCAGACTAAATATCACTTGTGATTTTTAGTTTGGCATTAGCCAGGCTACACACACCCACAAATTCAATGATCACACACATACACAGTATGCAACCAGCGCTGCTGGTTTCCCTGGATAAACTGGCGCTCTTGGAAGGGAACTTCAAATAAACATCAGAAAGGAAAATTACAGGTCCAGGCCCTCAATAATGAGACTTTTTCATGGCTTAACTGAGTGCCTGGACCTGGAATATATTTCCTTTTTGATGTTTACACAATATATTCTGTATATTTAAATTTTTGCAGGGTGGTTTAAATGTTACATAATAGCTTAGCAATGTGTTATCAATATCAATTGTTGCAATTCCTGTTAGACATACTGAATGTACTGACACAGTTATAGTAAGTTTACATTTATAGTAAGTTTCAGTCTTGTTTCAGTTTGCAATAACTTTGCCAAACTAGGTTGACAGTAGAGATCAGCGTTACATCATCAAACCGTATCAAAGTGCTGTCCCACTCTGATAAGGAGAGTGATACACTTTCGTTAATGATAGGGTTATATAATCATAGCTAGGCTAATATAATCATTCATCCAGCTGTGAACCAACACACAGACCATACTGTGAATATTTATTTTAGAGTGGCATACAGTCAGTATCCACAAATACATGCATTGGATTGTTTTTTAAACTGTATCATTGGTGAGATATAGAATATCTTGTGCATGAATCAGCATTCCTCCAGCTAAATTGTCCTTTGCAGCTGAACGGATCACAGTACAGTATATTCATGTAGGCTGTACAAGCAGGCCTAAATGTTCACAGACTATACATTGAAGTAGGCCTATCATGTTTCAGTACTACAACCCAGTACTAGTAACAAAATAAAATAAAATAAATAAAGATAGTGTAGCCTATATATGCTGTATGTGTACAGATTTACACTTACTTTTGACTGTTTTATTTTGTTTTATTTACCTCGATTGAAAGTGTGTTGAAACCACGTCTACTGTAATTTTTGCATTATAAGCAAAAATTGATTAATTGATTGAATGCAACTTCACCAAATTCCAGTCTTTCAAGATGTGTACAGTGTTATTGTTGATGTGAGGACTCTTGTCAGTAAATAGCTAAATATTATGTCTCATTTCATGTCCAGCTCTTACTGGAAAAGTCATATTACTGTAATAACACACGCAAGAAATAAAGCACCAGGACAAGACAGGGGGAGAGATTTAGGAGGATAGTTTTTTTTTCTCGTAGTGTGCATGCCATTGATTTCTTTCTATGATGTAAGACATATCAATGATTTCCCTTCACTGCTCAGTGTATACATCAGACAGTAGGTCCTGTGTTTGTTTTACTACTGCAAACATGTGCAGAGAACACCCAGCTCCATGGCTTTTCACGTTCTGCACATTTTGCCCCTTCCCCTTCTGTCTCAATCCTGCACCCCTCAGATGAACATTTGTCTGAGTTTTGTCCAGACACTTTGGTATTTGAGTCCTAAGTATTCACATACAGCCCGATAAAGTACAGTGCAGTACAGGGGTGTAGTGGGCGTTGCACGCGGGGGTACGGAGTACCCCCACTTCTCTAAGCAGATCATTTATGTAGGCTATTTGTAACAATGTTATATTGGGCATTCCATGTTTTACATGCTATTGCGTACCCCCACGTAAAAAAATCCCCACAACACCTCTGGTGCAGTATTTACATGTAGCTTTTTTCCTTGATTGTGTAAAGATAGTAAATAAGTGGGAGAGAGAAATGGGGTGGATTCGGAGAAATTACTCCAAGTCGGACTCACACATGGCTCTGGTGCTGTGGATATGGCCATGATTCTATTCTACTCATTTTTATGTTCCGACATTGCTTATACATTTCAAGCTGATTACAAATGGCATTGATAGATCTCAAGTCTGCCCTGTGTGATCTTGCACAGTTCAGCTGGGCATACCCAGACTCCAACATGCAGCTCACAGTACTATAAACTGAGTCATGAGCTAAACATTGTTTCCACCCACTAGCAGCCTCTAAGGACTGATTCATATACATGGATATTGACAACGTATGGCTTCAGCATCAACAAGCCTTTTTATAATTTACTCAAGCTATACACAGTCAGAGAAGCCTGGCCACTGCCTTACTTCCGCTCAATTTTTTTCCAAATTGAAATTTCTAAATCAGAATTGAAATTAAAATTTGGTTGAGATCTAAGTTTGAATTACGCAATTCCGTTCTGTATGCATGGATTGATATGTACAATAAAACTATATAGGCTAGATTCCCTGATTGCATTTATCACAAGCCATAATTGGGGGAATGGGAGGGCTGTGCAAAACTCTAGGGCAGACTGTACTAGTTCTTGGTACAGTATTACTGGGAGTTCAGAAGTTCAGTCGGTGAAATCTATATGCAGAGTCCTACAGTTCAGCTCTGTATAGCCATAAATACTTGTGCCATCTGGAGACTTTGTCTCACCTCTTCCATACCCCTGATTTAGACTCAATGGTCTTTGTAGAGATAAGGAGACAGAACAGGGTTACTGTCCTGGCCCTGCACCTGAGACACTATCAAAGTGTTATCAGGATAATATGCAGATAAGGCCTGGCCTGCAAAAGGAACAAGGGCCAGGTGAGCAGATCAAGCCTAACTGAGTGGATGTAAGGATGTCAGGATGTTGATGTTGATGTAGCTTGATCAACTGTCTGACCATCAGCCTCCTGGTCTGCCTGCTTCGTGATTCTGAGTTTAAAGGACCCTTGACCTTTGACCGGGAAGTAGACGACAGTGACTGTGATTAGCCATGATCTGAGAGTAAAAGAGAGACATACTGTATACTGTATGTAGGAGAGACGTAGTTATAGATGTAATGATTATATTACATTTTTGAGGATTTTGGGCATTCAGCAGACTTCAGACTTTGCAATTTCCTCAATTTAAAGTATATATAAGAAATACAGCTGAGGACTCTTATTCAAGTAAGTAAGAAATGCTTATTATATATGCATATATACAACAAAAACACAATTGTTACAATTATCTCAAAAATTTTGGTACATTTTGGTGTGTATATTAGCACACACTAGCTGCTTATTAACATGGAAATTCATAACATACTAACCACTAGTCATTACAAATCACTTATACAAATCTATTATAAATACCATATACTTAATGACCTTATTCTTATAGACCATATTGTATCCAGTATTACCCCTTAATTACAACTTATTGATGGCAAATAAGTTGTAGTATATGAATTAATCTCAATATGCTTTGCTAAGTAACAGGTTTCAGTTACTGGTACAACAGTCAGGAGGAACAGTTATTCTCAGGATTGTTCTCAATAAAGTACATAATTAAAACTTATTTGGACACAATAGCTTCGTGTTTTGCTACAATGAATATACCATCTTTTCTAAATATTATTGGAGGAGAATAACAGTTTTACTACTGCATAATAAGACCCATATTGACCAAGGCATATTAAAATCATACTTCATATACAACTTGCTTACTAACTGCAAACTGTAACACCATTAAAATTATGAGTTGATATTGGAGAAGTTCTTATGGTCTATTATGTGAAGAATAAGGTCATGCAGAATAAGCAGGTAGTTCATGGTGAATTATGTTTGTGCTAATATAAAGTGTTACAAAGTGTTAATAACTTATTAATAAATTATTATAGAATATAAGAGCAGGTCACTGACATAACATTTGTTACTATCGGAATATAACCCTAAATATAAAAGACATAATGCTCAGCGCAGCTTTACAGTGATGCCATCTAATCTCTATAATCTTGATTAGCCTACTCTAGACAGTGACTGATAACACTTAGATAGCAAGTTCTAACACATATCCTAGAGAGCTCAGAGGACTCAGAATTATAGTAGTTGAATTATCAAAGAATGGCTGTTGGCCAATACAAGCTGATAAGGTGTCTGTGTGTTCATATATATGTGTGTGTGTGTGTGTGTGTGCGGCCGATGCAGGTGCCTTCACAGGCCAGAGCACGGCCCCCCCACTGGGAGACCTGCCTCAGACTCGTTGCCATGGTACCGCTATCATCACGAGGAGTTCATCATCTGTAATAGACACTGTAATAAGCACGTCCAGAAGTGCAGCTCATCGCTCTGTGACGAGAGCACAGGGGGCACATTGCGAGGAGGGAGGGTCATGGAGCGGTTTGATTCTAGAGGCAGATAGCACTATCTCTAGGGGACATGCGGGAGAGATGTTTGAATGATACCCTAGATTTGAATGTACACTCATATAGCAAACATATAGCAGTCCTCCGTGCATTTTAATACACAAAGTCACTGAGCCCTGAGGAAGGTCAGCAGACCGAAAGCTTGGCTGATTAAAAAGAACACAAAAAAGGATTTAAGTGTGCACACATTTTTCTTTCTATAATACACAAAGTCACAAAAGTTATCAAAACATCTTGGCAAAGGACTGCAGTTGAAAATGAGTCCAATGGCTAAGCCTAGCACAATAAAGACAGGTTGATTGATATGCAATAT
>JAODXP020000025.1:16441855-16489355 GCA_027497455.2 Sardinella longiceps
GGTTGTCTGCCACTTGATTGGCTGTTTTGAGTTGAGTATAATGCCCTGATCTCAAGTGAACTCTGCATACAAACACACTCACTCACTCACACACACACACACACACACACACACTGAGAGGCAGTTGAAGTACTTTGTATTTTTGTATTTTGAGCAAATAATAATAAAAGATAGATATTTAAAAGATCACAGATATGAGATAAAAACCTTGTGGGGAACGGATAGGGGGAAAAACACATGCAGAAATAAATACGTACACAGTCATTTCTTCACACACACACACACACACACACACACACACACACACACACACACACACACACAATCATACTGAGGGACTCTGCCTTTAAACGTTTGCAAACATGAATGACCCAATCACAACACATTTTAGCTCTCTGACCTCTTAGGGACCAATCAAATGTCTTCACACTGACACACCAACAAACAGACTCCCAGAGACACAGTGAAATAACTGGGCCTTCAATTTTAAATACATAAACAATATACAGTTATATACAATATACAAAATACAGTTAGTACAGCTAATACTGTACATGATCAGGCAATATCTGCATGCATGATCACATAAGATGTGTAGCAGACACAATGCCCAAGACTAGAAAACACATGTGCCAAATTTTCAAAAATGTGTATTTTCTGGTGGATGTTCTGATTGGAAATTAGTCTGTATTCCTAAAGTTTAGAGACAAAATGCATTTCTGATTTTCATGTTAATTTTTACAAATGTAACTGTCAGTCCAACAACCAGTTCAAGTTATTACTTTGTACACTTCCGATGTTTGACATTTTTTATTCAATGTGCCTGCACCATCTGACCCTGTGATATTGGACCTATTACCAAAGCATTCAGGAACTTGTCACTGACCCCGCCTCAATAAACGCCTAATGTGGCTGAAACCGGTCTAGATTTTTTAAACCCCATGAAATTAATAATAAAGGCTTTTACATGAATTTCTTGGCTTTATATGTGAAAGTAGGTAAGTCCAGTGGTAACACTGTTAAATTAATTGCAATTAATTCAGTACCTTTATATACTCCCATTACAGTACATAAGCAGTCTCTGGATGCTACTCTTTCCTTTCTCATGACATCCAGACAGTTGTTTACAACCTTTCACCTAAATCAGTTCTATTCGTTGTATGTGTGTGTGTGTGTGAGTGAGAGAGAGAGAGAGAGAGAGAGAGAGAGAGAGAGAGAGAGAGAGAGAGAGAGAGAGAGAGAGAGAGTGTGTGTGTGTGTGTGTGTGTGTGTGTGTGTGTTTGAACTGTTTGACCCTGTTTGATCATTAGGTGTAAACAATTCTTCCCTCTGTAAAAAGGAAATCAAGCATAACAATATTGATTTTAAGCATGAAAACATCAGAGTGAAGTGATTCAGTCACTGATGTTTTCTTTTCTCAGGATGAGGTTACTTTAGGTTAGAGGGGCTTTCCTCCGGTCAGAATGTATAGATCTCAACTGATATCTCTGCTGGACTGATTGAGTGACATCATACTGTAAAAGTTGAGATTGTCTGGTGGTATTTGTGCATTTGAATGGGCCCTCATAAGGGTGCTATGAGACTTATAAACATGGCATGACACATATCATGAACATTAATAACACTTCATTCATGTTTATGACTCTTGTTATTATGTGTCGTTGCAACATGATCTCACAGAAATCTGTGAAATGAACACAATTCTTAAAACCATATCTTTTTTTGCCATCTGCTAGAACTCTGTGTGCCATGTGTAAGGACTGCAGGACACCTGCTTGAAACCAGAACTACTGTATGATTGTTTTACTATATGAATTGTGATTCATGTTGATAGTAATTAAATCAGTATACCAAAACCTAAATACAGAGCCAGTCGGACGACGGTTTAGAAAAGATCCGGAACAGAGTTTATTAACAAGAAGCAAAACAAAGACCATGGTGCACCAAGGGAGAGACAGCATGCTACCCGCAAAAATCCATCAGCTCTGCTGCTCTAACTAGACAGGAAGTTTCCTAACTATTTATATGGTCCAGGTCGACGGAAGATGACGTTGGACGTCCCCAGTTGACGTGGACCCAATGCGTGGACCCCAAAGAGTCAGACCATAAGCCAGCGTGGTAACCTAAGAGTAGATAGGTGTTTACAGATAGACAGGGAAGAAAAGTAGCCCATCCACGTAGGAGGCCAACAGGGACATGATATACTGCCTTATCTGTATTGATGGAACAGTAGGAACAGAATGACTTAAGAACATACGCACAAGCATATCTCATGGAAGACAGTTGAGTCAGGCCAAGCTCAAACATAAAGACATAAAAAGCATATGGTCATGCAAATATTAATTATACAATTTATATTAAATTATCTGGTTTCCTTCAGTCCCTCTTTCGATGACAATTTGTCTTCAACTTATCAAATTAAATTCAAATTAAGTTCAATTTATTACCCAGGGCATATGCTTTTAAACCTTCAACATTCTTTAGTAAGGTCATATTAAATAAAACCAAAACCAAAATACAACATTGCATACATTAGAGATGTATCCCAACAATGTTCCAAATAAAACCAAATAAAGAAAATAATCCCAACATATGGGAAAAAAAATTAATTGGTCTTTCTACATGAGTCAATGAATGTCCCTCTTTTCAACCCTCAGTTGAAAACAAAAAGGAAAAGACACAAACAAAAACTCAAATAAAACAACCTGTAGGTCTCTCATTCCCCTATATGTTGTATGTTGTGTCACATGTTGTCTAATTTTGCTGCAAGTGTCAAATGTATCGTCAATCAGTGATGAAATGTATGACAGTTATTAGTAAAGCTGTGTCAGCCTATAGTCCAATGTTAGTTTTGTCCAAAGTGAAACTAGCGTCAACAACTTCTTATCCTCATAGGAAAAAGTCATCTGTAATCGCCATTTGATATACGTCAAGAACAAGCTGTAGTGTCTGTGTCCCAACTACTCGTACTCAAAGCCCCCCCTTTAATCTCAAAGCGAAGCTGCAAGATTATTTCATTATCAAGTGTCCTTGTGTATAACACTATGTGTCTTGACCAATGCTTGGTGCATTCGTCCAAGCTAAAAGTTCTCCCACCTGTGCTCTCTCCCCCCTTTTGATTCGGAACCTGCCTTACCCTCTTCTGCCTTCCACTTCCGCCCACTCAGTCAGTCCCTTCGCTCATAGTGGTTCCTCCACAGACGGGACCTAAATGGGGCTCAAACCTCAAAGTCAAAACAGGGCATACACACATATGTGTCTTAATGCGTTAGCCTCTTCCAGGCTTTCAGTGTTCCGAGGCCTACGTGGAGCAGGGTTACTAGGGTCAGGTTCTAGTAGCATGGGGAGTAAGCGTCGTGGTGAAGAACAAATAATTTCATCTTCACTCGTGGTATGGGTTTTTCAAAATGTCAGTCAAATTGGAAAAAGTAATTTAATGATTCACATACCCATTGTCTGTAGAAAAAGGATCAATCTGGCTCTGGCATTGAATGCAGATCTGTTTAACGGTACATATAATGGCCCTCTTTTGTCCTGTAAAGCTTCACAGAGTTTAGTCAACAACAGATATCCCTAATTGTAGATATCAAAAGGTGTATGTATGGGCCTATGTCATCAGTAAGGGTGTACCTTCAGACTATGTGTATGCTTTTATAATACAATCAAACTAAGCATTTGGAGTAGGCCCTAACTCTAAGGTCAAGTGTAGATATCAGTATGTTTGGATTAGCAGCTATGGTGTATTTTGGAATGGAGACCTTGGTAGAAACAAAACAAAACCAAAGAAACTCAAAACATCATGACTTCAGAAAAATAAAGTCCAAGAGAAATAAAACATAGCATACATCTGAAATACATGTATCAGTTTTCAGTTTCTCTCCATTTAATTACCATGTACATCATAATACCTTTCTCAGGCTAAATAAAAGAGACAGGGCGTCCCCCATCTTAGAAAACCATGGAGAAAATAAAAACATCTCTTACAAAATCAAAACATGATTGCTGTCATCATTTTGAAAATATCATTAGAAAGGCATAATCTTTTTCCCTTCTATTCTTAGTCTCTCTCTCACCCCCCACTAGTTCCCTGAACTTTAAGTGTGGTGAAAGTCTGAATAGCACACATATACACACATGCTATGAGCCCAATGAGTAAAGCTCTGTACCTTGTGTACCTTTAGTGTTCTAGTATTTCCCATACCAGCAATATCAGCAACGGTGCCCTCAGTGGTGACCACATTACCTGGGAAAATATTGCTTAAAAGAAGAGAGACTTTAAATTTAAGACTTCAAACAATTTTCAATAAAGTCTTGGCTAAATTTTCAGTGAGAATGTTCTATGTGTGATGCCTTTATGTGTGTTCTTAGCTAAGTCTTACAGATATGACCTTCCTTCATATCAGCTGGCCAGCACACACACACACACACACACACACACACACACACACACACACACACACACACACACACACACACACTCGCTCACTCAGGGCCCATGTCGACTGACATGGAACAAAGACAGGACAGACTCTCTTTTTCTTTGTCCCCACATAAAACATATGCCGTGTATATCTCCCAGCTTTGATTGATACTTAGACACTTAGACTAGGCGTAGTGTTTGCCTGCACTACCATCTACAATAAATTGTATCTTTGATCCGCCTGTCAAGCCTTCTTGTTGACAACTTCACAAGTTTCATTCACAAACGGGAAAAACACAATGCAGTTTAACTAAAATTAGGATTGGAAAACACATAACCCCAACATTTGGTGCCATGATCTTGTCTTAAAGAGTGGGAAAAGAAGATCACCAAGTTGTCTAAAGCGTCAGACCATACAAACGTTGAGACGAAGAAAGAAGCATTTTGCTGAGACTCTGCAAGAGCGGTCTGCGAGGTCAAGAGGTGACATCTGTATGTGAACACCGAAGCAGACGTGCAGCTGACCAAGAGGGGCCTGATCAACTTCTCTTGTCAGAATAATTGATAACAAGGTGACTATCTTTCTCACTTTTCGAAAAAAAAGAGCTGTGGGAAGGGTTTGGTTAAAATGTATCACTAATGTATTTGTGTCATTAAGAACTTGACAAAAGTAAGAACCTATATCTGTGATTAACATTATATAATCATTAAGGTATCACTGTGTTCTTTGGGTTCACAGATTATTGGATAAAGTAGGTTGCTTTGGAATTAACATAAAGCCTAAGAGATTGTTTTGTGTATAGCTTGTGTAACATTCAGGGCTGGTTAGGCGATCGCCTAGGGCACCAAATATCAGGGGGCAATCACAATACATTTATTCCTTTTTTCTTCACTTCTTCACTTGTATTTCTAGAAAAGAGGGGGCAAAATTCAAATCTGGCATAGGGCAGCAAAAAGGCTAGAACCCTGGTAACATTAAAATCCATGATTGCAATACCTACGGTCAGAAGACCTAACTCTTACACCGACGGTTTATGTTGCGTCTGGTAGCCTTTGCGCCAAAAAAATTCCAGCTCTCCATCAACCTACATGCGGAGCTGAAGTTTTAGGGCTCTGAGCAGATGACAAATTAGTCCAACAGGAGGAAAGTGATGTGTAGTGTGATGAATTGCTAATAATTTTAAAAGCACAGGGTTTGTGTGACTCAGAATCTACTAGGGGGGGATAGAGATTGCTGGTCACTGTGGTGGTTGGTTGTAATTGCAATTTCCATCTATGTTAGATGGTGTGAATGTCCATTCTCTTGGTAGTTCTTAGTATCAAGAACAGATTAAGTAACAGAACAGTACTTACAGTGCAGGCTTAATACTCTCTCTCTCTCTCTCTCTCTCTCTCTCTCTCTCTCTCTCTCTCTCTCTCTCTCTCTCTCTCTCACACACACACACACACACACACACACACACACACACACACATAGCCCACCGCATGTGTACATAGCGCTGCACTTCATTTTTTAGTCATGCAACTGCAGTTTGTTCCCCATAACAATAGACCCAGAAAAAACGTTTCATATTATTGAACAAGTGGAGGGGGGTAACCCAAGCGAGCGAATGAGTTTGCCCTGGTGGTGTGGACATGAAAAGGTGTTGGCCTATACTGCCACCCCGTGACATCTCACAGGTATGCAGCTTAGAATAAAGACGCAAAGACGAGACAAATTCCCAAGTCGCCCAAAAGTAATGTGGTCTGTGTGATATTATTTACATTTACCCCTAACCCACCAACGGCCTTACTTATTGGAAAGGACTCATACTGGGGAAATAGGCGTACAATATATTTGAAATATTGCACAGTAGCCTATGTATATTGCATCGTCAATAAAAAATAAACTAACTTAACACCTTGGTAGATAGCATCATAGTTTTCTGGGCACACTACCGCCAGAGATGCTTTACGCATAGACTAGGCTATGCATTATGCATTTTAACCCCCTGGAGCAGAGACACGATTAGAGTTAATAGCGCGGAAATAAACTTCGAGGGTGTAGAGCTGGACTGATATATCGTAGTAATAACACCGCTCGAGACCCTTCAGCGAAGCAGTCGTTTTTAATGGGAAGATCTTACGGAGGGATAGTGTGGATCGACCAATAGTCGCTCGATAGGGGTAGTTTTGAAACGGTGGTTTATATAAGACTATATGCCGTTCTTACAACATGTTTAACAAATATGTGGAAATGTTTCGTATATAATAGACGTGGTAATGTTAGAAGTATCCTGAAAAGCCTTTATTTAATGTCTCGCTCCCCCTAAACCCTGAATTGGAAGCGTCCATTGACAACCGAGTTGGACCGTCCGAGGTGTCACATCACAAACGGAGTTGAGGCGGTGGCATGACTACTAAGCGTAGGATGGAGATCTGCAGAAATCATCATAAGTAAACTTTTTTATCTGGTAGGCCTATTAGTAAGCTATCAGAGAACCTCAAACTTCGAACATGAATTGACTGGAATAACTGCAACAGGTTAATTACAAGTGAGAATACATTATAGGCTGTCGAAACATACCATTCTCCGTTCTACGCAGCAAATGGCTACTTTAATCAAGTGGTAGTTTCTTTAAGAAGCAGAGAAAACAAAGTGTAGTGACATAACATTAAGTCCACTTAAACGATCTTGGAATATATCTCAACTGGGACACGCTGTTTGACTGAGCGCTTCCTCAGCACGAATAACGGGCATCGTTTCAAGATCATCAGCATATCTGTAAGTTTGCTTCTGTGAGGTTTTGACTTTAGAAACCACCAGTTTATGAAACATTTTTTAACTTGCTTGCTCAGTTTTTGACGTGCTTTCTCAGTTTATAGAGAATGAGTTATGCCACGTTTAAAAAAATAATGTTTATGTTTTACGCGAAACCGGAAACTTTCCCGTTTGTACAAAAAATAGGCTACGAGCAACTGTAATGCTCAGCCACTCGAGACGTTCATAGTATCTCCCTGATCTTGGAGGAAAAAGGTATTATCACACTCTGACATTTAAATAGGTATTACTTTTTTTCTGGCAAAATGTGCCTGTTGCTTTTTTCCCCCACAACACTCGGGGGGAAACGTAGGCTGTAGGTGTGGCATGGGTACTGGCCAAGGGTGAAAATAAGTATTTTTTATGTCAAATGTCAATTATAACACCAACTTATGATGTGTGTGGAAACCAAAACAAGGAACCAGTGTATATTTCAGTTTCTGATAGCATTACTTGCTGACAATATTATGGGCGGGGTTCAGAATTGTTTTTCTTTCTAATGTGTTTAGAATATAATTTGTATCCCGATGGCGTAGTGATTTGGAGTGCCACCAAGCTGTGTGTATAAAGGGGAACCCCTTCAGTGACATTGTGAGGGAAAAGGGGTGTGTCCTGCTATACCGCCTCAGAATAACTGAATCACTCCCTGCTGCTTCCAGAAACTTCACTTCAGCCAAGACTTCTTAAACCTCTTTTCACCGACACTGCCACGTACAGCTGCTCCTAATAGTTCATCTAACACAGTCAGGTCAAGGCATTGGCTGTCGAGCATCCTGACCCACTGTGAGTCGTTTCTCTGGGGTCTAAACGTGATAGTCCATCTGTGACTTGCCAAGCCCATTCTCACGAGCATAGACTGTTCAAATAATATTTTCCTGTCTTGGGAATTAGGGAAAGAAAATGCACATTGATGACCCCCTGACCTGGCATCAGGAACAGCCGCAGCCGACAGAGTTGTGGGAAAAAATTCCCAAAATGCTTAGAGCACTGAGTAGGCCTGTGTTTGTTTTCACTGGAAGCTTCTGGTTGATTGGAACAGAAGAAAGACTTGGGCTCCACGTCCGTCTGGCTGCTGGTCTACAGACTCTGGGCACAGAGATCCGTGGGGCTTTAGCATATGGGACCCAAGACTTGCATGGAACCGGCCGAGCCTCATCCAGTCTGGAACCGGACTTCATCTGGGTTGGAAAACCAGAGGCCCATCTACTGCTGCTACTGCTCCTGCTGAAGTTTGTTTCCCAGCAACACAGAACTGCCTCCGCGGTGGTTCAAGCTCCAGCCATTGAATTGAAGGAATAGTTCAAAGCACTTCACCCAGAAATGGACCTAAAACCTAATTTGGACCCCACACTGCTTTTCCTTGTGAAATAAAGTTGGCATGGTATTGTGTAGATAAATTACACACACAGCACCCTCAGTTCTCACTCTCACTAGAGAGGTTAAAACGTCAGTATTCCATGATCTTTACAGTCACCCTCAGTTCTTGATATCATCGGCTCTGTTACAGTAAAAATGGCTGGAAATACATGGAGGCTCACCAAAAGCACCCGGAGGTTCAATATGAATCGTGAGGATGAAGTGGCTCAAGGCACACTCCTCTAGATCTCATAAAAATGCTCTGAGAGGGTCATCCATGGCGCTAATAACCACACAAGCTAATGAGCTCATGGGTAATACATGAGGGCTGATGATTGCATGCTAAGTGCATAATGGCCCGAGTCGACGCACATACGACATTTGACACGACTGTGGGGGCAGCCATACACTTGAGCACTGTTTGTGCTTTTGTGCTGGTGATGGCTACTTCATTTGGCTAGAGAGCATGTTGCCCATTCTCCATAGGTGAACCGTAAAGCGATTTGCTCTGGCTTTATACTGACCAGGGAGAGATGTGTGTGTGTGTGTAAGAGTGTGTGTGTGTGTGTGTGTGTGTTCTGTGTAAACACGACACGGCGTGCCCACATGGCTCTTGCTACCCATATGGCCTCTCTCATCAGACATGCGCTCTATTGAGCAAGGCAGAAAGGAAGGGGGGGGGGGGGTCGCAGGTCAGACGACACAGGCGAAAGGTCAAGGACTCATTTGCAGTGGTGATGGCTGTTTCTTTTCAGGGCGTGAAATGTGGCGAAGCCTGTTGAGACTGTGTGTGTGACTGACTGTATGAAAAGGCAGTGTGTTAAGCTGGGAGACATGGAGGGAAAGCAGGAAATGACTAACAAGTGTGTGTTGTGTTTATGTGGAGACAGTGTGTACTGGCAGTGGAGGATGTTCCTGTGTGTGTGTGTGTGTGTGTGTGTGTGTGTGTTTACACAGTATAGTGCATTACAGTGTATGCATCTGAAAGAGGATGACAGGGAGGGTAGCGTAATAAAACGGAAAGTTTGTGTGTGTTTGTGTGTGTGAGTGTTACTCATCACGTGTTGTCTGTTTGCATGTCTTCTTGTATCTTTGTAGTATGGGTGTGTGTGAGCCAATGTGTTTGTGCGTGGTGTGTGTATCTTATGTGAGAGGTTTATGTTGAGTGTGTGTTGGGGGTTAAGTGGGTGTGTTTGTGTTGTGCAAGTGTGTCGGAGTGTGTGTGTGTGTGTGTGTGTGTGTGTAAAATGATGGCAAATGGCACTCTGGCAGACAGAGAGGGGAAGCTTAATGGCTTCTTATTGTGAAATATTTGGTCATAAGAAGCGTCTGGGGTGGGGTGGTAATTCATGGTGGATTGCCAGGCAGGAAGAGCTAGAGGAAAGGAAGAGGGGGGAAAAGACCTCTGGAGAATGAGTGATGCATTGTGGGGTAGTGGAGGTCAACCATTTCATCTATTACAAGCACTATCGTCTGAAAGCCAGCGTGAGACACGGCCACCAGCCCCCCTCTCAGGGGTTGGAGGTTGGATTTTTCCTTCTGTGTGAGCACCAGTGTGTGTGTGTGTGTGTGTGTGTGTGTGAGAGAGAGAGAGAGAGAGAGAGAGTGTTTGCGTGTGCATGTATACACACTCACTTGTATGTGTGCGTGTGTAAGTGTTTCTCACATTGTGTATGAATGTGTGTATGGGTCTGTGTGTGTTTGAGAGAGAGTTTGTGTGTGCATGTATGCACTCACCTTGTGTGTGTGTGTGTGTATGTTTGTACTCACATTGTGCATGAATGTGTATATGAGTGTGTGTGTTTGTGTGTGTGAGTGTGAGCCAAGGCTTGGTTGAAGTGCCTCTAATTGAGTGTCCTTTAAGAAGCAACATGGGGGTGTCAACTCCGATTGAGGACACACCAGACAAACAGCACTTGTCTTGCTTTCTTCTGCTCCCTCATGCTTGCCTGTCTGCCTCTGACTGGAATCTGCTGAGTGAGAGCCCAAATCTCCCACTGCCTCAGAACACAACAGAACAGAACCGACCAGAACGCTGACTTTCTCCTGCGTTCCCCCCTTCGTTTGCTTGTCCCTTGTTTGCTTGGCTGCCTGCGCACAGCTTGCCTGGACAAAGACTCATGTCAGAGCAGCCTTTTCCCTCGCCTCTGTTTTAACTGTCTTTCAGTCGTCGAGCTCATGGAGTTCTTTCCCCCACTGGTTTTATTATGCTGTGTGTGTGTGTGTGTGTGTGTGAGAGAGACTGTTTGTGTGTGTATACTGTATGTTTGTGTGTGTGTGTGTTCAGTACACTTATGGGCGTTCTCACATGCTTTTTACAGCGTGCCAATTCTGTCTCTATTTTTTGCTCTCCGAATGGAAACTTTCCTGCATTTTTTCTTGTGGCTTTGCATGTGTGTGTGTGTGTGTGTGTGTGTGTGAGTGTGTGTGAGAGAAAGAAGCAATGTAATGTCCACATGGCCTTGATTAGGGTGGGCCCTCTGTGTTGCCCTGGCAAGCTCACACACTGAATGGAGTGGAGGTGAGGATGTGGTTGTTTGTGCGTGCTCAGAGAACTGGTTATAGTTGCAAGTGCTTGGATAGTGGTTTGTGCGTGTGTCAGTCTGCATTGTGCTGGTGATGTGTTTGTGTGTGTGTGTGTGTGTTAGTCAGTCTGCATTGTGCTGGTGGTGATGTGTTTCTGTGTGTGTGTGTGTGTGTGTGTGTGTACTGATTGGAGGAAGTGGTACACTTAGTGGCAGACAAAAGGTCGTCATAAACCATAAACACAACATCCTTCCTCTCTTCTGCACATTCACTCCTGAAGGAAATTGGGATCAGAATGTAATAATAATTGTATAATTAATATTTTTATAACCATATGCTCTTTATGACTTTATGTTTGGGCTAGTCCTGACTCAACTGTGATTCCATTACTGGGATATGTGTGTGCGTATGTGTTTAACGCTTGTATTATGTTAAGATTTTGCACCCTCTCAAGGTGTTAGGGTCAAATTGACCCGAGTGATCATTTTAACACTTATAAACATGTTACAATTTTCATAAAACCAATTCAATATATACTGTCCTTAGATTGTTTAAAACTTATTTACACTAATCTTTAATTTAGTGATGTTAAGTATCCTCTGCAAGATGACATTTAACTATGTGTGTATCAGGTGTTTTTTGTGGTAAAGGGGGAATTCTGTAGAAATACTGTACACCCTTGGATGGTCAAAAACATGTTCAACTTGGATAAAATTCAAATTGACACAATGATGGCTCTACTTTGAAACAGGGCAGATGAACCCACTGTGGAGGCCCTTCAGTGTCTTCAGCAGCTCCAATAGATCGAATAGAATTCACCATACAGTGGGTGGGACTCATCTTCTAAGATGGACCTGATTAGCCTCTGTAGCTGTCTATTATGTAGTGATTCTAGGTTCAGCTGTTGCTCTCGAATCAGCCGACAAACCCACCTGAGAATTTGGTTCAGGGAATTCTTACTTTTTAATGGTAGGCTATGTTGCTGAACCAAGACACCAGGCTAAAGGAGATAACTGATTCAATGAAACTGCGGTAGAACATGGTAAGCAACTTACTGTCAATGTGGAGGGAGGACAGTCTTCTCAGACAGTATGGACGCTGGTTCCCCTTTTTGTACATTGTCTCAGTTTGCTGGCTCTCCTTTGGTGCACCTTGGTTTTTGTCTTGCTTTTTGTCAATAAACTCTGTTCTGGATTTTTTCTAAACCGCCGTCGGACATTTTTTGGTGCCCTAAATCAATACTATCACTCCTAATGTGTAGGGCTATAAAACACATGAATTCATTTTCTTGCCACCAGTGAGATGGACTTAGTAGTGCAGATTCAGATGAACAGTGTTGAATGATGCAAAAGCTAAAAGTATAGTGGTAATAACAACAGCAATAAAATGGCAGATAAATTGGGACAGGTGGGATATATAAAATTATATAGCCAGAAAGAGATACAGTAAATTGTCAGAGGGAGAAAACGAGAGGAAGAAAGAGAGAGAGAGAGAGAGAGAGAGAGAGAGAGAGAGAGAGAGAGAGAGAGAGAGAGAGATAAAAAAGAGATTTAAGTGTGTTAGTAAAAGAAGTAAAAAAAAAATAGAGTTAGAACGGTGGTGCCGGGGGTGGGTGGTCAGAGAGTATTCTCTTCTGCTTGGGCCTGGTAGGAATATTAGTGTATCCAGAGGCGCTGGTGGAAACCAAGGTTACGTAATGGAGTCACATCACATGCAGGTCTGGCAGAGAAATTTGGGCTTTTATAGCCGGGGGTCTCAAGTCTGTGCCGCAGTCACTGGTGTGTGTGTGTGTGTGTGTGTGTGACACAGAAAATGTGGCTCTTCCTCTCCTCTGCTATCAGTATGGGAGGCAGAAAATCAATTTCTGCTCTGATGTCAACTCAATATTACACACCACACACACACACACACACACACACACACACACACACACCTACATCACACACACACACACACACACACACACGCTCAAAGTTGCTCCTAAACTAACCCACCATCAGTGTACATCTTAATCCTCACCATGGCAACGCCCCTCTCTGTCTCTGACTAGCTGGTTGCCGTTGTTGTTAGGTTGATGTTCTGACCTTTGAGTGTTAAGAGTCATACTCACTCTCTCTCTCTCACACACACACAGGAACACACACACACACACACACACACAGAAGGTTTCAGGAGGCAGCCCCTGCCGAGAACGCTCGATAAATTCTCACCTTAACAAGGCATTTAGTGGTTGCCATAGAAACCCAGCCTGGCGGCCCCCCTGACGGTGGTCGGATGGAACATTACCTCTCGCCCCCCACCCCCCTTAATAAGGATGCACCTAACAACAGCCCAAATTAAAAAAAAAAAAAAAAGGAAGAAAAAAAACCCTCTCTCTTGTAGCTCCTGTCTCTGTCATTAGACAGAGACTTTCATTTTTAATTAGGAGGGATGTTGTCATGAGGTTGTTTATTTCCTGTTGTTAATTAAAAAGCTTTCCCTCCCTCCACAGGAGCAGAGAGGAGGACCTGGTTGGAGACCCCGTTGCGCGAGGAACGAGGAAGAGCAGGTAGCAGATCAGATCAGACCAACGGCAGAGATTTGTCTCGGCTGGAGTTTTCTAAGCCCAGGAAGCAGTGTATCATGGGTAAACAGAACAGCAAGCTGCGTCCGGAGGTTCTGAACGACCTGCGCGAGAACACGGAGTTCACTGACCACGAGCTCCAGGAGTGGTACCGTGGGTTCCTTAAAGACTGTCCCACGGGCCATCTGACCGTCGACGAGTTCAAGAAAATCTACGCCAACTTTTTCCCTTATGGCGACGCTTCCAAGTTCGCCGAGCACGTCTTCCGCACCTTTGATACTAACGGCGACGCCACCATCGACTTCCGGGAGTTCATCATCGCGCTGAGCGTGACGTCACGTGGTGGACTCGAGCAGAAACTGCGCTGGGCGTTCAGCATGTACGACTTGGACGGAAACGGATACATCAGCCGCGCAGAGATGCTCGAGATCGTCCAGGTACCTTACACACATATGCACACACACAGACACACACACACACACAGACACACACACACACACACACACACACAAACTAGAAAAACGCTCAGAGAGTGCAGACCTCCGCCAAGGCAATGTGGTCACAGACACAATATAAATTCCAGATCGTGTTCTGGATCACCAATCACCACCAAAATCGAATCTACACGTTGTCCGAAAATTTCATCCAAATCTGTGCAGTACTTTTCGTGTTATCTTGTACACAGACACACACACAGACGGACACACGCACGCCGGGGAAAATATAACCTCCTTGGCGGAGGTAACAAACAGAAGCACAAAGACACCACTACAAAAGTCAACTGAGCCTGCAGACATTTGTGATGCAATAACAAAGGCAGCTTATGTAAGTGCAGTTAGAAAGGGTCTCGGTACGCTCATAATACGATTGCACCAGCACACCTTGTTGTGCTTAGCACCTGGGGAGAACCCAGGAATCACCACCTTAATATAATAATACAGTATTACACACATGCACACCATCACACGCGCACACACACACACACACACACAAAAGAAATCCAAACAAATGCAAGCTGCACGAGAGAGTACACATGGGGATTAAAGTGTACCACACACACACACACACACAAACACACACACACACACACACAGACAAGACTCAGAGAGCTGTAGGGATTGCCTGCTATCTGCTCCTTCAGTAGTCCTGCTGTTTGTTCTTCCAGCCATTGTAGCCGTGTGGTCCAGGCCCTGGTCAATATTGTCTCAGCGGAATAGGCCATGATAGAGCCTACCTGAGCAAACAACGCACCTGCCCACCTGAACGCTCCACCTGCTGGACACACGCTGGGCCTCGGGACATCTAGTGCGCAGAGTGTCCGTTCAGTGAGCGTTTCTCAAAGTCAAGGAAGCGTGCTTGGAAGGCTGCTTTTTCAAGCATTCCACGTCTTTGTCAGTCGCCAAGTACTGTTCCAAAGTCAAGCATCCTTCTACATTCTAGCGAGGACAGAGGCCTTTGTTCATAGATTTTTCAAGGATGCACTGATGGAGCCTCGTTTTTGAAGTGTACAGCTTCCAAGGCTAGTGTGCTACCAAGGAAGCATTCTCGACTTTGAGAAACACTCCTAGTGCGCTGAGTGTCCGTTCAGTCTCAGGGGATACTGAAGGGGTCAGAGGGCAAGGGTCAGATGGCAGTGGATAGGGGTCAGGCTCAGTTTGACTCTCAGGAGAGGAAGGTTATTGGAGATGGGAGTGAAAGAAGATGGATGGAAGGATGGATGAATGAGGAGGGATGGATGGGGGGATGAGAGATATGGATGAATATAAGACCCTACTCAGCAAAACTGTATTGGAAAGACATCATTTCAAAGGATAGATAGATTAATAGATGGATGGATACATAGCTAGAGCAATATATAGCCTAGAGAAGTATACGAGAATACTCATCAAAATCACATTTAAGGAGACATTATTTGGGTGGATAGATGGATGGATGGATGGATGAATAGATGGAAGGAGAGATGGATACATTTATATAAAAAAAAGCAATGAGTGAAAGGACTGTAGGAATTAGTCCAACATTTTACAGGCTTACCTGTTGGGATGTTTCTTGACACATGCTCTTTCCTCCTCAGGCCATCTACAAGATGGTGTCATCAGTCATGAAGATGCCAGAAGACGAGTCCACTCCAGAGAAACGCACCGATAAGATCTTCAGACAGATGGACACAGATAACGATGGTAGGCCATTGGCACGCACGCACGCACACACACACACACACACACACACACACACACACACACACACACACGCACACACACTTAAAGATCAGACATCATCTTAGCTCTCCCACACCACAAAACTTCTTGCACAAGCTTGTGGTGCAAGTGGTTCTTTCCAAACTTGATTAGATAGCGTATCTGCTTCCATGGTAAGATCAGATTGCAGTTTATGCAGAACGCTGTCAGCTTTTAATCAACCAATAAAGACTCCTCTGTCGGTTATACTTCATTGGCTTCCTGTAATAGCCTGAGGAGCTGCAGTTCAAATAATAAACTGCACTTCAAAAGTGTTTAAAGGAGTCTTAGGCTAAAAACTACACATTTAATACGTGACTTCATATCGCACTGTACTGTACATTTAAGTCAGTTATAAACCATCAAGGCTGTCTGTCAATATGTGTGCCAATATGCGTTGATTGGTAAGGGGGTGGAATTCTGTTCACACTCAGTTGCTTTGATGGATTGTCTGACCTGACCTGCTCTCGTCAATGACCACTTTAATCACATGGTCATTAGGTTATAAAAATGCTCTCTTGTCCTTCATTGGAATGCAATACATCTCCGCTTCATGCTGACTATGGTCAAAGTCATGGGGCTGTCTGTCTGACCTTTAACCTTCCGACAGGGCGACTGTCATTGGAGGAGTTCATCAAGGGAGCCAAGAGTGACCCGTCCATCGTGCGCCTCCTGCAGTCGGACCAGAGCACCTCGCGCCAGTTCTGAGCTCCACATCCAAAGCACAAGCCCTCTCTCCATCTCTCTCTCTTTCTCTCCTCATTCCCTATAAGTATCTCTCCATTCCTCTCCTCCTTTATCCCATGCAGTCAATCCAAAGGTCAACATTCAAAAGCAAACCGCTTCTCTTCATCTCTGTCATTTATTCTTTCTCTCTATCTTCCTTAATCGACCTCCCACTCTTCTCTCTCTCTCTCCCTTTCTCTCCCCTTTTAACTTCAGCGGTCAAAACAAAGCATCCGGTCTCAGCTTGACATTGCCTCTCTAAAAATAATCATCTCTCTTTCTTTCTCTCTTATCTCTCCCTCCCTCTCCCTCGCCCTCTCCCTCTCTCGCAGTCAAAACAGAGCGCAGAGTCAGAGTTCATCATCTCAAGCCTGCCGCTTCTTCCTGCCAGGTTTAAGGTCCAAATAACTCTGATCAAACATCTCAACACCCCCCCCCCCCCAATACTCCCTCTAGATCAGTGGTTCTCAAATTTATTCTGTCGTTCCCGTTTTACACCTTAGAGGAAGGAGAATTCCTCTAAGCCCCTACCTGTCCACCATTGCCCCAAAATTATAACAACATTCATGTAACATTTTTACACACTGCATACAACATGTTACAGTAGATCTAATCGGTCTTAATCAAACTGATTTAATGTAGAACTTTGCAGGGCTCAATAAGGTTTTTTGTCCTCAACGGCACCTTCCTAACCTTAACCCTGTCTGAAAGGCACTACCTTAACCCTAACCTTAAACCTTAAACAAGGGGCATAGGGCCTTGAGGGCAGTGCTGTCTGGCAGGCACCGTTTAGGGCAAAAAATATCAAAGACCCTTTGGAGGCGTGTGGTGTTTTTTTAGTGTATGATCTTTATTGTTGATAAATAATATAAGGTATTACTAAATTTGACATAAAAAGGCAAATTTCCTCGAGTTCATGGGGTCACATCCATTAAGACTATGTGCCCTACACTATGAGAACCAAGGCTCTAGATGAAGTATGTATGGCTCTCTCCAATACACAGCCCTGCACACTACAGACAGACAAGCACTCGGATCAAGATGAGGTCAGCGAACCTCAGCCTTCCGATTGATGGGCAGTTAGTTCCTCAAACAGGCACGGTCGACAGCGTGCCTGCCAAGTCATAATGTGGTGGTGTTATTGTGTAACTGGTGTTATAAATGCAACTCGAATTCCGCTGGTGCTTTGGTGAGCACCACTGGTCTTGCTATGCTTTGCCTTCAGCTCCTAGTATTTTTGGCCTGGTAGGTGGCTCTGTGATCCATACACCTTTGTGAGGCTGCCTGTCAACTGTTTTATCCTCTTCTGCTATTAATGTACATTCCACAAACGTAAAGTCTTGAAGCTAAGTGTTTTTTATATAAATATATTGTTTTGTTGCCTGATTTTAATGAAGGTTTTAAGTGCCAAAATTATCTGCTATTTGTACTAAAGGTATCATACTTATCAGTAACCGCTAGTGACTTTATATTGTGTTGAATGTTTTCTGGAAGACAGTGGTGACAGTATCTTGTATGCTTCTAACATTGCTGTTGCTGGGTGGATTTGGCAGCTCGGTTTTGCCATATTTCTGTCAGTTCAGTTTTTAAATGACATGTTCCAGCATAATTTCATCATTGCTCGATTACGGTGCGTTATCAGACCGTAACGCTCGCCCGCTGGGACACGGCCGGGTGAAATGAAAGACCTGGCATATCCTCTTTGTCCATCCATCTCGCTGTTTACATTTTCAAAAATGGAAAAACAAATAAACTCTGGATGTTAACTTAAGTTTTTGTGAATCTTTTTTTTATTTATTATTTTATTAACAAAAAAAAAAGAAAAAATCTTTTTTAAACACAGCTGAAACAGTATTGTGTAAGAAAAATCTACACAGTAGCTCCCCCCCATTGTCCTGAACAGACACCGCGTGCAGCAGGGCCTCATCGCAGATACACACACACACACACACACACACACACACACACACACACACACACACACACACACACACACACACACACACACACACACACTCTCTTTTCCATCTGTCTGGAAACGTGCCCATTCCCACACAGCGATCAGTATGGAGAATGAAGGTCAGGCTCAATCATGCTCAGGTGAACTCAGTCTCTCTGAATGCAAACATTAATCTCCCTCTGGAACCACAAACACACCTGAGCCGCAGGCAAAACCATTAGCTGTGTTCCAGGCTGAATCTCAAACCCCACCAACACACACACACACACACACTTGTGATTTAGCAAATGTTTTTCTCTAGCCAGAGAGGGAGAATGTCCAGTTCCTCAACTGGACTAGTTGTGTGTGTGTGTGTGTGTAGCTGAAGGGATGAGAATCATTAAGAGAGACGATCACACACACACCCTCTCGTGGGCGCTACTCAATGGTGCTGTACATACAGTATTGTCTCACTCTCTCAGTCACACACACACACACACACACAGTGTGATTTGGGGTGTATTGCAAGATAGCTGCGCGCATGTCTGTCCTTTTTGGTTCTCTAGTGGAGAGCATCAGTAACGGGGCGGCACTGGTTACCCCCCTTCAGCCATAGGAGATGGGGCGCCACACACACACACACACACACATAAAATCAGACAAACAAATGGAGAATAAGGGGGAGAGAGAGTATGGACGGACGGACACACACACACGCACACACAAACACACTAGGCAATGAAGCACTAATTGTGTTCTGGTGCCCATACCCATCTGCTATTGGCTCATAATGATGACTGACACATACACACACACACACACACACACACACACACACACACACACACACACACACACACACACACACACACACACACACACACACACACACACACACACACACACAGAACTGTGCCTTCCTCGATCTAACCCAGGTCACATGAGGCGTCTTTTCCTCCATTGCAAACAAGTGCTCTGACTGGTGCCAGCCATCTGCACGCACACACACACACACACACACTCTCTCCCTCGCACACACACACACATTTGGCCAGTCCATCTCCCGTCTTGCCCGGTCCTCATGTCTGGATTCATAACTCATCCTTTTCCAGATCGTCCAGATCAATGTCGCTAAGGTCAATGTCGTCCTCCACAGGGAGCTAGGGAAGGGAGGAAAGAGAGAGAGAGAGAGAGAGAGAGAGAGAGAGAGAGAGAGAGAGAGAGAGAGAGAGAGAGAGAGAGAGAGAGAGAGAGAGAGGGAAGGAGGAGAGAGAGATAAAGAAAACAGAGACAAAACAGGGCTGAGTATCCAGTCAACAAAATAATATTACAGTGCTGTAATCCAATGATTCTAACAGACCATTTAGAATACAAGTGTGGGACTTTAGAGGTCAATGGAGAGGCCATCTATCTGAGTCACTGTTCAGGTGAATCCAGTTCAACACTATTGGGAGACCTGTGCTTGACCCATGGAAGGAATCTATCACAGTCTACGTTTTGCTACAATTGCTACAACCCTTCTTCCATAATGCACCAAAAACTGCCTTGTAGCACAAGATGATGTGCTCGTGCTCGCTCTCTTACAAACACACACACACACACACACACACACACACACACACACACACACACACACACACTCTCTCTGTCTCTCTCTCTCTCTCTCTCATGCTCCTCTCTCTCTCTCTCTCTCTCTCTCTCTCATGCTCCCTCTCTCTCTCTCTCTCTCTCTCTCCCTCTCTCACACACACACACACTCCACCCTTTCCCTCCTTCCGCCTCCATTTCCTCTCCATGCCTTGAGTCCTCTAAGCCACTCCATTGTCTGTTTCTGTCTGCAGACACGACCTGATTGGCCATCATAATTTCCTGACTATTAGCTGAGGTTAATACACTGATTTTGCAATTCAATTCAATAGGTGATAAAGGCTGCAAACAGTGATTAATATATGGGTGACAGTTAATAGACAGTTCTGTCTTTTTTAAGTTTGTATGAGATGCTGCCCTGAGGTTTATACTGGCTTACAGTGTTGAGAACATTTCTGTAGATGTCTGTGTCTACCACTACTGGTTTGTCTATCCTGTGACTCACCTCTCCGTCTTTGCCGTCCCAGGCCTCCACAGTGTGGATCTTGGGCAGACTTCCACCGCCCACGGTAGAGGTGGAGCCACGCCCCATGGACAGGTCCCTGTGAGGGACACACAGAGCAAACGCAAGTTAATATTAGATCAAAGGAAACAGGAGACGATTAAATTCAGACAAGACAGACAGACACTTTCACAGTTTCATGTGCAGTCAGTTCATGAAAACAGCATGGACAACAGTCCTGGCGTCCGTTTCCCAAAAGCATGGCTAACCAGTTAGCTACTTAGTTGGCAAATGGAAAATTGCATTGCAGCCAGCAAAGTTGCTAAACGGACCCCAGGCATCTTCATCACTTTGCTCTTCCTTAAATATTCATGCCCACGACAGAAAACCCCGCTGTAGCCTGAGGACTAGATGAATCTCTTGAGATTTGCTCTAGCAGATCCATATGGCTGCTACCCCACTGAAAAAAAAACCCTGAAAAAACCTCTGAAAAACATCTCCACAAACTAATCACCACTGCATATGGTGCAGGCCTTTGGGTGATAGCAGCCAGCACCCCATTAAGAGTTGATGTGGCGTAAAGAGGGCTAGTTCAGCCGTGTTGGTTCTCTACAGCATCCACAGACTAATGTCTGAATAACAGTCTGATTTGTGTGGAGTCCCCTAGGAGACGTGGGTGTAATAAAGACCGGTCACTGACCTCAGAAAAAGGAACTGGACAGCTCAACTCAACTACGTTCCTTTTTTGAGGTCAGTGACACCGTGTCCTAACTGAAAGCGACTGTCGGCTTATCAGTAGCATTGACTTTCACGGTCTACATAGGATGCGTTAAATATGACGTTCTATTCGATTAGATTTTCTATTAAATCTGGCCGAGCAACGCGACTTGCGTGACTGAAATAGAAACGGACAGAGCGACTAAAATGTCGCGTAGCAATGCGACTAGTCACGTTGCATCGCATAGTATTCAGTTAGGACATTCCAATAGAAAACAAAGTGATGGAACTTTCAGTTTTCAGTTAGGACACGGTTTGAGACCTGTGTTGTGGACGGCGCCCCCTACCTGAGGAACTCGTGAATGCCAGTCTCGCTGAAGGAGCCTCTGAGGAGGGCGAATTTCATCTTGCGGGCGTTAATGGCTGCCATTGCGGGGTATCCGAATCCCCCGATGCCCAGTGCTGATTCCAGATCCATCTGGGCACCCGCCTCTGCCCACAACCAGCTAAAGAGAGAGAAAGAAAGGAACAGAGAGAGAGAGAGAGAGAGAGAGAGAGAGAGAGAGAGAGAGAGAGAGAAAGTCAGTGAATGAATGTGTCAAAGCTGAAAGTTACCTCCCCTCTCCTCTCCCTGACTATGCTGTTAGATGCTAAGACTCACCCCCACATCTTCTTCTTGTACTTGTCAGCCAACTTCAACATCACCTCCAGGTAGCCATTACGACCCGACGCACCTGTACAATGTCCACAGGATAGCCACAATGTTAAAGATCACATATTGTAGATTAGAGCAGATAATAAGCAGATAATTAAAAGAGCTCAAATTCTAATCAAACCATTTATTCTTGTACTGTATCATCAGAAATTAATAAAATAGCTGAGGTGAGGATTGCTTAAGTGAATTAAAAAGATTTTCCATTGAATGTCAAAACACTCCCATCAAGCCTGGTCAGTGTGATGTCATCACACATTAAAGGCAAACAGACATTTTCTACACACGTTTCCATAATTAGTGTACTGACAAAGCCTGAACAAAACAAAGCTCTTCAAAGCACTGAACAAAGCTTGGAATCTGTTGGTCATTGAAGCATTTACTAGCTTCCCAACTATATTATTGTATTAATTGTGTATATGTATGTGTATGTTATGTATATATATGTATTATTGCATGGGCTGCTTTCTAGTCCCTGTGGGTTATGGCAGCTCCACTGGTGCTGCTGCTGATCTCAGGCCAGCCAGGCAGGCATCCTCAGCAGGTGGTACCACATGTTACTGTAGCTACCAGATGTCACTCTGGATGCGGTTGCTGTGGAGACGGCATACCTGTGTCCAGGATGTGAGGTAGCACAGCGATGATGCACAGCTGACTGTCCTCACAGGACGACTTCAGGATGTCTGCACTAGTAATCTGAAGACACACACACACACACACACACACACACACACACACACACACACACACACACAGTAAAGGAACATTAATATGTTTTTAAAGTTTTTGTTTGTTTGTTTGAAGAAAAAAAATACTTTTAGCATAAACACACAGTCCTGTTGAGGGCCTACCTCCAGGATCTCGGGAGGAGGGACGTTGTCAGAGAAGAGGTCCAAGGCACGAGCGATGAGGTCAGAGCGGGTGCGGCCTCCCTGATAGTCCTCTGGCTCCTCTCCTTTCTTGAAGATCTTAATAGTGGGGAACCCGCGGATCTGCAGATTGACAGGACAAACAGCCAATCAGAACAGTCAGAGTAACAAGACAAGGAGGCTACTGGCCAAGGTTAGCACTAGATCTGTGTATCCCACAGGCTACAGTGCCAAAGATGGCACTAGATCTTTCTCTACTCCAAAGAGGGAAATCCAATAAGAACAAGAAGTAAAAAACAATAAGCCTAGATTAACCCCAGAATTCTCAGCCAAAGTGATGGTGATGCCCACCTCTACCCTGGTGAGGGCACAGGGCCTCTCCTTACCCCATAACGGCTGGCCAGCATCTGGTGCACAGTGGCATCCACAGCGCCCAGACGCACTTTGCCCTTGGTCTGTTCCTTGGCCTCGGTGGCTGCAGCGGCCCACTCTGGCTCCAAGCTGTGGACACAAGGAAGAGAGGTCACCTCAGGTCACATCTCAAGGTCAAGGCCAGGGTCAATGTCAGTGTTGTTTATAATATAATATAGTACATCTTAAACAACGGCCTAAGCGCTAAGCGCCTAAGCGCTTTATCTTTGTTCTGACATGCCAGGGCCTATTCTCAATCACAGTCAGTATTGGAGATGATCCTCAACTTTACAACCATGGAATGGGAATATTGTCAGTTTATCATGGATAGGAATCCTGGTTTTATAGCAGCGGCTTTATAACTCAGGAAGGTTAACACGTCTAGGTGTAATAAAATATAAGGTGATCAAGATTTCTGTCATTTTTGTGGGGAATTGTGACTGCAACAATCTTTAACAGGAGCACATACTTGCTCACTCACTCAAACAAACAAACTCACCTTTTGCAGTGGCCACACCAGGGAGCAAAGAACTCCACCATCCACACAGCATCACTCTCCAACACGGTGCGGTCAAAGTTATCATCAGTCAGTTCCACCACGTCTTCTTTGTTGCCACCGCTGCTACCACCACCCCCACCACTCTGACAACATGAGAGAGAGAGAGAGAGAGAGAGAGAGAGAGAGAGAGAGAGAGAGCGAGACAGAGAGAGAGAGAGAGAGAGGGGGCACAATGAAGGCTGTGATAATAACAAGCTGAGTGCCAGCTGGACTGGACAGAAGTGGCCATTGTCAGGATTGAGGAGTATGACGTTTCCACTTCATGATCCCTATGACAACTACAAGAACACCAAGTGAAGTGGGTCACTTAGTGGTCACACGCCACGGACACATGGTGAATGCTGAATGCCAACGTCCCTCCTAGGTTCCAAGCCCTAATCCTCAAAAGACGGAATCACCTTCAAGACAAGCTGATTGATGGCAGTTAAAGGAATATGTCACGTTTTGATGAAATTGGGTAATGAAATCTTACCTGGAGATACGTATGTGGGTAAAAATTATTTTTGTCTCAGTGCATGCGTTTCCAAAGTCTGACACTGCTTTAGCTTAGCATAGGCAATGGAATGCAAAGCAGTCAGATAGTTAGTCTTTGGCTATTTTATATTCCAGCGCCTATGCTAAGCTAAAGCTAAAATTGGGGTTGCCAGACTAAGAAAATGTAGCCTTGGAGGTTTCAGGGCTTTAGCCTGGTGGACCAGACTCATTCACCTCACTTCACCTTGAGTCTGGACACTCTTGCTAGGCATACATTTACCTAGCGGTGGGTAGACACTTGGTTTGAACTTAATTACTTTATTGGCTAGCCAGACTATCAGGACTTCCCCACCATCCATTACCTATGGATACACCTTCTCTGATGCATAACATACCTGTCTGCTGTGGTCTCCTGAGCCTCCTGTGCGTCCACTTAGCCGGTCCTTGACCAGGGAGCGGAGAGCATTCATTGCCTCGTCCACAATAGCCTGGCTACTACGACCCCCTGACAAAGGAGAAGACACAGTCACATGACAACACCACCAATAAAACACAATTTCTGCATGATACAATAAGTGAACTACAGGTCCATGCCTCAAAGTTACAATTTTCCAATGACTAATCAATAATCTAGTAAATTCATGCTAGCCTTCAGAGTGATGAGATTAGCTCATGCATAAGGCCGGGGGCCGGATGCGGCCCTTGACATCATTTCATGCGGCCTGCATAAAAAGCTTGAAAAGAATTGTAGGTTTGCCTGTTTAAAAACAGTTCTGCAACACAATCCTGGCAACTCCCTATGAGGTGCATCTTAGACCTTCTTACCAACAGGAAAGGGATACAAAATAAACTGGTGACGTATTAGGACTGTGTTAGTGATGGTCAGAAACATGAGGAAATTTGCATTTTTTCTCACCCACATTTGTGGTTGTGCATGTAAATTTGGCATGTTGGCCATCTGAGGAAAATCCCATTGCTCATGTGGCCCTCGACAAAAATGAGTTTGACACCCCTGGATTTAAGTGTTACCTTGATATTCTGCTGGCTTGTTCTTGTTGGCTCCAAAGATCTTAATGGTAGGGAAGCCCCGCACTCCATACTGTCCGCCCAGTGACTTGTGCTGGTCCGCGTCCACAGCTCCCACTTTCACAATGCCCTGAAAGACAAGATGGCAAAGTCACTACAGCCCACAACAGCAGCAGCAACATCTTTGCCAGTTTGTTATAGGCCTTTAGGCTATGGGTATTCGCAAAGCCTATAGAAGTCCTACATGTACACATGCAGGGGTTAAAGTGGTGGGGAATGAAGGGGTACGCAGTACCGGCACCTCAGTTAAATGAACAATCATCCCATTCTTCTTCTATACATTTTTCTTTGTTTGTGCCGACACAAAATGCGGGAGTTCCTCCTCCTCCCAAATCCCACTTTAACCACTGTGTACATGTATAGTAACTACACTGACTGACCTTAAGGGCAGTGGCAGCTTTCTTCCAGTCAGGAACAAGATTCCTGCAGTGTCCACACCTACAAGATCAAAACTTATGGTTAGAGCAACTTACAGTACAAACATTACTGCTGCACTCTACTGATTAGGCCTGCATTACAGCAAAGACACATTATTGCATCTTGTTTGCCAAGTCTCCTAGGCTGCTCACAAGGGAGTGTCTGTATGGGAGTCATTACATCTACTAAACTCACAGTCTTCAAGCAGGATTGAGGCTGGTCTGCAGCTATTCAGCCTAGCTAACACAGTCCATTGTCTTTTAATAGCTATGACCAAACTGCACTGCAGTGAAATGTTTCCGAAGCACATGGGCTGTCCACAGGCTACCATGCCAACATCCCATCTAAAGTCATGACTCAAAGATTTAACAACCTAAGCATCATAGGCTACAACTGTCAGCATATAAAAAGGCAGTAACGTTAACGTTATATCAATATGGGCCAGGGAACTCACCAGGGGGCATAGAACTCGATCAGCCAGAGACTATCGCTCTGTAGAACTTCACGGTTGAAGTTTGATGGAGTGAGTTCAACCACATCATCGCTGGGGGAGTAGAGGCCCTGGACCGACAGGACAGCCCAGGAGCACAACAGCACACCTGTAGGAGAAGATGGAGTGATAAGGAGCAAGTTCATCATGAGGGCAAAACAAAACAGGCTAACGCTACTTTCTTTTGGTTTCTTAAAGCTTTACCAAACGACTATAGGCGTAACCCACAACCAAACAAAGCTATTAATAGTATGACCCCTCGGACTAACGTTAATCATCTTATCCACATCAATGCAACATCTGCAATGCAAAACCACCTTGAAGACAGTGTCATGATAATAATACAGTTACACAAGTTCTTAAAGTTTACTCTGCCAGAACTAGTCACAATGCAATCCATCTCATCGCACCAACCATGCTCCATAACAATAATAATGTTAACGTCACATTAATGATAGTGCAGTCAAAGCTTTGTGGTTAAGACATAGGGCAGGCTAAATTCGCTATCGCTTTTAAATAATTCAATATTTTAAAAGGCTAGTCTGCCGGCTACCTAATCTAAAACCCTGTTGACCAAAAAATGCACTAACGTTATATGACACACAAATGTGGCTACATTTCGGAACGCCTTTGCATGTCCATAACGATAACGTTACAAAGTAATAGACAACATTGCTACAAAGAACAACGTTAGCGTCAATGTTACATTGTACACACCAATTTTAGCATGCCGACACTGTGCTACTTTCACTAAATATGTTTTAGATCTGTGATGGTTGTATGAATCATAAAGCATGCAGCTGCTGATTAAATATATTGGATCACTTACCTAAAACTGATCGCATTGTTGTATCAGCCTCCTTAGAGATGAACGTGTGGTGGGACTTTACCGCTGTTACAGAAAAACCTTTCCAAAACTAGCTATGAACAGAGAATGTAGACCAAATCTTACCGTGGCCCGCGCCGATTGGTGGCATGGGGCCCATGCTGTGATCTAACCAATGAAAACTCGACGTGTAGGATCACGTTCAGTACCAACGGTAGCGTGGAGCGGACATTTGTCTCGGGCAAAGATACATGCGTTTCCAAATAGCCTAGAAATACCGGTGCGCCAAAAAGATCCAACAACTATCAATTTAATTCAGCTGTATTATTCTTGGATGAGATTCAGATAGGAATTGTAATGACTTGTACAACCCAGAATTTCTGTACGAGAAAGTTCTGTATGAGATTATTATCCTAGGCCTAGCCTATTATTATATGAAGAGTTTGAGAGGAGATGGTATGTCAGTAATAAAGAGCTAGGTTGAGCAGGGTCACGTCCACTCCAGAAAGAGAGAGAGGTCTGCATTGCATTTAACCTGTTAATCATTGGAACACATTGCAACCGTATCATCAGGGGACAGCTGTTGAAAATGGACTACACTCAGACATTTTCACTTTTTTCACTTAGTTTTATTTTATTTTGCATTGCCTGTAGTATTACTGTATTGGACTTTGCCCGACATTGTCTGGACTTCAGCCAGGGCAAAAGGTCCAATTAAAAATATGTTAAGCTGAACATCATCCTGGAGCAAGTAGCCTAGGTGGCAGAATAAAGTGAGCTGGTTCATCACATTGTATGCAATCATTTCACCCATCCTCATCCTCACTGTTGAAAAGAGAGTCTGGTGGGGTGGGATTCTGGTTCAGTATTCTTTTCATGTTCATGTCAAGTGGACATCAAATTAAAGAGCAGGTCCTGTGTGTGTGTGCGTTTGTGTGTGCGTAGGCCTACAGTGTGTGTGTGTGTGTGTGTGTGTGTGTGCACAGTTGGAACACCTTGTAAGTGTGTGTGTGTGTGTGTGTGTGTGAGACAGCGAGAGAGAGACAGAGAGAGAGAGAGAGAGAGTCTCCTGTTCCCCTAATCAGCAATCAGCCTCCCACAATCCTGTGGCTGAGTGCAGAAGGCATAGCGATGAAGAGCAAGACCAGAAACACCAGCGCCAGCAGCACCAGCAGCAGGACCAGGAAGTGGAGCCGGTACTGGCGCCAGGCCAGCAGACAGGTCACCCGCAAGGGGCTCAGCAGCAACCACGCCAGGCTGGTACTTGGGCGACTGGGCACAGGGAGAAACCATAAGGGCATGCTTAGTTTATGTGTGTACAACATGCATGCAAAGCACACACACACACACACACACACGCACACATACACACACACAAACATGTGCACAGATTCACACCTCAGCACCCACAAGAACAGAGAAAAACTTTTTTTTTACTTAAAGGTGTCTAATTTTATTTAATCTTTGTCATTTCATTTCGTACAGTTAAATAAATAAATAACTAAATAAATACATGAATATTACACACTGTAAAACATAAACATGAATAATAAAACATGAACAATTTCAAGTTACCAAGTAAAAGTTAGTGCAGTGTGTTTGTTTGGTCTAGGAGTTGTAAACAACATCATAACAAAACAGGCAAGCAAGTTTTAAAACAACAAACAAACAAGCAAACACACACAGCAAACCAACATAACTGGCTAATGACAGGGCCTACAGGTCATGAGCTGTGCTTCGTCATGAAGGGGTCATTATTTCAGTACCATCAGTGCCACGCTCAATTACAATAAATGTTTTCTGAAATGGCATGCTGCTGTACTACACATTGCATGTTGCACAACATTGCTACATGTAGGTCATCATTTTTTGTGCTCTACTGAGAAAATATGCACTCTTTTCACTAAATACCCCACTAGTTTTATACAATAAATTACTTTAGTGAGCATAATTCAGTGAAATGTGAACACATTTCCATGACACGAAGCAGGGCTTTGAACCAGACTTTTTTTGCCAATTGGTTTGTTCTGAGCAGAGGCAGTATTTGGATTATTCCACCCTAGTTGTTCTTGAACTGGTTAAAACAACAACAACAACAAAAAAAAGGTTCCTTAACCGGGTTAATAACGTTCCGTTTTCTGGTTTCGTTTTTGTTCCGAGCAAAATGGCAAAAGTTTCTGCTTTCATTCAATGAGCCGGTTTAAAGCCTTGACACAAAGTGCCACATCCCGGCTCCATCTATCTGTATTTTATGCAGCCTGTAGTACTGCAGTGTGCCATTTTGGAAAAACAACCACTTGTCCTGGCTGTCTACCCATGCGTGTTCTTTCTTTTTCACTTAGGAGGAACAGTGGTTAGAATGTGATGCCAGTTGGCTGGATGTGACGCCATTTAGCATCAGTTTGAGATGGGACTGACTCTAAAGTGCAATGTTCAAGGCAGTACGTAACATCAAAGGATATAACACTCTAAGAGACACTTGCAACCTTCTCCTAATGTGTTTACAGTTTCCTATCTATAGGTATTTAGAGAGTGTTCAGAAACAGTTGCATGCTCACGTAGTGTTGTTGCATTCAATGAATCACAAACACATAGAAGATATCACCCAAAAAAGGCATTCAAGAATACTTACAGACTGCTCTACATCCCTCTTATTTAACAGTCCTTTTTGTTATGTCAAGTTTCTTTCTGAGATTCAGCTTTTGGGTTATTATACATTTCTATTTTATGAAAATGTATACTACCTAATAATTTGTTACACCTTTTGCCTGAAATGCATAATAAAATAGACCTTTACTTTATATTTACCCTTTACGTATTAAAAGTTTTGTGTCAAAAGAAAAAAAAATGGTTATCACAATAAGGTCTTTCTTTGAGCCCAAAATTCAGTCTTTGAGACAAATGTAAACTTAAATTTTATTTTTTAAAGTCAGATGGATCTCTCACAAAATCAACTATAATTGAAAAGAAAAATGGGCTTCCTTACTTTTTACCTCACTGACAATTGAGGCACTGAATAGAAGTTTTGTAAATGAACATTATTCAGTGCTACAAGAGTCAACTCAAACAGTACAGTTGCATGTTTAAAGATCCAGCATTTTGTTGCTTGCTGTTGCACAGTAAAGAAGTTCTAGATATAGCCATGTATCATAACCTTATTATAGTAGATTGTCATTGTCAGAACACTAAATTCTTGCAGTAGCCATAGCTTGCACCTGATTCAAACATTAAAGTTTGAAAGGAGACAAAAGCTACTCTCTGATTTTGATCTCGACTGATGCAACAGCAGTTTACTCAATGCAACGACCTCAGAGTTCTATTGCGAGTTGTGAAATCCAGCATTCTAGTTCTGAGTTTTGTGATAAAAATGGCAGCTGTCTTTTGCCCCACCCCCTTTCCCCTTTGTACCACCCCCATCTGGCTACAAGTAAGTTAATGGGCTTGTTTGAAATGGCTGCCTGGCAAATCAGTGTATGCTGGACAAATCAGTGTATGCTGGACTTGATTCTGACATCATGGGACTTTTTCATTGAGGAAACCCTCCAGGCAGCCATTTCAAATGAGCCCATTATCCCCTGCCTAAACTTCACTTCCCATCCCCATATCCCACCCCTTATGCTTTTAGCAGCATCTCCTCTGCATCTCCTCCTGCCCCCAAGCCACACCCAAATCTAAATCCCACCCCACTGAGGGTGTTTGAGATGGTTCACTTGGCTAACTGTCAGTGATGTATGCTGGACTAATGCTGGACTTACTTTGCATTGGGCAAAAATGTATAATGCACCATTTCATGTCCAGAATCCACTGCTTTAACCAAGTGGCAAGTCAAACACACCCACCCATCCATATGGATACACCCATCATGTATCTTCTCCCTCTTATGTAAACTCCACCCTTTTGCCTCAAGTACCTTTGTCAAAATGGATCCCCTCCTACTCCCCAAACCTCTGCCCCCCTCAAATACAGCGCAGCATCTTGAACCCATATACTCCCACTCCCCTTATAAACCTTGATCCTACCTATTCTCCGAGCAGCTTCTTGACTCTTGACAAACCCCCACTCCCCTTGTAAACCCCAACCCTACGCCCTGAGCAGCATCAACTCCCCACTGCAAAATCCCAGCCCTACCTTCCGAGCAGCTTCTTGACCACCTACAACTCCCCTTGTTAAACTGACCCTCCACTCCAAGCAGCTTCAACCCACCACTCCCCTTGTAAACCTCGGCCCTACTCTCCAAGTAACTTCTTGACCACATCCAACCCCCCACTCCCCTTGTAAACCTTGACCCTACACTCCGAGCAACTTCTTGACCACATTCAACCCCCCACTCCCCTTGCGAACCCCAACCCTACGCTCCGAGCAGCTTCTTGACCATGTATCCTGGCATGCTGTAGAGGAAGAGGCCAAGCATGAGCAGAAGCAGCATAGCCAGCACGATCTTGATGATCAGCCACTTGTAGCGATGGCAGATCAGGTAGCGGATAGCCTTCAGGGGACTCAGGAACCAGAGGAAGGTGGTGTCGGGGCGGCTGTTCCACAGAACAGGGGTGGTGGCGGTTGGAAAGAGGGAGATTGAGAAGAAGAAAAAGCTAGTGTTAGTTGTCGTTAGTAATGACATTAGTGATGAAATTATAGTATGGATATAGCATCAAGCTTGCTCAACAACAACAACAGCAAACAGTATCTTTGTCTTCTACTACATCTAAAGGCTGTGTTGATGTACATTTCATTCTGGAGAAGCGAACCAAAGATCTGACAAAGCACATATATAATAGTGGGACAGAGACACAACAGACAGAGAAGAAAGTGTGAGCGTATAGCATCCTTGAAGCTGAATGCTGATATAAGCAAGCACAGTTAACTGAGACAGTGCTTAGCTGGCCAAGTGATCCCTCCTGTTTCTGCCTCTGAAGTACAGTAGGACTAAAAGCTCTTGATATTTAGATGTGGGGTGTCAAATGGACAAGAGGGCAGGGAATGAAGCGTGGCTGAGGGGTGGACAGACATCCAGGCATCATGACCTAGAGCAATGTTCAAACAGATTGGCAAGAAGGGCAGCAATTTTTGTCATCTTTAGTTGTCTTATGCATTGCACTTATTATCAGGCATCTGGGTTCTGTGTGCTGTCAATTTTAGCTGATAGGTGGAGTTGAATCTTTACGTGCTGAATTTGAATGTGGGTTCCTCTGTCCAAACACCTAAATGTCAGCTGAATGTCTAAATTAAGCTCGTGTGAGTTTAATGATAGATTGACTGCCCCTATTGCCTGATCTGGTTGAAACATTGTCAGCCGAGAGAGACACAGGCACAGTGACAGAGGCAGGACAGGACAGCGAGTGGAGTGGTGGTAGCGCTTTGGAGAGACGGCTACCCGTGGAGTCTGCCTTCTTTCTCCCTTTCCCTCTCTCTCTCCCCTCATCTTCTTCCTCTTTATCCCTCCTCAGGCGCCGAGCATCTTCTTGACCAGATAACCGGGGATGGAGTAGAGGAAGAGTCCCAGCAGCAGAAGGAGCAGCAGCATCCCCAGCGTCTTCAGGATCAGCCAGCGGTAGTTGTGCCAGATGAAGTAACGAATAGATCTCAGGGGGTTCATGAACCACATGAGACTCGTGTCCGGCCGACTTCACCGCACGACCACCACCATGGAAGGTTGGGAAGAGGAAAGGGGAGATGGGTGGAGGAATAGGTGGAGGGGAAAAGGAAGAAAGAGAGAGAGGGGGAGAGTGGGAAACAGAGGAAGGAAGGGTGGAAAGGGGAGATGTGTTGTCGAAAGGATGAAGATGATGAGATGAGGAGAGACAAAGTGAGGGTGAGTAGGTTTACGCAAAGGAAGAGAAGGGAAAACAGCAGGACTGACTGCCCATGTTGACAGAGAAGGACAGGTTTTTGGAAACAGGAGTGTTGTTACACACAGATGTATTCGGGAACCTCAGGAGGCCGTTTGAGCTCAAGCAGTTAGGTCTTGCCAAAGGAAACACAGTTTTGACCTGATCTGTCAACTACACCCCTTGAAAAGTCATTCCTTTGCCTTGACGATGATGAAACAAGTAGCCTACTAATAGTATATGTGACAAAATATGTGTATGTGAGCCTACTGTACCACGTAAGATTGCTATTGTTAGCATTAAAACAAAAGCCGAATAGCAGTTGGCTCAGTACTTACTTGGGTTTCTCCAGAGGGTCTGGCTCATTGCGTCCAAGCCCAACGGGACTCTTCTCAGCCTCCTCAGCAGTCATCAGGTGGAGCTCTGCCTCTACTTTCCCCTGGAGGCATTAGCATACAGTACGAGTTTAGCGTAACTACCACATGTGAGATTCTCCAAATATGCATCATACTTAAAAGCATTTATATGTTGTTGTTATTATACGTCGGTTTGGTTTTACCTTTAGCTTAGCATAGGCGCTGGAAAGTAAAGTTGCCAAAGAGTTGCTATCTGGCAACAGTACATTCCAGCGCCTATGGCTAAAGCTAAAAAATTGGGGATGCCATATTAGGAAAACATATGCACTGAGACCAAAATGCTTTCACCCACATATATAACTACATGTAAGGGAGTGAATAACCAATTTTCATAAAGAGGTGAAGTATTCCTTTAAAGCATCTGTAAAATAATATTCATAAACCTAATTAATCCAAGGCTGAGACAAAAGATGTTTAATCCACATACAGAAAACCAGCTCATGATGCTCACATTCCCTTTTGAGTGGTTCTGTGTGTCACCTCACCGTTAGCGTTAGCTCGTCATTCTCATCTCGTGCCACGAAGGGCCACCAGCCCTTGACTCTCTTCTGCTTAAAGATGGAGATGGTGGGCAGGTTCTGTGCATTCAGCACCATGTCGAGGGAGCACTGCTTAGCCGTCTTTGCTCCACGTGTGAACCGGTTGAGGTCCAGCTCAATCGCACCTACAGGAAGAGAGAAACATCACATCGATTTTTAAAAACAAAATACAAAGTAACAGAACTGTGTATATGGAGCATATAGGCCTCAGCAGCAAGCATTGACCCTGTCAGTGTGAAAACATGAATGATTGATGAGTGCTATTCCTGGCCTTGGAGAGCAGATGACTCCACTGTGGAGAACACCTGCTGACTAATTGACCTGCTTGCATAGAACAAGTAAACAATCATATTCTCTCCTGTTTTTTGTTTGTTTGCTTTATTTCTTCAGAATAATATCACTATGTAAACACCACATTCTCAATATGACATTAAACACTTATAGGTCAGGGTGCAAGATGTATGTTGTTTTGACACAGAGACATGTAATAAAACATTATGAAATATAGATTGAATCAAGACCATGGGTGTTAGAGTCTAGGCTAGAAACACAGAAGGTCAACTTTCACTGTCAAATATCCCTCCTGCTGTGCTAGATTCATCAATTACAAACTGTTGTTATTATGTCATATGTCACCCTGATTAAGAGTTTTGTTCCAAAAAACTATATTAAAAAAAAAAAAAAAAAAAAAAACGTTTTAATGCATTTTCAGAAATATATTAATATATATTTTTTTGTACATTTTGATTTTTTTTAGATATATCAGTGGATCTACTTTTGGGTTGCTTTTAATCAACTGTCTCTGCTTTTACCTTATTTATTCTTACAAAGTAAAAGGAGGGAGGACTGAATGCAAAAAATAACCTCAAGCAATGGTTTTCCAGAGACAAACCGCAAGTGATCACTATTATCACTTAATGCTTGACCAAAAAGGTGACATGGCAAAGCTTAAAGGCAGTGATGTCTGTCGAAGAAGGCCCATACCCAGGAAGTCATCTGCGGAGAAGTGGTCAGCATCCCAGACCTGCATTGTCAGTCGTGCAGGAATCTTGTACTCGGTTTCGTCCCAGGAGAACATGGACTCCTTCTTGGACATGACAATCTTCTCCTCGGCCATCAGGTAGTCGAAGGGGAAGACAAAGCGCCAATTAAAGTTGCCCTCGCCGGTCAGAGAGTGGTAGTGCACATCTGTGTCCTGCTTATCCTCCTGTTGGCCCTTTAACCAGCTGCCCACGGGCCACAGCCATACCATTGAGTCAGGGACAAACACAAACCAGTTAGCACGCACACACACATACAGTACACACACACACACACACACACACACACACTCACTCACACCCTGACAACACAACAGGGAGTGCGTACTCTTCACTGTGAAGTCAAGTGGCTTTCCAAACGTTCAGGCAGAAATCTGTAATGCTATCAGTGCACAGAGGAATCTCGGTGCCTTGTGGCTTTTAATGCAGAGGCTGTGGCACTGTGGCAGGGTTGATTTGATCCTCTGGGATCCATTAAGATCCATTAGATGATGAGAACCTTCAGCATCTTGAAGATCCAGTAAAGCTATCAGTGTGGTGAAGTTTTTCAAAACCTAAACTAAACTATATGATCATAAATCATGGAATTATGCTGTACCAATTCTGAATCCCAACACTGCCTCAGCCCCGATCCCTAAATCCTAAAAGATTTATCTGGCATAAAACAGCCAATCTTAGAGCCGATTCACACCAGTTAAGCCTGGCAGTTTATTTGCAGTTTCGAGACTCTGCCTAAACCCATGGAGCCAATAAAGCCATTTTAAAAAATGCATCTTTTGTACATGCCGTCGCAATCGGGTACGTCCTAAAACAGATGTATTATATTTAACAGATACATTAAAACAAAATGTGACCCTCCAAGTAAAAACCAGTGGTCATGTGCTTCAAAGGGGTTAATGTGTTTTTGTACAATTACAGTATTTTGTACCAGTGTAAATTTCATATGGTAGTGGGATTATTGTTAGGCCTATACTTATCTTTAAAGTTACACATAGCCATGTTTCATCTTTGCTGTTAATAGCATCAAAAAATGATAAATATTTGCTAAGCAATTCTTATGATAAGTCATTATTTAAAGGTTGATTTTAAATTGGAGGGACACACCATATCATGCAATGCAAGCCTCTTGAATTAAATAAACAGTTGTTAGAATGTATAAAAACATGACCAACACTGACTGAGAATGTTATTTATCAAAGAAAAAAAAAAAGTTGCAAGCGGCATTTAGGCAAAGCAGACCTGTCGAATGATGATATCTTTCATGACCTGGATTAGTTGTGCATACAATGACCAGAGCACCCAGGTGCTACTGCTCTGACAGTAGAATATGAGAGATGAGGAGACTGTGGCATGCAGTGTTAGTCATCTTTTTAACACTGTGTCCTAACTGAACGCGATGCAACTGCATTTGTGCGTCAAAAAGAGTTCCATCACTTTGTTTTCTATTGGAATGTCCTAACTGAATGCTATGCGATGCAACGCGACTAGTCGCATTGCTACGCGACTTTTTAGTCGCGCTGTCCGTTTCTATTTCAGTTGCGCAAGTCGCGTTGCTCAGCCAAATTGAATAGAGAATCTAATCGAATAGAACGTCATATTTAACGCATCCTATGTAGACAGTGAAAGTCAATGCTACACGACAAGCCGACAGTCGCTTTCAGTTAGGACACGGTGTAACTCAGCAGAGCAGATGGGTCTTATTAGGCCAAGTGCAGTGAATGCTGAAGTGAGGTGGAAGAAAACTGACTCCCATCGATAAAAAGAGAGAAAGAGAGGCCGAGTGAGTGAGTGAGTGAGAGTGAGATAGGGAGAGAGAGAGAGAGGGAGAGAAAGAGAGTGAGGAGGAAGGGAGAAACGAAAGGGTTAACGTCTCCCACAGGTGTCATGTGTGTGTCGAATGGGAATACCCTTTTAATAATTCAGGGGGCATGGATGAACTGGATATGGCGCAAAATCTATTTGTCTCGTTGTGTCAAAAGCTCCTGGCCATTATCACGCCACTCCACTATCGCTGTCTCATCTTATCAGTCATTCTAATGTGCATCTAACGTACAGTAAGGGGCACCCAGAGACACAGTCCTTGAGGCTGAGAAACTCAGGCGTCTGGGAGGAGAGAGAGAAGTGCACATTAATAATTAGTGTTTAGGAGGACTGAGAGGTCCTTTGAGTGTAAGTCCACAGAGACTTGCACACTAATGACCAATGATGATGAGTGAAAGGCGGGCACAGAACCAGGGGAGGAGCCAACAAGACAAGACACCCCTCGCCATGGTAATCGCGTCGCCATGGCCACAGCGGCACAGATGCTCAGCGCAAAGCTATAGCTTATTTGTTTTTGTTTTTGTTTTGAGTGCGTCTTTCTGTGTTTGGGTGTAGGGTGGGTGATTGTTATCAATGAGAGTTTCAGGGGGGATCAACTTTGACATCAAAAAGAAAACCAAGTCAAAAGGCTGCCATTAGTGATAATGAGAGACCACAGGGATAAGTGGAACATTCCAGATAAAATATCTCTGTGGAAAATGGCACTCGGTTATCAAGTGTGACTTTTGTGATAACAGCTCTGAGCCTAAGTGTTTTCTCAGTTGTCAAGCAGCATATCCGTGATCAATTAGTAATAAATATGGGATAAAGATGACATGGTGTTTCTGTGATAAAGTAAAGTAAAGGATCTCTGTGATGAAGAGGGGTTTCTGTGATGGCCTAGTATCTTTACGATGGCATGGACTGTTGTTGTGATACATCTCAGTGCGGATAAGCATGCTGGCATTCTTTATTTATGCTTTCATGCAGGAGACGTTCCATATTTCAAGCTTTGTGGAGCTCCTAAGCATATAGTCATGGGGAACCTCAAGACCATACCATGTTAAGAAAATATTTGCCAGGTTAGATGACATTAAAGTATTGCTTAAGCTGGGACATCACTATCATTTAAATGGAGTCATGTCAACCAATATGATGTTACATAGTGTTGTGCGAAGGCAAAACAATCAGTATACTGATATTCCAGAGTACTTCCAATTGTAGTTTGAGCTCACCAAGTGCTGTTGGTAGGAAGAGGAATGATAAAAACAAACCTAGAACAGATTGAATAGTGAACAAGCAGCAAATGCTAACTGAATGGAGCTAAAGCAGGGGGTGACTCACTCTCTGTTTTGATTTCTACATGCCCTATTCTGTCAGTGTATGCGGCTGGTTTATCAAATTCACCTGTTCTTCCCACTGACAGTGCTTGGTGAGCTTGAACAGGCAAATGGTTGGACTAGACAAAGATCACTGAACACTGACCAGGATAGAACAGGATAGGATCCAACGTGAATAGTTCTGGGAGTGTCAAATTACAATACAATAAAAACTTCTCAATGATCTTTGTTATTAGTTCATGAGAGTGCAACTGTACTGAACAGTTGGTTTTTAAAGGGGTATTTTCCTCCCTCCCCTTGTGAAAATACAACATGAAAATTAATTGTATTTTGCACCTCTCGCTCTGATTTCACCCTCTCTGATTTCACTGATATGGTCCTGTGTGGTTTTCTGTTAGTATGCAGGCGATGATTTGAAAGTGCAGCATGATTTGAAAAGGGAAAGGGGTGGGGCAGCAACTTGAATTACTGCGTGCTGATTGGTCAGCTGGGCTCGAGCCATGCAATGGAATCATGTTTACCCCCTGACATAGATGTCAGACATCTTCTCTCCTGTCATGAAAGCATCGTCTTCTAGAACTACGTCATCAGTGTTCCAAATTATAACACGCAGCTCATAGCTAAAGAGCAGCACAGCCATGACGCAGGAGGCCAGGGAGAACACAACACAACAAACAAACAAAAAAACAAACAAACAAACAAAAAAACAACAACCAAAGAATAACAGGAGACAGAACAAGGAAAAAAAGGGACATAGAAGGACAAACACACACACACAACACAACACACACAAAAACAGAAAAACAACAGCAAAACAAAAGAAATAAAAAAAGAAAAAGATTAACACCAAACCGGCACACATTTTCGCACACACCCACCCATACCTACCCCCTGACAAATATGTCACTGGATTTTTCCCCTGTGAAGTAATCATCGTCTTCAAGAGTTACTTCGTCTGTATTCCATATAATCACCCTGAGCTCATATCTGCCAAGGAGTGGAGGGAAGGCACACGTCAGCACTAGGACACGTCGTCAACCCACTCACTCACCATCTCACTCTCACTCACTCACCCTGTAATCATATCTGAATAGAGATATGGGTAGCACTTTATAATCACCGTCCTCTATAAATGGTTATTAAATTGATTATTAACATCAGTAAGTAGTTATTCAACTGTTAATAGATAACAGTTAACAGTTAGTTAACAGTAATTAACAGATGTTTTACAGCATAGTTCGTAAGTAAGTTATGGCTAAACTAAAAAAATTGTAAAACTTAATGGAATTTGTTCATCTCATTGATTGAAACCACTAACTTTCCAATTAACATCTTACTGATGTTAATAATCTATTTAATCACCATTTAATAACCATTTATAATCTATTTAATCACCATTTAATAACCATTTATAGAAGACGCTTATTACAAAGAGCTACCGAGATATGTCAGCTCACTAAGATACATCAACTCTCTGGACAGCACTGAAACTTTTTCTAGGCTACCCAACTACTCCTCACACTAACTCAAACCGACTCACTTATTTACACCCACTCACTTAATCACTTATTCATTAACAAATTCGCACAAACTCAACCATTCACACTCACACACCTACTCCTTCCCTTGTTTCCGCTGGAAATGTTGAAAGCACTGCACGTTGTTGGAGTACGCGGAGGCCTTTACTCCACTCACTCACTCACTCACTCACTCACAGTCACACACACACACACACACACACACACACACACACACACACACACACACACACACACACACACACACACACACGTCCTTACATACTCCACTCACTCACCCCCTCCTCACTCAGGCAGCAGCTGTCTAGTCAGGACAGGACTGACCACACATTAGGACATTCTTCTGTGTCCAGACAGTCAGGCGTTCTCCACTGTCTATCTCACTCCCACTAGTCTTTAGAGAATGACTGAATCTCAATGTCCTCCCTCTGACATATTAAGCCCTCATGGCCTAAACTGATACACACTTTGACAACTTGCTGATTCAGGAAGGGTGCAACCAAACTCTCACACACTTTTGATAGTAGGACAGCCTTAAAGGAAAATACCATTTTGCATGAAATGAAAGAATTTTGAACAGCATAGACCTAACGCGAACGCAAAACACTTTACATTGAGTCAATGTAACCTCAGATCTTACTTTCGGTTTCCAACAGTCAGGTCCCATTGATTCAGTGTAAAGTGCCTGTTCACTTCTGTGTTCGGTCTGTGCTGTACCAAATTATTTTGTTCCACTCGCAAACTAGAGCATTTAGCAAGCGCTTTCAACAGGGCTATGCTTGAATTCACTCCGGTATTTTCCTTTAAATCCTCACAAACCTTGCATGAATGCACATTGAAGTCTGTGAGGATGTCAAGACTTGGCCTTTCATCATTACCACCACCAGTCAACCATATCCACAGCACCCTACCACCTTAACCCCCCTCTATGGCCTTCCGTCTGCAGCACTCACACCATTGAAGCAATATTCACACCATGTACTGCAAAATTATACTGTGTAAAACATAAAAAAAAAACATTCACTTTGTGATACGGCGTCCATATCAGTCTACAATATTTTCACTAGATGGATTAATCCAATTAATTAATACTACAGCATTTTATAACATGTCTCAAACAGACACACACACACACACACACACACACACACACACACACACACACACACACACACACACACACACACACACACACACACACACACACACACACACACACACACACACACACACACACACACACACAGGCTCCAGCATTCAGTCTAAGCATTGTCCACTCTGTCTGACAGTGGCACTTGTGGGTCAGAGTGATTAGAGTGATTTCAATCCAACAGGCATAGAATTATTCTTTTGTATCATATTATTATAGACTTGTTTAGGCAGAGCCATAGAATCATACACTAGGATCATACTATGGACTTGTTTAGGCTTACATTAAAATACGACTAAGGTCTGGCATTGCTGTGCAGACACAGATAATGATGCTATTGACACAAAAACATTGAAAAGGGACACATTTCATATGTGCAGCAAGCCTTGTTGGCCTCATTTGATTCAAATGTTTAAACTGTTAAATTATTCATTAGCTTTTTTTCATTTCTGGTTCTATTTATTCTACTATTTCAGGATTCCGTCCGGGACATGCTGGCATTTACCTCTTTGGTTTCCGTGGTGATATGTCAAGTGCAGGACTTGGTGCTGGCATATCCATTGGAAACATGTCAACCCACATCTCAAGACGACCCTACAAATGCACACACACACACACACACACACACACACACACACACACACACACACACACACACACACACACACACATTCCAAATATGCATATATCTATATCAGTGTTTCTCAAACTTTCTCAGACCGAGGACCACTTTGCCCAAAAATGTTTTTTTTCAGGCACCACCAGGCCTTACGCCCCCTCACCAAGTCACATACTGCTACCCTTTAACCAAGTCATTTATAGAGTATATACTGTATAATAAACAGTAAATTACTGGTCTGCGTCTTATGCTCAGTGAACAACTAATCTTTGGCCTTCAAATAATGACACATTCTAAATTCACATATCTTTATGGAAATCAACTCACGGACTACTTGAATAATGACACATTTTAAATTCACATATCTTTATGGTAATCAACTCACGGACCACTTGAGCTTGCTCGCGGACCACACTTTGAGAACCACTGATCTATATCCAACACAAGTAAAATATGGAGAAAGCAGCATACCTGTTCGATGCCAGGTTTGTCTGGGTTGAATAGGGGTCTGGTCTCCACGTGTTCTGGAACAAGTCTGCAGCCTACTTTGGGCATATCCTCCCAGTGTTTGAGAACCGTCAGGGCCAGAAGCTCCTCCGTCTGCTTCTTCAGGCCTGCGGAACCAAAGGAACATCAAGGGAATTTGACTGGGAATATTCTGGAATCATATCACTATCTGATGATGATCTGGAATCATATAACAAATCATATCTGAATTGGCCTCTATTGTTCTGCTTGTTAGTGTCTGTTTGTGGTACTTGAGGATTATTGAACACTGTAATGTGTTAATAAATGTATTTCTGGTGATTGAGCAATCTTGGTGGCATATTTATGAACTTAATGTATTTCACACATCTCATTCTTCCCAATGACAGCACCCAGTGAGCTTAAACAACAGGGATATGGGTTGATTTTCCTAGGGTTAGACTACCCTATCCTACCCTGATTGCCATCGACTTTCAAAGCTCTTCGAGACTTTGGTCTGACCAAGAGCCCGTATAACAAAGTTTCTCAAAACGCATGGTTGACCCGCCTCCCTGAAATGCCTCGGTTTGCTACTGGTCGATGTTAAAAAATGCTGTGCCGAAGCAAAACCAATCACACCACTCTTTCCTCTGACATATGTGATGCGAAGGGAATTGCTTGAACAAGACTGAGAGCCGTTGGAGCTGCTCAAAGTTGATTGGTTCTCGACCAAGAGGGGGCAGTTCCCCCGTCTAGGGGAATTCAGAAATCCTGCCTGATCAGCAGCTGGCCAGACCAGCGACAGCAATGCCGAAGGTGTTACGTCACTGGGAGGGCATGCCAGGCTAACCCTATCCTACCCTAAGTAGCATTCATCATCTCTTAAGAAACCAAAGTCCATTCTGTACCGTTTTCATCCTCGATTTCGGTTGGGGCAGTGAAGATGCGGCTTGCCACCTTCACTCTGCCCCCTGGGCCGTAGTGTGGCCCATCCAGCTTGCCGTCCTTGCACAGCTTGGCCAGGATCTGGGTTGGCTTCTGGGGGTCACGCCATATGTTGTAACCATGACTACAGGCGGAGAGAGAGAATGAAAGAGAGAGAGAGAGAGAGAGAGAGAGAGAGAGAGAGAGAGAGAGAGAGAGAGAGAGAGAGTCATCATCACAGCCTCTTTTTTTTAGATCGCTACGACACAAACTAAAATCATCAAAATAGCTGTCATGAAAGCTATCGTCATGACAACAGTGGGGCAAAGTGGCTTTCAGACACAGGACTTTAATCTGGGTCTTCCTTTCATCACCCCTGTATGTCAATTTATACTTTTTTCAGTGTATACTGGAAATTATACTGTACTGATAGTCTATACATACTATTTGTTTTCACATTCCCTCACACTGATTAACTGATTGTGAAGATGCTGCACATGGCAAGGTAATTACTATAGCCTTTAGCTTTGTGTGTGCGCGTGCTTGTGTGTGTTTGTATGGTGTGTTTGTATGCGTGTGTGTGTGTGTGTGTGTGTGTGTGTGTGTGTGTGTGTGTGTGTGTGTGTGTGTGTGTGAATGATCCCTCACACAGAGTAGTTGCCCGCGACGCCACACGTGGCTCTATGTTTGCTATAGTAGCGGTTTTCCAAGTCGATCTTGGTCTCTCCGATGAGGTCATCCGTGCCAACCAGATCCCAGTCATATACGGACACAGTCAGCATGGACTCCATGGGGAATGTGGCCTCTATGTCAAAGGACCTGGAGAGGGACAATAGGATAGAGAGAGCAACACGTGTGATGAAAGAAATTAGTTTCAGGGAGAATAAAAGCACCTTATTTTATAAAGACCAACTTACTTACAAGCTAAGGATTCAGCTTATTGCCCATGTTGTAACTGTAGCTCTCCCTGTCGTAAGGTCTAGTTTTATACCAGCCTCAAATTCAAGATGACAAAATGTCGCAACACGTTTCATACGTCATCCATAGGGATGAATGGGAACATTTCAAAGGTTGTGACTTCTGAACTTGGCCCAATTCAATAATTTTTCTGACACATGCTTGAGTTGTTTGGAGATGAAATTCTCTTTACCCTTGAAAAAAATTTCTTAGCAGCAATACAAACTCACTTTCCAAAGACAGGATTGAGTTGTTTGGAGATGTAGTTCTCCTTGTCCTTGAGCTCTGTCTTGCCCAGTTTGATGGCGATGTAGGGGTCAGCTTTGCCATTGATGTCTGCAGGATGTAAATCAGTGGCCTACAGAAACAGGAACCCAGTTATACACCCACCAACAATCCTACTCTAATTCCTCAGGTCTGTTCACACCAGACACCTTGACAAAGACCACAGTGCTGAAAGGTTGGTGAATAAAGAAAGAAGAAAGACTTGAGTGGGCGCAATATTTCAGTTTATCACGCCGCAGCACCTCCATCCATGTATTCTTTTATTTGTTACTTACACCAGAAACCTTAACTAGAGAGAATACTGGAACTATAACAAGATTATAGATTCAAGTCGACGCTGACCACTGATAACAAAAATCTCTCATGCCACGTCAACGAATATTGTCTAAAATTAAACAGTTTCCAATTGGCCGTCATTTTTCATCATTCTCAAAATCTTAATTATGCCGTTACTCATATTGCTGTTATAGTTTTTGGTGAGGACTTTATCATTCACAATGCGATCAATAATCTTTCTTTGTGTGAATAGGCCTTTAGACCCAGTTTCCCCATAGATTACACAACACAAAATGTAAACATAAACATAAAACACAGTGCTGTTGATAAACTCCTTTATATCAACCAGTCATACCTAGACACTGTAACACAGACAAGAGTATGCATGACAATATGATACAACATCATTATACAGAATATCATATTCTAAATGTATCTAATGTATATCACTATACACATTTATACTAAATCCTATCCACTAAATCCTAAAGGTAGCTCCAGACCAAAGATCCGCGACGAGACGGGCTGCGATGTTCTATAAACCTGGACGTTCTAAAACTCTGAAACGGCGATTTGACATGTTAAATCTTTTGCAACGGCTTGCAACTGCTTGCAACAACCTGCGACGATTCATTCACACCGCCGCAACTACGTTCTAAAACCATTTTGTCTCGTCGCGGATCTTCAGTCTGAATTGCCCTTAAGACTGAAAATGAGTTGATGTCATCTTACCCGGACCACGTAGACCCTGACCAGCACATTGATGGGGTCGTTGTGAGGGATGTTCTGGAACATGCCCATGTTGGGGTCAGAGCCGGTCTCTCTGGAGAACTCCTCCGTCAAGGGCAGCTTGTACAAGCACATTGACCCCTATGTGAAAAGGTCACAATAGGTCACTTTTACTGAACTATGGAAGTCAAATAGCCTAGACTCTAGACGTACCCCTAGTGGTAGCAAATTTGAATTTGCACAGAGGTACGTCTAGAGGCCACTGATAGAAACCCGTTTTAGCCTTCCTCTGGAGGCGGATAACCAATCACAGCGCGGTATGTGTACAGGAAATCGTAAGGCGGGCTTTGTACGATGACGACAGCCCTGCTCAAACCAGAGCGGAATCGTCTTTGGCTTTAGTTTTGGACGAATTGCACTTGTCATTTTCTTTGAAAGTGAAACAAGAAAGTGCACTGAAGTTTTCGTTCTGAAAAAGATGTCTTTGCCGTGTTACCGACGGGCTACGGGAAAAGTTTGATATACCAGCTGGTACCACTGGCCGGAACGCTAGCCTATTACGTGGAGAGGCAGTTTGAAAGACAATGCAATCACCCGCCCCTCCATTGAGGTACAGTCTATCAGTGGTCTTCAGACTATACATTCTTATGATATAGTCTGACGTGTCAGGCTAGAAGTCAAAGCACAGGTTAAAAAAAAAAAGAGTTGAAACACTGGTAGATCCACAGAGGACAGTGTTCCCATGTAGTCTTGCATTCCATTTTTTCCATAAACAGATAGATTATTTCTTAGACAAAAGTATATTTCAGTAATTACATGGCTTACATTTTGCTGAATGTCTTTCTGTTTCCGCATTCTGTTTTGTGGATTTTCGTTTGACAGTATGTAGTTCAGCTTATTATTATTATATTTCAGTGCAGTGATCTCAATGTAATTGGTCACTAATATGATTCTTGTTTTTTTAATGCATTTTTCTGATTGGATAATCATATTTTTATGAGCCATGTTCTACTCTCGTAGATTCAATCTGAGGTCTGACTGATTAGTTTGAGACGCTGTCATACCTTGAACCTGCCCACAATCCTATCATCATCGCCCAGGTGGTGTTCGTCATCGTCTCCCGCTTTGCCCCGGTACAAGTTGAAGGTGTGGAGCCAGTCCTCAAAGTTATTGAACTCACACTCCAGCTCCTTGTTATACGCCTGGACAAGCACAGCAACACCAGAGGCCGATCAATATGACCTTTATTCACACAAAAGGAGTCCATCACACAGAAACCGATTGATCTCTTTCATCATTGGGATCAAATGCTTTCAAAAACTCCCCGTAGCAATCACAGTTTCAACCAGGTAATAAAAAAGATAAAGAATACAAAAGATGACAAGACTAAAGGTATGTTCATATGTCCAAACTAAAAATATGCTCATAAACTACCGGTACCTACAGTATAGATCTCCTTAGGCAAATAAAAGCCATGGACCTGATAGTAAAGGCATATAGAAAACCCTACTTATAAAAGCACCCAACAACACCCTACGCAAGGACATCTCTAAGAGAGCGTTGAAGGGGCTACTGTATGTAGTATTGTCTTTAGGTTAAAATAGACGACAATGACCAGTAAGAATCAAGAGCAGGGGGTAAGTCAACTATCACTGGGGCTGCTCTCCTGTCATGGTTTACAGTAAATACAATGCAAATGGATGCAAAGTTGTGCGCAAGAACAAGACAACAGCAACAGAAATTTGAATAAAAGAAAAACAGCATACCAGATCTTATCTGCGTGGGGAAAAAAGAGAAGAAGCATGGCGTAAGTTTAGTGTAATTCAGGCATAGCCATGTTGTACGAGCCTGCTGACTGGACTTCCATAGCGAGTGGAATGAAAGAATTTGGAACAACATAAACTGAACACGAACGCAAAAGCGAACACGCAGTTAACATTGAGTCAACGCACCATACTGATCTTGCTTTCGGTTTCAAATCTAGTATGGTCCGTTGCTTCAGTGTTTGCGTTCGGCCTTTGTTGTTCCAAATTCTATCATTCCACTCGCTATGAAGTGCAGTCAGCTTGCACGTCCAACAGGGCTATGCTTGAATTACGCCGAACTTTAACTTGAAGTAAAAGATGTTAAAAGACTGAGCGCTAACTGACCATCAGCTCGTCCACTCTGGGCTTGGGGGGCCTCTTGTCCTGGGCCTCGGCCAACTGATTCTTCTTCTTGTCCTTGGAGCTCTTGCCCTTGTCCTTAGCCTTCTCCTTGAACTTGGAGCCTTTCACAGGAGAGTCATCCACTTTCAGCTCTGAGGGGTGAGGTCAGGGTACCACCCCAGGGGTGGAGGTGGGGGTGGGGGTGAGAGTGAAGGTGGAGGTGGGATGGGATG
>JAODXP020000025.1:16494355-16501855 GCA_027497455.2 Sardinella longiceps
ACACACACACACACACACACAGAAACACACACATTGCGGTTTCATTTGTGTTGTAACCTCTAAATTGAGGGCACATAGCCTATCTGTTGTAGCAGTGAGTGACCCTGCAGGTCTCTCCATTCTCCAGCCCTGAGTTTCCTCACCTCAATCCGGTAGCGGCTGAGTATTGGCCGGATCCCCATAGGAACGGGCAGAATGGGCCCGCGGTCGGAATCTGTCGGCCCATCTATCGGGGGTAAGCTTGATTTCCCTGCTGGACCCACCTGGTTGAAGTTAAGGCATTACAATCATAAACCCATCACCCTGAAAGGCATTCCAATCATAAACAGTAACCTTATTATCCTGAAACATAACCTATAGCCTAAAGCCCAGAGATTCAGAATTACACTTCAAGCAATACTTTTCTAGAGGCACTAGACCAGTGTTTCTCAAACTTTTTCAGACCAAGGACCACTTTGCCCAAAAAATCTTTTTCAGGGACCACCTACCCTCGCGCCCCCTCACCAAGTTGCATGCTGCTACCCCTTTGACCAAATCAATAGGCATTTCTAAATTGGCATTTATGGCTACTTCAAATTCAGATAGCTTTAAAATTTTAATGTAAATTACAGGCCTGCTAGTATTCATTGAACCACTCATCATTGGCTTTAAAATAATGTTAGTGAGAAACAGATTAAATATTTTTTGGAAATCCTCTCGCGGACCACTTGAGCTTGCTCGCGGACCACTCTTTGAGAACCACTGCACTAGACATACCTGTATGTCTTTAGTGACATTAGTTAGTGGCTCTTTGTCTTTTATTGGAGATAAGGATGTTAATGTTGTTAAAGTTTTTAAAGATGTAAAGTTGTTAAAGTGAACTGATGATGTATAGTATAGAGACAGTTGGAGCATCAGAAGAGAAGAGAGTCTACAGAGATAACCACTACAGAGACAAACACACTGTATCAGAGGAGATGGGACTCGAAAGAGAAAGGCTGAACCCAACCCAAAGACACACTGGCTCTGACGCTCTGCAGGACTTTCAGTTGGTTCAGTTACCGGACCTGTGCAATACTGGTTCTTAGCATTTCAGCTCAAGTCTGGGATAGATTTGTGCAGACCTGTTGGCAGGTTTGGACCACATATGTACCCTGGGATATGTGATCACATATGTAATCTACACTTGTAATAAACCCAGTTCTGTGCTGGAACTATCTAGGCTTGACCCAGATGAAGTTCAAGCCAAGACCAGATCTAGTTAAGACCCGGAATGAGATTCTAGAATGCATTGTTGCTAATTTCCGGCGTTTCTGCCCAATGGCAAAATTACCAAGTCTACGACGACAAACATTTGTAACAACGTTGTCTAGAAACTGATTCCTGGTCCCAGAACTGTTCCTGCCCAGAGCTACGTTGTCTTTGAGTGGGTGTGGAAGCAGAGAGGCGAAAGCACCACCTTGATCTGAGGAACGGCAAAGTTATGTACGGCGATGAGAGCCCTCCGAATCTCCTCATCATCATAGGGGACCTGGGGTCAAAGGTCACGCGCAGCCAGCAGCAAAGAATCATAGGATGATGACAGATCACATGACCAAACACAGATGGAGGGATGGAGAGAGACGGACAGACGCACAGGGAAAAAGAGATACAGACAGGAAAGAGAAAAGAGAAAGAGAGAGGATCCCTCTAATGTGTTAAATAAAGTAGCATAGCATCAGGAGAGATAAGCAGATATGACTCTATGGGGGATGCACTACTGTGTATCCTTCAGTGAGAGTGTAGAGCAGGATTCAGTTAAGCGCTAGTTTGCAAGTCAGATGATCTTCTTCACAACACATTGCAGCAGAGGCACATGTCCGACAAGCAAGTATGGCACTCACACACACACACACACACACACACACACACACACACATCACATACACACACACACACACACACACACACACACACACACACACACACACACACACACACACACACATACACACACACACACACACACACACACACACACACACACACACACACACACACACACACACACACAGAGAGAGAGCAGCTCGCACCTGCAGTAGTTCAAAGGCAGCGAGTAGCTCTCCTGCGGTGCAGTTGCCCCTGTAGATCTGGTAGTATTCCAGCTGAGGGGGGAATCGGGGCGGGCCGTAGTGCTCGTCAATCATCTTAGTCACAGGCTTAGCAAACGTCCGGCCGATGTACTCAGCTTTGCCCTGTGTTTCATTGATCAGAAAAATACATTATTGTTGCACTTCCACCAGTGGACAGCAGGGGTCAGTATACTCCCAAGAGTGAGCTGCAGGATGTTTCCTGAAGAGAAGTAAGTCAGGCTAAAATGAAAATACTGTATCTTAATTTAATTGGCATTTAATCTAATTTAATTTACAAGCATTATTTTCACATCAACACACGGCAAACTAATTAAACTTTAATGTTACATTCTAGAGTTAATGGGTCTCCTCCTTGTGAATTAGTCTGCAAAAGAGACTGTGGGAGTCTGTTCACTCTGTTTGATATTATTAAGTGCATTAGTCAGGACCAAGGAGCCAAGAACTAGCTCTGCAAAAATGAAAGTCAGACATGTACATTACAGAAGCTGATACTTTGTTGATGCTACTGCATTCTGTTTATGAAAATGACTGTAAGCTAATATCTATGTAAGGTATACAACTACTATGACCCACAGCAATGTTGATGTGATCAACACTACTATTTATATACTACTATTAACTATTATTTAACAGTGATGCAACCATAGCCAGTTTGTAGTGATGCAGCTAGTGTAGCACCAGTTAGCATCGCCAAATGAGAAGAGAAAAAAGAGACATTAGACATTAACAATAAACAGCATTCTTTCAGACAATTCTTGCACTGCACACACAAGTTTATTTCTACAGCCATCTCTCTCACTCACACACATACACGCACAGTCTTGCTGACTATAAGTAGACAAAGGAAAAAAAAAAAAAAACACACACACACACGCATCTAGGAAAATCTAAGACTAATACACACGCACACACACAATGCCCTAAGGCACAACCCATCTACTACTACTGGTGTTGAGAGGCAGTAATACTTATCGGCATCCCCACCCTTTAAGGGTTTAAACAGGAACAAACACACACAGGCAGGACAATGAGACCCACATCAACACACTCCAGCCAATCTGCAGCATTAATGACCCAGACAGGAAGTGGCAAAAACAGGGAGGCACTGACTTCCCCTTCCTGTTGTTATTAAAGTATTATGGGATGTCTTGAGATGTGAGACAGGGATGGAATGGAATCTTACCACCGTGTCCTGGTCGTAGAGTTCTATGACTATGATGGGGGGGTCGTCACGGAGCTCGCTGGCCTCGCCGTAGAGCTCGACGTTGTCAAACACAAGCAGCTGATCCCACGTGGGGCACAGAGTCTCTGTCAGCACCTACACACACACACACACACACACACACACACACACACACACACACACACACACACACACAAACTTTAATACTTGCAGACACTTACATACAAATACAATTAATGCTCACCCAGAAAAAGCTTCCTATTGTTCCCATATCACTCAACTTACACGCATCACCCTAGCCACAATGTCTCTCTGACACATGCACACTCTGCCCTGTTTCTCTTACACATATGACACTCTCACACACTTACACACTGTCACAGCACACACTCACACACACACACACACACACACACACAGACACACACACACACACACACACACACACACACACACTCACACACAGTTCTGGGCTCACCTCTGTAACTTGGCTGCAGGTGGAGAAGAAGACTCTGGCAAAGGGGTCGGAGAGGCCGCTGCTATCGGCAGCAAACAGACTGCGGGCCTGATACATGTGGGCTCTCAGCTGGAACACCTGCTTCACTGCAGTGCACACACACACACACACACACACACACACACACACACACACACACACACACACACAGGTTGTTGAAATAGGGGTGAGATACAGACATAGACGTACAAAAGAGAAGTACAGACTAAAGCAAACTGTTGAACACTAACTGAGGTGCATACTTACTATTGCGTACTACACATCTGGAGTACATATATGTTATGTACTAAGCACTGGAAGTTTACACATACTGTTATGGATCAGGTAGTTGAAGTGCAGGTTAACTATTGTGCAGTTGGCATGTGAAGTGGATACTTACTGTTGTAAAATATGCAGTTGAAGTGCATACTCACCAGTGTACTAGGCATCTGAAGTACATACATGCATACTGCATACTGTTGTGGATCAGGCAGTTGAAGTGCATGTTTACTCATGTGCAGTGGGCATGTGAAGTGCATACTTACTGCTGTAGACCAGGCTGATAGGGGGCACGGACTGCAGGCCAGTGGTCTTGGCCGCTTTGATCTCCTCAAAGCCGTTGGGCAGGCCACTGAGGAAGTCCTTCCTCTGCTTGTTCAGCCCCAGCCACAGATACATCTCCAGCTTGGCCTGCACCGTCCAGCCCGCAGGACCAAAGCCTTTCTTACCAGGCAGCTGGAGCACAAACACATACACAAACAAACAAACAAACAAACAAACAGACATAAATAAATAAAACATTTAATTGCAAAATTAAAAATACAAATGCACAAATGCCTCCAGTTTAGCTAGCCCTCACTCTTAAGCCCTTTGTCTCTCTCTCTCTCTCTCTCTCTCTCACACACACACACACACACACACACACACACACACACACACACACACACACACACACACACACACACACACAAACGATACCATTGAAATTTTTACAACTGTGTCCAGAAGCAAACTGGCATACACTGGCAATTATTTCCCTTTACCCAGAGGCAACATGACCCACTTCACCATCATCTCAGACCTGGCCTTGCCTAGCATGCCCCACTCACCACAGCATACAGTAGCAAACTGAGAGGGGCATAAATGAAGGCTGAAAGACACAGATCTCATTTCAGATGCTAGAACAACAGGAGGAAAAGAGGAGGCCAGAGGCCAAGTGTGGAGACTGTGGAACAGACACTGCCTGAGAGAGCCAGCAGAGAGATGCGAGCGCTACTCCTGTGCGAGCAGAGAGAGAGAGAGAGAGAGAGAGAGAGAGAGAGAACCTCTAAGGAAGCAAACATCTCCAGGTTTGCACTCTACTCCTGTGCGGCCAGAGAGAGAGAGAGAGAGAGAGAGAGAGAGAGAGAGAGAGAGAGAGAGAGAGAGAGAGAGAGTATTGAGGGGAAATGGAGAGGCTTTGCCCTAATGGCGGTGGAAGAGACTGAGACTGAGACAGTGGTGTGAACACTCTCCAGACTTGCCCTGAGGGAGAAGGGCAGATTGAGACACAATGGGAGATCATCACACACATCACGCTCTGGGCGGACTGGCAGAGAGAGAGTGTGAGTGTGTGCCAGGTACAGTATGCCTGAGGTAGGGTCACTGGGAGATGAGTGTGTGTGCCAGGTAGAGTGTGTCCTGAGACAGGGGTCATTGGGACATGGCTGTACACTCCTAGGCAAAAAATGAGGCAAACAATTCTATTTGACTGTTTTATTATGATAAAAATGTGATTAGTTACAATACTACTGCAACTCCCCAAAAATCATCAAAAAATCTTACAACAAAAATTGAAGAAATTATCACTGTTTGGAAAAAAAACATAAGATTATATTTCCCCCATGACCTGAGTGGATTAGGGAAACAGTGTGAAATTGAGTGTAACAGACTTGCCCTGAGGAAGACAGTCTTGACTTTGCCGCAGTCCTTGCCCGTCTCTTCGTCCACGATGGAGTAGAGGATGTCTTTGGAGGGCACCCGGGCGTACGCCACTCGCTTGTTGTTACTCATCATCCAGATGAACACATCGGGGATGCTGTGCTGGGGCTGAAGACCAAGAGACATGGCAGCATCATACTAAATGATTATACATATAATTACACATATAGAATTAATAAACAAACTGTAACAACAATATCATGTTATAACAACATCCCCCAAGGTCACTTTACGAATAAAAATATACAAATAGAATAAAATATTAAAAGAACAGTAAAAACAAAATTTCAAAGCCAAGTCATTGCACTATGTTTAAAGATGTGTTTACTTGCCACCATTGGCACTATAGATGCATGAGGCGCCATGTGATGTCAGTGAATGTCCGCAACAAAAAGTTCCATTACTTTGTTAACTCCTAACTAGATGTAATATGACAGTGCTGTGCAACATGATGAAATTTTGATCAAAAATTTTGTCAGACAGACTGTTTAGTTTTTGTCTTCAATGCTCATACTGTTCTGCTGTTCTGGAATATGATGCAACAGAATGGCAGACTTCAAGTATGATACTTGACTTCCAAGCAGATTCAAAATTCATTGCTATGCAACAGTCGAACCCACTCATGGTGTCAGGACACTGTTTTTAGCACTACCATTTTTGAAAACATAAACTATACTGTCAAATAGAAACAATACTTTGCATGGCTGCTCTCCTGGTATGCTTGCAGTCTGACCCTCACCGCTATTAGAAAATTGCATTTTATAATTCACTATTTGCTCATTTCTATCTACCATTATATTTACAATTTTCTCCCATTAATTTTTGAAAACATAAACTAGACTGTCAAATAGAAACGATACTTTGCATGGCTGCTCTCCTGGTATGCTTGCAGTCTGACCCCCGTACAGCTATCGGAAAATTGCATTTTATAATTCACTATTTGCTCATTTCTATCTACCATTATTATTACCTCTGCCAAGGAGCTTATGTCTTCACCGGCGTATGTGTGTCTGTGTGTCTGTCTGTGTACAACATAACTCGAAAAGTTTTCGGACAACGTGTGTATTGGGACAAGTAAGAACTGATTCGATTTTGGTGGCAATCGGTGATCCAGAACACCATCTGTGACCACAGATCTTGGCGGAGGTCTGCGCTGTCTGAGCGCTTTTCTAGTATCCAATTTTCTCCCATTAATATCTGGCCTTATAAAATATGCTTAGTGCACGGAGGTACTGTAGAATATTGATATTCCCTCCACATTAAGCAGCTGCCTTCATCAGCATGCACAGTTCCACGTGAATGACTAGAGGCAACGGAACAGCAAACAACATATTACATTTCCCTACAAGTTCTTTCATGTTCAGAGAAGCAAAAAACAAACAAACAGACAAACAAGCAAATAGACTAAATAAACAACTGAACAAATATTAGCTGGAGGAAAAACAAGAAAGAAAACATATTAGTAAACCTAATATTTCGGATTTTGATCTGTCTGCATGAATATATTTATTTTTGTTTAGATATATCACTACATAACTTTAACTTCACAGCTATATGGTAAGCTATAGCTCCCATGTGGCATGTGAACAGTCTGAGAACAGCTCATGCAGAAAGCAGCTAACAAGATTACAATGTGTTGGACTGGATACAAGTACACACACACACACACACACACACACACACACACACACACACACACACACACACACACACACACACACACAGACTCT
>JAODXP020000025.1:16506855-16509355 GCA_027497455.2 Sardinella longiceps
TTCTTGACTTCATCTGAGATACAGTTTCTCTTCTCTCCCTCTGCGACAACCATGGCGGCTACACAGGACTTACCAATAACATCAGTCACCTTAGCAAGTCAGCAGATATAAAATGCTGTAACTTGTGTGTGTGCGTGTGTGTGTGTGTGTGTGTGTGTGTGTGTGTGTGTGTGTGTGTGTAAGAGAGAGAGAGGAGATTTAGCATATCTATCCTCTCAACACCCTATCTCTCTGCTTGGGCGTGTTGTAATCTAGGCCTCTCTCACCACTCTAGGGAAGAGAACTCTGAGGACATTGCTCTTGACAAATCACGTCGCACACACACGCGCAGTCGCGCACGCACGCACGCACGCAGTCGCGCACACACACACACACACACACACACACACACACACACACGATCACCCAGAGACACAGATCTCTCTACACACAGAGTAACACATCTCTCTATATACAGACCGAGTGATGCGTACATATATCTCTTTAAACACGCAAAGCAACACACATCTCTATCACATACAGTGCATACACACACGCAAACACCTCCTAGTTCAAAATGAATCTGATTTTTTCCCCTTAATTCAATCTGAAACTGTATGTATTATTTTGAAACGTAATCTGGCTAAATCTCTATGAAATCCACAGTCCACATATTCCCATTCAATTGTCACAATCTAATTTCAATTCTCACAGTTCAATTCCAGTTTGGGCTACTTTTTGACTCATAGTGTAGAAAATTGGATTGCGAAATTAAATTGAAGAGTGAGAATTGCACTTGAATTGTGAGAACTGAAAGTGGGTATATGGACTGAGAGCACAATTGACAGAGAAATTCATTGAGATTCAGCCTAATTAGATTTTAAAATGTTGCATTTTGAAGTGAAAATACAGCTCCATAGCTGAGAGGTGAGACCTGGAAAACAGGTGTATGTGTGTGTGTGTGTGTGTGTGTGTGTGTGTGTGTGTGTGGTATGAGAGAATTGTGATTAAACGGGAGAAGACACACTGGAGAGGAGGCAGAGGGATGCTGGAGGTGTATGTGTGTGTGTGTGTGTGTGTGTGTGTGTGTGTGTGTGTGTGTGTGACAGAGTGTGTATGTGTGTGTGAGTTGTGGAGGTGTCACCTGAATACTGAATTCCCTATACACACTCACACAGGCTCACACAAAAACACACACAGACAACAAGCCACTGATGCAACCCATGCACAACACAAAAGCCACTGTGGACCCATTCTTTTTTTTACTGCCCATCGTTTCTCTCACTCTCTCTTTCTCTCTATCTCTCTCTCTCTCTCACACACACACTCTGTCTTTCATCCTATCTCTCATTCTCTCCCCCTTTTCCTTTTCTTTATCATCTCCCTTTCCCTTCCTCTCTCTCTCTACCTCCATCACTCCATATATATGCCACCACTTCCCCTTCTCATCTGTGTGTTCTCTCTCTCTCTTTCTCTCTCTCTCTCTCTCTCTCTTTCTCTCTCACTCCCTCCCTACCTTCCTCCCTCCCTCTCTCTTCTTCTGGCGCTTTTGTCTGAGAGTGGGCACCCAACCAGGAACTGCGTGGGACTCTCGAAACGATAGTGCAAAAATAAAAAGATCAAAGCGCTATGCTAATAAAGATGTGAACCCAGACTTCAGATGAGCAACTGTCATTATCCATTTGCCCGCTCCGTTAAGCCTGAACAAATCTAAGGCTGGGAGATAACAGATGAAGTACTCGGCTGTGATCATGAAAGCCCGCTAGCCCACTGAAGTCTGTCTGTGAGAGTCAATTAATTTCATAGAACCGGAATTAGAAGGATGGACTTTTATCCCATTGACAATGATTCTATGGTGCTCTGTGTAGCACATGTTGCACTACTGTAAGTGCCTTTGTGACAGCCAACTGTGTACTTGGTTGTGTCTTGGCTGCTGGTTAGCTACCTCTAGCACAAGGGATTTAATATATTTTTTTGTGCATGTCTGAAATCAAAATGAAATGCATGAGGCATAGAACAGATATTACTAAAACTGTTCTGTGAGCTCATTGGTGTAACTTCTGTTCTCAGAAAGTAGTGATTTTTGTCTTACCTTCCACATCTGAAATTAGCTAACATGTTCTGGTGGATTATAAAGCTCTACATCTAGAATCTGCAGTGTTCTTTATTTGTTTTCATAAATCTCAAACAAGAGGTTTTCTTCATTTTGTGTGTCAGCTTCTTTGTCTAGTCTGGAGGGCGCTATATTTTGTGTGTCAGCTTTCTCTTTGGGCTTACAGAGAGAAGAGGCCCATAACTGTGTGTACTGTATGTGTGTGTGTGTGTGTGTGTGTGTGTGTCTGCGTGTAAGTGGTTATGTGTATGTGTGTGTGTGTGTGTGTGTGTGTGTGTCTGTGTGTGTGTGTGTGTGTGTGTGTGTGTGTGTGTGTATGCACGCGCGCTTGTACGTCATGGTCCCCAGGAGACAGGAGAGAATGGGATGTCTGAGAATAATCCAGCTGAGCTTGGGCCGTTTGTCTGG
>JAODXP020000025.1:16511855-16516855 GCA_027497455.2 Sardinella longiceps
ACACACACACACACGCACGCGTGCGCCACACCGCAGGCTGTACACAAGACAGTGTAACTGCATCTGAGTGTGAAATTAAATCTCCAGACGGGAAGTTTAATCAATACAACAATTACGCCCTTTGATGTCTCTAGTTTCACAGCGGGCCAGTCGGGTCAGGTTGGGGAATCACTGAGCAGCAACACACACACACACACACACACACACACACACACACACACACACACACACACACACACACACACACACACACACACACACACAAATCACACGGCCAAACTTAAACAAAAATATATGGGTAGAAATCTTTACCCTTGTCTCCATCGTTAGCGATCTTACGCAGGTCAATGAAATGTGTTCCTATGGCCACATCGTTGACTTTGTCAGAATCTCGAATCTGGACTTTGATGCGTTTGCAGAGGGGTGGGAACATTTCTGTGAAGATGATCTGCTCATTCCAGATAGGCTCATAGCTGCTCTTCTGAACCGAGGTCTTTCCCTACAAATGCAAAAACACATGGCAGATGCATACAGAAATGGATCATTTAATCCATCATAAAATCATCCCACTCAAGAGCATATTGCTACAGGTGAAAAAGCTATGCTCTACAAGTTATGCAGTAGGCCGTGTATCATTTGGTGTTTAGCTATTTCTGTTACTCCGGCTGCATTTGGGTTGGTTGAAAGTGTCAGATTGTCGTAGGTTGTTTCTAAATGTAGTGTCCTGTACATCTTGTGTCCCGGACAGTCACACTAGCAGTACAGTGCAATTAATGCCTAACAGCCTCTTGGATAACTGGTAGCAATTAATGACAGTTTCAAGTGCAGCTCTCTCTAAGCATGGTCCCATCCCAAATACTGTAACATGCTAAGGTGAGGTTTAGATGCCCTATGCCCTACGCCCTATGCATGCTGAATACTGCTGGATCTGGCAACGCACCTTCTGCCCTGCAAACTGCACTTGGACGTAGGGATCAACAAGGTCCCGGTTCTCCCCGATGAAGGCCTTCTTGACGTTGGCCATGATGCTGGTGTTCATCTTGGGCAGGCCCTCAGCACGGAAGATCCTCACGTGGAACCGGGCCCACATGCGCTCCGAGGGAACCCCCTCTGGCAGGAGCAGGTTCCTGAGCGGACCGTCAAGAACAACAACAAAGTGCATTTATACAGGGCTTTTCAAGGGACCCAAAGCACTTTAATAGTGAAGGAGAACCTCACTAGACACTATAGAGGTTTAGCTGATAAAGGTGTGCTGCCATTAGTAATGCACAGGATGGGGCTAAGAGGTTTACACCCTTTAATATACTGTGTATTACAGCATTAATAATGTACCATTATGTTACTATTATTTCACCTTTAAGATGCAGGTGCCACAACTGTCTGAGCTATAGTCTGAGCTATAACTGACTATTGAAGATGAGAGAATAGTTCATTCATTTAATTTATAGTCTGAGCTATAACTATAATTTATAGTCTGAGCTATATCTGACTATGGAAGATGAGAGAATAGTTCATTAATTTATGATCAATATTCATAAATTTCTTTTCTTCCTCATTGCACATTAAATGACATTCACATTCATCTCACTGATTGATTGATTGATTCATTCATTCATTTATTTTATGATTGGTTTATGGTTGGTTGATTAGTTTATCGACTGATAAGCTTATTGGCTGATTGAGCGACTTACCCTTCGATGTCATCCTCATCTGTCTCATTGGCCTTATGGGGGGTCTTGATGTTATCCCCTTTCGAAACCACAGCGATGTCACACTTCACGTAACCTTTGCACCCCGTGGTGATGTCATCAGGGTCAGACAGCATGGCCCACCGATGGTAAAACTGGTGCTCTGCATTTTAAACCACCCAATCAGCAAAACTGTCAACTAATCAACTAAAGATTATAATTAATATAATCTAATCTAATTGTTACTAATAAAAAACAATTCTAAAAAAAAAAAAAATATGCAGCCACTATTTCCCTTTGCCATGTTACTGTAAAATTCTGTTTTCTGTACAATATTTTCTGTTCTCTGTCACATTGTTGATGTTATTTCCATGCCAACCCACCAGGCTGAGAGTAAACTGTGCCAACGTCCATCTTGAAGGTTCCCACCAGAGTGCCACTGCGGAGGAGGTTCTTGGAGTGGATCACCTATGGGTGGGTGGAGGGTTGGCACAGCAGATGGACATGTAGACCATGCATAATCTCTAGTGTGTGTATACACAGAAAGTGATGGGAGTCCGAGTGTGGTTTGGTGTTGTCTGTAGTGTTTTTTTAAATAGCCTACACATTGAATTAAGTTAAAGGTTCAGTGGTGTGTGTGTGTGTGTGTGTGTGTGTGTGTGTGTGTGTGTGTGTGTGTGTGTGTGTGTGTGTGTGTGTGTGTGTGTGTGTGTACTGCACATAGAATAATATTTCAACTCACTGAGATCTTTATAATCTTGTCAAACATCACATCCGGGGGCACGTGGAAGTCAAAGACAAAATACTGCAACAGAGAGGAGACAATTATAATTACACCTCCTCACTACTCACCACTACCATAACGGATACACTTTGACTGTCCTATTTTATCCAGAATGTCTAGCACATAAAAACACCTTTCATCTACAGACATGCTGCAGTGTGCTGCCTCTGGGCAGTCAACCTGCACTCCTTCATTTCAGCTTGAAAACAGACAGAATGATGTAAATGATGAGGTGAGATGGACAGTGATAGAGGGATAGAAGAGAGAGAGAGAGAGAGAGAGAGAGAGAGAATAGCAGGTTGAGTTGAGGATGAGTGGAGGATGAAAGACTGAAAAAGGACAGAAAAAGAAAAACAATATGAAGAAACCCAACAGAAGAAGAGAAGAGAGAGGTGTAGGAAAGCAGATGTATTTTAATTGCCTTTCCAATGGGCACCCTGAGGACACAGAACCAAAACCTGAAGAAAGCAAGAGCAAAACAAAAGGGATAAAACAGAGGACTTGGCATCTGTGGGGGTTTTCTTTCTCTTTGGGATGTCAATCAAATTCTCTCTAACGACTCTCCATGGAGACATTCCAGAGATGAGAGCTAGCCAATCAGAGGCCCCCATCAGATCTCCACAGTTCATCGACTGGGGCTGCAGTTTCCTGAGGGATCACCCAGACTTACCCTGACAAATAGGGCAGCTTGATCAATGGCCGCCATATTGGCTCTGTTGTGTCTCCTGGGATAACACAGCTTGTTCCTGACAAACAATGCAGTCTGATCAAGAGCTGCCATTTTGGATCTGTTGTTACCACAGGGATCAACAGCCTGACCTTGACAGATGAAGCAGTTTGATCTTACGCCATTTTGGCTTGGGAATTTCCTGAGGGGAATAGGCCAACTTCCTCCAGATTAATGGTTTGGCTCGATCGGTTTAATTGAGGTCATCACACTACACACTTAGCTCAGCTCTGTGTGTGTGTGTGTGTGTGTGTGTGTGTGTGTGTGTGTGTGTGTGTGTGTGTGTGTGTGTGTGTGTGTGTGTGTGTGTGTGTGTGTGTTTGGGTGTCAGTGGGGAGCTGTTACCCACTCACTCCACACATTAGGCAACAGGCCAGCCCATTAACACTGACAATAGTGAAGAGGAGATCTACTCACTCACTTCAACAGCAGAGACATTGAGGAGATGAGCTCTGATGAACTAAGTGCAGTGGGAACAGCAGGCCATCAAACTAAAGAGGCAGGGAAATTCAATAGGCCGGGAAGAGAATGAGATAGGAAATGATATTGCTCTACAAGTTTGGAATGAGTTCTATTAGTTTGGAAAGAAAGAGTTTGGAGTGGGTTCTACTGTACTATAACCTCATGCTGGAGACATTTAGTGTCCTCTCACCTCATAGCAGTGATAGAGAGTGGAGAACCATGGGGTATGAATGGAAATGGACCCAAATCTGGGTCCCCATAGGTCCTGTACCTGCCCATTTATGGTTCAGTTGCCATAGCCAAAACGTCATCTTATTGTATGGAGGAGATTTAGAGGACCCCATGATAACGCCATTTGAGGTAATCAACTCATAGCAGTGAGAGTGGAGAGCCATGTGGTGACATTGGAAATGGGCCAAAAATGGGCCCCATAGGTCCTGTACCTGCCCATTTCTGGCTCAGGTGCTGTAGCCAGCTGCACCTTATGCCTCTCCTTGCAGAAGTGGGAGTGATTAGCTAGATCAGTTATCCTGTACAAGGGGCAGTGTCGGAGGTCAACTAGTGGCCATTAGGGATCTCACCTTGCTCTGGTACTGGTAATTGGCTTCCTCACCTTGTCGTAGGGGTCACTGTTCAGCTCAACCGATCAGACCCAGTAAAAATGACCAGTCAATCTTGGTTTACATGGGAACTATGCAACTATTTTTAGCTTAACTTTACCTCAACATAAAAGGCCATTGTGTCTATTAATAAACCTTTATAGTTTGACTGGTGGAAGTCTGATTGTGACTAGTGCATCTGGTCGGAGATCGTGAAAATGCAAGTTCTGTGCCGCATCTGCTGGCCATATCTGTAGGGGTCTCACCATGCTGTAGTATGAGTAATTAACAAGTTTACCTCGTTATAGTAGGGACAGTTGGTGGACTCCTTCATGGACGTGTACTTCTTGTCGTCTCCGATCTCGACACACACCACGGGGTCCATGTTCAACCCCACCAGCTGACGAGCCTCAATCACTGTCACACTGATCTGGGGGAGGAAACATGAGATTGGAGAAAAGATATAAGAGATGTAAGCATGACATGTAAAGACATGTAAACATGACCAAGCACTAGTAAATAAGATAAACAAGAAGTAAGCCAAGTAAAAGGTAAACCTAATTGAAAAAATAAATAAATAAATAAATAAATAAATAAAATCTCTAGAAATTTTAGATATCACACAAAATCCTGACCCTCTCTCACCCACCTACCCATAATGCTACTGGGTCACTTAGTCCTGTGTTAGAGACAGCACTCCTGGGTACATCTACAGGCCTAGTAGCCATCAAGTGTAGTTT
>JAODXP020000025.1:16521855-16526855 GCA_027497455.2 Sardinella longiceps
ACCACTCCACTCCACTTAGAGCTGAAGTACACTTACACTTAGATCCCAACTCAACTCAAACTCCTACACCACCCAGGTGAGTCATAATGCTTGGAGCACAATTACCCTCGAATAAAACTGGCCCCAACAGAGCAGGCCAGTCCACTCTATGGTGTCTCTCCAAGGTGTTCACCCAAACACCCAAAATGCACTACTTCAGCCATACACCAAGACACAAGCAACTTAAAAAAGGATGAGGATCATTTTATGATGGGTCTAGAGGGCTCCTTCAAAACAAGCAATTATCTTTTCAAAACTATCCTCTCAACATGAGCAATTTCTTAGACATTAAAGTCATTTAAGTGATTTATGGTGTAATAGAACGGTTCAGAACATTTATAACCATGTAATAGCACATTCATAATCACCACATATGTCAAGACACTAAAAAAACAAATACTTCATATAATTCTATAATCATATAATTCATATACAAATACAAACTACAAGTTACAAGCTACAAATCACTAAAAAATCATATACAAGCTACAACTTAGCTTCCATCACAGTATTAGTTAAACTATTTTGCCAATATTTCAACCAAATAGCTAGCTTTGAAGCTTGTTTGCATGGCTTTCTCAGACTCCCCTCGCTGTGTTTAACCAAGAGAGTGCATCAAACTCACTAAATGTGCATGGTGTCATAAAGTTGAACTTTTCTGATCCAACTCCAATTTCCTGAAAGTGCTAGATTTGTGAACATAAATGTCAGTTGCTTGCTGATGTAACAGATGTCATGCGTTGTGTTGAAAGTAGACCACAGACACGGAGATTCAGTCGTGATGTTTACTGGTAAAGAAGATAGACTAACGTTACATCACTCGCAGTCCAACCTGGCAATGCTGCCACACTTGCGCGGGCAAGATAAACTGGGCGTAAACAGAAAGCATCTTTACAATAATGTACAGTATATAAAAGAAAACAGACATGTACCTGGTAAAGAAGATAGACTAACGTTACATCACTCGCAGTCCAACCTGGCAATGCTGCCACTATAAATATAGAGACACGTAGCCTGTGTTAGCAACAACAGAAAATATACATACTGTAATAAGCTAATGGTCTATATGTACTGGAGCGATGCAATAAACATTCAAGTGTGTTGTCTATCAACTGTCTATCAAAGTCTTGGTACATGTACACTGAAATATGTGACAAATATGCAAATAAAATAATACAAATCTTAAGAATTATTAAGAGTATCAAACTCGTGACCTACCACTTGCGCGGGCAAGATAAACTGGGAAGAGCCGAACGCATCATTCCCCTAGTGGCTACTGGTTTCTTAAAGAAACAGAACACTATTTACATTTAACTGGCAAGTGGAAATATCAATCCTGTTACACTGACTGTAACTCAATACCACACAAACCCTCTAGCTAGGAAGAACAAATAAAAGATAATGTAATGTAAATCTGATACCAAGAAGAAATAAGAAAAAAAAAATCTCATCAGGTTTCCACTTCATCTTTGTGACCTTAACCTCCGCTTTCAACACCCCTCGCACCCCCCACACACACACACTCTCTCTCTCTCCCTCTTACTCCCTCTCTCTCTCTGGATGGAAAAATGCCGTGATAAGCATCGTGGCAGGACGGTCTGTCCGTCTCACTTCAGGACCCCTGGCATACAGCAGCCCCCGGGTTCCAGTGACACTGTGGATATTACATGGATCAGATATCAGCAAGCGCACAAAGCCACGCTGGCGTCATTGAGCGCGCCGACAAATGAGCGTCGTTAATTATTCATCACAGCACGAGCGGCCGTCCAACTGGCTGCAGATGTGAGCCCCTGTGTCCGAGAGAGGATGAAAGGATTTGTGTTTGGCTCAGTCGCTGTGTTCCGACCCCCCTCGGTAAGCATCTTAAAAACAAGGGAAAGTGTCGGTGGGGTGTTGCATTACTTTGAACCTTGATTGGCTCAGGACATCAAAAATAACAGAAAGCAAGAAAAGTCTTCAAGGGAATAGTTTCTCCTGATCTCCCTGCTCCTGCCCAATGCATTTGAAATCTACCACATAGGATAAATCAAAACAAAGAATTCACTACAGTATGCTATGATGCTCTAATGTTCTTATCTGTAAGGCCCACTATGCCATTAGTTCGTCAGTATACAGGACCTAACTGTAGGACCATATTATAGTGTCAGGACCCTTGAAATATGTACTGCAATCTGACTCCTCTTGATGTCATACAATAACAGATGAAATTTGCCTCCGATTTTTTGCTGATTCTGTTCAAAGAGTCAAACAATTGTCTATAAATGAACAAATACATATCACAAAACAAGCAAAAAAAAAAAAATCTGGAAAAAAATAAAACATGGTAGACACTTAAGACAAAAAAAAGGGGCAAAAGATATTTCTGCTGAGCTGATACAGGATCACTCATCCTCTCTTTCTAATGCAGCTGCTTTGAGTCTGTGGTCATTCATCAGCCTACCGACATGTATGGAAGTCCATCAGCTAGAGTTCAAAGCACTACTACTGCAACTCTAAAGACAGTACTGCAAGTGACTATATAGACAAACTAGTGCAAAAAAGTTGTCAAGCATGCCCACACAACCATGAGCTCTGCTCTTTTAAATTTGTAATATATGAATACTATAAACTATATTAAGATTATATGAATAATTTACATTCAATGCACTAATTGATGTGACTCACTGAGCACTCCACAGAAAATATTTTCAAAGACAAAAAATATCATAAGGATGTTGACCTACCTCTCAGGTACAGCAGGTGAAGACCAGGGAATGGGAAATGAAATCAGACACAACTGATACCAACCATGTGCTCATACACCGCACTGATCCTGAGAGGGACGTGTCACAGCACTGAGTGTGTGTGTGTGTGTGTGTGTGTGTGTGTGTGTGTGTGTGTGTGTGTGTGTGTGTGTGTGTGTGTGTGTGTGTGTGTGGCTCAGGTGTGCCTGTGAGGGTAGGTGGTGAATGAAGGCAGACAGGCACAGATAGAAAATCAGACGGGCTAGGCAGACAGGAGCCAGCAGACTCATTCACAATGCCATGGAATGCACTTCAACAGTCACAATCCCTTTTAGAAAGTGGGATCATAAATTAATAAAATGTAACAAATGAAGTACTCTCCGCCATGACATTGCTCCTTGTCCAGAGACTATCAACTGATAGAAGCCTTCAGCTAAAGAACTGTATATGCCCAGCTGATTAGCACCGAACCACTTGATTTTTCAGACATACATAATGACATTATATATGATTACAGAAGAACTTATAGAACAACCGTGAACACCTTCACTGTAAATTTCGTCTATTCCAGCTATTACTAACTAAGCATGGTGAACTCCCCAGACTACTATGGAGACCCTAAAGAGTTCTTCAGTGGAGGTCAACTCTTCGCTGTTGAAGCAGGAACCAGAGAGGTGTGTGAAACTGATGGCCACTGACCCGTGGTCAGAGAGCGGAGGGCTCGGTCAGCGCATCTGGCAGGCCTGCAGCTCGTTTGGCGTAATTAAGACTTGAAGAAACTGGAGCCTGATGAGTTTTTCAAGGCTAGGGCCAACACCACCAGGACCTTTATCTCTGTTTTAATTACGCACTTCAGTCAGACTCCATAGGACCCAGGGGGATAATCAAGACACACACATTATTGTGTGGGGTAACCTTATGCAAACATATGGGTAGTGGAAGAAGGTGATCTCTCATAAGGACTGAGAAGATTTACTCGTAACCAGACCTGAGGCATCAAATATATGATTGACTGTGTGTGTGTGTGTGTGTGTGTGTGTGTGTGTGTGTGTGTGTGTGTGTGTGTGTGTGTGTGTGTTTAGGTGTATGATGATTCAGTGAGTGAGTAAGGGAGTGAGTAAATGAGTGGGTTTTTTTATGAAGACAGCATAGTTATTTCCTGAACAAAAAAAAGAAACCTCCAAAACTCCAAAATCATGACTTCCCCTCTCCTGGTCCATTCTATTGGTGTTGTTCAACTAATTCTATCAGAGTTTTAGCTTATTTGAGTGAAAAAGATATATATTGAGAAAAGAACAGCTGTCGATAAAGCTTATTTCGATTGGATTGACAGAAATAGACAGAGAAACGACAAAAAAAGAAAGACAGAATGAGAGAGAGAGAGAGAGAGAGAGAGAGAGAGAGAGAGAGAGAGAGAGAGAGAGAGAGAGAGAGAGAGAGAGGCAGAGATAGGTTTAACACACATGGATGGAATCCATCAAACTGTGAGAGCAAGACAGAGAGGGAAAGACACAGGGACATAAATGACAGTCACACTCCTACACACATCAGAAGCTAAAGAGATTTACTTCTCCTTGGCTACAGCTCTGCACACCTTTGAGCTTTTGCTTGTTTCTAGCCCTGCATCTGCTGCATTCACAGGCACAGAGAGAGAGAGAGAGAGAGAGAGAGAGAGAGAGAGAGAGAGAGAGAGAGAGAGAGAGAGAGAGAGAGAAGAGAGAGAGAGAGAGAGAGCGCTGATAGTTATATAAAAGTAAGCTGTAAGTTCTAAGACAGTGTTATGAAAAAAAAACAAAAGGTCACGATTTTTTTGTTGCTGTGGTTCACCTTCCTTCAGAAACTAATTTGTTCTTTTATAATCAGCTGTCAGGTTCTTTAAAGGTTATGCAGTCTGTGTGTGTGTGTGTGTGTGTGTGTGTGTGTGTGTGTGTGTGTGTGTGTGTGTGTGTGTGTGTGTGTACAAAGTTAATAATGTAGGTGCAGAATCAAAATGAATAGAGAGAAGAGTTCCTTGCAAACATCTTTGGCAAAAACAAGTATTTGCATATTGACAGCCCTGAACTGTTTGCCTTTGAGCTGAGAAGAGTCTGGAAAAATGTCCTTATTATAAAAACAGGAGCAGATACCTAGGGGTTTCAGCCTGAGCATCATCAATCATTCCACACCACTGTACACACACGTACACACACATACACCTACATCAGCCACAAAAATGACAATGTGTGCTTCAATATTTCA
>JAODXP020000025.1:16529355-16531855 GCA_027497455.2 Sardinella longiceps
AAGGGTCCGTGGACAGGCGTTTGTACAGACTGGCCGGAGGCTCTCATCTCTGCTCAGCAGGTTGAGGAGTCCAGTGTTAATTAGGTTGGACAGTGTGTTTGAACAGAACAAAGGCAACACTGAGCAACACTGAGCAAATGTGTGGCTTGGATGATTAATTCATGAGCTTTTGTACATTTACAAACACACACACACACACACACACACACACACACACACACACACACACACACACACACACACACACACACACACACACACACACACACACACACACACACACACATCCTGTACTGTGGATACCCAGGGGCACTAAACCTATATAGTATGTTGGAAGCCTCCAGGGGTGCTTGTGTCCCTCTGGTGATTTACACTGTCATTGTTAGTGTACTAATTGGCCTAAAGTATACTAAAATACATCTCATAATATATAGTATGCATATATATACATATATAGTATGCTGGGTTGGGAGGGTTGCTGATGGGCTACTGATGTGATGCAGGGAAAGCAGATAGGTTGGACATGGCACAACAAGACCATTGCTCCAAAATACTAGGAATAAGAGTTGCATCGGCTTAAAACCCTTTCTATACATTCAATTTAGATGAGACCTATGCAACACGTTAACAGTCCCTTTCGATAGACCACTGAGAAATCAATTATTAGCACCTTATTACACAGCTCTTTATAATGCTGTAAAATGCTCCATTCATTTCAATGGGACTTCCCAGTCAACAGTTCAACAGTCTGATATTTCCTTATAACGGACCACTGCTAAGTAGGCTATAAGAGACCGTTGTCAAGGAAAGTGAAACAGAACGTTGCTTTAACCAATAAGCTGTAAGTTAACGGACAACTATAATTTTCACGGATGCTATTATCTATCCGAATCATTAAAATTAGCCTACCATTAAAACAGTAAAAAAAACATGTTTTATTGCCATATTATTGATATCTTCAGTAGGTAGCTGTGTAAAACATGGGATAACATTCTGTGAAGCTGTCATTATTGCGGAATATCTCCCTTCAGATCACTCTGTTGGGAGATATTCCATGATAATGACCTCCTCGAAGAACGTTATAATTTCCATAGCTGTTCGCCCAGGGTTTCCATTTTACCATTCCATATGGATGTTTGATGTGATATAAACATAGCTTAAGTAGTTTGGGGACACTGTTCCACAGATATGAACAAAATGCAGGCATTATGTTTGTTTTGGCGTTGAAGTGACTGTAAGAGCCCCAAGTGAATTAGATACATCTTAATCATGTAGTGGATTGCCTGTAAAAGACTGGATATGTTTGTGTTAGAGCCTGCAATGGCCTGAGTTGACTTCTTGAAAAGCCATGAAATAAGTAACACAAATTCACAGGTGAAGTAATATCCATGTTTTGATTCGAAGGTGAAAAATGGGCTTTTATGCATTTTGCAATTTCAACAGAGTGAATCGGAGTTCAAAAACAAGGCTGCAATCTCTTGGTCATAAATCACACAGGTCTTTGTTAAGGTCTAAGGAAAATGCAAAAGAAGTTCTGCATTATGCCTTGTGAACAATGGGACGGTGGAATAGAGGAGAGAGCCATAAATCATTTTTGGAGTATACACACACACACACACACACACACACACACACACGCACACACACACACACACACACACACGCACACACACACACACACACACACACACACACACACACACACACACACACACACATGCACACATGAACACACACGCACACACCACGCATACACACACACACACACACACACACGCACATGCACACACACATAAAAAAGTGAGTGTCTCTTGGATAGATAGTGGGAGAGTGGGAAAGAGATAGAGAGCGAGAGGGAGAGAGAGAGAGAATAAAATATGAAAATTCAGTTCAGTGCTCTGTTATGTTTGAGGGCAAAGCTCTGAAGTTGAACTCTTCTTGGACACATTGAGTGTGAAGTCCAAATGAGATCTGTGTGCTGTTGTTGTGTTACAGCATAAATGATGGTGTTCATTTTCAGACTCATCACAATAACAACGCAAATCTCCACAAATCCTTGAAACTCTACCAGATCTTTCAAGACTGTTATTGTTTACCTTCATCATCTTTTTGCTCCTCACTTCACAGCTGGAAATTTACACCAAAATCTAAGCCTGAACATTCAAGAGCTTAAAGGAGACATTGAGTGGAAAACTACTTTGGCTTGGCAATATTGTATTAGAAGACATGAACAAACTTCATGACTGGTTGATTCAGACCAGTTAAAGGCAAACTGTCCTGTAGGTTAATCCAGCATGAAATGAGCGTACGAATATTTAAGTGAAAATAAAGTATTCTGCCCCAATCAGTATAGTGTTAGCTGCAATTTTTCACATTCTTTTCCCAACTGGCTGCATTCGGTGGCCTAGAAATGACGGCATAGGGACCCATGCCTTGCCATTTTCTCCCTACAGCCGACAACAAAAATGCACACTCATTCTCTCTCTCTCTCTCTCTCTCT
>JAODXP020000025.1:16538692-16541192 GCA_027497455.2 Sardinella longiceps
ATCATCAAAGCTGGTAAATTGACTGTAAAAATGCCTGGTTGCCTGGTGTCCCTTTAAAGCAACTCCAACAACTAGTGACAGGAGCATCCAAACTATACATGCCACAAACCCCATCACCACCATCTCTCTCTCTCTCTCTCTCTCTCTCTCTCTCTCTCTCTCTCTCACTCACACACACATACACACACACACACACACACACACACACACACACACACATTTTCTGGTATATCTGGTGACTGGTTAACCACAGGATGATGTAATGTTGATAAACAGATGATTGACAAATCAGCTGAGAGGATCCGATGGAACCACAGTGCACTTTAGCCAATTAGGCCATCTACCATTGAGTCTCAGGAACTGAGTGACTGTGTGTGTGTGTGTGTGTGTGTGTGTGTGTGTGTGTGTGTGTGTGTGTGTGTGTGTGTGTGTGTGCATGTGTGGTGTGTGTGTGTGTGTGTGTGATGTGTGTGTGTGTGTGTGTGTGTGTGTGTGTGTGTGTGTGTGTGTGTGTACATTGGCAGGGCACTGAAGGGTAAAGGAAGTGGGCTCTTGGTGTAGGCTAAGCAAAGCTAAAGGGCACTGGGGCCGTCTAGAGAGAGGGGAGGGGTGGTGATGGGAAAGAAAGAAAGAGGAAGAGAGATGTGAGGAAAGGGAGAGAGGAATATAGAGAGATGGAGAGCTAGAGGAAGAGATGGCAGGAGGGAAAGAGAGGCACACGACTATGGAGGGAGAGGGAGAGAAGGAAGGAGAGAGGGAGAGTGAGGGGGAGAGATTGTTCTGATTAGGAAGTAAGCCTTCTCATGTGTCTCACACGTCTCTGTTGGTACATGACAGCACATCAGAGGCCAGCTCTCTCTCTCTCTCTCTCTCTCTCTCTCTCTCTCTCTCTCTCTCTCTCTCCTCTCTCTCTCTCTCCTCAGTGACTCTGCTTCTAGTTTCTAAACTGTCTCCTGTCTTCACTTACTTGCCTTAGCCTCTTCGAAAGAATTGCCTCAAAAGTGTTTGTGTGTGTGTGTGGGTGTGTGTGTGTGTGTGTGTGTGTGTGTGTGTGTGTGTGTGTGTGTGTGTGTAAAATGAGTTTGTGTGTGTGTCCTCATTTACCAAGACAAAATGTCTGTGTGTGTGGATATGATATGACATTTAAGTGTGTGTGTCTGTCTTTTTTGCATTCACTCTTCATGTCCTCATTAACTAAAACAAAATGTGTGTGTGTGTGTGTTTTGACAGTGTGAGTGTATGTGTGTGTGTGTGTGAGTGTGTGTCTGTGTGTGTCCAGATTTCCACACTCACTCTTCATGTCCTCATTAACCAAAACAAAGGGTGGTGTTATCAGCAGAGGAAATAGCTTTCAGCTCCATCAAATAGGGGAATTTTTCCTTAGTTGCCTTGCAATAATAACACCACACTGATTTACAGGCATTTTCTGACATACCAAAAGCTTCTTTTTCAATTTAACAACACCGTTTTAAAAAAAAAAAAGACTTAAATTAAACCTTCCTTTTAATTTAATTTCAACTTCCAATGGATGAACATAAAACACAAGCTTAAGCCAAACTCCTTGGGACCTGAACGAATACAACACAAGCAACGAATACAACACATCAAAACCTGTGTATGTAATGCAGACATTTTGTTCATTTCCTTAGCTTGGAAACACAGTGTGCTTTTATGTTTTGAATTTTTTTAACCCACCAAACTTCTAAAGCCGGCCGCACACCTGCTCCGACAGCATTGCAGAGCACTTTCGAATTAGACTATTTTGCAACGAACCAAGTATAGTAGCCTGTGGAATTAACAATGGATGTCAATGGACGGCTCTGACAAAATAGACTTCAATCGTAATTCACAATCGACGGCGGAAGAGTTCGGCGCTGGTGTGCAGGGTTGCGTTGAAAACAATGGAATAGAATGTTGGAGGAGGAGAGCTCAGCACTATGTCGGAGACGGTGTGCGGACAGCTTAATTCTTGTTAGTTGTGAACTAGTGTATTTGTATAGGGAACAGTTCCTGATTATTACAGTGCTTTTGGCCGTCTTGGGCCTTTGACTAAGAAAAGCAATAAAGGTGCAATGAAGTATAACATTAAAACCCAAGTAAAAGGTACAGGTGTGTGTGTGTGTGTGTGTGTGTGTGCGTGCATGTGTGTGTGTTTGTGTGTGTGTACGGTGTTTGTGTGTGTGTGTGTGTGTGTGCGGTTTTTGTGTGTGTGTGTGTGTGTGTGTGTGTGTGTGTGTGTGTGTGTTTCTGTGTGTGTCTGTGTGTGGCTGTGCGCGCATGTGTGGCTGTGGGTTTGTGTAGTATGTGTGGTGAAAGTAGTGACTGACCTCATCAAATCTTGCCTCATCTTCACAGTTCTCCACCAAACGTGAATAGAAAGGCAGACCTGTGGAGGACAGAAAGCAGTCAACCGAAAAATCACAGTCAGAAACAAAACTAATATAGTACACAGAACAATACACCAGAAGTTTTTTAAAAACAAAAGCAGCCACTCAAATAT
>JAODXP020000025.1:16546192-16571192 GCA_027497455.2 Sardinella longiceps
CTGTAAATGCCAAGAGAATGACCGTCAGAAAAGTTAAGGCTACTCTGAGAAATCTGAAAACTAATGCTTCTGTTGACGTGGAATTATTAGAAACATCAAGTGTATGCTCATCTAACATTAAAACAGCCACAGAGGAAATCCGACGCTCGCTTGAAGAAAAGGGCCTACAAGTCGCGGACCATCCAGTGAGAGGCATGGAAAGTGAAGGCCTGGGAGTTCTCATTGGAGGTGATTATTATTGGAGCATCGTGACCGGACACACAGAGAGACTAGACAATGGACTTGTGGCTGTAGAGAGCAAATTTGGATGGCTAATCCAAGGAATTGTTTCCATTCCTGTAATGAGTGTAACAACTGAAGCAGTGGACGTACAAGCTATGCATCTCAGCGTCAGCGAAGACCAAGCGCTGACTGACCAGCTGCGCAGTTTCTGGGAGACGGAATCGCTGGGAATAAGTGACGTCAAACAGAATCCAGAAACCGACGCATTGTGGAAGTTCGAGCAGACGGTAAAACACCAACAAGGTAGATATGAAGTCAGTTTGCCTTGGCGTGAAGATAATGTTAATTTGGCCACTAATTACTGTAATGCTAGAAATCGTCTGAATGGCCTAGTAAAACGTTTCCATAATAATGATGCGCTTTATGAGCAATATGACCAAGTGATACAAGAATACCTGTCAGAGGGAATTATCGAAGATGTAACTGATGTTGAGACAGGAAACCCAGTGTATTACTTGCCCCATCACCCCGTAATTAAAGAAAGCAGAATTACAACAAAGTTGCGAATTGTGTTTGATGCGTCATCACATGAGAAAGAAAGTCGCTCACTAAATGAATGTCTCCATACAGGACCGAATCTGAACCCTGATTTACTGAGCATCTTAATCAAATTCAGAACACACAGAGTTGCAATAATGGCAGACATAACGAAAGCCTTTCTGCAAATTGGCCTTAATGAGCGAGACAGAGACATGCTTAGATTCCTCTGGTTTAAAGAGAAGCCCGTGCCTTATCAAGATCACAAGGTGGCGACAATGAGAATGACGCGTGTACCATTCGGCGCATCAGCAAGCCCATTCCTGCTGGCCGCAACTATCAGACATCACATTAAGAAATATGAGGATAAATATCCTGAAGAAGTCAAAGTTTTAAATGAATGTCTGTATGTTGACGATTTTATTACGGGAGCAAATAATGTGGAAAATGCACTTGAATTGTATCAGAGAGCCAAAGAAATAATGTCAAGCGCAAGCATGAAATTATGCAAATGGAACACAAATTCCTCGGAGTTGCAAAATGAATGGAAACGGCGAAATCAGGAAGACGTGATAGAAATCAAAGGGCCAAATCCACTGAAAGTTCTTGGTTTGACATGGAATAAAGACACTGATGAATTCATGTTTGAAACTAATGAATTGATTGACTTTCTGCAGGACAAAAGAGACACGAAAAGAGGGGTTCTGCAAGCAGCAGCACGTATATTCGATCCCATTGGATTTTTGTCCCCGTTTACCATTCGTGTCAAATGTCTCTTCCAGGAAATGTGGGAGAGAGGAATTTCGTGGGATGAAGATCTCCCCCTTGATCTCATGCAGAACTGGCAGCAATGGTGCGTAGAGATACATTACCTGAAAAGGATAAGTATCCCACGCCGCTATGATGATGATAATGATATCGAAACGAAAGTTAATGAAACGAATGAAAATGTAACTGTTGAACGTGAGATTCATGTATTCACAGACGCCAGTGAGAAGGCCTATTGCGCTGCAGCTTATCTACGCAGCATTAAAGGAAATGGAGAATGCATTACTAGTCTAATCGCTTCCAAAACTAAAGTTGCTCCTTTAAAGAAAATGACGATACCCAGACTAGAGTTAATGGGAGCTCTGATTGGAGCGAGACTGGGGAAATTCATATCGAAAAATCTGAATGTGAATGACAATGAAATGTATTTCTGGACTGACTCGATGATAACCTTTCATTGGATCAGGAGCTGTTCCAAGCAGTGGAAGCCGTTCGTGGAGAATCGAGTAAGTGAAATCCAGAGTCTGACGTTACCGGAAAACTGGAAACACTGCGCTGGAAAGGAGAACCCAGCTGACCGCGGGACGCGTGGAATGAGTGCTCAAGCGCTCCAGCAAGACGCGCTCTGGTGGCACGGGCCGGAGTGGCTGAAAGACGACACGCAGACTCGCAAAAGTGAACATCAAGAGATCGATGAAAATGACGTGGCTGAGTATATCGTTCAGAACACCATAACTGATCCTGAATGTAACGTTTTACCGTTGTTTGACCTGAACAGGTACAGCAGACTCAACCGAGTTCTGAGAATTACAGCATGGATACAGCGCTTTGTGCATAATGCACGGACACAGAAAAGACGCACCGGGCCGCTGAGCACAGAGGAGATTCAGCGAGCAGAACAGTATTGGATTAAACGAACTCAAAGTGATAACTTCTCAAAGGAAATTGACAGTCTGATGAAAAATAACGAAGTTGACTGTCACTCTAAGATCCTTTCACTGAAACCGTTCCTGGATGAATGTGGACTTCTACGTGTAGGAGGAAGACTGCAAGAAACCAACTGGTCTTTTACCCAGAAGCATCCATTCATCTTGCCAGGTAACAACGCATTTTCAGAACTTTTGATTAAAAATGCACATGAAGATGTAATGCATTCCGGCTTACAGGCCACTTTGAACCAATTGAGAGAAACGTACTGGATTTTGAAATCTAGACAGATGACGAAGAAATGTGTCAAAAGTTGCTTGATCTGCAGACGCGCACGCGTGAAGGCAGGCCAACAGGTCAGTGCGCCACTGCCAAAAGATCGCATTAATGAGGCACAAGCATTCGAAATTACTGGAGTTGACTTTGCCGGTCCAGTTTATGTAAAACCAGATAACAAGAAGGCATATATTGCTTTATTCACATGCGCCGTTACACGCGCTGTGCATTTAGAACTTGTTTCTGACTTAACAACTGATGCATTCTTGCTTGCCTTTAAGAGGTTCATCGCCAGACGCGGCATTTGTCACACCATCTATTCTGATAATGCAAGAACATTTAAGAAAGCTGAAAAGGATTTGAAGTTATTGTGGACACTAATGAACAGAAAAGAAGTGCAAGAATTGTTTGCAGATAAGAGGATTTTATGGAAGTACATAGTGGAACGTGCTGCGTGGTGGGGTGGCATGTGGGAGCGTTTAGTGAGATCCGTGAAGACGTGCCTAAGAAAAATTCTGGGTAAGGCCTATCTCACGTTTGAAGAACTCCAAACCCTGCTCTGTGAAGTTGAGGCTGTGATAAATTCCCGTCCTCTCTCCTACCTGCACGCGGACAGCAGTGAACCTTCCCCCCTCACACCTGCGCACTTTCTGACCGGACAGAGGATTACTGCTCTTCCTTCCTACCCGCTGCATAATTCCAGTTTGGGGAAAACGACTGCCATACAACTAAATAAAAGGCTACAGTACCGGCAGAGGTTGAGTACTCATTTCTGGAATCGATGGAAGAAGGAGTATTTGATGGAACTTCGTTCTGCACATCATGTGAGTAACCCACTTAATCAATCCGTACCATTTAAAATGGGAGATGTTGTATTGATACAAGATAACATGCAACCTAAACATATGTGGAAGATGGGACGTATTGAAGAGACTTTTATTGGAAGAGACAGTAAAATTAGATCATGTGCTGTACGATTACCATCTGGATTTGTGTTGAAGAGACCAATTCAATTGCTCTACCCAATGGAAGTTGATGAACATTGATAACAAGTTCATGGGCCGGAGTGTGTTGTGGCTATTATGCATAACCAGTCTGTTGCAGTTCAGCCGCCATCCACCGGAGACGTCTCCCTTGCGAGTGAGAGCCACGAAGGGGGCGTGTCCAATTAAGACGGCCGCAGAAAAGGACGCCCGTGGACGCGCAACAGGCGCGCTCTTCTACAGACTCCATTGCTCCATTGTTCCCATTCCCCTTTCCCCGCGCATTAGGCATTGTAAAGTTATAGGCAATAAATATTTGACTTTAAGGATTTTGTCGTCAGTGAAGTTTTCCTGCAGCACCTCACACCAGTACCAGGTCATATATGCTGCACTGAAAGCCCTGTGATGGCAGACAATCAGAGATAACCCACTGATCACTACCTCTGTGATGTGGTGATGTGGCAAGATAAAAGAAAGAAGAGAAGACTGAAGGCTGAGACATTTCTAGAGGACGGCACAGGTCAGTTCTAATTCATCTGACATTTACTATGTCTTCTGTCATCACCCACACACACAAAAAGATTGATGGAATGTGCCAAACCATACAAAACCATGCGTGCTCTTCAACAATTACATCCCACACACACACACACACACACACACACACACAAATAATAATCAGAAATATACAATCCCTGGTTTGGCAATGGAGATTAATATAAGACCAAATGCCCTGACCCAAAACTCATAGTTAACTACCTCTGCACCTTCTCCAGTTATAACACAATCCTCTGGCATGAATAATATAAAAATGCCAACCACCTCACCTATAAAAAGTCAGCTCCACTCAAGGGCAAGCACAGCACAAGCTTCAAAGCACACATCTGCCTGATGCAGAGACTGATTCCTTCAGTGTGTGCTATAGGAGTCACAGAGTCCTACCCTGCCCTTATGTATTCTTTCGAAAAATAAAGCCATTGTGAAATTAGCATTCACTTAAAAACAGCCAACACCAAGATCTACAGAAGGTCTTTTTTTCCAAAATTCAACCTCAAGAAGAAAGTGTTCATGAAGTGAAGAGTCCATGTCCAATAGGCTACCATAGTCAGACAGCAGCAGAGAAATGGAGGATTCCGCAGTAAATGGCATCATCGGTAACTTTTGTCACAAACTTGGAATATATACAATTTGACACAAAATAAAATAATTAATTTTAACACTATCAACGGTCTTGAAGCATAAGAAGTTTATATGGAAAGGGAAGTGGCTTTACATTTTCAGAATTAAAATTTACAAGCACTTGTTAGTGGAACATTTAACCATTTAGTTGTTATGCTATTTGTGATGTGTGTGTGTGTGTGTGTGTGTGTGTGTGTGTGTGTGAGAGAGAGAGAGAGAGAGAGAGAGAGAGAGAGAGAGAGGGGGGGGGGGGTGTGTGCATCACTTCTAACTTGTGTGTGTCACAATCTGTCTACCATCTCACACAATGGTTTAACAACAAGAAGATTGTGACAGAAGTTAGCAAAGACGCCGTCCTGAAAGTCGCCCCAGGAGTGCTGTCCCACATCCAACCCACCCGACTTCTTATATCCTTGGCCACACTGCAGGGATGTTTGGGGTTCCATAATTGGCCCTTTTCAGCCATCAGAAGAGCCACAATAAGGATCCCCCAGGAGGCCATCACACTCCACTGCAAGGATGGGAGAGAGAGAGTGTGTGTGTGTGTGTGTGTGTACAGTATGTGTGTGTGCGTTCACATCTGTGTGTGTGTGCACGCGCAATCCCTCATGTGTGTGTGTGTGTGCGTGTGTGTGTACGTACGTGCGCGTGTGTGTGGGCGCATTTCTGTCTGTGTGCAGAAATAAGCAAGTCTGCATGCATGTGTGTGTTTGTATGTTTGCACTTAGGATAACAAGAGTTTTAGTAAAAGGTTCAAAAAGTGTAAAATTGAACAAAATGGGAGACAGATGCTTAAGGCAGAGTGAGGCAAGTCAATGCTTTGAACAGCGTGAGTTCCCATGAACAAGCAAAGCCAGGAGGAACGCTATCTTTAGCTGACCATGAGGACGTGTTCTGTGTTAATTTTTCAGTGATTTCCATGCACCAGCGTAGCCCATTTCCTACACGTCCCCAGGCAATGATACACACCAGAGTAGTGAACAAGCCCGTCGTCAAGTTTTTCCGCCGGTGTTGATATATCCTTCCTTTGATAATTATGAACAAGCGGGAGTGATCAACAGGGGGTGTTACATAACGCTGGCTGCGTCTCATTCAGCTAATGACAACACCAGAGCATAGTTGCTGGCCCACATACAGTAATAAGAGACAGACTGACACACACCACAAAAACACTTCTTCTCTGCATTAAAAACTCATAACCGTTCCTCTCTCTACCCATCTCAAAGCAGAGCTTCCCTCCTCACAACCACAGCCTTTGCTGAATGCAATACTGTATCCCTGTTTCGGATGGCAATGATAAACTGCTAGTGCGATTCATCACAACACAATGGGACAGTAGTTTGGGTGGGATGAGGTGGTGCATAAGTGAATATGTTAGCTATGTAGACTAACTTGCTAATGTGTATGCGGGGGCTCAGCCATGTTTTAAGTGTCATGCATGAAGACTCTCTAAGGCTGGTGAAAGGGGTTATGCAACTTACCTGCCTGCATTAAGAAAAAGGAAAACTCAGAACAAAGAGATGGCTAGCAGGGCAAATGGGGAGAACAGAGAGCAATACAGAGTTGGTAAGAGAAAGAGTGTGGGAGGAAGTCGTGGAGAGAGAGAGATGGCATGGACTAAGTACACAGAATTAGGTTTATAATCTCACGGCTCACTTCACGGCGCATTTTGTTTTGTGAATGAACACTAACTGAGTGCCAGGAGAAGCTGTGAATATACTGTATTATCTGAACACCTATATTCTACCAGCCAGAATACAGTCATCCATGATTCTACAGAGTGTAAAATTATAAGTAAGCAATAAACAACGAGAGGCCGTGGTTATGCTGGTTCTACCACAGGTGTGGTAATGCACTTAAAAGAAGAACCGTAAAAGTACCACTGGAATGAATCAGGTGGTTAACACAGAAAAATCAGTTCTAGATCCATACTCAGAACTTAGTACCAAACAGCATAACCATCACAACCCTCGAATCTAGGCTAACAGCCCATGTAATAGACCAGTGGAGGCCAAACTTTTCTGCTTGGGGGCCACATAGGCTTACAGAAAACTCTAAGGTGGCAAAGGCCAATCCAAAATTAAGAGCACCAGTTTCAAGTGAAAAGACAACAGTGGTTAGATCAGAAAACAAGCAGGACATCTAATGCTACACTGTTTACTGTTACTTTTAACAAACATGTCACAACACCAATGCTAAAACAATGATGTTTGATGGATATACAAGAGGCCACATTACATGCATTTGTTTTACTTCTCACATGAAAGAGAGTAGAGAGCCGCATTTGTCCCTTGGGCTGTAGTTTGGCCACCCCTGTAATAGACCATCTTACAGAAAGAGGATCCTTATTTTGCTGAGAGTTAGCTAGAGGAGACTGAAATGGCCAGGGGTCAGTTTATTGACCTGCACTCAAACCGTTAACATAAACAAAAGCCCCTGAGGCAATCTAATCCTCATTCACTTCTCCCCACAACAACATACAGTATCCATTTCTTAAGCATCCTGGCTGGGCTATTGGTCCCCTGAGTAATACACACTATAGAGCTAGCTACACCTTGGGCCCCAGAGGACCAAAGACATGCTGACACCCCACAGCATAGTAAGCCTGCTGTTCACAGATCAAAGACACTGGACGGGGCCACCTGTCTACCATGTGAGACTGATGTCTGCAAATTCACAAGATCTAGGCCTCTTAGGTTGAGTCCAGGGACACATACTGGTTTCAAGATATACAGATTTGTTTGTTTATTTATTTATTCAGTTTAGAAATCAATAAAAATGACTATTAACCATTAACCTATCATGTTAGTGGCTGTGTAACCCTCTGACTTGTTCAAAAAATCCATATAGCCATATCCATGTATGCTATTCCATTGGGATGGTGTGGAGAGAAATAAGATGATGTTTTACCTGGACATTCTTAAAAATACTCCTTTTAGAACTGTAGTCACTATATATCAAAATCATGATCTTTTTGCTGGAGATTATTGCACCGTAATATTGACAGCCATGACAGCTTACATCTTGCACTTGTCATTTTATTACATATAGGCCGACGGTACATGTATGTACAATATCTTACAGGCACACTGTATTATTTACATTACCAAAAGCTCTCAGACCATCTAGGCAGGCACTCCTTCACTATAACTGAAGCAGATCCAAAAATGACCATGTACTAACTGTACAGAAGGCCTACTTTAAAGTGTGAGGATGAGCATGAGGAAATAGCAGTAGTCACAGTAATAGCTGCAGCCGCTTCAGTGCAGCTATAACGTCAACTACAATTGGCTAAGATGTCAATTCCAATTGTAGGTAAGTAGCACTCACATCCACTGTAACTGGGTGCATAGCAGTAAGGATAACTCTGCTTTGACACTGGACCTATACCCATTTGCCAAGCTATCTATAGAATTAATACCTTTTGAAATAACCATAGCTGAAAATACAGGAAATCAGAGCCCTAAGGTCATGAGCATTCAGACAGCTGAGACAGGGGCAATTTCTCTGGCTGCCATAAAATGGGGATAAAATAAATACCCAGGCTACCTTGATAAATCTATCTTCACACAAAATGATCAGTCATTGCCCATGTAATGTCACTGGAAAGGACAAGCTAGGCCTCGATATGTCATTCATGTCTTGTGTGTTTTAATTAATTAGATATTTTTGTTTCATTGTCTACATACAGTATTTCAAAAATATCTAGGCAACATGGTAATTACAAACTACTTGCAAGGAGACTACATGCTCTCTAAAAAATAGGCAGAGGAGAGAGAGAGAGAGAGAGAGAGAGAGAGAGAGAGAGTTCATTGGACACTAATGGGCATGAAGTCTTTGTACATGCTTCACCAAGTCTGTCCTACTAGAAGCATCAATATCATCTTAATTAGACTGAACTGACCAGACTCCAGAGGCTGGCTCTATGAAGTTACCATCACTACACATGCAAATGTATCCATAACAACTGCATCGTCCTGCATACTCAGTCATACATCAAAGATAAACAACAGCAAAGCAAGGCAAGGACAGACAATCTAAGGTAGAGGAGGGAGGTCCAGGTCAAAAGATTATAAAAATCCTAGGAAATGCTTTTAAAGTTTAGAAAATCATAGAAGTAAATAGACCGATTTGATATCCAACACACAAGACCAATGTTTTGAACCTGCATTTGACGGGTAGGGCATATGATCAGCACAAGCAACGCAAAACAAAACGGGCATACTGATGGGGGTGGTGTGGGGGGCAACAGCACAACAGTTTCTTAAATTGTATCCCTATGTGGGGATTTTTTTTAAAAAACATACATCTTTGATTTTTCTTACTTAAAGAAAGTCTGCACCCTTGATGAGGCAATTAATTGAAATACGACGCATTAATAATTCTGTAAGCCATCGGGATTAGGAGGACTTTGGTGAAATGAGATGTTCTGCTTCCTTTCATTAATACGGGATTCCCTTTGTCTCGGGAGAGATAGAGCCTGCCTTCTTCCCCGTATGACCGCGGCACTGCGGAGGAAGAGAGAGGGGGGTTCCCAACTTCTCCACGCATCCCCAAGGGAGAGCAGAGCGCACACCTGCTGGCACCTGCCGACCCATCACAGACGACGAGTAGCGGAAATCTTCGACGTTCCGGACTTAAATGCATATAAAAACTCGTGCAAAAAACTGCTGGCGTAGTGACAAACGATAAACACTGCAAGGACAGCAATATTATATGTCAAAACTAGTCTATCTAAATAGTTCTTACCTCGAAACGTCACTTTAGCGACCCTGTCCGCTTTTCCCCGCAGAAAGGTGACGGTCTTGAGGCGCACTACTAGAGCCATGTTAACTTGGATATCCCGAGGCTCAGCAGAAATTGAGATACCAATTAGATGATCAATTGTGCACGCATAAAGTCACATTCAGTCTTCCAGATCCACACTTCAAACTATTGCATACAAGCACACTCGTCCAACAGCCAAATCCCAAACGAGGTTTGATCTTCTTCTAATACCGCGGTATAAATTATTAAAGTGCTTTATGTATGTTGCCCTATGTCTGAGGTGGAGATGCTGGGATTTGCTTCGCTGTCTAGCACTGTTCTCACACACTCTGGCACCGAGTGCTGGTGCGCGCTCTCCCATTCAGACTTGGATACGACGAGTGGAGATAGGCTATGCGGCGGTAACCGCCTGGTGACGCCCACCCTTGGAAACTCTAATGGGGGTTTCCTGTAGTAGACTATATTGTTGAGTAAGCTATGAGGCTACTGCTGTATATACTGTAGGTATCGTTTCATATGGTGAGCTACGTTTTAATTGACAGTCAAAAAAAATCTTAATTTTCAAATTGCACAGTAAAATGTTTGTTGCAAATATAGGCCTACTGGTGAACTGTGAAAACTATTTCATAACCAAACATTCTAAAGCAGACTACTCTTGAAAATGTAACCTCACGTTATATTGTATTATATATTTACATTGGTTTAATACGTAACTGTATTTAACATAATTTCATTTGTTATTATACATTAGTTTATCTGAAATAAACTGCATAAACAGCAGTCGACAGTACACGCAACGTCACAATCCGAGGTCCTCGCGTCAGATCATGGGGCACGTTCTATATCTATGTGGGGCACGATTGGGACGTAGCGGTTGCCTGGTAACCCTCTGTTACCGTTCAGGGGGGTTGTTGCAAGGGACAGGAGTCATGAGCTGCGTGGCGCGGGCAACATCCTCCCCATATATCAACATCACGCTCCACTGGTCGTCGGACGCCCCCGGTAACATCAGGCAATACTTCAGGCATGGCCTCACGGAGGAATGGAACACTATTCACCCATAACAACGCAACTTACATCGCACCTGCTTTCCTCCCCGGGTAATAATGCACCACTATCAGTTCAGAGTTGCAGGATAGGTTATCGTAGGCAACTGGCCTATTGATTGTTCCTTGTGGTTATTTATTTGTAATTGAAGGAATATCAACTGAGGTATAACCCATGTTGACCTTCGCTTTGTCTAAACTAGTGTTGGCATAGTTACTCAGAAAATGTAGCCTAGTTAGGTAGCCTAGGTAAAAATGTATGGTCTACATCATTCATAGGCTACTCAAGTCAAGTTCACTGCAGGCATGCAATATTTAACTCATTCCATTCCTTCTTTGAAGCTATGGAGGTCATGTCCCAACCATCAAGTTCACGTATGGGGACACATATGGCAACGCCACCAGCAAATGCCTCCAGGAGTCCCGCTTAACATCCATGACCTCCAGCACTGCAACGAGCGTCCGGGGAGGGATGTACCCATCCTCTGCCTCCAGCAACTGCCACGTGGCCACGGTCCAGCCTGCACGGACTCGCCAGCAGGAGCTTCAGAACTTTGCCCAGGTGAACAGAAGCCATTTACAATCCCCTTGAACTTTTCTCCAAGGACATTTATGGTACTAGACCTCGTCCTGTGCAACCAACATTTATGGATCTTTCTGAGCTACCGCTACCTCAGAGCAGAGTCTCCAGTTCCAGTAACTTACATTCACTATTTCTGCTTATTTAACTAATAATAAACTTCACCAAGACTTGTAAATCAGTGGCAAGGTAAGCTTGCAGAGATTATAGTGCATAAAGACGTGTAGCCGACCTGTTCCTGTGTGTGCCTCATGTATTTATGTAGGTGTGTGTGTGTTTGTGTGTGTGTGTGTGCAGCTGGCACAGAGACACCGCGAAAGCTACAGAGACCGCACGGGGACCTGTCTGCCTGTCAGCTTCTTCCAGCTCCCAGTGAGGGAGAGTGAGAAGAAGCCCAAGGAGAGCACGTAAGAGCCTCAGCTAAGAGCAGAGCAGGGATGCCTGCTTCACATTAAGATAGGCTAATGCATTTGTCATGCAGCCTGGAACTCACAGGATTTTCATGTTTCTGGAACAAGGACGTTTACGTAATCCTGCCTGCTTTCAATTTGGGAATTAATGTATTTTTAAGCATTATTCTGATCTGTAACATGTTTGTAATGGTTGGTTTGTTGATGTAGGCTAGGTTTGCATTCAGCATGTTTCTAAATCAAGATGGATAGTGCTACATTTTTTTCTTTTCATTTGTTTTCTTTTTCTAATGGTATATTATTAGATCTACCATTGTGCTGTTTTCTGTTGTTGTACAGTTCTCTTGTTAATTGGTGTTGTTATTATGTAATGCTGATCCTCTTCAATTCCAAATAAAAGCGATGCCTGCCCAGAAGACACCTGTCCTAAGCAAAAACAAAAGTGCACAAGTTGCCAAGGCAACTCAGCTATCCTCTGAATATGGCTACTTCTGGTATGTGGTGATGACACAACAAGCAAGGTCCGCTTGTCCACCAGCTATAGTATCAGTTTAACTGCTGAATATTTCATGGCACTCGTGTGTGTGTGTGTGTGTGTGTGTGTGTGTGTGTGTGTGTGGTTGGTTGGTTGGTTGGAGGAGGGTAGTGATAGGCTGCATGGATGTTGTTTTGTGAGAGAAAAATAGAGACAGTAGTGAAGAGGAGGAGTAAGAGGATACAAAGACAAAATTTAACAGACTTTGTATGCATATCTCCAGAGATACATTGCCCTGCTTACTTCAACATGAGCAGGCTGGTAGAGATATGCGCAGAGCCGGGTGTTGTGATGAGCAGGGTTGGATGAGCCGATGATAGAGCTTATTGCGGATATGTGAAGACACTTCTGCTGATATGATTTCCAATAGATATGATGGAGTGGGGTTTTTTTTATGCTGACACAGCAGGACCTAACTGAATCGGTGGCCCCTCTCTCACGGTCACACTTTTTTATACACTCAGTGATTCTTGTCTTGGACCTTGTGAGGGTACTAGGGGATTCTGCACATAATCCTTTCAAACTTATACTTTCTTAATAAGCGTTACAGTACTATTTAAAACAGAATAAACATGGAGTAGCCTATTGATAAGGAGCAAGCTCCTGTTATCTCTCAACATCATCATAGTTTTTTTTCTTCTTCTTCTTCTTCTTCTTCTTTTTTATACCAGACTCTTTAAACTCTTAATGTAACTTAGGCTGTAAGCAAATGCCCATCAAACTTGTGTGTGTAAATTAAATTGCGCATAGATACATTGTAATGGAAATGTATTTGAGTAAAGGAAAGGAATATATTTGAGTCCTGCATGAGACACACACTTTACATAATTCCTTGTAGCCTAAGTGAGCTATTTGTTATGACTAAAAAGAAAGGACTGACACATCTATGACCTCCACCCTTCCTCACCCAAACACAGTTCCCTCGGCCCACTAGGGCCAGCAGAAAAGGAGAGGGTCCGCCGCTACCAGACCCTGCCTTCGGGAATAAGAACCTCAGCCGATGACCGAGTGATGCGGGACGTGTTCTTCGAGCGCAGGTGAAACCGACTACCACCAGAGGATGCTATCGAGCTACTTCTGTTTCACACTGCATTGCGAGAAAATCTAAAAAAAAAAATTGGCAAGTTCAACTGATTGTCTCAGGTGTGTTTGTTGTGGCGAAACTAACTGACATACTATACTGCAATCCTTTATGAAGTCTCTTTAAGATGTTGCCTTATTAAGGTGGGATGGAAAAGTGGTAAAAATTAGCTTGGAAGTTGTCCGAGATGCTATGCGCGCGTTTTTATTTGTGTGTGTGTAGGTTCTATCACCTGGCATCAATCACTTGTTCCATTCCATCCATACGGCACATTCGGTCTGTTTCTCTTTGTAGAGGGTATGGTCACGGTCTTCCTTGATTTACGCGCCGGCTCAAACAGACTTCTTTTTGACTGGCCTGTCTGTAACAGCCTATAGGCTAGCCACAGGGGAGTCGGGGGGCGATAGGCAGGCTAGTTAAACAGCAGCAAGGTATTTCAGGGCACCACAGAGATGGTCTGGCGAAGGCTCTTATTTAGAATTTAGGATAGCCTAGCCTACAGTGTTAACTCAGTTGTTACGATAATAGCCTTAAATGAAGTAATTTATTTCAATTTGTCGACAACAATTGACATGAAAATACCAAAGTACCTCAACGTCGTCATGACCACCAACAGGTGCAGCACTTGCTCTTGGGGATAGTTGCCTCTCTCGTGCGCGCCCAGTCCCGTGCTCCCCCGGAAGAGGGAGACAGAGCGTCGAAGAATCAGGCATGAGCTGCCCGTGTCTGAAGGCGCGCGAGCATCCCATCCCTCTCTCGCCATCCACTGTAGAGACGCACGGCAGGTCCCGAGCAGAATTCGCGATGTCTCCAGCGGCAGCACGGAACCTTTTCGCGCTCTACGTTGTACTTTGTGCCTTATGTCCACTAATATCAGGTAAGAGTCCGAGCTCAGTTATTAACTTGTCGTAACTTTACTTAAAGGGATTTTTTTTCTAATTTCACAACTAAGACGTTTTACTTTCACGATGAAACTTTTGGAGTCACAATTACCGTCACATCATTTTGAAATTTAAATATGATGAAGGTCTGTGTTTTGGTGATGTGTGTTTTCTTTTAAATGGCTAGCCATCTCAGTGTTGTCATGGTTTGCCCATGTTATTTAATTCATGTGCAGAAAAAGAAATTAATTAATGTCCAGAATAAGTTATCCTTATTCCATCCCGTTTTATCACTTTTACCTCATGTAGCCTAGTGTGTTTTGAATTTGTATGAGGCTGCTCTTCAATTCATGATGTTTGTTCCACAAGTCAAAGTGTTGGCAGTATATTATAGATGGGTTAAGATGGTGCTAGAGGATTTCGATAATCGACCTTGTTAGCTGGTTTGGATTTTTGCTCTGAGGTAGCTTTCTTAATTTGGTCCATATCTCAAGTGTTATGCACTTGGAAATGCAACCTTTTACAATGCTGAAAATCCTTAACAGTGACAGAGTTTGGTTGAGGTGAATGCCAATACTTTATTCCATCAATGAGAGAAAATAAATGGGGATTACTAAACACTAAAACCTGGACACTAAAACCTGCCTGGACAGTCTGTAGCCTATTCCGGAAAGGGACAAGGTAAGACTGCAGACTGAAGCTCTAGGACCTACACTTGAAAATGTGGAAGCCCAGTTCACAGAAAGAAGCAATCTTATTCTACAGACTGCAACTGTGTCTTTTTCCATTGGGATTGTTCGAATGAGGAAAATATGATGTCGCTTTTCACAGAGCCAGCAGCCATGGAACACACTCTTACCTCATGGGCACCCTCTGGAAATGCTTCGCTTTGCTCCACAATTAAAATAATATGTCAAATATTAGATCATGCGCAGTGTAGCTGAACTCACCACGCCATCAGGGTTCTCTGCAGATCAAAAAAAAAAGAAAAGAAAGAAACACTCGGCCAAGACAGTGATGTAATCTGGCACAGACATCAGACCTCCAGCGGGCCTTCACACAGCCACTTGGGGACAGGGGTCTGTGTCTGTGTGTGTGTGTGTGTGTGTGTGTGTTTGTGTGAAGGTGGGTATGTTCATCAGAAGGAAAGGCACATGAAAGGCACTCCATCTATGGCTCTGAAGTGCAAAAGTTTGCGCACCAAATCTGTGCAGGTGCTTTGAGAAGACGAGAAAAAAGCGCAGCTTCTGTTTTCTTTTTTTTCTCCCTCTCACCAAGTGTTCCGTGCTGCCTGCCTTAGCCCTATGAGGTTCTTTTTTAGTGCATTATTTTTCAAAATGTGCTTTCTTTTTTTTCACTAGTGGGGAGGATGATGTCATTTGGCCAGATGTTTTAGGCACTCTGTCTGGTTTTGGTTAAGTGGTCAAATTTAATTAACATAATTTTGGGACCTACTTGGTGACCATTGTATTGTCTTTGAATATTGTTTACTCTGATATCCTGCCACACGCACATTTGTTGTCAGCTACTCCATAGTACAATTTAAGGTCAGATGATCCATTCATCCCAGGTAATCAACTTATCACGTCACATATATTGGTTGTCCTCTCACACCTCAGTGTCTGAGCTGAAGTGTTTTTTGGCTGTAATACTTCTGGTGAGAAGTTCAAGAAAGTATTTCTAGAAAGCTGTGTGCCAGGATTTCTTTTCTCTCTCTCTCTCTCTCTCTCTCTCTCCTTGTCAATGCTTTGCCCCTGTCCTAGACATTAATTCCTTACTGACCGCGCTTCAGCCGGGTGAGCTTGGTCTAATGGAAGCTGTTTATAATGCAATATTGTATTGCAGGGTATAGGCTGGTAATTTGTCAGTCTGTGGAAAAAAAGGCAAGTAGCAGCAGACCATGGAGTGCTTCATGTCCAACTGCTGCGCCACCATGGGCCCGTAGCCTTGACTAGTGGAAAGAACACATCAGGTTCCAGTTCGCTTGAGTTGATGTCTGGATGGATCGAAGAGCTGTTTGGCCTCTGTTCTGGTGCATGGCGTAGCAGTAGCTTACAGCGATACAGGCAAGGCATTGGTTCGGTCCCCTGCCTGAGCAGCTGTGTGGGTGTGTGTGTGTGTGTGGTAGGGGGATGTCAGGTGTGTGTGTGTGTGTGTGTGTGTCTGTCAGGGGTGTGGCTGAGCCTGTACCCAGAGGTTTTGTGGTGGTGGTGGGAATCTGAATGTTAACCGTCAGCACGCGTCAAACTGCATCAGGCCAAGTGCTCTTTTTGCAAACTGTCCAGCGGCTCTTTTTTACGGGCGAGCTGGGACCGCCAGAGACACGCCACAGATGTTTGAGACGGTTTGTAAAATCGATTTCGGGCCGCACTCGCCGACTCACTCTCACCCCATCCAGACCCTGCGCACTGGGGCAGAGAAAGCAGCCAAGCGGACAGATCGCAGAGGTCGGGAGGAGAGGGGAGGAGTGGAACTGCCACGTTACTGCAGACTAGTGTAGCGCTTTCTGGATGCATTTCCTACATAAACGTATTACTTTCTGACAAAAGTTCACTAGAGACTGTTTTGCTTTCTGGCTGTTTTCACCAAAGGCTGTATCATTTTCAGTCTGCATTTGCAACAAATACTCTTTGTTGTTGTCTTTTTTTGTGTGACAGCTTTACTCAAGGCGCTGCCAACTTCTGTCTCCCTTTACTACAGAATCGATCACTTTGTGTCTTTCTTCACTGCAGACTTCATCACTTTCTGACTCTTTTTCTCTTGGATACTCCTCTGTGTGTTTTGATCGTCAGATTAGTGTTTTCTATTCTTGGCTAATCTTTGCATGATCTCTCATTCTCACACACAATATTTTACTCTCACTTTCCCTCTCTCTCTCTCTCTCTCTCTCTCTCTCTCTCTCTCTCTCTTTCTGTCTCCTCTAGAGGCAGACTATACTGTAGTGTGGAAATGCTCTGGGTGTTAGGTCACTGATCTCTATCCAGGGACTCCACTGAACCAGCTGTGGACTGGGCTATTCCAATTCTGTCTGATCCTCTCTCGCTCTCTCCTCTCTCTCTCCCTCTATCCCTCTCTTCCCCATCTCTTCTCTAATTCTCCCTCATCCCCCTCTTTCCTGTCCCTATGTCTCCTGCTTCCCATCTTCCTCCCTCATTCCAACCTCTCATTCCTTACAGTCACATCCTTTGTCTCCCTGAAAACCATGTCCTCGCCGCCTCTTCCTCACATCCCTGTTTCTCCTCTTCTTCCTCTTCCTCCTGCTCTCTTCACCTCCTTCCCTGCCTCCCTGCTGAGTCCTCTTTTCCATCTCTACATCAGTTCACTTCACTTTGTGCAGAAGGTCTGGACAAGCTCAACAGGCAGTGGGTGGGCGCCTTGAACTTTGAACCTATTGGTTCTGCCTTCAGTTTGTCTTCGCTGATTGGATGTTAAGACATCTAGTCAATTGAAGTCTCATCCTACTTAAGACACCTCCTCCATTCTTGTAGCACCGTGTTGCCCATACATGGATTTACAGTGGAAGTCACTGTGTAATTGGTGGTGAAATGATTCAATTTGTGTGTCAATTTCACAAAACACTTCCCGCAGTCTCCCCCACAGGCTCATAAGTCTTTACATGAGTACGTTTGTACTCATGAGTACATGAGCTTCCTATGGTGCCTGTGAAAAGATGTCCAGAATGTTTAGCTGCACCAGTGCCAGAGCCTTTCTATGGCTCTCTGTGCAGTGCTGGGAATGAGGAAGCATTCCGGAGCATTCCATAGCCTAGATTTTAGGCTGCTCACGATGGAAACCGAAGGAGAACACCCTCATTCCAGCAGAGGCATGGATACACACAACATCTGCCACCCAATTGCACACATCTGCCCAAAAGATCAGACATATAGGAAAGAATGGAGTTGGGCCTTTTTCCACACTCTGTCAGTTTCCCTGTTTTTTTGGAAAGCCATGCTTCCCACTCTCCAGTGTGGAGTAGATCCAATCACGGGTGCCGTCAAGGATTTCTCCCAAACTGGAGGGAAAACAAAGGAATGGGGAAAATAAAGGAGCCTCGAGAGACTAAGAGAGAGATGGAGGGACAGAGAGAGAGAGAGAGACTAAGAGAGATGGAGGGACAGAGACAGAGAGATGGAAGGAGAGAGAGAGAGAGCAAAAGGATGAGAGAATTGGAGTTAGAGAGAAATGGAGAGGGAAAAAGAATCATGTCCAGACAAGCTACTGGAATTCAGTCTCTCTCTCCTCTCTCAGATGGAGGAATAAGTGGGTATAGTTTGATTGACGTATTTAGCACAAAGAAACACTCAAGTAATACTGGAACCCAGTAAGTGGGTAAATTTGTGAGTTTGTGAGAGAGAGAGAGAGAGAGAGAGAGAGAGAAAGAGACTGTCACAGACACACACACACACACACACACACAGTCCTGAATAGGAGTGCGTGTGAGAGATTACACTGTGTTTGACTCCAGTGCTTGAACCTGTCCCTCCAGAGTGGGATAGTTCTCATCGCCTTCTTAATGTTGTGTCATGTGTCATCTCTCATCTGCTCTAGAGCTGAACACCTGGCCGCTGAAGTTACACATCACCCCCCCCCACACACACACACACACACACACACACACCCACACCCTCTCTCTCTCACACACACACACACACACATACACACACACCTAGTCAAGGCCTCTCCAGGCACAAACAAAAGGTAGGCCAGGACACACACACTGGGTTCCAGCATCATAATTACTTTTTCAGCAGAGGGTAATTACTTCTGATTTCTCACCTTTGATGATGTCATCTGAAAGCTTAAATTTGAGACTCGAAAAAACATGTCTAGACTGTCCAGTCCTTAAAGTTTGCATGCGACACACATAGACACATACACAATCCCCTGTGTTCATATCCTAAATCCTCACATTTGAACCAAACACGCACAGCACACACTTTTGAAAAAATATACTTGATGTCTGTTTTTAAAACACTCTCATGCTCACACACAATGAACCAATCAAAGACTCTCATTGTTGACAAGGCAACAGTAAACAAGTCCAGCTATTGTTTTGAACTGAATAAATGTGAAACAGGGCTGTCCATCTGCTGTTTAAAGAGTCATGCAGTGAGAATGATCAAATCTGTCAGCATCCAAGGAGCGCAACACTCAGTAAAATTTAGGGTCACTAATCGAAACAAAAAATATTCTTAATAAAAATTATAAAATACTCTTTTGCAACAGTATTGATACCAACAGTGGCATCTTTGGCTTCTCTAGTTGGCACATAATTTCTCACAACACAGGCAGACACAACCCCTGTCCTTTTTGCTTGGCTTTGCTGACCAGAGCTTTCTTACCTCAATTTTGTATGGGCACTTAACTGTCCTCTCTCACTTGGGAGAAGTTGGAGTTGTGCCTGTTGGTTGTTTCTTGTTATTACCTCCGCTAATGAGGCTATGTTTTCACTGGCGTCTGTGTGTGTGTGTGTGTGTGTGTGTGTGTGTGTGTGTGTACAAAATAACTTCAAAAGTACTGCACGGATTTGGATGAAATTTTTGGACAACGTGTGTATTGGGACAAATAACAACTTATTCAATTTTGGTGGTGATCGGTGCTCCAGAACACGATCTGGAATTTATATTGTGTCTGTCACCACATTGCCTTAGCGGAGGTCTAAGCTCTCTGAGTGTTTTTCTAGTTCATTTTGATTTTGGCTGTTAAACCTGTGTCGGGGGTAAAAGCCCATTTTGGATGGGTTCCCTATCTCCCTATCAGTAGGCCTGGTGGTCATACAGAGCTACAGAGTGGAATCAAATCACTTTAAGCTCAGAACGGGTTTTCCCAGGCTGTCCTCCTTAACCATCAGCCTCATGGGTCTATGTAACGGATACCAACTAGCTCGGCTAGCTGGCGGCAGTACGTGTAAATCCTCACATCCCCTAGTCCTTCATGAACGTTCCTAAATGCTGAGTTGGAAGCCTGGGCTTTTAGCTCAGTGGTTTGAGCATTCAACTCCCATGTCGTGGGTTTGTTGTAGTTGACAGAGAGGCAAGTTCGAGACCCGAGTGCGGTGAGAACGGCTCTGGCTACACCGACTGTACATGAAGTAGAGTAGACTTAGCTGGCTCATTATGGTAAGTCCAGAAGCAAGGGTAATTTCAGTCATTTAAAAACTGGAAATTGGAAATTTTTTGACATTATCTCGCCTTTTTTGGGGGGCGGATTCAGTATTGAGTTTGTTAGAAATGTTATGGAGCCTACTGTCACAACCTTTGAGGATTGGCATCATATTTCACCCACTGATATGCCGCAGTGACTGACAGCACAGAAGACGCTTGGCTTGGCCAGACGGGGCCTTCCGAGCCCAGACAGACACAGAGAAATGTGTTATAGGCAGGGCCGTTTCATGGTACTTAGGGGGCCCCAAGCAAACAAGACATGGGGGCCCTTCACCTCCCATAAATGCCTACTACGTGAACCATATTGTTATAACCTTAAAGCATCTTCAATATAATTATTTGTATTGTACAGATGTCTAACTCCAGTTTGAAGTCATTTTTGTTGAAAAACACCACCAACTAAACTACAAAAAAAAAAAAAAAAAAAGTCAATCTTGGGGGCCCCTTTCAGCCTGGGGCCCCAGGCAATTGCTTGGTTTGCCTGTCTTATTGCGACGGCCCTGGTTATAGGATTCATTTTACAGCGGGTGCTGGGAGAGTTCATGAGGAAGGCTAGCAGGTTAGCGGTAGCAGTGCTTATCCCCAAGGCACCTGGCTGGGCCGTCAGCCATATATGACTATACGGAATACGGCAGCAGATTCTAGAAGGGTTTTAGCCTGCAGCATGTGAGGTCTGAACAGAACACTTCCTCCTCACAGATCAGCACCTGGACACTTAACTCGGGGTTAGGACACCAGAATGTTCTATATTCTTTTGTGTGTGTGAGTCCAGGGGTGGGGTTGGGGGTGGAGGTTCTCTCTCAGTCTGTGGGTGTGGGTGTGGGTGTGTGCGCGTGCACATGCATGAGTCTAAATACATGTAGCCTATATGTACTACTATCGATAGCTATAAACTTCTTAAATGCTGATTGAGGGAACATAATGGTAAATCACACGCCACTATTGGCTATTTTGAAAGTCATGCAAAGGTACAAGAGAAGTCGTCAGAGAAGCATTTGGATAAATATGTTATTGGTAATGACAGGTACTACAGCTGTGTTCTGTTAGTGCAGCGTAAAGGAACCGATGTGTTGTTTTCATATCAAAGGTGCTAGAGCAGTGTTCTGCAAGAGCTTATAGCAGCTAAATCACAGCATCCATCATTGATATATTGCCATTAACTCCTGCAGTGCTCCTGGTTCTGTTCAAACAACTGTGTGTGTGTGTGTGTGTGTCTGTGTGTGCGTGCGTGCGTGTTTTAAAGAGAGAAAGAGTAAGTAAGGCTGCATGCTTTTCTGACACCACATTGGAAAATAACAGGTGCATAGCCTTGAGGTCTTTAGGTGTAGACCTTATAAAAACATAGCCCTGACATAAAGACTCTCTCCCTCACCCTCTGTCTTTGATAGACACACACACACACACACACACACACACACACACACACACACACACACACACACACACACAGAAAGCACTGAGCAATGTAAACACTTCAGGCTAATGACCATGTCCAAAATCATGATGTGTAGATATTTATAAGGCTTTGTACACACACACACATAGTTACCCTGATGAAGCAAAATATTTTCATAGGAAATTGCATTTTCCAACTCTTTCCAACTCTTCTATTTCACACATTAGGCAGTCTCTCTCACTCACACACACACACACACACACACACACACACACACACACATAGGCTTACACACACAGGCTTTTCCACACAGACATTTTCTCAGAAACACAAGTAGCTATCTGTATTGGCATTCCCATTTGGCTGCATATAGAGTTAAAATCTTTACACTGTCAACATTGAATCCAAGCACACACACACACACACACACACACACACACACATTCCACATGATGTCTTGCATTTGCCCGGTTGCCCCACTATAAATAATCCCTGCTCTGACCTTGCCCATGAGCAGCAGAGGGAAGAGGACAGTTCAGTCTCGCCTACTGAGCTCAGAATCAAAGCCAGTTCCTTGCCATAATAATAAAAGAGAAAAAAGAAGGAGAAGAACAGAAAAAAGAAGGAGAAGAACTAGTTACAGATGACCATTGCTCATAGAGAGTGAGATAAAGGGAGAGACAGATGACGATGTACAGACTTCACAGACCAGTTTGTAGTCTAGTCCAACGAATGTGTCTCTACAAAAGACTGCAGTGGGAGAGAGTGATGAAATTCTCTGGTGCTTGGGGAAGAAAGAGTTTCATCTCTCTCCACCTCCCTTTGATTTGGGCTAGATGCTGACCAGATCTCCCCTACTGCAGGCTCTATACACGAATCCGACGAAACTACCGGAAGTAACCAGGCGCCATTTTCGAGCTGTTAGATCGCCAATCTGTCCATAGGAATAACATGATAGCACACCATAAAATGATGTGATTTTAAGAGATTCACTACTACCTGTATAATGTCAGAGTATTTCATGGTCTTTGCTGTTAGCTGTCATTGACTGTGCATTGTCAAAAAGGTTTGTTCACAGTCCAACAACGGCGTCGCCACAAGATGGCAGCCTACACAAAACGCTCGTCGGATTCGTCTGTAGGGCAATACTAAAAGTAGACAGAGATATACATGTATGTTGCTTCCACACTGGCCCAAACAAACATCAACATCTTTAAGTTGGAATGTGTTGGTTGCAGTCATAAGTTGAGAAGTCATAAGACTGACTTTAGAACAGTCAGATTCACACAGTTCCATCCAACAATCACAGACTGATGTTCCATACTGGCCCAACTGTTGGTGTTTGCTATGGCAATGTGGAAAAGACATCAGAGTGAGAGAGGTTGAAAACAGATAAAGAGAATGAAATAGAGAGAGAGGGTTTAGATAGAGAGAATGAGGCAATGGCTGAATCACAATAATGTCCTTCCTACGCCCTAAGCCCTTGGGCCTGAACCCTCTAAAACATAAATCCAGGAGAAATCCAGTGTAAATCAATACAGTGACTCTGAACAAGAGGGCTATTGATGGGTTCACACTGGATTTCCCCTTTAATTGACATGAATCATCTAGTCATGACACTGATTCAGGCAATTGTAGTGCTCCTTGGGATTCATGACGAGATGAAGTCATGAAGTGGGCGTTCACAATGACAGGCTTTTTTCACCTCCAGGCGCTCAAATTCAATTGTTTCCCTATGTAACGATGCGAGTTGACCGTTGATACACGCTTCACGTAGAAATGCGATGAAAAAAAACACAAGCGACTAAAAAACGCAATTGTTCAAAGTTGAAAATAGTTTTAACTTTTGAGGTTGCGTTTTTTTCAACAGTGGGCCCGTTCGTTGCCTAGTTGCCAGTCATAGCTAAGTCAGGGAATTAGCGGTTTAGCCAAATCTAGCTGTCATAGACTGAGATCAATGTGGTTGTGTTGCTCCTTCTAGGAATGGACAATGCTTACAAGCTATACCTCGTTGTAAAGGTGACAAATCAATGATGAAAATGATGTAAAACACTATACTGATTGGTATTTATTAACCCAAGGGAAGATATATTGGGCAGAAATCCAGTTTCCTTGCCTTTAGTGCTTAGTTTATCTTATGCCCTGATTGGCTGATTTGGGCCAGTTAAATCTGGAAGGTTTAGGTGCAAGGCATATTTGTGGAGAGTAAGAGATTATTTGCGCCTGTGTTGTATCAAGTTACATTGATTATAACAGAAACTAATAGATGTAGGAGGCTGTGAGTCAGTTTGGCTCCCAAGTGCATCCCTCCCTGCTGTGAGAGATATCAGACAAAGTGAAGGGAGAGTAGAGCTGGTCTGAAACTCAGCAGCACCATGAGACATGGAGACTCCAGATTAATGCTCCCCGCTGGATCCGGTTCCTGGGCGATCCTCCACAGCAGGGAGATGAGATGAGATGAGTCTGGCTGGCTGGCTGGCTGCAGCAGTGGTGTCTGGAAGACAGGAGAAAGAGAGAGGGGGATTATTCACAGTTCCTCATGTTTGATTCCAGGACCCTGCCCTATATAAGAGATGAGCATGTGCTCTGATAGAGAGAGAGAGAGAGAGAGAGAGAGAGAGAGATATGGGGATTAATTCTCAGCTATTTATTCTTAATGTTGGGTTCCAGGGGCTTTTCCCTCGGCGATGAGAAGAGTGGAAGAAAGGATAAGTTAGAGAGAGATTACTTCCCTTTCCTAAGGTTCGGGTCCAAGGTCCACCCAGCCCTCAGTGAGATGCAGAGATAATTCAGGACAGGAGACGACTCTCAGGGAATACAGGCAGCTCCTGAGCAAAGTGTGTGGCAGTCAGACTGAATAGGCTTTATGAGTTGGAAAACACACACATAAACACACACACACACACAGTCATGCATAGGCACGCATCCACAGAGCCACTCATGCACAGTGCGTGCGCGCGCACACACACACACACACACACACACACACACTCCTACAAAGACACACCCTTAGGCTTAACTCTTGCTAAACGTGGCTCAGGCTCCACACTTTGCTGTTAAGTGTTTAAAGACTTCTCCATTAAGTCAGCTGCTCCACAGGGATAGCAGAGCTTGATCTCTCATCGCCAGTGTGTGTGTGTGTGTGTGTGTGTGGGGGTCATATGGAGGACACAAGCCACAAAGCAACAATCAGCTGAAATGACGCCAGATTATCAGTGTCACAATTACTATGTTCAATCCAATCTGTG
>JAODXP020000025.1:16576192-16581192 GCA_027497455.2 Sardinella longiceps
CGGTTGAGTATGCACTCTGACTGCCATACTGTACCAATGAGCCTGGCTCTTTGGTGTTACAGTCAAGTTGCACGTTTAGCACCCGGGTACAAGACTGGATGGGGTCACTGCTCTCTCTCTCTCTCTCTCTCTCTCTCTCTCTCTCTCTCTCTCTCTCTCTCTCTCTCTTCGTGACACAATCAATATGTCAGAACCACAACAGCTCCAGCCATTACTCTGTAATTTAGTCAACTGCGATAGTTTGGTCACGTCAAAAATCATTAGTGAGAATAAACTGGCCTTTGCACAATAAATGTCAAATCTAGAACCCTTGAAAGGATGCTTCATAGAACCTACTGCTCAAAAGTATTCCCTTGAATCCTCTCAGAGCTTTTCTGCAGTCTGCTTTAAAACTTAAAGCTGGAAGACCTTGGAACCTTTTTCCTGGGAAACATTCAAGCGTATATCTGAATTTGTATTTTTTTTTTTTTTTAAAAAAAGAGAAAACAAGAAGGTCCTCTATGTGTATTGGAGCAGCAGTCTCGATCCAGAGGCATATAGTACATCCACTCCAGTGTAAAACGTTCTGGGTGAATGAATGTGTCATGGACTTCATAGAGGCGTAACTTCCAGCAAAGACCCAGAGGCTGATTACTGCTCCACTGCTCATATGAAGTCTGGGAGAGAGGCTATCGCTGTCATCACTGCAAAGAACAATACCCTGCAACTGGGCCTTTTAAACACTGTCAGTGGCCCTCAGAGTAAGGGCTTGGGATTTAATACACACGCACACACACACACATACACACACACACACGCACATACATACACACACACATGTGCGCGCGCAGTCATATGTGCACACACACACACACACAAACACACATGCACGCACAGTCATACGTGCGCACATACTCACACACACACACATACACACACCACATACACACACACACACACACACACACACACACACACACACACACACACACACACACACACACACACACACACACAAATCTCCAGTTATGCGTGTCTTCTGGAGATCCCAGAGAGGGGCGTTTGAGTTTTTTGAGTTGCGGGATTGTGTTTGGACGCGGTGCAAACCACTTCTGGTCTTCCAGGAAAGACAGTGGCAGCCTGGCCGGGCCTGGCCGCTGTAAACACACTGAATCCCAGCCCCTCCTCTCTATCCCTCCCTCGCTTTTTCTCTTTTCTTCCCCCTCACTTTTTCTCCCCTCCCTCCCTCCTTTTTTTTTTTTGCGGGGACTGAGTCCACTGTGCTCATCCGCAGCCAAACTATGTGCATGACAGCCTTCCAACAGGGGAAACTGAGGAAGTGTGGGTTGATCGAAACCAAATGGGAAGCTCTCTTTGGAGCTAATATGGATGACAAACACTCAAGACACACACACACACACACACACACACACACACACACACACACACACACACACACACACACACATATCTTTCTGTAATTTGGGCATACGCACACACACCAGCAACTCGCACAAACCTGTACTCATATTCTCACATTTACTCTTACAAATGCTATTACATCCATATTAAGACTTGTGAAGACACATACATACAGAGAGAGAAACACACCCCACTATATTTACATACACAGAGAAACTTCATTTGAACGTACAGTGCACACACACACACACACACACACACACACACACATGCGAACTACACACAGGTTGCATACAGTACAGTGGTTGAGTGCAGCTCTTAGTCAATGGAAAGGCAGAATCTCGTAAACCTTTCAGAGGGCTGAGTATTCACATGGCTTTCCTGATCTACTGCCCTTGGATGGGGACAGCTGCTTTTCCTGCTACGTTGCAGTTCTCCTTTGTGTGTGTGTGTGTGTGTGTGTGTGTGTGTGTGTGTGTGTGTGTGTGTGTGTGTGTGTGTGTGTGTGTGTGTGAGAGAGTGTGTGTGTGCGTGGTTTGATTTTGATGCTGATCTCCAACCCCTGGATCAGGCTAGCTGTTTTCCCTGCCATTCTGCGGTTCTTGTGTGTGTGTGTGTGTGTGTGTGTGTGTGTGTGTGTGTGTGTGTGGGTGTGTGTGCGTGGTTTGATTTTGATGCTGATCTCCAACCCCTGGATCAGGCTAGCTGTTTTCCCTGCCATTCTGCGGTTCTTCTGCGGTGTGTGTGTGTGTGTGTGTGTGGTATGGTTCTAGTTTGACACTCATGTGCTTAGAGCTGCTTTTCCTTCAGGGTTGCCGTTCCATTGACATGGCATGGCTTTAGTAGTGTTGTTATACTGTTACAGGACTAGCCCAATGTTAATTTTGTATGTGCAACTTTGCATACATGTACCACAAACAATTTCAACCATTTTAGATGAATTTTGAAACTATTGGAGTGCTGGTCTTGTTAGATCTAAGTCTATGTTCACACCAAGAGGTACTGCAGCTGAAAAATCGGTGGAAGTCATTCACTTTGAATGGACATGAGTGACAAAAGCGACTAACCACTGAACTTTGGCGACTAGAGCGATTAAAAAAAGTAAAACAAAAAGCAAAAAAAAGTAAACTTTATGCAAATTAGCGATTCCGTGTTTCAACTGTAAATCTGAGCTGCTGTGCTGTAAATGGAATGACAATAGGCACATCATGATTGAACGCACACAGGAAGTTCAGCAGCTACTTTTTAGAGCGACAAAAACGATTTGACAACTTTAGCAGCTCTTGGTGTGAACGTACGGTAACAGCTAGGTTTTACTTTTCTCTGTCACGAAAATGGTTTGTTCACAATTGTGTTCATTTCCCTGCATGTGCAGACACAAAGAGGGTACTAACTTTTCAGAGGTTTTTTGTTAAGATATGCTCATTAGCATGATGGCTCAACTGAGCAACTGCTTGATTGCAACCGAGGTCATCTTGCATGGTCCAGCCCTGGGCTCAAATATTTGACCTCAAAGGAACATGGGATATGGAGTTCCTCGCTTTAGTCAGTCGACTGAAAAGCCCACGCAGACTGCCAGTCATCTGATCAGAACACTCATAAGGATAAGATACTGTGAGGCAGGTTTACTATATTTCACCTGCACCTGGTGCCCGTTTCCCAAAACCAGTTAACACCTGAGTTACTGTAGCTGGCAATGGGAAATTGCATTGCAACTTATGCTTTTTGGAAACAGACCCCAGATAGTTAGCATACGATTCCATAGACATGATGGTGCCTGGTGGTGATACTGGAGTGATCCTGGCATGGCAGAGTGGCACCAGCACTGTGGTATCTGGCCCATGCTAACTGCATGAGCCTCCGCTTGCGCACTGAGTCTGGCTAGAACTGTGACGTGGTTTGATATTGGCTCACATGTCTCCTACCCTGCAGCTTCTGGGTCGGACCTGCTGTTCTCCCTGACACGCAGAGTCTCCTTTTGGTCTGGTTCTAGGCCCAGCGGGTCGAGGTTCTGGGTCCCGAACAACAAGCGAGCTTGCGTTCCTGCCACTGCGTGCGCCAGACATCGTGCTGTGCTTTGTCTGTCGCCGTGGTATCGCCACAGTGTTGTCATAACATGGCGCTTGTTCCTACCCTGGCTCACAGCGTCAGTGGTGTGTTGGGTTTGGGGGGAGTCCAGACTGCCGCTGCCGTCCCTCCACCATATCCGGGCCTAGCCTGGGCCACGTCCTTGGCAGATTCTACTGCAGAGGGAGTGTTTTTGTTTGGAGAAGGGGAGTTTTGTTTTCAGTTGTTAATTGTAAAGAATTTCACACTTTGTTTTCTTCCAAAATGCATATATTTTGCAGACATGGTCAGTGACAGTGATAAGTGATTTTCCCACAAGGCAAAGCAAATTCTTACTAAAGACGGAATTATTAAGAAAAGGAAAATGTTTTTGTTTAAAATGCAAATGTCTTTTTAAGGCACTTTAGACAGTCTGATTAACTGCTAGTGACTGATTAGAAACTCTTGAGACCATAACTTGATGCAACTGGCTCCCAAACACTGCCGCCTCTCCACCGCATGTGGGCCAAAGCTGGCCCGCGTCTGTGGCAGACTCTACAGCAGTGTGGGAGACCACAGCCATCCCTCCGGACCCAGCCACTGAGTCAGTTTTAGGCTTCTCAGTGAGAGACAAACCCATGGAGCTCCACCACATCAACACATACCGATTCTGTTACAGGCTGCTTCTTCACCAGAGAGAGAAACGCTTGAAGCAATACCCCACAATACTGCATACTGCGCATGGAATAAATGTTTATATAATAGATTGCGCTCATTCAATCAATGTAGCCTACTGCTGGATTTTATCGTAGATGACAAGGGTACATTTCGTTATACAAGAAAAATGGCATTTTAACAACGCATGCATATGATGTAAAATGCTTTGACATGACACTTTTTCCTAGACATATTGTTTTGACATTTATGCAGCACTTTACTAATTTTGTCAGCCTGTTATGGCATAAATACGTACTCATAAACACTGTCTCAAACACACACACACACACACACACACACACACACACACACACACACACACACACACACACACACACACACACGACAGACACAGCTGTGAGTGTGTAGTAAACAGTAAGGTATGCTGCATGCTTGTTCTGAAAGCAGACAAAGGGCATAAAAAGTGCACAGTGAAAACGTCATCCACCCAGAGGATAGATAGTAAAGTTTTAAAGCAGTCAGTAAAAGCAGGGGTCAAACATATGGCAGCATGTTGCAACCTGTAAGGGGTCTTCATCAGGGAAACTTCACTGATCATTTTTGTCAGGGTTTTTGAAACCCAGGTCTGTTGGATTTTCCCCTTGTTTTTCAGAAGATGACGCACAAATTACTCACTGCACTACACACAAAACTCGCACTGGACTACGCACAAAAGACACACTATAGCACACCAAATATAATAATGTATGACGCACTATACGCACACACAGCACAGTTAAGTTGTATATGATCCTTGATTAGAGAAGTGTGTGTTTTTGGGTGAGGTTGTATTAGCTTTTGTGAGTTGTTTATCCCACTGGAATAGGAAAGCCAAG
>JAODXP020000025.1:16593692-16606192 GCA_027497455.2 Sardinella longiceps
GGTCTGATTAGACTGTCTATCAGCCTGTCTGTCTCTCTCTGGCTCTCTCTCTCTCTCTCTCTCTCTCTCTCTCTCTCTCTCTCTCTCTCTCTCTCTCTCTGCCTGTCCCTCAATCTGTCTCTCTTTCAGCCTGTCTGTCTCTCTCTGGCTCCCTCCCTCTCTCTCTGGCTCCCTCTATCTTTCGCTCTCTCTCTATCTCACTCTGTCTCCTTTCTGTTTCTTCTCCCTCTTCTAATGTCTTAATGTCCTCTATTTGTCATAGCTCATTCTATTCATCTGTATGTTTCTCTCTCTCTCTCTCTCTCTCTCTCTCTCTCTCTCTCTCTCTCTCTCTCTCTCTCTGTCCTAGAGTACATAATTTCTTACGCCCCGGCGCTGAAGCCTTTTGGGGCCAAGTCTGTGACCTACCGTGGCGGCACCACCTCCGCCACTGTGGACGGGCTACAGCCCGGCGAGCGCTACATCTTCAAGATCCGCGCCACCAACCGAAGGGGCCAAGGCCCGCAGAGTAAAGCTTTCAGCGTCGCCATGCCAGGTGAGTGGGCACACACACAGGTATATACTCTCACACTTACAGACACATAACTACAGGGGCCAAGCGCCACAGAGTAAAGCCATGGCAGGTTAGTAGGCACACACTCAGGTACACACACACTTACACTTACAGACACACCACAGGGGTCAGGACTAATGGAGGAAAGCCTTCAATGTGGCTATGCCAGGTTAGTCAACACACACACACACACACACACACACACACACACACACACACAGAACAAGGCCCTCATACTAAAGCATTTGGCTATGCTGGGTTAGGTGGAGAGCCAAAAGAGACTGATACACAGAATCCACTCAACGCATTACACATGCACACACACACACACACACACGCACACACGCATAACCACAGGGGCGAGGGACGACAGACTAAAGCCTTTAGAGTTGCCATGCCAAGCTAAATTGGCAGTGGGCTCTGCACTATTATGTACACAAGTCCCATTTACATTCACCCTCATTTATTTAGCAGAGGCTTTTATCCTAAATGGCTTACAGATGAGTACTGACACTCAAGATGGAAGGAGATCAAGCGGTACAGTTGGCTTGGCAGATATATATGAAGGGGTTTTGCACTACATATTCATCCATCATTCAATATGGGGGTAATTTAGGTGCTTGACGGCTGAATGATAATGGTTCTTGCTCATGCTGTACGACTCCGCATGAACAGTAGCAATGCCGTATCATGAAGGAGTGCTGAATATTTAGCGCACATTAACCGACTTTACCTGTATGCATTGTGAGCAGCTAGAAATGTGCATACTGCAGAGCTGTATACACGAATCCGAGTAAACTACCGGAAGTAAGCAGGCGCCATTATTGAGCTACCCAGATCACCAATCTGTCCATAGGGATAATGTGATAGCACACCATAAAATACCGGGATTTACCAGATTCACTACTACTTGTATAATGTCAGAGTATTCCATGGTCTTTGCTGTTAGCTGTCATTGACTGTGCATTGCAAAAAAAGTTTGTTGACAGTCCAACAATGGCGCCTCCACAAGATGTCATCCTACACAAAACGCTCGTCGGATTTGTCTATAAGGAAGCTAAGTTACATATTGATCACCTCATAGACAAAACTGTATTAAGACAGTGCTTACTTTTACCTTTTTGGACACTACAATACTATTACATCTGCCACTGTGCTCATACAGTAACAAATGTCTTTAACAATTTTACAGCTTTAGTAGCTCCTGGTGTAGGTGTACAGTTAGAAAGATTAAAGTGCATTATTGGAAGCTGTAACAATGACCATTGTACTCTCTGCTAGCCAGCACTTCTGCCACCTCATCCAGTCATCACTCAAGGACTCCAGACAGACACAAGCCCAGAGTGAGTGCACCACAGGTGGAAGAGGAAGAGGACGATTACGACTACGAGGAGACCACACCGGCGACGGAAGAGCCTGCGAGACAGACAACAACAACCACAACGACGACAACGACGACGGCAGCCGCTCCTCCAACAGGTCGTCGTACTCGTCCACTGACTCAGACTCGCTCGTACCACAGCATCTTCTCCTCAGTCAGGGGCTCCTCGCGGTCGTCGGGGGGAACGCGTTCCAGAGGCCGGGAGAGTGAGAAAGGAAGGGAGGAGGATGAGGAGAAACCCATGGAAGCCCCAAAAGAGGAAGAGGCAGTGACAGCAAACGAGGCTACTGAGGACGAGGAGGGGGAGGAGAAGAGGAGATACACAGACTCAGACCCCAACAGCCACAAAACACCCTCGAAATCGGATGAACACCAGGACCCAGATTCACACGGTCGCAAAACTCCTTCCAAATCGAGCGAGCACCAGGAGTACAGTAAGCCGTCAGTAGACAGGCCCACACCGGCCTCAGAGAATACAGCCTCAGAGACCTCTAGAGAGCCAGAGAGCCGTCGGCCTGTCCACGGCTCTTCCTCCTCCTCCTCCTCCTCACATTCTCAGCCCTCTCCGGACAAGGCCTCTGGGCAGCCCAAGAGGCCATTCGCACGCAACCCGGTCATCAGGTCCCGGGTGCGTAACGGAGGCTCATCTTCCTCATCTTCATCACGGTTATCTCCATATAACCCATCAGCATCAGGTGACAGCCGCAGGGACAGCAGCAGTAGGAGTGGATACCCAGACAAGAAGGACGCATATACCAGAGACACACCTACCAAACCTACCACACCCAAAGAAACCAGACCAGAGGCAGACACATCATCATCATCATCGTCATCATCGTCGTCATCATCATCATCATCATCATCATCATCATCATCATCGTCATCATCAAGCTCTTCTCTCCCTTCTACCTCTGCCCCCACTTCAGAGGTTTCTTCTTCCGATTCTTCTTCCGATTCTTCTTCTTCCTCCTCCTCTTCTTCCGATTCTTCTTCTTCCTCCTCCTCTTCTTCCTCATCTTCATCTTCATCATCTTCCTCCTCTTCCTCACCCTCCTCTTCCTCACCCTCATCTGGGTCAGGCCAGTCCAGTAGCAGTAAGTCCCCCACCACTGGCCGTTTCACCGGTTCAGGTTCTGTGATCATCAACGGCAGGAAAGTCACCCTCCCATCCAGATGGGGTCGGATCATGAACGGCCAGCGCACGTCAGGCTCTGGTTCCACATCCCCATCCACATCCTCAGGGTCTCAATCTGGATCTCAGGCCCAGAAACCAAACCCGAATCCCAGCACTGACAAAGTGAGCTCTCCCTCCCAGCCCAGCATCCAAGACACCATAAATCCGCAGGATAGCAACCCGAGCACACAGAGGCAAACAACCAAGGACAAGGAGCCAACATCCAGTTACGAAACCAGCCGCTCGCATTCCTCTGCGGTGAAGAAAGACACCACTGACAGAGCGAGAGGGAGAACTGAGGACGAGCAGGAGGAGGAGGAGGAGGTAAAGCAGAAGGAAGAAGAGGAGATCGAGCAGGGAAGCAGTCCGCACTCTTCTTCCACTCGCCAGTCTTCGTCACTTAATCCCTCTCCATCAAGTCGGGGTGCGGCCCCTGAGCCACCAACTCAGGGGACCAGATCAGGAGTTGTACACCGCTTACCAGCCAGGAAAGATGGCAGGATACCTTGGAGCAGAACAAGCTCTTCGTCCATTGGGAACAGAAGGCCGTTCACACGAACGAACCCCCCTCGCCCAGATTCCCCCAAAACCCCCGAAAGAGATGACAGAACTAGAACGTCATCCACGTCGTACCCCTCAAAGCACAAAGTCGACAATACCCCCCCCAAACCATCAGTGCTCAACAGGGACAGAGTTTCCTCAGGGGCTCGTCTGCCGACAAACACAAGGACAGACTCACACTCCCCCAGACAGAGCTCCCAGATCGATAACGACCATGACGATGATTACGACTACGAGGACTACGACAAGTATGACAAATTGGCCGAGCCCACAGCAGCAATCAAAACATCTACCTCAAGTACTACCACAACTACGACTACTACTACTACAACTACAACTACTGCTCCAACCACGACTACTACTACTACTGCGAGCACCACTACTAGCACGGCTAGTCCTGCACGGAACTCTGGGGACTACGGCGATCGGAGAGACCAGAATCCTGGAAGAACCGGTTCTCAGCCTGTTCCGCCTTATGCTCGTCGGCCCGCTCATGGTGGGAGATCTCGTTCCCCTGTCATAGCGTCGAACCGGCAGAATGGATCTCGCTTCGTAGGCAGGCTGTCGCCAGTGCAGCACACAAAGCTGGGATCTAAGCCGGAGACTTCATCGCCACACCTCTCCTCCTCTTCTTCCTCGTCTTCCTCTTCCTCATCCCCCTCACAGTCTCTCAACATCCTTCCTAAGCCAGGGCTGGATTCAAAGCACGATGTCTCACGTTCCTCGAGCCGGCCGGTCCCTGGGGAGAACTCCCCCGACACCTCCTCCAGCTCCCAGCCGTCCTCCCCTGTGGTGCGCAGCGCTGTTGTCGGTTCTAGACTAAGGAACCCAAGCCGCTTTGACAGCATCCTCAGAGGGAAGACTCCAGTCAATGGCTTCAAGCCCAGTTACGGACAAGGTAAGGGTAACTTTATCCCAACTGTTTGTGATTCCACAGTCTCGCGCCAGTCAGCCCCACTTCCAAGAATTACAGTACAACTGAGATTGCTATCTCACACACTTGGTATGTTTCTCCCTCAGACGATTTACTGTCATAATTATTTGCAGACCCCGAAGTACAGTCGGTATTAAATGAATCCCAACCTGAATAATTCCTTATACGGTTCAACTAATCATTCCACATAATGTCATTTCCACACCGTATCCCATTCCCACACCTTATCCAATGTCCACACTCTCTTTCAGCTGGGAAAAATGGCCGCCCGAATCTAACAACGTCTAATGGGAAAGTCACCTCCCCATCTACAGAGAACAAGCCAGGTGGACGCAAGTACATCACAGGACCAGATGGAACTAAATGGGTGAGTCTATTCTCTTCATACCCCCTTATAGTCACTTCAAAAGCAGCTTTAGCTAACCCAAACATGCATATGTAATGCACACTGTTTATAACATACATATAGCATACTTATAATGTAATGTGATTTGCAAATACATGCACTTATACGTGTAGCCTACTTACATACTACTTACATACTACTTACAAGTATACGGCATATTGTACATGCAGTCTGGGCCGGTTCTAGGCATAGACGAACTAGACGATCACCTAGGACACTAAATATCAGGCCTAGGGCAGTGAAAAGACCAGAACTGGCTCTGCATGTAGTAGTACAGTTTATGAATTTATGAGTGAATACTTGTGTGTTCAGTAGTTTATTACAGTTTTGCGTGCAGTAGTGTTTGTTATTGGAAGATTTTACTGACTCTGGAGTTGTTCCTTTGCAGGTGGTTGACTTGGATAAGGGGGTCTTGATGAATCATGAGGGGAAGGTGCTGCAGGATTCTCAAGGTCAGCCACACAGAGTAGTGCTCGGGGAGGACGGACGCACTGTCTTTGGTATGTGGCTGCTAGATACTCATTTTTATAACACACACACACACACACACACACGCACGCACACGCGACACGCCATACACACACACATGCACACGCACTTTTTTCATTCTGCTTCATTGGCAGTCACTCTCCAGATAGTAATTCACTGTTTTGGTAACTTCCTAAACTCGACTTGATTGTCCATTGCATCTGACTGTTACCAGATGATTCACCAAATCATATCTGGCAACAGTTCTCCAAGTGATTGATACTAGTATGGTCTGATAGCAATCCACTTGAGCATGTTGGATAATAACTCCATATCACGGCCTATTGACGATGCTTATTAACATTTTTTGTATTAATTATTCACTGTGAAGACTTGCAAGGCACCCCCCTGGTGAACCAAGACGGTCTGGCCTTGTTTGGGAATGGTAGGGACTCTCGGCCTGTGGTCAACCCCAAGGAGAAGATGCTTACGGTGGGAGGAAAGCCCCTTGTAGGGCTGGATAGGCCACGAGCCAGGACCAGCACAACCACAACAACAACCACCACAACCACTACCACTACCACACCAGAACCCACCACCGTTCCCACGACGACAGAGATGACAACAGAGGAGACCACAGAGATGACAACAGATGCCAGCCCCACCTGTCCACCAGGAACTTTCTTTGCCATGGATGAAGATGGGCACCCCATGCTGAATGACTATGGAGTACTGGACTGCTACCCTGAAGGTGTGTCCACACAAACATATCCACACACACACACACACACACACACACACACACAGACACACAAACATACAGTTTACACGCAACAATGAATCATACCTTCTTTCATACAGATGTAGAAATCACATACAGTATGCTTGTTAACACACACCAGATAGACTGAGATGAGAAAGATGGAAAGAGTGTGACGAGAGGGAAAGAGAGAAAGACAAGAGGGAGAGAGAGAGAGACTCATCTTTTACAGAAGATGCCACACAAATTTGTGACAACTGATATAGTTTTACAAACACCATAGCAACAGTCTCCATTAGTTTCAGTCACAACAGTTTCGGATTACCATGACAATAATTACCACATTTGCCATCACCATGGTTACATAAATTCCACTTCTGCATGAGGATCAGCAGGCAGGCACCATGGCACCCAGCCTCAGCAGTGGCCTAGAGGAGGGAGGGAGAGAGAGAGAGCTCTGCTTTGGTGGCCCCAGAGGAAGAGAGACCGCTTTAGCCTGGCTTTCATTTGAGGATGGCGCTGGCTAGTGGTGTTTGGTGTTTGCCTGCTGTTTACTGTGTGTTTGGGGCTGTTTGCTCTTAAAGTCCACCGCCCTGGGTCTCAGCTGTGGCTTTGATTCCAGTACCACTATCCCCATCGCTTGTTTGTTCATATTGCTTTGTTGTTTGGGACTTTATGTGTGTGTGTGTGTGTGTGTGTGTGTGTGTGTGTGTGTGTGTGTGTGTGTGTGTGTGTGTGTGTGTGTGTGTGTGTGTGTGTGTGTGTGCTTGTTTTATGCTTTTAGGTTTTTCCACTCCAGGGTGGAGTTTTTTATGGTTTGAAGTTAGTTTATGTCCAGTCGCAAGACCAAAAAGTATAAAAATTGCAGCCTATGCTGACACATGTCTCAAGGGCATTGTGTTGTGTTGTGTTGTTCTGTGTGTGTATCTGTGTGTGTATTTGTGCGTTTCTGTGTGATGTGTGTTTGCATGGTAACAGCTAAGCTTGCCGAGCAGACTTACTTGTCTTGACAGCTGCAGGGTTGAGGGTGTTATGTAATAATTGTTAATGCTATGGGAGTAGACCCTGGCTAACACACACACACACACACACACACACACACACACACACACACACACACACACACACACACACACACACACACACACACACACACAGAATCAGAGAGCACAAACACAAATACGGCCCCAACATAAACACACACATACAGTACTCATAGTCTGTTTTCATCTCTCAGGGATAATTGTTAATATCATATTTATTACATAGTTATTACCAGTCATGTTATAAATATGCTACCACCTAAGATTATTACATGACTATTACACAACTATTTCATACCATTTCAATACAGCTGTTTGAAATTTACTAGCATTGACTCTCAGTGTCTTCCTTTGCTCAACCTTGAGTTTTCAAAGACTAGACAGACCAGCAAATCAGGGAGTCAATTTCTGCTAGTTCAAGACTTATAGCTTTAGGATTCAGCCATAGTGTAGTAGATGGTTGCGATGTTTGAACCTGATGTTCATTCCTTCCTGTCTCATTACACTCTTTTTCTCTCATAGATGAGTTTGTTATGGAGTCCACTGTGATGGCCACGACTCAGACTCCCACGACTACCACTACCACCACCAGACCAACACCCTCTCCGGACACGCGGTCTCGCCACTCTGGGCCCTCTGTTGAGTTTGATGTAGCCGGCAAAAAACGTTTCACAGGTACAGCCGTTTTTGCTTTGTGTGTGTGTGTATGTGTATGTAAACCAATACTCTGTTTGTTTTTGAGTGTGTTTGTTTTTGAGTCAGGCATGTGTATGTGTCTGTATGTCTGTGTTTGGGTGTCCGTGTTTGTATGTGTCTGTAGAACACAGGCGTGTGTGTGTTTGTGTGTGTGTGTGTGTGTGTGTGTGTGTGTGTGTGTGTGTGTGTGTGTGTGTGTGTGTGTGTGTGTGTGTGTGTGCGTGCTTCTGTGCATGGCTTCTGTTCAGGACCTCACCCAATGCCTGAGTGAGATATATTAGGCTGCACTCCTCAAATACATTCACGCACACACACACAGATTTAGCACGTTCTGCTCAGCCCAGAACTCCCTGTTTCTCAGCAGCTTAGATGTGGAAAGGAGACAGAGACCATAAATAAATGTAGATGGTTTATGAGCTTACTTCTGCCCAAACAACTGTGTGTCTTTGAACAACTTAGAACAGGGAAGAATTTATGTGCATGCGTGTGTCTGTATGTTCTGATTTCAGTCTTTTCTGAGAAAAGACTGGATTAAGAAGTGTCTTTCTCTGCGCCAGTGTGTGTGTGTGTGTGTGTGTGTGTGTGTGTGTGTGTGTGTGTGTGTGTGTGTGTGTGTGTGTGTGTGTGTGTGTGTGTGTGTGTGTGTATGCGCATGTTATCCACAGAAGGTTCCCATAAAGTTGATGAAACTCCTAATTTAGAGTAGGCATTAGATGGGGCTCCTAAATTACCACACCATAGCGTTTGGGAGGAGAAGGAAGATAGTAAAACAACTTGTCAGATTCTGTGACTGCATGCTGTGACTGCACGCAAGATTGGAGCATCTCTCTGCTCTCTAAGTTCTCTAGTAGAATACTACTGTCATGGAACATCTCTCTGCTCTCTTAAGTTCTCTAGTAGAATACTACTCTCATGGAACATCTCTCTGCTCTCTAAGTTCTCTAATAGAATACTACTCTCATGGAACATCTCTCTGCTCTCTAAGTTCTCTAGTAGAATACTACTCTCATGCTTTAAGTAGCGGCAGCACTCGGTCCACACCAAAGATCATGGTCCATTCAGCAAGATATGTTTTCAATGCATACATCCGCACACCGGAGCAGACTGAATACTTCCGCCGTCTGCATAAATGCATTACATCACGATTCAAGAACGATTTTGTCGGAGTCTGCCCATTGACATCCAATGTTACATCACAATAAGCTACTGTGCTTAGGTCTGCATAGGCGGGATTTTCCGGCTCCCCCTTGCAAAGATGCCAGCTACTACTCTCATGGAACATTTCTCTGCTCTCTAAGTTCTCTAGTAGAATACTACTCTCATGCTTTAAGTAGGCCGCACATCGGCTCCGACACAGTGCTGAGCACTCCTCTTCCAACATTCTATTCCATTGTTTTCAAGGCAACCCCACACCCTAGAGCAGAACTTTTCCGCCGTCAATTGTGAATTACGATTAAAGTCTATTTTTTTGGAGCCGTCCAAAGATGTGTTATTTTCACATGCTACTGTGCTAACTTAGTTGCGAAATTGCTCTGCGAAATTCGAAAGTGCTCTGCAATGCTGTCGGAGCCGGTGTGTGGTCGGCTTTAATGGAACATCTCCCTGCCAAAATCAAAATCAATATACAAAAAGGGTTTGTATTGTGAACAGGAGTGTAGGTGTTTTCAGAGCTAAAACTAAATCAATAAGTTTTGTGTGAGTGTATGCATGTGTGTATGTCTTGTGTCTGCATCCAACTGCGTGATTTCCTGATCTCATTCTAGGAATGCTGCTGCTGCTGCTCTGTGTGTGTGTGTGTGTGTGTGTGTGTGTGTGTGTGTGTGTGTGTGTGTGTGTGTGTGTGTGTGTGTGTGTGAGTGACTGAGTGAGTGTGCACGTGCGTGTGGGTGTTCCAGCGAGCACTACAATGAGCTGCTGGTCAAGCTGGAGAAGGCTGTGTGTGTGTGTGTGTGTGTGTGTGTGTGTGTGTGTGTGTGTGTGTGTGTGTGTGTGTGTGTGTGTGTGTGTGTGTGTCTAGCAGATGTTGCTGTGCAGCGAGGCAGCAAGCCTGTAGAGGTGGCCTGAGGTGACTGAAAATATTTTGCGACCCCAGTGTGACTTCACATCGAGAGCGTGTGTGTGTGTGTGTGTGTGTGTGTGTGTGTGTGTGTGTGTGTGTGTGTGTGTGTGTGTCTAGAGCTGCTTTAGACATTTCCTCCTTGACAGCACGGACCTCCCTGTCTCACTGTCAGACACAGTCCCATGAAAACCATTCTCTTGACTTTTACTCCTCACTTTCCCTTGTCTTTTGTGTGTGTGTGTGTGTGTGTGTGTGTGTGTGTGTGTGTGTGTGTGTGTGTGTGTGTGTGTGTGTGTGGAGCCAAAGAAGCTTTAAAGGTCGCACAGTTGTTATTCAGATGGTTTTCCATGCTGGCTGGGAACATGCTGAATTTGACCAGTCTGTGCTGGCTGAGTGGGTGTTTGAGGATATGGCCAGCCTGATGTCGTCTGTGAACCTGGGAATCTTTGTTTACAGCCAGTTAGAGTGATTCAATCTAAAGAGAAGCAAGAGTGAAGTTCCAGGCATGAGATCAAAGCTGCATATACCTGTTAGTTAAGTTGCAATCATAGACATGACCTGAGCTATAGTACCCTGGCTTTTGCCATCCCCTTGGTCTATGCTTTAGCTTCATACAAGGGTCTGGGATCACATTCATTGACGAACAATTGCAAGTTTGAAACGATTAAATCAGATTTCACCCAATCGTTAACATTATGCAGCCGCTTGGTCGTGAAGTAAGCTACGCTACCACAACAGAAACCCGACGTAATCTTTCACAGCACCAGATCCTGCTTGCATTTTAACTCGGTATGGCAATGCTTGCTGCGAACGATGCCAATGGCCGGAATGCCAGATGGAGTCGTGAAGTGAGATGATTATCGAGCGGAAGTACGCAGGAAGGCAAGGCCAGGCTAGAGCTACTGGTGCGGGCAGACAAGATTGTCAAATTCGACACTGCTTTGCAATGATGTTGCAGTCGGCCCTCTGTTTCTCTCTCTCTCTCTCTCTCTCTCTCTCTCTGTTTCTCTCTCTGTTTCTCTCTCTGTTTCTCTCTCTCTCTCTCCCTCTGTCTCTCTCTCTCTCTCTCTCTCTCTCTCTCTCTCTCTCTCTCTCTCTCTCTCTCTCTCTCTCTGTCTGTCAGAATGAGGACAGCAGCTGCTCCTGTAGGCAGCTGCAGTTGTTTACGGAAATAACAAAACCAGACACTTAACGATTTCCCCACTGCTACACCTCTGCCTTTAGAAGAGACCACAATCTGCACACACAGTGGAGTAAAGAATTGCTCTGTTAGTGTGTGTGTGTGTCTGTGTGTGTGTGTGTGTGTGTGTGTGTGTGTGTGTGTGTGTGTGTGTGTGTGTGTGTGTGTGTGTGTGTGTGTGTGTGTGAGAGTGAGTGTGTGAGTGTAAGTGGAGCCTGCGCTTTCTCAGTCCTAATGTGCTTGTCTTGGCTCAGTCATCTCATCTGAAAGGTAAAATGATCATAAAGACCAGAGGGGTCGGTCTTTTCCCCCTCTTCTCACTGTCTCTCCATCCTTCTGTATCTCTCTTTCTATCTGTGTGTGTGTGTGTGTGTATGTGTGTCTTTGTGTGTCTGTGTGTGAGTGTGAGTGTGTGTGAGAGAGAGAGAGAGAGAGAGAGAGAGAGACGAATACATACATACATACATACATACATACATATACAGTGCATACATGATACATACACAAAGAGATGCACACTAAGATACATAGATACTGCACACATTCACACAGACACACACACACACACACACACACACACACACACACACACACACACACACTACCTCCTTTCTGTCTCTCTGCTCCTAAAAAGCCTTAGTGAGACAGATACATACACTTTGCCAACAGTGTCAGTGGATGTGCAACATTGCTTTAAAAAGCTGCCCATACATCACCACTCTATCCTTTCATCTATGACAGTGTTGTTATGAGCCTCTAAACTATGCAAACGGCAGCAATGCTTTTGCCAACCCTATAAAGTTGCCCATGACTATTCAGCTTTGAAATGATCCATCTGCTAGTCGGTAATAAGCTCCTGTAGAGTAATACCCAATCTGTGCCAGTGTGGTCTGGAGCATTATTGCTTTGTGGGCCTGTGGTGTTCACTCAACAGCTCGGTGCTGAATACGGGGGAAGAGCAAGGAGTTCATTGTGGATTTTAAAAAGCATCATAAGGGCAATCTCCACACACCAGCAGTGTCATCATTTTGGGACACTTTCGAATTCGACAATTTTGTTTGCCCACACCCAGCAGCGACACCATTCTAAACTGTGATCGTAACTGACAGGTGTAGACTATCAATCAATGATCTACACTTTGATCTCATGCATGGAATTCCGCTATTGGCACTGTTTGGGTCACGGTTTTTTGGAGGCTTTATGGGTTAGTCCAAGATGATAGCCCAGTATTTATCTCAGAAAAGTATGTTCTTGAGGTAATTACTTGAGGTTATTCATCCGGCCG
>JAODXP020000025.1:16616192-16631192 GCA_027497455.2 Sardinella longiceps
TTTCAAACATGATGGCATGATAAGATTCCTCTAGCCACTCCATCCAGTGACTCTATAAAGGGCGATGTGATTAGTCCGACCAAATTTGGGAAAATAGTTACTAGAGGCCCTATGGTCTGTTTCTAGATATACATTTACACATAAAATTTTACCTATTTTTTAATAATATTACATTCATGTACATCATTCAAACATTGCTTTTATATGTAACAGAAACAAAGCTTTCACAGACATAGCCAGCTTGTCTACTGGTAAATTGTTTGTGAGCAACAATCAGTGTTTGATAAAATCTGCAATATTGTGGTTACTAAGTCGGAGCTGCAATTAACATTTTAATTACCGCTGCTTTTTTCATGTATACTGTTTGTCTTTAAAAAGACAGGGCAGTGGAGAGAGAGAAGGGGATTAAGAAACGAACACAGACAAGCCCCCATACTTTGAATGGTAATGGTGTTGCCACCATCATCAATGTGTCATACTTACACCAATGACTGCCCGAGTAACTTATTGTTATTGTTGGGGCCACAATCAGATCTTTCTATTGTCCAAAATTCTTAGCTGTGCATCACGTGAAGGCTATTTATCCAGCAGATGTGGGGGTGTAGCTTACTTTGGCAAGAAAAGCATATTCTGCAGGTCATCCATTCTCTCTCATTAGATTTTGAAAACTTTATGATAACTAATTGAAAAATAATAACTGGATATCTAAAACGTAAAGTCTGGGGAGAGAGTATCTTTTCTTGCTGCCTTGAAACATAAGCCAACATTACACAATCAGTTACCTTGGAGGCCTCTTTCGTCTCCTCTGATATTTTTCACGGTGCGTGTGCGTCAGTTCAGGATGAAATACCTCTCTCCTGACAGACGCAAAGGCCCCGGCGACGGTGGTGACGACTCTTTTTCCAGCGCAGTTCGTCACGCACACAGCTTGGATCAGACGAGAGCTCATCTGTTTGAACCGTCTCTCTCGGCCTTCAACTCCTTGGCACGGTGCTGTGTGTTTCAACTAACCAGAGAAAAATGCGCCGTTGTTATCAGCGCGAACAGCAGTTCCCTGTCACGTAATAAAAAACAACAGAAAAACAGATAGGTGTTTGAGTTGGCTCTGCACAACGTGCTGTGTTCAAAAGGCCTCCCCCTTAAAAATATGGAGCCCTGCCGCAAAAAAAAAAAAAAATTGTGGGGATTCCTAATTAGGTGAAGGCTCATGTTTTCCAGAGCAAGAGTTGGAAGCAGAAGGTTTGCTGTTCTGGAATAGAAGTGACACTGGCTGTCAGCACATCTGAGCGACGGGCTGACAGACTGACGGAGAGTCTTCCTTTCTATGGACCCCACCCCCCACCACATCCACCACCACCCACCACTGTCCCCAGAACAGCGCTGTCAGGACTCTTTCATGGCAACTCTTCAGGGGAGAAAACATAAAAAGTGATTATTACTGAACTCCATGAACTGAATGAGATGATGTCAGCCTACTGGATGGAAACAAGAGAAAGGGACAGAGAGAGAGAGAGAGAGGAAGCTAAATGAGAAAGTCATTTACAGAGAACGACTGCAAGAAAGAGGAGAGGTTTCTTAGAAAAGCTGTACTGTTCGAAACCAGCAGATAAAACAGGCCTTCATAATATTACCACAGCAAGTCGGAGCCGCACAACGATTAACTGCTCTGAGATGGATGACTACTGTGAATCACAGCTCCGTCTCGGGTTCTAAGGCGCAGGGTAATGAGTAGAAATGATAAACATAATGGCATGAAGTAATGAGGCAAGTAGAGCCAGCGCAAACGCAAACACACATGGGGGCAATTAATAACAACATTTACCCCAGCACCATTAGCTCAGCCATTATATCCTCCTTTGCTCTCGGGTGGTCGGCCATTTTCTCCTCTCTTCTCTATGATTGAGAGCCATGTCAGCTTGTTGACTTTCCCTCATCTTCAACAATAAACATTTTGTTTGGGATATGCGGTTTCTGGTCTGTGATTGGTTAAGTTGCTCACATCTGGAACTCCTGTGGCCCAATCACAGGCAGTTTTGATTTCAGTTTAACTTTTTCCCGTAGAGATGCCTGGTCATAACCTATGCTTGGCCCTTTACAAGGTCTGGGATTCCGGCTATTGGGAAATTAGTGTTTTTTTGAAGGCATTAAAATTAAAAAAGATTGAACCAGCCCTTGACTGATAGCCTATCGTATTCTTGCACTGCTTTCTCAAAGTTTACTGATTGGCCAGGATGGGATGTAGCCAGGCGAACGCCGCCTACTGGCTCCGTTCATTTCATTTTGTTCCACCAGATAGTCAGGAAGAGCATAATGCAGTTTTGTTTTCTCCGACACTGATCTGTGCAGGCCAAATTCAGTGAACAGAGTGTGAAACAGAAACCACGGTATTGCGTCCAGACATTACCAACCTCGAATCAAGATAACAAAACATTTTTTATATACTTTTCATATAAACTGTAGTAGCAAAATGTTTCGAAACATTGCATAGCACATAGTGCCCTCTAGAGTGGAAACAAATGCCAATGGAGATGTTCCAGATGCTTTGCACGAAGTGAAACGATGTTAAAGCGGATGGCCAAATCAGACTAGGTAAGATGCATCCTGAGCGAACAAGGCAAATGGCTGGAATCCCTGAGTAGGCCTACTGAGGGGAGATGACAATCAAGAGGAATTACATAAGAGGGCAATGGCCATGCTATTCATAGGGAAGCCTCAGCTGACAGTTTGCTATTCACTCTTTACACCAGTGGTTCTCAAACTTTTTCTGTCATTCCCCACTTTGGAAAGCAGAGAATTTTCACTCCCCACCTGGAAGGCTCAATTTGCGCACAATGAGGAATACAGTATCTGACGAATAGCTGTGAATTCGGGTGGCATGGTTCGGCCGTTGGTCGATCGCAAAGAGATGTCTCGCGCCCCACCTGTCATGTGTCTGTGCCCCAATAGTGGGGCCCGCCCCACAGTTTGAGAAACACTGCTCTATACTAGCTCATATCAGTTTTTGTTATTCTTTTCCTGGTAACAGAACCTGATGTGCTCAAACAATTACCGCTGTGTGATGGTAAAATGGTCGGATTTCCTCTTTAGTCTACAACTTCTAAATCATTTTGATAGTAAATAAACTTGTATCAAAGAGATTGGTGACATATTGTACTTGCTCCTGTCACCAGACTAACTTGCCAAAAACAGTTGTGGCGTCTTTTCTGTCAGCGTGCAATAAACTTAGCATGTAATTGTGTTTTTCACTCTGTCATGAGGGTTTATTCTGCAAGAAAACTGGCAAAGCGCAAAAGGGATTTACAGAGGAAACTAACAGAGACCCATTGGCCTGGTCAGAATAAACATGAGAAAATGTGTAACCATGTAGATCAATTACAAGCCAGTGGGGACAAAGAAAGTGTTTCCGTCTCACTTTCCTTTGCCATAGTCAGCATTTAGCTAACTGCAGTCCATCTCTTTCTCGTTCTCATACTTGCCTTCTCTTAAACATTCTTACACTTACCGAAACCACTCAGCAACTCCCAATAACCCGAGAAGGTTGATTGTCTTCAGAGGATCCCTCTAGAGCCGTTCATTTGGTCAAGGTTAGGTACGTTGTGGAATTCTATGTTCTGTAATAGACTGGAGCGCACATTATTTGTGTGAGCTTTATTTTCTCTTTTTCAACATACATTACATCATGTATATTACATGGTAAAATAGACTTTCTTAATCTGACTTTCTTTTGGCCATATACTACAGCTGTTGTTTATTTTGAACTTTTACATGTAAAGCAAATGGCTAAAGATCCCCTGTCCTTAGCATACCCTGTGTGATTTCAATGCAGTCATCTTGTAAAATCGTTAGCCAACAAAGCTGTTTCAGATGCTCCTATGTTTATGTCTTGTTTGTTCTCTTCAGGGCCACAGATGATGTCTGTGTAAAGGCCTCTGTCTCTAAAGTCAGATGCCGTGCTACTGACACAAGGTTGAGCTCATGGTCTGCACATGATTGCCACAACCCGCAGATGCTTCATAAAACACTCTGGTGAGGATGTCTGCGCGTGTGTATGTGTGTGTGTGGCTTGTGGTGAAGCTGTGGTATACCTCAGATAGACGAGGGGTGCTATAGTCAGAGTCCCATCCAGAGGATGCCCCACATTTCCACTTCCAGCAATTCAGGGTAATGTGATGAGAACTTCATGGTTGACGCGTTTCCATATTCCCAGAACTTTCTCAGGGACCAACCTTCAGGTTAAGCCTACATACTCCAAACTTGAAACTTGTTAGTAGCAACTTGATGATGCCATCAAAGCCAAATTCCTGTGCCTACTTAGTCTCTGATTTCTTCTGAATCAGATTATAAATCTAATAGCTAGCCTACTACTTCTCTTGGCTGTTGTTTGTGTTGCTGGGACTGTGACATTGTCACCAAGATTCTTTTGTTTGGAGACACGAAGGCTGAGAATACCAGGCCAGCAATTTATCCCTGTCATCTTCCCCCATTTTAGCGATCTCCCGGAATTTTCCCTAAACAAGGCTATAGTCTTTTTCCTCTCAGCCAGCAGTCTACCACTAAATGATCCACGGAACTGTCTGTAGACCAGCCAATTGGAGTTGATTTCCCAATCACCAAAAACCCAAGAACTAACCACAACTCTTTATCTGACTTGTTTCCTGATCGGTTACAGCCCAGGAAATGGAATGTAAATCGGGCGTCAACCCTCAACCTCAAGTGAGGTGCGGTGGGTCTTTAACCAGGGGTTTGGTGGTTCAGTGATAAAACCTGGGCAAGTTAAGCTGGATGAAGTGGCAAAGCTCTTCATTGAGTGACTGGTTGCTTTGTATAGTTACTGAAAAAGAATGTGGACTTCAGAGTCTATAGTCAGGTTTACCGCTACGTTTATCTTAACTTCCTCAATCCTCAGGTTTGCCACTTAACCACCTGCCTAGGATGTTCCCCAAGTCACTGACGCAGATGAGTGAGGCGCTGAGGTTGTGGTAGAGATGGAGTGAGGTTTCTGTGTGCTGTGTCCCACTCTTGTCCCATAACTAAGACAGATGATGAGGTCTTGAGGCTTCTGCAAGGTTCTGGAGTGAGGTCTCTTTATCTGCATTCTTGTTTCATAACTATATACCAGAGTGGTGGAGAAATGTGAGGTTTTTCCAGAGTTCTGCAGTTTGGTTTCTCTATCAGATTAAGAAGTGGATGCGTTCTGCTCCTAAATAAAGCATACCCAGGGTAACCAAGGGGCAGTTAACATGTTAACACTCTGTGGTCTAAATTTGCAAAATATTTTTTTCAGCTGTCCATATTGTTTAGATGGCAACAACATTTTTGGGGGTTCAAAGTTCAAAAAAAGTGAAATGAACCAAAAGAGTGTAAATCTCAAAAACCCTCCATTCTTACATCACTATGTAAAGATTGTCACATAAATTTGAGAGGTACTGTACTCGGCTTTCACACACTTTTGCTTGTCCGTCAACATGTAGACCCCCACCCCCACCAAAAAAGCTTATTTAAACACAGTTAAAAGTGAGCGAAATTGTACTTAAGTATGTTTACTGTAGTTCAGATAATTTCTGACTATAGTAGGTCCCTAAGTCATGGATAAATAAACACTTTATCAAGTCCCTTGGCTGTTAAGGCCACTACGTGTCCACCATGAAAACAGACAAATCAAACAAAGAACTCTAGACTGACTGCTGATTCGTAATCTTGACATCATTTTTAATCCCATAAATATCTACATCAGGGTGATGGGTCAATGTAAGGTTTTAGATTATAGCAGAGTTGTGAGGTTTTGATGTGAAGTCATGTCCCATAACATTAACAACAGGGTGCTGAAGTTGTGGTGAAACTCCAGCAGAGGCAGGTTGACGTTGCTGTCGTCTTTTAAAGGTACCTACAGACCAAAGATCCGCGACGAGATGGGCTGCGACGTTCAGTAAACCTGGACATTCTAAAACTCCGAAACTGTGATTTGACTTGCAACGATGGCTTGCAACTGCTTGCAACAACCCACGACGACTGATTCACACCGCTGCAACTCCTCTCTAAAACCGTTTCGTCTCGTCGCGGATCTTCAGTCTGAATTGGCCCTAAGTCTTAACTCTGATAGACTGATGGATAAAAGAGAAGGCAGCACAGATCTCCTCCCCTGGATTCATTACCAGGATAATAAGACCCAGACCCTGTGTGTTTGTTTGTCTATGTGTGTGTGTGTGTTATGTGTGTGTTTGTGTCAGGATTGGAGTACGCAGGTCCAGGACTCAGACTCAAGTCTGACTTGTGCATTGATTCTATTCTACAGACTTTTTGAATTGACTCGCACTTGCTTTTGATGACTCGAATTTGAACTTGGACTTGTGTATCTATTTACTGAACTCGAAAGGGGGGGCAAGGGAGTTCCTCCGAGAAGATATTTGTATTGTGTGTGCGGGTGGGTGTTTTGTCTGCCTGCGTGTATATTTATGTGCACAAGGAATTACCTCATTCATAAACCCTTTCACTCCTGTGATCACACGGATTTGTTTAGAACACACACACAAATTTGTTTAGATTAAAAACGCTAGAACGCAGAAGACTTCAAAGACGGTGCTGGCGGTGGTTTGTTGTTCCTCTCTGGTGAGTGTATGTGTGGGGCAGTTGGTCTGTGATAGACACCATCACATTAAAATGGCGGGGGTGTGGTAAGTTTGAAGCTGCTGCTGGGTCTCGCTCTTGCCTGCCAAAGCATCGCATCCCTCCCTGCAGTAAGAGTGGAGGAGGCAGAGAAGTCAGTTGCAGAAAGGGGTTTAGGCTAGACAGGAAATATCGCTGTAGTTAAGGCTAAATAAATACATAAATAAACTAGAAAAGCGCTCATAGAGCACAGACTTGGTGACAGATGGTGTTCTGGATCACCAATTGCCACCAAAATCGAATCAGTTCTTACTTGCCCCAATACACACGTTGTCCAAAAATTTCATCCAAATCCGTGCAGTACTTTTCGAGTTATCTTGTACACAGACAGACACACATAACACACGCTGGCGAAAACATAACCTCCTTGGCAGAGGTAATAAATAAATAGCAAAACAAAACAAAAACAGGAAAAACGCTCTACAGGACCACTGACATGATGATTCACTTAATTAATAAATTAGATGTTCTTGTTGAGAAAAGAACACAACTGCTGTGTGTCCTTCTGTAAAATCTAGGATGTTCATCTCCGAGAGCAGTCAATTAAAATGTAAATCTGATGTGATGTGATGTGATCTAATCAATCTGGGCCTGATTTAGCATAAATTCCTCATTATCTAGCGAGGCCAGAAACAGTCCATATCCACACCCAGTAAAGAGCATTTGGGGTCATTGCTGGAAGGCCCAAGCACAAACGTCTCAATTCTTCACAGACCCGTCGGAGATGGACAAGTTAGTACAGATGTTGAATATTTGTCTCTATAAAACCTTCCCATTATCAGACCTGCGGAAGAGATCCTTAATTATATGATTTTAGCCAGATGTGGAATAAACACTGTTGGACCGCAAGTTTCAGACATTTAAAGTGGTGGATGAGTTGAGTGTGTATATTTGTGCTGTGTGCATGTGTGTGTGTGTGTGTGTGTGTGTGTGTGTGTGTTTGGGTTGGGTGGGTGGGGGGGCTCTACTATCAGTGTGTGTGAGAGAAAGGGAGAGAAAATAATTCAGCGAGTATAAGAGAGAGAGAGAGAGAAAAAAGCAATGCTGATTTCATTTCATTCAAATTCATCTTTTTCCACAGAAACTTCCAACCAGCTGCCAGCTGTTGTAGACCAGTTTTGGTCCAGTCCTGAGGTTCAGGTTCTGGTCCGACTGAGGTCTTCTGAAGGCAGGCAGCTCAGCTCTGGTCTCTGAACCGCAGCTCACTCTATCCGTCTGCTGACCACACAGTCCACTGTACCCCCCTCCCCCTCCAATCCATTTGCAGCCATTTTTTGGATATGACACATAATTACCTTTGATTGTGTGCTTATTAAAAAATGCTTCAGCCACAGCAACATCAAGCAGAACTGTAACTGTTTTCCACATATGCTGTTTGTGTGTGTGTGTGTGTGTGTGTGTGTGTGTGTGTGTGTGTGTGTGTGTGTGTGTGTGTGTGTGTGTGTGTGTGTGTAAGAGAGAGAGAGAGAGAGGGAGAGAGAGAAAGAGAGAGAGAGAGATCTAAAAGTAGGTCATGGGCCACTTGGGCTGGAAAATGTTACCTCTCATTCTAGAAGGATTAAATCATCTGAGATCGGGAATAGCAAGAGAGGGAGACAAAGAAAGAAAGACACATGGAAGTAAAAGAGGAAAAGATGCAGAGACAGAGAAGGTGCCAACTTTGTTCTCTCACAGTAAAAATTGCCTCGATATTACACTAAAATTGCCCATTTGGAAAAATGTTGTAGCCTGTGGTTTGTGTGTATAAGTGATTTAATTAATGAATTAAACCTTAACCTGTGTCACAAGATACACATACTGTATATTGTGTTGGAGTAGGGTTGTGTTGGGTAAACTTTTTTGTGGGGGAGCAAAGTTGTGGTGTGTTGTGATGTATTTGTATTGTGTTGTAGTAGTTAAGTATGATTAGTTACAGTAATGGCCTATTCTATCTTGCTTTCATCTGTCAATCAGTCTACTCAATAGCCACCCAGTTAGGTGCGTGGGAACACATTTTGAGTCAGTGGTGCGGTGCTGCATATTAGGGATTTATATCATCTAACCCAGCATCTACGTATATGTTTTTTAACAATGAAAGTTTTTTTTGTTTTTTTTGCCCCTAAATAATTAAACTGTAAGTATGTGTATAAGAAGTGGGGTCAGATGAATACTGTAGACTACCCTTGTTTGCATGAAGGAAAAACCCAAGAAAAAAAATGGCCCACTGAGCTTCAATTATTAGTCTGACCCAGGGTAGCCAAATTAAGGCCCAGGGGCCATTTGTGGCCTTCAGCTCTCTTTCATGCGGCCCGCCATGAATTAGAAAAATTAAATGTAACCACATTACATTACAGTGGTGTGATGTTTGTCAATAGTATCATTAAAGAGTGTAACATTATTAGATGGCATGTGGGTTTTCTTATCTAAAACGCAGTTGCGTTTTTCAATTGAAAACTGTGCGTTTAAAGGAAATATCCAGTGTGAATCAACACGTAGTCCTACTGTTTTATAGTGCCAAGCGCTATTAATACCCACCTCAATCACTGGATTTCATACGAGGCAGACTGAGATAGCGAAATGGCAGTTAACGGTAGCAGAATGGGGCATTTTTGACATGCCTCATTCAGTTAGTGTTAGCTGCCGTTTCGCAAAATTGGTCTACGATGCACAAAATTCGATCATTGAGGTGGCTTTCAGTAGCGCTAAGCAGTGTAAAACAGCAGGGCTACGTGTTGATTCACTCCGGATTATACCTTTAATTTTACAATGGCCCTTGGCCACTTAGATTGTTCAGCATGTGGCCTGCAAGCAGAGCAGTTTGGCCACCTCTGACTCGGACCTATCCAAAACTAAAATCTTGGCTCTCTGCCTGATTTGCCACGTTAGTCACAAACCTGGCTATGATTATGAGTGCGATAGGGGCCAATTTCAGTGGTGGCAACGGTTTGAAACATTTTACTACGGTTCATATCCATTTGTTTGTGACGAGTAAAACGTTTTACAGCACTTGGTCGCCCTAAACTCGAGGAACATTGCAACACTGATGTCACATGAGTTTACAACCGAACAGCTCACATCTCAATATCTCAGTATCAATCGTATAGAGCTAGGCCATAGCATAGATCGTATGGAGACGGCGGGACAGGTGCGCCAATGCAGATGATAACCATTATATAGCCATATGTGCACTGATTCCATATCTTAGCCTATTACTGTAATAGCCCCAATGTGACCGATGTCAGAGGACCATTTGCATTTTGAAATAGCTTAAAATGTGAAGTTAGTGATGGTAAAAAATGTTTTTTTCCTGTTCAGCACCCTCAATACCTAGGTGCTGCAGCACCCCATATCCCGTGCTCTTGCATCCAAAACACTGTAAAGAAAGAAAGAAAGAGAGAGGACAAGAGAGAGAGAGAGAGAGAAAGTCAAACCAACCTTGCTCAAAACACAGGACTTATCCCCTGGCAAAGCCACTGACTTTTTAAAGCTTAAAATGAAGATCAGACACTGAATATCAACAACATGTGCAATAATAATTGTTTCATTCGCTCCCTCCTCTCTCTTTCTTTTCCCCCTTTTTCAATCCTTCTTTCCCTCACTCTCCTGCCCTCCTTTCTCCTCATCTGATTGTTGATTGCATGCATTATGTTGCCAGACAGCTGTGTGTGTGTGTGTGTGTGTGTGTGTGTGAGAGAGAGAGAGAGAGAGAGAGAGAGTGTGTGTGTGTGTGTGTGTGTGTGTTTGAGAGAGAGAGAAAGAGTGTTTGTGTGTGTGTGTGTTTGTAAGAGAGAGAGAGAGAGAGAGAGAGAGAGTGTGTGTGTGTGTGTGTGTGTGTGTGTGTTTGTAAGAGAGAGAGAGAGAGCCATGGGATTCAGATGTTTGATTAGAGCCAGACCTAGGCAGGTAGCCCATGACCTTCAAAAGGAACTGAACTGTGTCATATTCCCATTCTTCACTCTCTCTAATTGTGTGCATGTCGGGTCCGTGGCCCAGTCTTTGCACACTATAGATGCTGTGTACCAGACTAACCAATACAAACCATGCCTCTTCTGTGCCTCTTACCAGGTGCTGAGTACGGGGAGATTAAGCTTCACATGTCACATGTCTCATCCCTTGGCAGAACAAGAGTCAATGGCCATGTTGTGTCCCTGTTAAGGTCATTTAGTCAGAACAGCATGATGATGCCATTGCTGCACAGCTCACACGTCACCAAGGCTGGACCCCGACAGCTGTGTGTCAGTGTGAGTGTGTGTGTGTGTGTGTGTCTGTCTGTCTGTCTGTCTGTCTGTCTGTCTGTCTGTCTGTGTCTAGAATGTGTCTGAGAAAAGCATATGTGACCAAGTTGTCTCATCTGGTCAGTGAAGACACCAGTGCTGCACATTTTAGTGTGTGTGTGTGTGTGTGTGCATGCGCGCATGTGTGTGTGTGTGTAGCCAATTTCAGACAAATATTGAGGTAGATATTCAGGTTTCTACTGGTTCTAAAGGTAGGTAGTCCTGCATGTTTGAACTATAAACTCTGGTATTACAGTGCCTACCCCCTAGTGCCATGTCTGGGTACTAAGCGATTGTGTGTACCGTAGGTGTGAAAGGCCTCAGCTAATGTCCATGTAATGCCTACTTTCTTTTTCAAAAAGTGTTTCAACTCCAAACTGTTTTTACAAGGTCTTCTGGTGCGAGGGAACAGATTTGTACATTTCTTGAAGAAAAGCTGCACCGGCCTAGGCCGAAACGTCTGTCTGCCATGCTAACCCACTAAAAATAAAACAAGAATTACAATCGAGAGTGCGGCTTTTCTACAATATATGTAACGCCTACTGTCACCTCAGCCTTACTGCTGATAGCTAGTATTGCTATTATCATGCAGTCCAGAGCAGTCTCAAGTTTCTTCAAAAATGTCCATCTACAGACATGAAAAATATGTTGGTACGTAGCCTACACTAAACGTGCACGCACAAAGAACGTGCGTACGTATATCGTGTGACGGACTCACAGGCAGATAAACAGATCGAGAGAGAGAATGAGAGATTGATGAAGGAGAAAGTGAGAGTAGAAGAGTGAGAATGAGAAGAAAGAGAAAATGAGAGAGAGAGACAGAGAGGGTGAGAGTGGCTTGGGGTGGGTTAGTAGTGTTGAGCAGTAAATCAGGGAGGTGAGGATAGGAGGATTTGGCTGCAGCAAATGTCCAGACACCCCTGAGATAGAAACACTCACACCAGGGACTCTTAGCAGAAATAGCCAAAGGAGTGTGTGGGTCTCTCTCTCTCTCTCTCTCTCTCTCTCTCTCTCTCTCTCTCTCTCTCTCTCTCTCTCTTTCTCTCTGTCACTCACTCACTCTGTCCCTCTCAGTCTCTCTCTGTCTGTCTGTGTGTGTGTGTGTGTGTGTGTGTGTGTGTGTGTGTGTGTGTGTGTGTGTGTGTGTGTGTGTGTGTGTGTGTGTGTGCAAGCATGTGCATCTGAGCATATGTCTAAAAGGCTAGGGAAGGGAACTAACAAGAGAGTCTCCTACAACAATCTGTCAGACTTTTATTCATTCCACTGATTTCTATCATCCTGCTGAGAATGCTGTCTCTCTCTCTCTCTCTCTCTCTCTCTCTCTCTCTCTCTCTCTCTCTCTCTCTCTCTGTGTGTGTGTGTGTGTGTTTGTGATCATATGACTAAGAAATACAGGGAAGAGAGGATTACGAGGAGTGTCTCCTAAAACAATCTGTCAGGATTTTATTTATTCCCCAGATTTCTCTGATGTGTGTGTGTGTGTGTGTGTGTGTGTGTGTGTCCTTGTGTGTGTGTGTGCGTGCGTGCGTGTGTGCGTGCGTGCGTGTGTGCGTGTGTGTGTGTGTGTGTGTGTGTTATTCAGTCCTATTGTGTTGAAGCTTAGGCCTGCACAGCAGACAATGCGCCTAACACGATTGTAAAATACTCAAATTAAAGCCAGCATGATTTACCATGCAACCATTACACCATCCGTTTCTACTCCACGTCTGCGAATGTGAACAAGCAGCTGACACACACATTAAAACAATCACTTGCTCACACATGCCTGTTTAGGGCTGACGGGGAGGGGAAAAACACAGCAACCATTTTGGAATTTCTGGGAAAACATTTTAGCAGGTAAGTAGGCCAACACTTGGAGACTTTGCGGAACTCAGAGGCTATAGATCCGAGGCTGGAGAAATAGCTGACATTTCACTGTGGAATTTGGGAGAAAAGAGGGGAAAGATGATTGTTATTTCACTGTCTGGCTGTTTCTGCTTTGAATGTGGAACATTTACTCGGTAGTTATTCCTACTAAGCTGATGGTAAGTATCCCCAAAACATCAAACACAGAAAAAAAGAACAAATCAAAACCCTCCTAGAAGCTATTTTAACATTAACATGACAATAATGTGCACATAAAGTACAAGTAAGTGTTACCAACGTTGTGTTGAAAACGGCATGGCACATTCCTGCTTCTGCCAAAGCTCAGAAGCTGTAAGCTTTCATCACCAAGGGTTCAGAGGCAGCTGTGCTTGCAATGTGACTAGGAACACATTTTTTAGCTTCTATTGCTAATAAGTCAGGGAAGTTATATTTGTAAGCGATAAAGTGTTGTCATAGTAATTCGCAAAGTAACATTTTGGAGACCCATATAATGAACATCTACATTATACTAGCTATACATAAGCACCGTAAATATATTATATAAAGTTGTATTTTAATTAAATAAAACTTCCATAAGATTGAAGGCATTGCATGACTTGTATGTGAAATCAATTGAAATGTATCAAAGCAGTTGCGTAAAGAACTGGAATTGAGAAAATGGGAGTCCTGCTATGCGGTGAAGTAGCAAATCACATTGTTGGATGTAGTATGATTTCTGTAGTGTATACTATCTGTGTCACCATAGTAATAGCCATTCTGTCAATGTTGGTGCAGGTGTAGTGATTACCATTTTAAATAATGACGATGCTTTTCGGTTATTCTCCACTGGAAGCTATCAGGATCATAAACAGAGGAGGTCAAGCCAAGTCTGTCCAAGTCCATCAATGATTGGGTTGAACTCAATTCATTTAAGAGAAGAACAGAGCAGAGCATTTCCACATGGCATCCATGTGTCTAAGGACAATCAATCATCCTCTAAATCACTAACAAGAATTATATCTGCACAGAGACAGAGTGAAGTAAGACGTCTTTCAAGCTGCAACTGGTGAATCCATCCTGGGCCGAATGGAATACGTAAGGGATAAATTATTGTCCGCCGGTCATTATAGAAAAATATTTCCCTAGAGGACGAAATGGGAGACCAAAGGCAAAGTCTTGAACATGCAACCAGTGTAGTGTATATGCACGTTGTGGAGTTCATTATCCCACTTGGCCATGTCAGCTTAGGTCTCAATCTCAAACTTAGCAGGCTAAACTCTAGCCTGGGAGTTCCCATGCTCCTTTGCGTGCTCAATTTCTTTTCACTCTGCAAAGTAGCATGGTGACTATGGTCGATTTTCTCGCCTGCTTTCGCTATCCAATCACAGAACAAAAAGAGACTAGCACGGCCCTCGGTTGCATTTACGTCACGTGGTGGCTCTGGAAATTCATAGCACCCAATAATCGTCTCTGGACAATCGTAAACGACGCTTCCGCTACGAGAAAAACAATAGGTGGGTCTCCAGACTAAACATTACTTGTGATTTTAGTTTGGCAATGGCCAGGCTAGCTAAACTCCTGTTACCAGTTCTAAATGGATTAGTTCCACCTGCCATTGCAAGGTGTCATATACAAAGATTCCAGCCATTGCCTTCCCACACAATTCCGCTCAAGTAGCTCTCGCTCGTCTATTCTCCTTTCTGCAAGGCCATTGGCCTTGTTTGCTTAAGATGCATCCCATCCTGGCCAATCAGCACAGCGAAATACAGTTCCTATCCAGCTTTATTTGCCCTTCTGTTACTAGTTTGTTTTACTACGCTGAGAAAAATAGTTCCAGATTGTTCAAAATACCACGTAAAACGTGATAGAAACTGTGTTTTGCTAAGATAATCGTTTTGGAACATCGACGGACACCACCAACCACTTGATGAGCAGCACGTTTTAAAATAAAGGTTTAAGCTTGTTTTAAGGACATTATCAGACATGCACAAAGCAAGCCATTCTAAAGCAGAAAAGGGGGTAGGCCTATTTGAAATGAGCCAGGAGTCGTTGAGCAGGCTTAGCATAGAACTGAACAGTCTGAATACAGTCATTCCCTATGGCTGAGATGACGCTGGTAAGGTCATTGGGGTGAGTCAAACCCAGCTGTGTGAATAGCTAGGGTTAGGGTTATCATGTCAGGAAGGCACTGTCAATCCTAACCACCCCCTCTGTAGGGAGTTTGTGCTCCTACCTTTAA
>JAODXP020000025.1:16636192-16638990 GCA_027497455.2 Sardinella longiceps
ACATTTTTGACTGTATTTCACTGTCAGCAAAGAGTTAACCTCATGCATACAGAGGGTGATTTATTTAATGTCCCAAAGTATGTTGATAATTATTTCCTACACTAGCTTTTGACTCTAATTAATCATTAACTTAGTGATGTGGAACGTTGTATGGGAGAACAGATTATGTGACACGTAATTATATTCAAGTGTGTTCAAATAAAACCCTTTACAACACTGCCTGTATCCCTCTGAATGGAGCTGAATGGAGTTTTATTATGTTATCTATTATTCTTATAGGGTAAGAGAAGAGTGTTGACAGGGAGGGATGAGAACATGTAAGATAAGACAACAGTGCTAAGAAACTTAAACCTGCCACCCTATCAACTACAACACACCCACAGTTTGGGAGATGAGTGCTCTAACCACTGAGCTAAAAGCCCAGGCTTCCAAATCAGTGGTTAGAAGCGTTCTTAACGCTTCACATACTGCCGCCAGCTAGCATCGGTTATAATGCATCAGGAAGGTACATTATATAAATAGTAAAAAATTATATAAATAGTATATAGTGGTAATATATGAATAGATACTTTATCCTATTGGAAATGAAGGCACTTTCCTTCATCCTCATAATGACATACAAGAGACATACACACACACTGTTATCAACGTGTCAGAGTGGTGTAGAAATGTGTGGGAGGAACAGAGAAATTGCACCCTGTTTTAGAGCAAAGAGGTGATGGAGTAAGGCTATTGCCAGTGCAATTTCTGCAGACAATACAGAGCACAATAAGTTACCTTATATGGTATTTAAAAAGAGAAGAATAATTTTATAAAATTAGAATGATAATTGGAGCTGATCTGCCACATACGAAACCCTGACTCACAATCAGGTCGTCTACGAGTGATTTAGCACCAGGTTCTTCACGAACATGCAGTGTCTTGCAGGGAGAGTGTGGTGCTTTTCCGGCCGCACTGCGATCCAGTCACGAACAGCTCTGCTCACCCGGACCCGAGGCTTGGGCTACTCCAGACCAACCAAAGCACTTAGGCACATGGGTATCGCTATGCGTCTGGGAGGGATTTTGAATTAGAGGCATTCAGTCATAATACTTCATGGTAGTCATTGGTTTGTTTGAGTTTGGGCGGGCAGACACTGCTATAGAGATAGGCTCAGAGTCTCAGTGGGTGAGAAAACTGGCAACTAAAGAAATCTTTCTAAGAGAACTATAGCAACTGGAGAAAGAGGTGTTTGGCAACAGAAATATACCGGTATTCACTTTCCCTGGAAACTTGCACTGCTGGTAGGTAGCAGGCTATGGAATCAGGACAAGTATACAGTGGCTGGGCACTTCTGTTTCACTGCGGGGAAGCCCTTCATGAATACAGCCTTTCTCCTTCAAGCTTACACACAGTCAGATTTATTTTTATGGGGAAGTCAGAGAGGATGTTGCTGCAACCGTTTATGCAACAGATGAACTCAAACTGGCTCCTTGAGCGCCTCTCCAAGGAGACGACCTTTCCTAAGCTCTTCTGGGGAGAAGACGACCTTTTCTCTTGACGGGGTCGCGAGAGGGAAACTTCATCAGAACGGCCAGATGACGGACAGTTGCATAACACAGGCAGCGGGTCGTTCTGTCATACAGAACCATGGAAAAATCCAACCCGGTCTCACGGTTTAATGTGGTGCCATCACGAAAATTAATCTATTGAAGTGTGCAGCCATTACGATTTTGGCCTTTTTTACGTGTAAGGACAACGTTTCCTTTCCCTATTCATTTTAATGCAGGAGGCATTCAGAAAACCCGCCGCTTGGAGTGCTAATTGACTGAGCGACAGGGGAGACATATTCGTGTTGGTTTTAAAAATATATTTCTCACTGTTTGTAAAATTGTGGCATTTGCTGCTAGAAGTGATAGTAAGAGGTCGATTCCTTGTCGTTTGTTTGCAACAAGCTCGTAATTTGAAGGCATATGAGCAGCCCTGATCCATGATCGCAATTCATTTTTGCGCGGTCGGCCTAGCTATATCTGATGCCACTTGGTCTCCTTTTCTATGAATGAATAGCCTACTCAGAAAATATAATTTCCCGCTAGACGTAAATAATAAAATGTTAATCCCTTGTTGTTTCTTTGGAATAAACTCGTCATTTTAAGTTCAGCATGCGCAAATGTAACGGGAACACCTTTTGTCATGATGACCCAATATGTGCTCAATTGTCTCCCTTTTTAACGAATGAACCCTTAGCCCTTTTATCTTTAAACATACCGCATATTTATCGCTAAAAATATAATAATACAAGTTTAATTAGTTGTCGTTCGTTTTACATTAAGCCTATATTGCGAGCAGCTGATTAAACGTGGCCGCATCACATTTTTTGGTAGGCACCGTAAATTGCTATTTGATGACACAGGCGTCTCCAAATTTGAACACTTAGACTAGCCAACATATTTATCACTAGAAGTATAATAATAAATTCCTTATTGTCGTTTGTTTGTAATAAGCTTATCAGTTTTAAGATCGAGCATCCCCAAATCGTTGTGGAAGCACACTTTGTCATGATGACCCAGACGCCCGCTTTATGAATGGACGCAATTATTCTTACAATACAGGCTACTGGCTTACATATTTCCCTCTAAAAAGTTTAGCCCATCGATAAAATGTTTATTTTATTATTGAGTTTAAGATCGTATTAACAGAAGTTTTTGGTCGAGTTTTCGTGCTGTGATCACATTTTATGATCCAATAATCCAACGTCCAATGTGAAACCAACTTTACCACGGTTCCAATAGCCTATCAAAAGTAGGCCTAGCCTACGC
>JAODXP020000025.1:16649090-16696882 GCA_027497455.2 Sardinella longiceps
CACCAAGACGATGTCCCTCTCTTCTCACTTAGAAGCTTCTTTGTCTTTCTATCACTCTTCTCCTTGTTCTTCATTCTTTTCAATCATCATTTCATTCTCATCCTCCTCTTCTTCATTTCCCCCTCTCCTCTTCAATCTCCTTATTCTTCATCATTTCATTTTCTCCTTCCTTCTTCACTTGGCATATGAGCATATGCATGTGTGTGTGTGTGTGTGTGTGTGTGTGTGTGTGTGTGTGTGTGTGTGTGTGTGTGTGTGTGTGTGTGTGTGTGTGTATGTGTGTGTGTGAGTGTGTGTGTGTGTGTGTGTGTGTGTGTGTGTGTGTGTGTGTGTGTGTGTGTATCAGACCAGCCTTGACGAGTAGCATGTCGTTTTTTCTTCCTCTTCTTCTTTGTTTTCTTCTTTTTCTTCTTCTTCTTCTTCTTCTTCTTCTTCTTCTTCTTCTTCTTCTCTTGGCTGTGTGCCATCTGTCTGTTTTATGCCTCCGTGATTTACTGGGGTGTGTGGAGTCTCCCTCCATCCCAAGCTGGAGAAGAAAGAAGCACATTCTCACTCAGGTCTAGCGCAGCCAGCTTTCCATGTAGGTAGAGGAAAAAAGATATATCGTCACATTAGGACTTTTGGCTGCCTGCTGCCTGTTGTGAAGTTTGACATTTTATTTTTTTTCCATAATATTTTGGTTGAGACCAGCAGAGCTTACCCTGGTTTGTGTCGGCCTCTGACAGTGTGTCCACGTGGCCTTGGCCGACTGAAGACGATTGTTTTTCTCACCTTGTTCAGCACGGTGTGGTGCCTTCAGGCAGCTGCTAACCTGTGGAAGATATTACCTCATAGCTTGGCACTACATAGCCACCCCAGGCATTATTTTTTTGTTGTTGATGTTTTCCCATCTTTACCCCTGGGCAAAATGAGCTTGTCACTCGTTGAAATTTATGAGTTCAAAAAAAAAAAAGCCATGTTCTTTGACAAATATACTGGCTACAAACTATGCATATAAAACATTCTACATTTCACCCATTGTTAGACCACAAAGTAATCAAATTATAATAAAAAAAAGTGATGAATCATTTTTGCCCGGGGAGGGTATGGCAGTTTGGAATAGATGATTGGGCACCTTTCTGCAATTTTTCTGCCATTGTGTTAACAGGGTTTAATGTGATTGGCTCATCCCAGGTCATGGCCCATCACTCCTGTCATCGGGTTGGCTGCTGTTGCTGCAGGTCATGGCAGTGAACCAATCACAGCTGGTTGATGTTTAGGAGGTGGATGGCCTGCAAAGACCATGTCTGCATGGTCAACGAGGTCAAGAAATGCAAGACAACAAATAAAGGTCCAGAATCTCTCTCTCTCTCCGCCTTGCCATTTTCTCTCTTCATTAGTCACTCTCTCCATTTCTTCCTCTCTTTTATTCTCCATCTTCCTGCCCCCCCTCTCTCTCTCTCTCTCTCTCTCTCTCTCTCTCTCTCTCTCTCTCTCTCTTTCTCTGTCGTGTCTTCACTCTTTTCCATTGCTGAGCCACTCCAAAAACATGTGCTGTAATATCAGGCATATATCCTGATGCTATCCCTTCTTCCAGGTTTGTTTTGTGTGAGTACAGTGTGTGTGCGCCAAATGTGTGTGTGTGTGTGTGTGTGTGTGTGTGTGTGTGTGTGTGTGTGTGTGTGTGTGTGTGTGTGTGTGCGTGTGTGTGTGTGTAGGTGGGCTCATAGCCATAGGAGTGCCCAGAAACAGCTGTGGCTCTGCAAAAAATAACCCTGACCTCTTCCAGCATCAGAGCCTCTGCCCAAACAACGCTGGAGAGCTCCTCAAAGAGAGATGCACGCATGCACAGATTTTTTCCACTAATTGCCTGGTGACTTCACACAAAGATTGGGTGCTTTTCCAAACCCCGAAAAAGAGATCCAATCAAACACTTTGATGTAGGAACAGGTGTTTCATCTGCTTAACCACCCCCCTCCCCCCCTCTTCCCCCACACAAGCGTGTACACACTCACACACACAAACACACACGCACACACACAGGTCATTTGGAGTATGTGTGCGTGTGTGTTGTTTTGTTGTGTTGAGGAGTTCTTTGAGAATGCGTGCGACAGGTCTTAGGCAACTGTTGAGTTAGTAGAAAATACTAAATGAAATGAATAAAAACATACATAAATGCATTGTACATGTACATACACATAAATATGTACATACATAAAACAAAGTTAATAATAAAACATACACACATATCGCAAATATTTAAACATAAAACACAGTAATTGTTGCTGAAAGTTGAGATGACGTAATACTGTATGCTGGACTGAGGAGTGAATCATATGGGCTCTCTGCATGCACTCCACTCCATAGGCCGACTCATTGTGCAGCGTAGAGTAGAGAGAGTGTCAACATGAAGCCCACTTCACATTCATTAGTCTCCAGTGGATTCTCACAGAACTCAGTGATGTACAGCCTTCTGGTTACATCCAGTGGCTGTTGTGGCAAATAAAAGTCTTGGGTTGGAATAACTTGCATCTCTTTCTCTCTTTTTCTATTTTTCCATTTGTCCCTGCGTCCCTTTTAGACGTCCTACAAACCACTCTCTGCTGACTCAAGATCCAGTGCTTGGAGACACGGCCAAATACTGTCTGGGAAAAAAAAGAAAGGGAGGAGAAAAAAGAGAAAATAAGAGAGAGGGAGTGGGAGGGAGAGTGTTGATTCTTGATTGATTCCTCCAGGATCATTTCTCAAGATCTGCACCCGTGATCGCCAGGTCTGGATGGGGGGAGATTCGTGGAGGGGTGGGGAGAGAGAGAGAGAGAGAGAGAGAGAGAGAGAGAGAGAGAGGGAGGGAAGGAGAGCCAAGGGGAGGTGGAGAGCGGGAGGCTGGAGGAAAAAAAGAAAGGGAGCAGAGGAGAAAGAGAGTGAGAGGGAAAGACAGACACAAAGACAGAAGGAGAGAGAGAAAGAGAGAAAAACAAAAACTCCTTTGTGACTGCTCGTGCTCAGCTGGTTCCCCCAGGCTCAGTTCCCCTTAGGCGCTGAGTCCGCCACGTGAGTCTCCCAACCCGCCAAAAAACCTCCACACACCACCGGACCAGCGTGACCCGACATCTGAGCAACCCATCCTCTCCTCCAGCTCTCTCCACCCCTCCTCTCAGGAACCGCCAGAACGGGTTTTTACAGGCACTCGACCCAGAAGGGTCTCACAAGAAATCACTTGCAACGGCACATAATTCCATTAGCTCTGCTTTTCACTTTTATTCAGGTTGTCCAAGCAAGCTACAGCAAAAAAGGTGGATCTCTTTACATGCAACATCAGCTTTTGGCAGCTGAGGGCTAATTCCACAGTTTTAAACTGAATTAGAGCTTAACCACAGGGCTTTCTCTAATCCTATCCGAAGGGAAGAAAGCCACAATTAATTCTAATAGAACACAGAGTATCAATATCATTAGATATTAATGGTATGTCCGAGGGGAAGTTTGTGTTGGGAGTCAATTCTGGACCGTGATCCGCAAACTCATTAAAACAGCAAGTTAACACTGGATTAATCCTGAGCTTTAGTTTTCCATGGCCAAGGGATTACTCCATTGGAAAAGGGTGTGCCTGGGAATCCGACAGATGGGATACGGAATGCCCACAATGACAGTTCCATCCTGTAGAATGTTAATGGAACGTAAGTCTAGTCTGTCTCCATGGGCAACAGCATTCTCACAACACCACAAAAAAAAAAAAAAAAAAAAAGAAAGAAAGAAAACGGTAGGTTCAATCCCTCATCCCCATACTGTGACTTTGGTCGCGCTGGAGGTAAATATCGGAGCCAACAGTCTGAGGTTTCGGCTGCCTGTGGACGTCCTGGGGGGTTGCGGGGTGAGGACTGTCAGACGTAAAGAGTAATGGCACACAAAGAGCCGAGTGGCTGTCTTCATAACTCTTCTGACATTTACTTCCATGGACACAGACAGACGTGGTCCCCGCGCAGCCAAAAGGCCCCTGGTTCCCATGCCATAAAAGATGCAATACCCCGGCAGCTCTCCGCCACCAGCACAGAATGTAACCCCTGTTCGCTTTGTGTAATGCAAAGAAAACAGGGCCCCTACTGAAAGCAGGGCCATCCATTACAGCCAGTTGTCAGACGAATGTCAGCTGGAACGAATCAGAGCCGGATCTGAGCCAGATCAAGAGCGGATCACAGCCAGATCGGCACTGTTGCAAAATCAGGTGAGAGATTGGGGGAACCTTGAGTGTATAAGCCGAGCCCCTTCCCCCTACACACATAAACACACAGAGATATACTGTACACACACACACACACACACACACACACATACACACACACACACACACACACACACACACACACACACACACACACACACACACAGTCTCCAGACATATTTAAGATGAAGCTCCCTCATGTGGCACTCTTAGGCTCCTCATGAGACGTCTCTCCATGCTTCATGCATTAGTAAAACTTTCATTTGCTCCTTACTTCCAGAGCTGAGACATTTACTGCATCCGTGTGTATGTGTGGAGAGAGAAAGAGAGAGAGAGAGAGAGAGAGAGAGAGAGAGAGAGAGAGAGAGAGAGAGTCACACACACACACACACACACACACACACACACACACACACACACACACACACACACACACACACACACACACACACACACACACACACATCTCTTTCTCTCTGTGTTTGGGCAGCTTGGTCATAAATATTTCTTAGGTAAATACAATGATGACAGTTGTCTTTTTGTCTGAATGGTATGTAGATAACCAACACACATTCCGCTCACACAACCCTTACATGTTAATATCTGACCTTTCACAGAGAGTAGAATTAGGATGAGCAAAATAATTATACAATCAGAGAGGGAATATATAGCTTTCTGTGACAAGTGCCCCTTCATTGGGAGAGGATAACTTCAAATGTGTATCTCTCTCTCTCTCTCTCTCTCTCTCTCTCTCTCTCTCTGTGTGTGTGTGTGTGTGTGTGTGTGTGTGTGTGTGTGTGTGTGTGTGTGTGTGTGTGTGCTGAAAAGTGTTTTGTCTCTCTGACAGGAGAACACAAAATATATTGAATCTGTATAGATGTTTTTTTTCCCCCCAGATGAATAGATCAAAAGAGACAGTGTGTATGAAACAGGTGATTATGTTTATAAGTACGTCTAGTAGACACACGGTTGTTATGTCTGTGCACTGTGCCACAAGTGTTGTCTCTGAATGCTTAGAGTTAATGTTATGAATATCATCAAGTCTGATGACTCTGAGAGGATTGGTCTTATGCCTGACCAATGACTGTTTAACTATCTTTGCCCGAAAGAAAGACTAATGTCAATTTGATTTGATTTGATTTGATTTCGATTTATTTCAAATGTAACTGAAATGCAATTCAATGTAAATGAAAATAAAATTATATGATAATTATATGATAACTTAACATTGGAGCTGAAAAAAAGAAACATTAAACACAAAGAGAAACTGGCAAGGTGTGTGAGAGAGAGACATTGAGAGAGAGAGAGAGAAAGAGAGAGAGAGAGAGAGAGAGAGAGAGAGAGAGAGAGAGAGAGAGAGAGAGAGAGAGAGAGAGAGTAATGGGGTCATTGGAGGCCTTGATACCTGGACCTCTTCCAGACGTGAGCAGCAGCAGTATGCCATGCAGTGGCAAAGTGGAAATTATAGTTTAGCCCTCCCTCTCCCTTTCCCCCTTCTTTGTCTATCCTTTTTCTTCCCCCCACTCTTCCTTCTTTCTCTCTGTCTCTGACTCCCTCTCTCCTTTACCTCTCTCTGTCTCTCCATCTCTCTGTCTATGCCATCTCTCTCTCCCTCCTCTCCCATTTGTCTCTCTCCCTCCTTCCCTGTGGTTTCCTGCTAGCTTTATGAGCTGCGTTGGTAGGAAACCATTCCTGGCTCTGTGCTGTAAAACAGAAGTAAAGTAGGCCATTCATAGACGTGCCATCATCTCTTAACTGGCGGAAAAAAAGAAAATACTCCTGTTTGAGGGTTTCTTTTTCAATTCCAAAACTGTGTGGAAGCAAAACCAGGAGGGGATTAGGAAACAAAAGGGGAAAACATTTGACATTTCACTTGTTTGTCTGTATTGATGTCCATGGGGGTGTGTCAAAGAGGGCCTTTAGCCCAAACATGGAGTTTGATATCTCATGGCTTCACTTCAGCATCTGGTTCTGCTCTGGGCCTGAGAGTGGTGCCTTTCCAGGGTGGCATCGTGGGGAGCTTCAGGCCTGGGCATCGATCGCCCTTGTGCAGGTCCAGGGGGTCATCTTAGAGGGGCACAGCAACTCGCCAATCAATGATCATATGGATGTGTCTGACCCCGGATAAGACAGTGCCACCCTTCTGCAGGGACATTGATGATATTGACGTCTCCTCAGGATAGGACCAGTCAAGGTCAATGGTGTGATGGCTGCAGGTTGCGGCCCGTTTTTCCTAGCTCTCTTTACTTGTGTGTCTCCCTCCTTGCAGGCATGCCTAATTGCTGGCATGGGCGTGGTCAACGCAGCTTGTTACTCAGCTGGCCTATAAAGGGTATTCGGTGCACACCTGGAGTAGCCTGACATAGCCCGCCCATAATACGAATGTTCATCGCATCCTGGGGACGGTCTTCTGGGGCGGGTTTACATTGGTAAAGAGACTACCGGCCAATAAGCAAAGCTGATTAGACGAGCTGTCCAATTGTTTCAAACCAGAACTGAATGCCCTCCCCCCGCCCTAATCGCGTCAGGTTAAAGCACCTCCAGACCATGAATATGAATGAACAGCAGTTTTATGTCGGGCTATGTGAGGCTAAACTTGGAGGGGCATGGGCTACATTTGGCATTGTTTGAAGAGCTGCGCTTTTTCCTTTGTTCTCACATCCACCTAATTGCATTCATTCACTCACATACACTTCCTACCTGCACCCTTGCTGACATAGCCTATCGATACACATTACTGATGAAGATGCCTGTTTGTTTCTATTTAATATAATGAATAGTTTAAAAGTTTGTTTGGCGATGGTCTGTCCTCCTTGGTTTGATTAAGGCCTTAGAGCCAGGCCATAACAACTGGGTACACTCTGACACAACTAGTAATCAGCAATCGTTAGCAGTCAGCACTGTCAACCTTACGCTCAGAGCATTAGTTAGACTCAATGGTTATACTAGCTAATAGTTATGGCTAAGTCCCATGGTTCTCCCTTAACCCTGGGCCCGCACAAACAATTAGGAACTTGATTCATGCCTGTTAAGGTCTGAAGGGTTCAGGGTTGAGGGTTCATTGTGGATTTACTCTGGAGACTCGTTTAATTCTGTGAGTGATCTGACTGGTTTAAGGAGGTTGATGTTATTCTGGGAATGAGCTGAATCTCGGTTCCTTAGTGTCCTCCCAAACCCACAGAGGGAACATAAAATATATGCTGCTGCTGAGCTTGTGTGTGTGTGTGTGTGTGTGTGTGTTTGTGTGTGTGTGTGTGTGTGTGTGTGTGGAGTGACTAGCTGCATAAATTATTTTTGACTACATGGGTAGTTGTGTGTGTTTCTAAAATTCTTGTCTATTGTGTGTGTCCATATGTGTGTGTGTGTTTGAGACCCAAGCAGTGGTGTGGATTGGGGAGGAGGGGTGAGGACCACATTCTCTGTGGTAAAAAATAATGTGGCTTCTTAAAGGCTAAAAAACTGAGAGTCAGAAGAATTGTGTACTGAATATGGTTTTACAAGAGCTATTTATAAGAGCTAAATATTTTTAATATGACAATTTAGGGATGGGATGACTTACAGCAAAACAAATAAAAACAGCAGCATACAAACAGAAGCAAAACGTCCAAAGAGACTTATAATAGGCTATTTTGAATAAACAAGTGATTATTTCACAATAATGAAGAATAATGTTTTATAATCATTGGACTTTGCTTCTCATACTTTATTTTATTTAATCAGCTTGTGGTTCCCTTGACCACATTCTCAACATTCTACTGTGACAACCGCAACACACGATTGGCTAGAAATTAGACCAATCCAGAGACAGCTCTCAGACAGTTCACTTCTGCAGAATGTAACTGAATAGTGCAGTATTGTATAGGAGCAGGCTGCTGTACCTGGCCACTGTGCTGGCTGACTGCATTGGCTCACACAGGGTTGGTTTGGCCAGAAGCAGAAGGGGAAACAGATGAGAGGTCTGCTCAGGGGTTTTATATTTGCCCTTGAGAGAGTGAGGGGAGAGGAGTGTGTGTGTGTGTGTGTGTGTTTGGGGTGGAGGGTGGGCTGGGTGGCGGTTGAGGGGATTTCTTTCTCCCCTCAGGCACGCATTGATGGGAGATGGGAGAGACCCAAGGAGGGGAACCCTAGGGAGATCAAAGCCTTTTGCTTACCCGAACTCACCCCGACTGTGGAGAACAGCGCTGTGATGATGATGGAATGCCTTAGCGATTCCTGGGCAGTAGTAGTCACAGATGGGGTAGGTATAGGCTATGCAACAAGTGTTTAGGCAGACTGAGAGAAACCCTGCTGAGCAACATCACATTCCTGAGACAGCGACGCAAGATTATTTATGCGTCTATACTAAATTCACAGATTTCAATCGGTTTCCAACAATGTGCTTGGCAGATTGGCTTGGTGTATTTAACTCGCTTTGAGGATGCAGAAGCAATAGCCTACTAGTCAGGCTTCAGTTTCTTGATCTCCTCTCTTCTTCAAGGACCTCAGATAAAGGTCTCTCAAAATCAAGTGCTCAACAAAAACTTTCAGACTGGAGGTCCCAAATCAAAGAGAATTTAGCTGTGACCATCAGATAAAAGCTTCTTGGTCTAAGTCTTTACCCAAGGCTCTCAAATTGAGGGCTCCTAATCTCAGAGTTTAGCCAAGGTCCAGATAAAGGTTTCGGTTCTCAAAATGTACTTGGAGCCCACAGGCTCCTTGACCTCATTGTTCACTTGCGTCATTGAACCATGAAGGAAATCTATTTGGAGGATGTGAAATAAAGTTTTTTAAAAAGCCTGCATCACAGTCAGTTCCATCCATTTCAGTTATAACTACTGCATCAACATTAATGTCTAAATTAGTTAAATGTCTCAATGTTTAAAGTTTATGACTCTGGTGTTTTCAAGAGCTAGACTACGCTGTTCAGTCCCCCTGACCCCTCATCTGAAGATTCAAGTGATGGCGAATTTCTAGTCTGGGCTATTTCATTGCCAGATGTGCCAAATCTCACACACACACACACACACACACACACACACACACACACACACAAAACCATTAAGCAAATAGCGCCCTCTGCTGTAAAACTGGAGAGAATGCATTGAGGGCTGACAAATACAACAGTGGATAGGAGGCTGTTTCTGAAAGCATAAATAAGGAGAGAGGAAAATTTTTCAATAATAATTTTGGAGATGCTGCTGCTTATGTCAGAGCTGCTCCTGAATGTTTTGTTTTCACTGGTCGGTATTAAAACTGTTTAAAACAAAAGCAAACTCTCTCTTTTTTTCTGAAAGGAAATCGATAAGGCAGGCATAAATAGTTGAAATCATTTTTTTTTTAATTAAATACACTGAAAATCATTCAAATTCACATCAATCGGTCTGTTATGTTCTGACAATAGACTACACCAAGCTACTTCCTGCATTTGCTTCCAAATAGTGGGCGATCCCCACCTCCACCCCATTAAGTGCCTGTCCAACTCTGTTTCTGTATGACTTGGGGATTGGATGGGTTATTTGTGCGTTCTGAAGCGATAACAATAGGACTGAAAGGTGTGTACGCGTGTTTCTTTGTAAGCACATGTGTGTGTAGACGTTGGTCTACTTCTTGGCAGCAGAGAGCCGGTCACTGACGTTCTCCCAATTGACCACATTCCAAATGGCTTTCACATAGTCTGGCCGCACGTTCTTGTACTGGAGATAGTAGGCATGCTCCCACACGTCAATACCAAGGAGGGGAATAAGACCTGAGGAGGAGGAAGTGGAGGATGGGAGATGAAAGGAAGGAAGAGGAGAGGAGAGGACAAGAGATGAAGAGAGAGGAATGGATGGGGGTGAAAAAATTAAAACATACATAAATTGATAACTTTCCCCATCTTAGAAAATAGCTTAGTCATGATTATATAGGGGAAGTAATTAATTCTTACAGTATATGATTCACAAACGACAAAATATGTGTCCACCAGCAACATGAACAAACGAGTAGACACCTTCCACATATTGAACATATATGAACTGGGATTTCATTTTATATCAAAACTACGCTTAAAATCATAGCTTTACCACTGAATAACCCACTAGCTTTTAGGCATTCTGCCTCCAGTTTCAGTTTCAAGGCTCAATCCTTTCTTTCATGTCATCAATTAATGGGCAAAACTGATAGCTCTGTGCATTGGCACTGGTATGTTTTGCAGAACACCCATCCCCTAGAAACACACACACACACACACACACACACACACACACACACACACACACACACACACACACACACACACACACACACACACACACACACACACACACACACACACACACCCATCTCCCCTAGACACACACACACACACACACACACACACACACACACACCTGTGGTGCCCTGTAGGGGGTCTTGGTTGCCACAGGCGGCGATCCTCAGGCGTCCGCTCTCCTTGTCTAAGCCCAGCCATCCCCAGCCAGAGCCTTGCACGGCCACAGTGGCAGCAGACATTCTCTCCTTCATCTTCTGGAAGGAGCCAAAGTCACGCTTGATAGCCTCCATCAACTCACCTGAGTTGGACACAACAGAGTGAGGGAGAATGAAAGAGAGGATGAATGAATAAAAGAATGAAAAGAATGAAAGGATGAATGACTGACTGACAGAAAGAATCACAGATGAAAAGCACCATCCATGAGTCTGATAGAACACTTTTGGAGAATCCAGCCTAGATCTTTTTAACCTTGTTCAGAGTGAGCATAAGTTGCAGTTAATCTGCAATGTTAGCTTGCGCTTGGAGAGCAACATCAGTGAAAGTTTTCAAACACACACCAAATCTAGCCTATCAACTGCTGCAATGATGCACAGAGAGAAAACTGAGTATTCCTCCATCTCTGACACTTTCTTGTTATTTGTAGCCTTGTGTTACGGCCCAATCTGAGAAAGAAATAAACAACGTTCTACCCTTCAGAGTTTGTTTATTATTTCAAGGTATGACGCATTAGGCAGTTTCAAATGTGCAGTGGGAATGATCATTGAAAAAGGTCTGGTTTTGGGCTGCAATCTTAAGGCTTTTTCTTGTCCATGGCAAAATCCCAATATTACCATGAGCCCTGACATTCCATGTGAGTTAGGTGTTTGAAGGTTCAGGGTAAATGATGGACTGCCAAAACTGCAAACCAGGATCAGGACTGATGAAGTGTTCTAGTAAAGTATGGTTCTAATTAGGGTATGCCAAATCTGGTGACTATAATTAACTACATTTTTGTACTTTACATTTGTCATTTGCTATTTGTCACTTTAGTTTGTCAACTTCATTCCCACCCCCCTACCCCCAATCAATACAAACACAAATAAACAAACAACACACACACAAACACACACACACCTCTAGCTTACCCTGTGGCTCTCCTCCTCCGTTTGGGGACAGGTTTGTCCAGAAGATGGTGTGGTTGATGTGACCGCCACCGTTAAATTTCAGGGCAGGCTGCAGCGCCACCTGGGCAGTGACATCACCTAGAATGCCACACAAGGCAAAACATTACTGAGAAAGAACACATCCCAGCATGCACTTAGTGTGACGATTCAAACCGTGATCTAGACAAGATGGTGCCAGACTCTTCCAGCTTCCCACACACATAATTCCAGCTACTATCCTTTACTGGACGGCCTCAGATGTTGAGGATGGTTTATGGTAGCTGGAACAGAGGCATCAAGCAATCACCAAAAGCAGTCTTAGGCTAAACCTACTTCCCTTCACTCTACGAATAACTGGCTGATTCCTAAATGTTCTGAGCTAGAGTTTGCTTCAATGTATGACACTATAACTCGTAGAGCAGAGGTAATAGAGTGCACACCCCCATGAGGTACAGGCAGGGCAAAAAGGATCTGGATAATGCAACGTTTCGACCCTGCCGAGTCTTCCTCAGGCAGAAAAGCAGGGTCAACACACTGCACCATTAATTAGGGCCTATAGCAGTGTGCGTGCATCTCTTCTCTTTCCAGTCTGATACCATAGCTCACCTTTGGCCAAGGCCTCCTGATACTTCTCCTCTGTGACGTTGAGGTTGTTGACATAAGTGGCGTGGTGCTTGCTGTGATGTAGCTGCATAATTTCAGCACAAATATGGGGCTCGAGGGCTCCATAGTCGTAAGTCAGGTCGGGGAGCGTGTGCTTCTGCCTTGAGGCCAGAACTCCTAGGGCCGGGCTCAAGGTGTTTGCACACCTTAACAGATGAATGAGAGTGAGTGTCAGGACAAAAACACAAATTAAAAACCATGTTCCACTCATATCAATGGACACCTTAACACATCAGACTTCCTAGCACTTTCAAACTGAGTATGATGCATTAGGCCTATGGCATTGTTTTAATTCTATTGATATAGAATGGTAAATATCAGCCTATGTTACAACTGTTTAAATGGAGATAAATAACTACACTTCAGTGCTTGGATAGCCTAGCAAAATGAAACTCGCACGTGCAGTAGCCCATTAACACCATGAATTAACTTGGCGGATTAAAGCCAGACAAGTTCAATTGAGGTCAAGGCTGACAATATTGAGACTAAACATGTGATTGGATTTTAGCCCCCCGAAAGAAAGTGAAAACAAGATGACATTAAGCATCATAACAGAAAACAGCGCTCTGGGACTAACACCTTCAACCAAATAATGAATTTGACGAATAAGGTTATATTTTGAAACGTAAAAGTTAACATGCATGCATGGTGATGCAGATTGATGTGTCCACACTGCCACTCGTAAGAGATTAACGTTACTTCACTTTAAAACAAAGCAAAAAACAAACCAAACACAGCTAAAGTTATAGCACTGACAGTAGTGAATAGAATGCGATAACGTTATAACGAGCGACAAAACTTTGACATCGGTAACGTAACCTAACCTTGCATGCCTATAATGCAAAGCCTTTTACGTTGCTTTTCAATTTTAACAACAAGTTTAACAATTAACTTAAATTGAGCTATAGCATTAGCAGAGTAGGTTTAGGTATCGCATGTTACAAATAATGACATAATCAGACATTACATGCATATCTTGTGGTTGATAGCTACTTAGCAGGCTAAAATGTGTCAAACTTCATCAAATGCACAAATGTGCTCCCAACAAAATGACTCTTATCTTAGAATCTACTACGCTTAAATGCTGTAAAATCTTTACTCCAAATAGAAATATGATAACGTTAAGAATAATTTACCTGCGAACAAAACTGACTTTGCATAGCATGGTCATGCTAGTCCAGACAGTGGCAACACATGCACACACACCGAAAAACAAGGTTGGAAAGCTAGCTTGCTAGCACTCTGGATGAACCATTCTAACCTGCCCTTGAAATTTCAACTTCAACTTGAATGGCATGTACCATTATAGACAGTGTAGGTGATCATTTCACTAAACGTTTCAAACGGTCCCCATATATTGTACTGTAATTGAATATCTTAACGGAAACAAAGTAAATACTGTACATAAAACTATCGAAAGATTATTAATGACCAGATATCAGTAAAGAAAGCAACACATATTACTCCGAAATTCTTTTTATACCCTTCCCAAAATGGACCATTCCTGTTAGTTTAGCAATGCTCTCTCTCGTATGCTAAGTAAACAGCACTGCCAACAACTGACTCCATGACATTTCTGAGAAACAAAAATTGGATGTTTTATTTAAGTTGCACCAGAATTTTAAGTGAAAGCCGCAAAACTCTATCTATGAGTTGAGGTGATTGCAATGTTGACCAACATTAGCTCAATTGCCAGTTTGTTGTTATCTCGCGTGCAGGTCTTTAATGCTATGAATGAATTAATTTGTTGAGTTTCTTTCTTGTTTTTTTTGTGAACAGTATACTGTACAAAGTACCACTTGCAACACGTAAGATAATGTAGTTTAGCAAGAATTCAACTGAAGATAGGGAACCCCGCCCCTTTAGCACTGACTGGATGCGCTGCCGATGATGCTTTGCGGCTGATTCTCCGTTTCTCGCGGACGATGGCGGAGAAACCGTGTAGACTATAATCTGTACAACCGGGCAACGTTGATACAGCATTTCCTCGTCTGATTCTTTCTAAAATATACTGCATAGAATAGTATTATTTCGTGTGCACGTCAAAACGGGTCTGGTAAGTGTCGTCGTTGTCACCATATCATTTCACAGGCATCGGTGCACGTTAGCTAGAAAGCTAAAGAGGAAGGTTTCTTGTTGAACCGTCTCTTCCTTCTCCGCCATTTTGTGACAGCAAGAAACTGATAACGGGGCGACCGGTTACTAGCAATCCAGTATTTTTTAACTGGAACGGTAATTGTATTTTTAGATGGATTGTTTGTGATGTGCCGAAAATATGGCATATTTTTAATTGCATTTTACAACAGGAATTAATGTAGATGCGGCTTTGTAGCCTGTTATTGGATCAAATGCTCGGCGCCAGTGTCGACTCATAATGGCTAATGTTAGCGACTTAACGAGAACTCACGTTTTGGGCTGGGTTCGGTTTGTTTCGATACTGGTTGTTGAGTCGATATACGACCTTGTTCACTGTCGATGATGAAACAATACTGAATTTGTAATTAATTAGGGGGATTGCGTCGACGTGGTAAATAAGATACAGTTCAGGCTAACAAACGCTGCATTAACTTAACGTGCTAATGTTGGGTGCATTGGACGAGCTAACACGACTACATATCGACGGCATTTGATGTTTAGCAAACGTTTTTTGTTAGTGTTATATTTTCATATGAAATTATGCAGAACCCAGTAAGGTGGCGGAATAGATTCTGTACTATCATCATCTAAGCCTTTTTGTAGATCACGTTCAATTAGGTTGATGTTTATGAAAGGGTGGAACAAGTGTTGAACAAACTTGACACTTGTGCATTTGGAAGTTGTTGTAGGTTACCTGTGAAACTATGAAAATCCCTTGGTTCGAATGCTAAATGCACTACAACAAACCAAAACCTTGCAATTGCGCAACGAAAGGTCGATTTGCATACCAGCATTAGCAGCAGCAAAATGATGGAAACCACCACGTGCTTGAAGGCCGGTCATAGTCGGAAACCGCGAAAACGAGTGTAGTTTCAAGTAGGAGAGATGGTGGGCCTGGCGTAAATTCAGCCTGAGTCTTCGCTGTGACACTGTTTGTGTGGAAAGTACATAGCATGTTAACTGAGGACGTTTGAATTCACTTCTTTTCCCCTTTTCTCTCTTTAGACGTCAGAATGACTAATGAAGAACCTCTCCCGAAGAAGGTAAGAATGTTTCAGCCTTTTACAGATGTCCAACTTGATCAGACCCCACTTCCCAGTTCGTTCACTGAAATTGTTGTTTGTTTACCAATTAGGTTCGCCTTAGTGAATCTGATTTGAAGACCCTTACCAGAGAGGAACTGTGTGCAAGGTAAGCTCGTCACCTATATGCTTACTTCATCTTCATCTTAATCTGTATTTTACAGAATTTGCAAAGCAGTTTGGTGCATGCTAAATTTGTTCACATTTTTGTTTTCAGATGGAAACAACATGAAGCTTATGTCCAGGTCCTTGAAGCGAAATATGCTGATTTAAACTGTAAGTTTGCTCTGAAGTCGAATGCACCATACAACATTCATTGTCACCTTTGTCTAATATAGTCCACAGTTTAGCAGATTTTGTGTCTAGAAGGAAGACTTTGGCTTTTGTATTCTGGCTGCTTTTTTTGGGTTAATGGAGTCCGCATTTAACACTTGCAGCAAACGATGTGACGGGACTGAAGGAATCTGAGGAGAAGCTGAAGCAGCAGCAGCAGGAGTCTGCACGCAGGGAGAACATTCTAGTGATGAGGCTGGCCACCAAGGAGCAGGAGATGCAAGAGTGCACAGTAAGTGTGAACAGGGCACCAGTTAGTGATATGCAGCTATGATATGCAACTATAGCCATGCAGAAACAAGTGTCCATGCACTGCTTGCCCAAATTATAACACACATACTATATCCTTAAGTCTGGGTGATTGTTATGTGGAAGCTTTAAGACTTAAGTATTCACAGTGTAGTGGTGGATTATCCACATAAATAAACATTTATATCTTTAAATTTGCTTTTTAGACACAAGGCAAAAAAAGTACAAAGTGTTGCTGCAGCAAATTTAGTGCATTCACACACATTTTTACCTAGTTTTTAGCCTATAGACACCCATCATTTCATGCAATGAAAGTTGGTTCAATAAAAGTGCCCAGTTTACTTGTACAGTTCTTGAGCCAATGATATTTTGACTCTTATTAACAGGTCTTGTTCTGATCACCTTGAGTAATAGCATCCAAGTACCTTAATTACTATAAACTGAGGTGAGGACTGCCTGTGAGGGTCAGTCTAGTACACGATTAGCTTCCTGTTTACAGTCTCATCCTTACTATTCCATCTGATCAGGCCCCATTCCTGGTGGAGTTTTGACATGCATACAAACACATGCCCAGGCCTGATTGCATCTATAGAACTGGCACAGATTTAGGTTGTCTGCTTTGTGTCAAGTCAAAGTTTGGACGCTAGCCGAGTCCACACCTCAGCCCAGCTCATCACTGGCTCCTGCCACTCTTAAGGCCAAGAAAGAGAGTGAGCACATAAACACTGGGTTGCCTAGGTCTTTGTTGGGGGAGGACTCCACTCCACTTGTTTATATCATGGAGGAAAAATGTTGGCCAATGGCCATGATGACCCACCAAGAATCTGATAGAAGTGGGGAGAAAAAGGCACAATGCAGCAAACCATCGAGGGTAGAAACAAACAAATGTTTGCATGTTTGCTGGTATGAACTTGCCTATTTGGGAGGTTTTTGGATTAGAACAGTGAATTCCTCACTGACCTTGTAGGCCTGAAATATTGCACAGGAATAGGCAGTGTTAGGCCATTGCACAGCAATCTTCCTTTACATCAAAGATCTAACTCTCCCTCAGGGCTGTTTCGATCAAACTTTGTGCAGGCAGTGCAAAAAGGAAAAGTAACCTGGCTGTGATGTAATATTTGCTGACTGGGCAGTCAGGACAAGAGACGATAACAGGTTAAGGTAGTATAATAGCAATCTAGATGGTGGAGGATCGTGTTAACTTCACTTGATTTCACTAGACAATCTGGGCAGTAAAATAGTTGCTCCTGCAACTTGTTAAATTTTTATTGTACCATCAGTCCAGAGTTCTGCTTACTGATGGTCTTTCCATGTAACCTGCAAATTATAATGTTGCATAGTAGAATTGCCACGAGGCAAGTGTTTTAGTCATTGCAGAGGTTCTTGAAGAGATTTCTGCTCAATCATATTGAATGCTATTATTATGTAACTATGCCGGTGCACCATCCTTGTCAGACTGTAACGTACCTAAATTTTAGAATGCCCAGAGTCTTTGGGTAGTGTATTAATTTTAGTGATCAGGGTATATAACGCTCATGGTATAACGTTCATGTAGTAATTGTTTTATCCTTGGCCCACAGACTCAGATCCAGTACCTGAAGCAAGTGCAGCAGCCCAGCGCGGCCCAGCTTCGCTCCTCCATGGTCGACCCAGCCATCAACTTAATTTTCCTCAAAATGAAGGCCGAACTGGAACAGACTAAAGACAAACTGGAGCAAGCCCAAAATGAACTGAGTGCCTGGAAATTTACACCTGATAGGTAAACACAACCAAAATAACTCCCCCCTCCAAAAAAAAAAAAAAAGCGCAAACAAACAAAAACAGTCAAGACTTTTCCAGACTTGCCCCCCACCCGCTCTTCTGCAGGAGTGCAGACTTATGGTGGGGGAGGTGGCTGTGACAATGCTATATTTCACCAGTGAGACTCAGACGTTTAAAAACAAAACCCAGACTCTAAAGACATTTTCTCTTGTACTTGTCCTGCTAGAACATAACTTGTAATGTAAGCATCGACACAACACTGAACAAAAAAAAAAAAGCAGAGCTTTGGTCAGGTGACTTCTGTTTCAGCTGCCCCCCCTCCCTCTCTCTCTCTCTCTCTCTCTCCCCTGCTGGTGCAGGGGAAGGAAGGAAAATCGGGACTGTTCCTGAAGAGGTGGTCGCGTTGGGAACGTGGCCCCACAACTCCCCCCACCCCACCTGCCCCTCACACACCCACTGCTCCATACTAGACAGTTTGCTGGTATTGTAAACAAACAAACAAACAAACAATCCGAGGGCTCTCAAGGTGGTGACTTTGACGTGGCGAGACACGGGCCAGGCTGCAGTGCGAGAACTTTAGGCTTTAAAAATCATCCAATTGAACACTTTACTTTTTTGTTATTTTTGTTTTTTTTCTAGAGAGACATTCCTGTTAATATGGTTGACAGTGGAATACATATGGCCCTTTCTGTTCCTCTTCAACCCCCTCCCAAATGTCACAAGACTTTTAAGCATCTGGGAAAGACACTAGCGTTTCCACGTAACTCTCCGCTAGAACGATGTAAGACAGAGGGGGAGATGCTCATGCAGTGGTTCAAGACTGTGGGTGCTGGGGGTGGAGCTAAGAGAGTGATGTAAGCATTTGGGTGGAGCCAGAGACAATGATGTAAGACTTGAGGGAGGAGCCAGACCCTCCAGTCGCCAAAGACTTTGGTTAACGCAACATAACGGTAGTGTTTTCTCAAACTTTTTTATCTTTTTGTTTCTGTTTATGTTGAAATTCTTTTTTGTTGGTTTTTGTTGAGTTATAAGGCTGCTTTTCGCATACAGCAGTGGACTCCTCAAAACATTTCATTTAAAACCCAGCAGAATTTTTTTTCGATCAGATCAGATTTTGAGTAACATTTACACTGCTGTATGTGCAAAGAAATGTTTCTCATTTTTGCAATGCAAATGTATGAACATGAAGAAATGTTTACTGTTTTGCAAATGTATGATACTATTGCTGTATTCTGATTAACCCAAAAACAAGAGACGTTATTATGATGGCGTTTTTTGTAGTCGGCTTCAATTGCCGCTTCGATACTCGATCTGTTAACCATACTTTTTTCCAGGTGAAATGCAGGTAAAGGTCTGGTTGGGCTTTTCTGTATTGAATATTTAATACTCCCAAGAAATGTACTGTGGGGAATCTGTGTTTAGAAGAGGGTCATTTTGCTGAATGTGAACACACGATGAGAGTGTGTTTAAATGTAAAGGATCCTAAATGTGGTCCAAATAATGTTAAATGCACTTCAGATGAGTACAGAGCTTATACTCTCTTGATCAAAAATGTTGGTGTTTGATTTGAAATATTTGTCCAGACTAGGCAGAAATGTTATTCTTTCTAACATTTTCTGTTGTACATCACATAGCACATAGAGGTTTCATCAGTTCAACTATTACTGCTATTCTTACTATATTAGTTAGCAGTGTTGTATTGCTGACTTAAAGCAATCTTTATAAATGCGGTGGGGGGTGGGGGGGGAACACTTCTTGATTGGTTTCATTGTCCTCATGTACTCTATTCAGAGCAAAGTAATTATGTAGTAATTTTCTTCCTTTACCCATCTGCATATTGCGTCACAGGTGCAAGTTGGCCGTTGATGGTAGAGGTTAGGTTTGAGGATTAACGGATACCACTTTGTGTTATTATTTGAGTGGGTGGGGTTGTTGCATAGCAAGTTGGCATTCTCCTGCACGTTAACTTCACTGTTGGAGGTGTCATGAGGTGAATTGCAGGGTATAGTGATGAAGGGTGGTCTCTCTGGAGATTTAAGACAAGTGTACAAAATCAACTGCTGAGAATTCATGAACAGTGACATTTATATTTATTTATTTTCCCTGCTCTTTCTGGCAAGTAGACGTATCCATCATGCATCTCAGTTCAGTTTTTTTGCATTATTTATTGTAATCCTCCGAGTTGGATAAAAAAATTTAAGGGAGGGGGATCTTATCCCACGAAGGGAATACCACCTGGCTCTTACCTGTGGAATCTGTGATGCTTGACAGTGGTCATGGGACAGTTGGGTGACCTTGACTGACTTTCACTACCTTATTTTTGGGACCATATTAGAATGGGTGGGATTATGTGGGTTTAGTTGGATGGTTCTATATGGTGGATGTTGGAGGATTCCATGTTGTGTGGCTCCAGCGTTCTGTTTGGACTCTATTCCAGTGGTGGGTTCTGAGCTTTTAGTAGGGAGGGTGGTTCCGTAGGAGTTTCACAGGCTTGGCTGGACTGGGTGGGTGCTGTGTTGTGTTGTGTTCTGTGGTGGTGTGTCCACGTTCCCAACACGCAAGACCAGCCTGAGCCTGCCTACCTGTGTCCATCCCTGTGTTCACCTTGTGATGTCAGGCCTCTCTCCTTTGCAGCCAGACGGGCAAGAAGCTGATGAGCAAGTGTCGCATGCTGATCCAGGAGAACCAGGAGCTGGGCAGGCAGCTGTCCCAGGGGCGCATTGCTCAGCTGGAGGCCGAACTCGCCCTGCAGAAGAAGTACAGCGAGGAGCTCAAGAGCAGCCAGGACGGTGAGGAGCCTTTCCTTTCCTCAACCACTGCTGTGTTAATTCCTGTTTAAAAGCACAGTGCGCTGTTTAAGGCCCGATTCATAGTTTACACAAGAATGCCATGATGTGTTCAAAGCGTTGCAAAGTGTAGTGAAAAATTTTCATGGGACTTTCATGGGAGTCATTGGAGCAGCTGTGCTGCCTGTGTCTGTATGCATACGCATGAGGTTGTGACCATTGCATACTCAATGGGTCCTTGAATCTTCATTGTACAGTTAAATATAGTCTGAAAAACATGGTGACCTTGCACAGTAGTTTAGCAAATGAGATTCTAATGGCGTGCAGTTGAATTGACATCAGGCTGTGCTGAAGCAAAAGGGTGTTCTGAGTTGTGATCTGTGTCTGAGTTGTCTGACCCCCACGCCCACCCCTCACACATTCTGTCTCTCTCCTATCCTCTTCACTCAGAGCTAAACGACTTCATCATCCAGCTGGACGAGGAGGTGGAAGGGATGCAGAGCACCATCCTGACCCTGCAGCAGCAGCTGAAGGACACGCGACACCAACTTACCCAGCAGGCTCAAGGCACCGGTGCCTCTTCCTCCTCCGCCACAGGTCTCGCTGCCGCTGCCACCGTCACCACCGGCTCAAGCAGGACTGCCCCCTCCTCCCCATCCACCTGCTCCGAACCCGGCGGACAGTCGGAGCCTGACCCATCCCTTGGAACCAGTGTGGCTGGAAAGGACTGCGGCGGCCGGGTCACCAATGGGCCCACCAACGGGAGCAGCAGAGGGGGCACAGGACCGTCGGGGCTGTACAGCAGCGTGGAGGAAGACTTCCCCTCGCCACGGTCTGCATCGAGCCCCACTCAAGGCGAAGGGTCGAAGCTGTCGAACCACTCAGAGGAGGCGACGAGCCAGGGGGGCGTGGACAGGTTTGAGCGACAGCTGAGCGTGGGCTACGAGAGCGTGGACTCCCCGACGGGCAGCGAGGCGTCTGCCACCCAGCACTCCATTGACACAGACTCCAACGCCGACTCGCACGAGGCTGCCGCCGTTGCCAAGGGCAGCAGGACTGCTGGGTCACGGCATACCACACAGAACGGCCTGGACTCAACAGCAGCTGCCTCCGCTGCTACGGCAACCGCCAGCGCCGCCGCCGTGACCACTAACTCCTCCACAGGGTCTGTTTTGTAACGTTCTTCAGTTGTCATTGATGTTCTTTTTTTATACTTAAAAAAACGAAAAAACAGATTATTAAAAATCCGCACGATGGCGCCAGTGGCTGAGAAATGTTGTCCAATCTTGTACTATTTTCTTTAATCTTTGTTTTTGTTTTCCTTCTGTTGACAACAGTTGTGGAAGGATAATTCAGTTGTTTAAGCTTAGTGCTTTGATTTTAAATTTTTTTTTTTTCTTCTCTTGCTGATGTTTCAAAAAGATATTCGATCACCACTGGTTTTATTCACCTCATCGGCTCGCTAAGAAGTGATATCACTTTGCATTGTTTCACTGTAAAGTTCAATAAAGTCATGAGACCACTGGGTCTAGTCTGCCGTAGCCCTGTTCTTGACTTGACACTCTTTGAGACGTTCCTTCAGACGAGGCATTTTTTTTTTTTTGTTTGTTTGACGTGTGTAGTTTCCCCCCCCCCCCCCCTTCCCTCCCAAGATGTTTTCAAGTGCTCTAAATTCACATTTATTCTGATTTCAACCATTTTCATGTACTGACCAAATATCAATAAATAATTTTAATAGAATGACGCTTTGCCCTTTGTATATCAGTTCATATTAAAGAAGTCGAAATGCATTAACTCCCTAATTGACAGATCAAATACTGCTACGGATTTATATTGTAGATAATTAAAACCTTTTGATTATATACACCTCTGCCGCAGCTCCTATTGATATAAAGAGGTACTTGTGTAGTGGGCACACAAGAGGGATTATTATGGTACAGGTGCAACTTGGACTGGCCAGCCGTCTTACCATTAGATGGTGCTGTTGTGGAGTTTTCTAGAGCAGGTTATCGGCTAAAGGTGTTTCATCACTTTACTCACTTGCATTAACTTGGGGTTTGCCTATGAACAGCAGCCCTTACTTGACCAAATGACCACTTAAATCATGAGAGGATGTGAATATCGACTATGTATTAAGCCTTTGAAGTTGGGTCAATATTGTGGCCTCCCTCTCCAGTGTTGCCTTTGGGTAATCAATGCTGCTCTTTTCATCTCCTTTTACTATGTTGGAAAATTTCATAGGATGAGAAAAATAAGATGAATGCTTAAGAACTTAAGAAAAGTTACGGGAATTCAATTCTTTCTTCCACTTTATCCGTCAAATTATGTATTTCCTATTGTAAGTGTGGGGCATCACTTAATCACCTTAACTTTCTAAATGCATCACTTTGCATCAGTGTATTACTCTAATGGTGGGTGTGTAAGGAAGTACTGAACCACGTTAAGACTGGAAAAAAATCTTATCCTAAGCTTTGATGCTAAATGTTCTGAACCATTTTACATATTAACCTTACAAGTAGGCTACTAGACCTTACCAGTCCTTAAAGAGAACCTTGTTTTAGCTGGGGACATGTAGTGACACTGTTGTGCCACTAGGAGGGGCTAGGCAAATTGCAGTTGGCTAGGGTCAGAGTAGATTCAGAGCTACAGCTCTGAGATCTGTAGACAAACTGCTCCCTCTAGTGTCTTGTGACGGTAGGTTTATTGTAGACCTGGCATGGATGAACCTTTGAGAATTTATGGACAGAATTGTTGTTAATAGTAATGTTGTCATTATTGTTATTAAGGGGTTGAGAGTCCACGGAAGTGTAAACATTTCTGGAGTGCAAAAACAGCTAAAGTAAAGATTATTGAATAGGCTACTAAAATGTAGGATATGGTGGCCATATGGACAATAATGCATTATTGTTTTGTTTGTTTGTTTGTTTGTTTTTAAGGTGGGTTGCTATTTCTTGCTTTTGTATTTATTTGTAATTAACAATTTACATTGAATAGCTCTATGACAAAAGAGGCACTATTTTTCCCAAATAGACAACAGATTTCACAACAGTTAGCAAGCCAACAATGGTTATAGACAGTAGTTGCAATAAGTCATAGCATTACATTGGTGGTAGCTTTGTGTGTTATCATCAGCTTCTATGAGTCTATGAATCTTTGGTAAACCTAGGGTTAGAATCTAGCCTAAAATTCTTGAATCTCGAATCTCAAATTCCCAATGTTCTAGAATCTTAAAACCGGATGGAATAGCTGGAATAACAAATCCACACTCTGTCGGTTTTTACCGTTTAAAAAAATATTTTTCCCAAGTAGTAGGGCTAATTCCGACAACAAATCTTTTTGTATTGGGATCATGAACCTTTGTGGGAAGTTTTTGTGCGTAGCAGCATTCGTGTCACTTTGTGCCATTTTGAAAATGGGAATTTACGAAGAGAGTGCTTTCTACATGGATAGTGAGTTGAGATTTTCGTGTTGATTTGTCTATGGTTAGCATTTTGGCTACCCTACTAATTTTTAGGAAATCTGGGATTAGCCTCCTAACACTGATGAATGAATGGTTACTTTTCGGCAGTCAAGTGGGCTAATTGAAGTGTTTTTGCTTAATTGTGTTAGCCTTGTTCTTGGTCACATCATGTCATGACTAACGATTTTTTTTCCACACTTTGCACAGCTGAATGTGGCAACAGAGACGAACGGGTGCTGTGGCTCCCATATCGTTTTTTAGGGGGATATCCTATTGACATCAGTGCTTGGCCATGGGTAGTATCTTTGCAACACAGAACCAGTTCTTCGTCTCCATTTACACAACGCTGCTCAGGAGCTGTCATTCGAAAAGACTGGATATTGACAGCATCATCATGTTTCTATGAGCCTGCATACAAGTCAGTATCCGAACAGCAAGACATCAAGCAGAAACTGCATGCCACCTCAGTATGCTGCTCATAACAAGCCTTAATTTTTAGTAGTTTATTGATGTTTTAATTTAATGACTAAGCCTACTCAATGTGTTTAATTTGCAGAAACTTTAGTAACTGGAGGGTCATAAGTGGATCATCTGACTTGAAGGTTGAAGACAACCACACACAAATATCTGCAATTGAAGATGTTGTTTTGAATAAGGCTTTCCATCCTGAATCAGCAGCACATAATATTGCATTGGTGAAGCTGGCAGCACCACTTGTATTGAATTCCCATGTTGACCGTGTCTGCATACCTGACTTAATGAATGTGGAACAGTACAAGTATGGATCATGTCAAATTGCCGGCCACGATGGCACAAGTGAGCAGAACTGGTTGTGAATTCTGTTTTGGAATAGTTTCCATCTGATTAGACTAGGCTATAGGCCTACCATCCACACTTTGCCTATTCAACTCTATTCTCTTCGTAGCTCCAGCTCACCTTGGAAATTTTGAAGAGAGCGCTGTACAGATTATTCCACATTCAAGATGTAACATGCTTACATGGCGGAAGTTTAAAGTGTCTGCAGATATGTTTTGTGCAGGCTTCAGAGATGGAGGTATAGATGGATGCGAGGTAAGTAGGCCTACAGCAACCTATTGTATATGAATTGTTATATTATTATTATTATTATTATTATTATTATTAGGCCTAGTTGTTGTGGTAATATTTATTCCTGGTAGTAGTAATACCCCCACCCCATCACACATACACACCATCACTGACGTCACCCCCCTCAAGATACTTCAGCTACATGGAAACTCCTCCCGTCACCTTCATTGGCCCGCACACAAAACACAACAGACAGAAAGAGTCCCTGACCCATTAACATGCAAACAGCTCAGTGACCCTCCATCATCACTTCCACTGCATCTCCTTGCCATTACACGCTCACCCCCTCACAAACACAAACACACACACACCAGGCAGCCCGTAACATACTGTACTTTCAGAATACTGCCTACCCCACCACCCCCATCATCATACCTCTTCCCACATGTAAAAGCAAACACCATGCCCATCTCCCCTTAAGCAACAGCACATTGTCCCATCTCTCCTGTCATTCACATGGGCAATTAGAAATCACAGGTAATCATGGGGAAACTCGGCAGTGGATCTGCGAGCGCAAGTCGCCATATGTGAATTACTCTCCGACATGATTTAGGGCACAAATTCAGCAAACACAGGTAGCCTGTATGTAGCCTACTATAGAGGGCTATACAAACATGGATACGCTCAGCGCACCCTAGGCTCTGTCTGCGCCAGGTCTTGTAGTTTGAACACAGAGGTCGTAGATCAGCCTCGCGCCCGACTATGAGACTCTCAATACTAACAATCCGAGACGCAAAGTGTGAACACTGGATAGCTCACAAACGTGTAGGCTAGTGTTTTGTCGGGTCGTGGCTAATATCGGGTAGTCTGAACTCGCCATTAGCCGTAGATCTGACCAAGGTTTCCTCCTTAGGTAAGGAAGTTTTTCCCTCGGTGCTCCTTGTAAACCTCCTGTCACTTTCCTACTGGACTTCTGTGCTTTGCACAAATAGACTGAGACCAGACACAATTTCACTGCATTTTTTACACTAGTAATCATATGAATGTGACATAAAACTATTTGAAGGCTCTTTAACCCATTTCATTGAAAACCCAAACCCACATAAAAATGCAATGCAATTCAGTACAAGTAAACAAAGATTGCTTTATGATAAACATCTCTCTATTATCATCCAACAGCTTAAAAATACAGGTAGTGGTCAAGATAGAAACTAACCAATAACCCAATGATCTCACCTTTCCCTAGACTACTACTGGCGGACCACTCAGCTGCTTTGTCCCCACCACTGGAAGATACTACGTCCGAGGGATTCGAATAGTTACGACCAAATGTGGAGTTATCCGAAGGCCCAATATCTATCTTCAAGTTAGCAAGTACTATCACTGGATTGAGAGATATATTGAGATCTATGAATCAACCCATTAAGATTCGGACTCACCTAAAAATGATTTAAAAAAAAAAAAAATGGTATGACTACATGAAGTTTAAAATTAAAATTTGAATCTATTTCATGGGGTCACCTTTTGTATTATACAATATTGTAGATTCAGAAAGATGGAGGATTTGTTTTCAGACTGATTTTTGAGGTCAATAGAAATATGGTTGGGGAGCTTGTTGCTGGTAGTTGTCTATAGATGCCATTTTCAGGTGTCTAAATATATGACATAGTCCAGTGTGACCGATCTGAATACACCTTGACCACTGCATTCTTTCAAGCGAGAGGTGGTATGGCAGTGCAAAGATAATAAAGATTTAATAATAAAGACAATATAACAGTGCATCAATCATGTTTTTTTTTCTTCACCAGAATTACATTGGCTAGGAAAGTACAGGTAGGCCTACAAATATCCATATGAAATACAGGTAGTCTCAAGGATTTCCTACGAGATTAATAAAATAGTCTCTTATCTTATCTCATCAAGTGCTAGATAACAGTACTCTTGCTTTTCAAATTGGGATTTCCGATGCCATATTTTCAATATATTGTTTTGTTGTGTGAAACTTGGCAAACACATCAACTGTCAAATACACTGTCTACTGGCCTGGACTCAACTCGTACATACGAGTTACTAACACACTAACTGACAGAATATTCACACCAGGACTTGTCTCCTGTGCAAACAGGGTGTCACGAGCCTCATGTAAAGTTTATGGAGACCTTTTAACTCCTCGTGGCACAAGTAAAAAACTAGAGCTCTCTTCTATTTGCTAAAGCTGACCTTGCTGCCCCAGTGCAGTGCTACGTGGTGTAAACCGTGCAGATCATACAGACCCTCTAACCTGTTAACATTCATTCTAAACAGGCCTAAAAAAATCCTAATCTGTAGACTTCACTCTTACACACCATTGTGAGGTCTGAATGGGGCCTAATGGGCTCTTTTGGATTAATACCCCACTATCATGGAGACATGTTTAATCTTCATATGAACACCTCCACTGCTTCCACTTGCATTACGTCCAGCCCCTCCAACCTATTGGGAGGCCGGCGTGGCACCTCCTGCACAAAGTCTGGAGAAAAAGAAAAAGGAAAATAAACACTTAATTACTTCTTGGAGGAACATGATAGTGGATTGTAAAGTATGAAGGTGTGTGTTTGTGTGTTTTTGGGTGTGTTGTAAGGGTGGGAATCAGGAAATAGGAATTCCAGCATAATTTTTCCGACCACGGTCAGTGGGAATTTATTTCTAACTACAAAAATGAATCACAAGTTCTCTACGGTTTCCCTCGTTCTAATAACCTTCTGTGGTCACCTTAATAGTATAGATTTCATTGCCCTATGTGTTGATGCTGAAAAGATTTGATAAAGGATTGGAACAACAAGCATAATTTGGTGCCAATATGGTAGCAATTCCCACCCCAAGTGATTGTGTGTTGTCCTCTCACCCACTATAGCCTGGTCCGGACCTGCACCGGGCACAGGGCTGGGGGCGATAGGAACCCCACTGAGATGGCAGCTGGAGGTGTTCTCTGAGTCACTGGCCTGCTGGCTGTGGGGTAGGCTGCCACTGGACACTGCAGTCATGGACTGAGGACTGGCGGCTGATGGGGACTTGGATAGCGGCTCTTCTGTCTCAGCCGGAGGACTGTCTGGATGGGTGCTCTCTACTTGTACACACAGGACAACATGAATGAGGTAAGAATGAAGTCTGCTAACTCAGATCAGCTCTATTCTGTAGAGCTCAAGCTCTCTCTGTAAACAGATGCACATATTGACATAATATAGTATGTATGATGACTGTGTGTGTGTGTGTGTGTTCAAAAATACCTGCATTTGTTTTGGACTGGCTCTTGTTGCTATTGGAAGCACTGTTCTGATTCTGTGTCTCTCTGAGTCTTTGTTGAAGATGGCGTATCACTTCATCCTTCTGATGAACTAGGGCGGTCATCACAGCTAGCCTAACACACACAAACACACACACGCACATGTTTGTAACATTTATGTTTACACACACACACACACACACACACACACACAGAGGCTCTCACAGGCACACACACACACACACACACACACACACACACACACACATACCCACACACAGAGGCTCTCACAGGCACAAACACACACACACACACACACACACACATTTACCTGCTCTCCAGAGCAGTGTCTGGCTGGTCATCTGGTGAAGAGCTTAATAATAGAATAAGAGAAAAGAACATAGGAGTTTATGTAGCCTTAGTTGTTTACCTGTAACATATGTCTGACCTGTCTAATGCCTATCTGAGCTGCAGTTGTAATTGCATTCTCCATCTAATGTGAATTAACCTGGTCATGACCAGCCCCTGGTTTCTCTTCGTATGGGGGTCTCGGCTATTGAGAAACAATTGCTTGCTTGACATGTTTAAATTAAGTCTAGCCATCAGCCATAGATTGTACTCAGACATCGGTGGTGTCTGAGCTGTTTATCTTAGCTGTTTACGCTCTAGGTTGTATTCAGAGACATTGTGGTGTTTAGCCACTCATAACGTTCTATCTGGACCGGGAGTGATTGGATGGGCTTAGCGTTGTTTGAATCGCTTGTTAGTTGCGCTGATTAGTTTTAGCCGTCTTACCCAAGGGTCTATCGCTCGTGGCCAGACTATACATTTTATGTGATAGTCTGGCTTGCCAGGCTATAGGAACGGGCAATGGCCAGGCTAGAATTCACCTGTTCAGTCAGGTATATCGCAGGTTCAAATGAGGCGAGTTTACCTGTCTGATGCCCGTCTGAGCTGCTGCTTCAACTGCACACGTAGCTCCTTCTCCAGCTCCTCCCTCCGTGCACAGGTGTCCTGCAGGCGAGATAGCGCCCCCTGTAGCTGCTGAGCGGTGTCTGCGCAGGCCTGCTGCGTCTGCAGCTCTGTCTCCAACTGCCTGCTGCGTCTCTCGGACGCGCACAGGGCGCGCTCCAGCGCCGCCGCATGCACACGCAGCTCATGCCAGCGCACACGCACCTGGCGCAGCTGCCGCTGCAAACACACACACTCCTGCTGCTGGACTTCGTCTGAACACACACACACACACACACACACAGCGAGTGTTAAAATTTACTATAATTAGAATTGAACTCCAGCTCCAAGCTTTTCAAGCTTAAACAGACATGGATGGTATATTTGAAATCATTGATTTACTGCAGCGCGATCTCAACATTAATCAAAATAATTGATTGAATTATTGCCACAATCGAGAAGTGTGTTCTCACTTTGTGTGATGAGGGCGATCATCTGATGGTGGTGTCGGTCTGCAAGCTCCACCTCCTCTGCGGCCTGTCGACTGGTTTCCTCTAAGGTGTCTGTGAAAGATCACCAGTGATTGTCTTTCCATTTGTGTGTGTGCATCACTTCGGTTTCTGTTGAGCTGTTGAGCTATTGTTGAGTACAGTAATTTCCCGTATATATAAGCCGCATTGTGTATAAGCCGCAGGACAGTGTTTTATGCAAGTTAAAAAAACAAACATATTAACACCATATTAACTGCCCCCCTGTTTTAACCTCATAGCGGAAGAAATTTTGCAAAATCAATGTATAAGCCACGGTAGTCTGATGATCTACTGCAGTAAGCGCACTGTGTGTGTGTGTGTGTGTGTGTGTGTGTGTGTGTGTGTGTGTGTACGTGTACGCACCTCTTAGGTTATTGTTGAGCCGTTAAGCTATTGTTGAATAGTCTGATGATCTACTGCAGTAAGTGCTGCTGTATGTGTGTGTGTGTGTGTGTGTGTGTGTACACACACACCTCTTAAGTTATTGTTGAGCTGTTGTAGTCTTCTGATATCCTGTAGTAAGTGCTCCCTCTGCTGGTCCTCCTCAGCTTCTCTGTCAGCGCAGGCCTGGATCAGCTCACTGTACGCATCAGACACACGCCTCAGCTCCTGCTCCAGCTGCCAAACATACAGTACACACTGATCATTACCACTGTGTGTGTGTGTGTGTGTGTGTGTGTGTGTGTTGTATGAGCAAAGGTCTGGATCAGGTGACTGCACATCAGATACACATTACTATTATCAAGTTTTATGTGCGTTTGTGGATAGGCCTGTGCATGACTTCTGTCTTGTTGAGTGTGTGTGTGTGTGTGTGTGTGTGTGTGTGTGTGTGTGTGTGTGTGTGTGTGTGTGTGTGTGTGTGTGTGCATGCCCACTGTGTGTCTCACTGACCCTCTGTATCCTGGTGCTGATGTCTTGTTGGGCGTCCAGTTCCTTCTTCAGCCTCTCGTTTTCCCACAACAGCGCCTCCATCTGGACATGGCGAGGCATGGCAGGGTCACAGCCCACAGCGGGCCCAGACATGGCCAGAGACTGGGGCACCATGGGGCGCATAGCAGGGGGCATGGAGGGCAGAATGTGGGGTTTGGTGGGCAAGAAAGGAGGGTCATACCTGTCACGAGAACCAGAGATCGAAATCAAAACTAGATTAATTCCTACAGCACAATTGTCATTTGACATGGTTCTCCCTCGAAACAAGTACAGCAGTGTCAATATCTTCACTTAACTCTGATCCCCTCACACACTGAGGTTGTGGGTGCTCCACTTGCTAGCATGGTTGACACACCACCTGTGACAACATTGTTCCATTAACCTCTAAAATGATGTTGCGAAAACATTTCCGTTTCATGGCTGGGACACCACCTGTGACAAAATCTTTCTATTAACAGCACTACAATGGTGTTGCAAAGACGTTTCTGTTTCATGGCAACTGTTTACAAGTACTTAATTTAGAGTGTCCCTGCTTCTCAAGCGTTTCTTGTCACAATACTGTGGGTTATTCCTTCAGTCTGCTTTAGCAAAAGGCCCAGAAAGGTTGGGTGAATGTATGTATTAGAGATGGGTTTATTTATGGGTCTATTCTAGATGTAATAGAATAAGAGAAATACAACATCTATGTCCATAGACATATGTCTATGTCCATAAATCTGAGCATGAGAAAGTTATCTATGATAACTGAAACACCCCCAGCGGTAACCAGATCAAAGGCATGTTTCATAGTGACATTGGTGCCCCATAGGCACTGTTGCAGGCTAGACCTGTTGCAGGCTAGACTTCTCTTCTTTCTTCTTTGTAAAGCACAAGTTACCATGCTGTATATGGAATGGGCTATACGAATAAACGGCCTTGCCTCTCTTAAAGCTCTGGCCACATGGACTATGAACATTGAAAGAAGTGAGAAATGTGCTTTAACGTTGACAACACACAAATCCAATCCACACATTCTCTCACACACGTGCATACTGGTACACATGCAGAAGCATCTAACAGTAGGCTCGTATACACACACATTATTATTGATCAGATCCACACATCCTAGAGTATTGCATAACCACACACACACACACACACACACACACACACACACACACACACACACAGCTCTGCGTACGTGCCTGTTGTTGTACTGGTGGAATGTGGGGACGTGTTGATGGGCGTGGAACACCAGGGGGGTTGATGGGAAAGGCTCGTGGTCTTGCCCGAGACTCTTAGTAGGAGTGGTCATGGTCCGACAACGGTCCAGAGACATGAGTTGGAGGCGGTCACCGAGGTGACAGTCTCCATGGTGACAGACTCCCTCCCACTGCATCTTGTTGTGGCAGGGGAAGGGCTCGGCGGCGGGATGCTCCTGTCCCGGCGGGTCCTGTCTGGCAGAGAGGGCTGGAGGGGGCGAATCCTCGGCCCCCACGCTCTCCACAGACGAGTTAAGGCTGCCACTGCCCATCCCTGTGCTTGGCACACCCCCACCACCACCACCACCAGGGTTCCCATGATGCATTGTGTCAGTAAGACAGCCCAAATGATTCATATACTGTAACTCTGGAAAAGTTTTGCTTGAAGAGAATTTCTTGAGCTATATATTTCTTCGTACTGGAGATGACACTGGACAAACAATAACAAGAAAGAGTATTAGAAACGTTTTGTGTATTGCCCTCAGGACAAATAATTGAGTGTAATGAGCTAGATGTAAAACAATGTCACTCACTACTTCAGTCACAATGCACAAACACACACACATTCATAAACATCACACAACTGTCTGAACTCTAGTGATTCTGTGAATAATTCTGTGTTATCATGTTCCTTTCAGCTTCTCCCATTAGGCAGATCACTCTGACTCATGTCAAAAAGAGGTGGCGAGAGTTCTTTCATTCTCACTGCTATATGCATGATAAACAAGGAAAAAAGACTGTTACTACCCCCGATCATATTCCCTGAGCCTCTGACCTGGAAATGTGCTACCATGTTGTGACAGACAAATTAAGTTTTTTGAATCTTGAATCCACAAATATACCTTAAGTACTCACTTGGTACACTCATGATGACATTACTTTTATATTCAAAAAAATATTAAATCATTATTCTAATCAATGAAGGCATCTCATCTAGCCTAAATAAAGTGAACAAAATACTTATGTTGTAATATAATCCATTTGAAAATGTCCATATGGGCAATCCTAATAATAATTCAAATCGCCTATTATAATAATTAGATCCTGGAAGCTTACCTAATTTACAGATCCACAAAATCCCTGGTTAAGTCCTTCTTTCAAACTTTCTCTGATGTCAAAAGTTGAATGAAAAATCCACAAGAACATTTGCATTTGAAGAAGCGCTCTATTATTCTCAGTCCAGATAATTTGAGATGAATGTCCCGTGAGAGAATACATAGGCATGTGTGTTGTGTGGTACATCAGCCTTGATGAGGGCATCTGTAATGAGGCTGTGGGGCATGTGGCCGGGGCACTGGACATGTGACATGTAGTCTATTGAGTGATTATTGATGAATGTGCTCCTACCACAGAGTGTGAGATCCATGTGAGGGGACAGGACAGCCTGCTCCACTACTATAGACAGACTTACTAGCTGCTATGCCAGCTAGGGGTTCTCAAACTTTATTGGGAAAAAAAATAAAAAAGAAGAAATTCAACCATACAGGCGTATGTACATTAGTTCAGTTGGATGCTAATTTCTATTTTTTTCACAGAACCCCTGAAAATGCACTATGGATCCCTGAACCTCAGTTTGAGAACCACTGTGCTGTGTGAGGATAGATTGGGACCCTTCAGCTCTCATGAGAAAACCTGTGTTGTGTGCAGCATACATATTTGACACTTTGACACTTCTGGACACCCTGCAATTAAAATAGCATGAGCACTGGCAGCCACCGACCACATCCGTACTGGAACAGCGGTTTGTATAGTTTAAGGAAGTTGCTTTGAGGCTGTAAAATGTCTCTGCCTTAGAATTTTCAAAATACCACCGCACTACAAACTCTGCACAACTTGTAGTCCACAAACCTTGCCATATACCACCGTAGTAATGTATGTGGTGTCTTTCTACATCTGTGTGAATTTTACAAAACCTTTGTTGTGGAAAGGGAGGAAAATGAAAGCACAAATGAGCACACATTCTCTTGATCCAAAAAGACATCTCCCAGGCTCCATACAGTAGGCCATGGCATCCAGCACAGTAGCAGCATGCTGTTCCAGACACAGACATAATAGGGTTGGCATTCATCTAAGCAGTTTGGTTTTCGATCAACAGTAACCCTGTCAGGGTTGAACAGCTCTTTTAGCTAAACGAATACTTGGTTATCCTTTTTAAAACCTGTCTATTTTATTTTCACTATTTGCACTAAATTTACTATTTACATCCTAGAAAGGGAACTTTCCGATACATTATTCAATCATTACAGAAACTTGTTTTCTTAGGTTTCAGTAAGTGTCAACTTCTGCATTCTTGAAGCCACTATGGCCTTACAGTGTGTAAGCTACTGCAAAGGATGGTTGGTTTTCACCCATTTCCCTGTCTGTTATGTTTTAAGTTCTCCTTAAACAGTTAATTAGGGCACTGTACTCTAAAAGAGGCCCTATGTAAGTCCGGTTGGCCAAGAAACAAACAAAGCTGTCATTAAATGTATCTGCTGATAATCCGCTATGTAGAATTGTGTAGTCAATGGAAGAAGCCGCTATCAAAATCTGTTGCCAGTTGAATGGGCTGAGAGGGTACAAATCACACATTAATTCAAATAGTTAGCTCACGTGACATAGCCTGGCTGCTAACCATAACAAACGGGTGTGGACCATAGCCATAGAAAGAGATGCTCCTACTGATATTGCAAGTGCGATATCTACGGCTAGGAGACAGAGATGAACTCACGAAGGCGCACATTTTACTCCAGAACATGTCATTTATCAATCAGAGTTCCAAAAGCTAAATATTAAGGTACTGTACCGTGTATGGCAGCTGCTGGCAAAGATAAATAGTGGTCAAAGTAGATAAATAGTGCTTAACATGAAGGATTTTACTTGTATATACTTGTATTACTTATGGCTTAGTCAATATAAAAGTACCTACAGACAAATTTACAGTGACAGATACATTCTACTCAACTGCTTCTACTCAATTCTACTTCAAAATAATTCTAACAAACAAAACAAACAATACAATACAACAAACAAACAAAAAACATCAGTATACAGGCTTATCAAGTATCAACATTCATCATTAATCACCATGTTGACGGTGTGTGTGTAGGCTATATTTGTGAGTGTGTGTGTGTGTGTAAGAGAGAGAGAGAAGGGCTGATAAGATCACTTCTGCAAATCAGAAAAAGACATCTGAGAAACCTTTCAAGGATCCTTACAAACCACAAGCCTCGAATTAGAATTAAAAGGAAGACTTGCTGCAGAGTGCCTTTATAATTGCATGCATAAACATTTTGTGTGTATGTATGTGTGTGTGTGTGTGTGTGTGTGTGTGTGTGTGTGTGTGTGTATGTGTGTGTACTGTTTAGTCATGTTTTTTTCTGCACTGCAGCATAAATCACATTGGGGTCCAAAGGTATGTTGCTCTTCTTCTCCCCATCAGATGGAGATGGAATAGTGGTACTAGAGATCCCAATGTCCTCATATGGCCCCTGTAAAACACAAACAGAAAATTATATTACCCCACAGACAAACTTATCTCACAGTACTATTCACAGCCATCGCCCCACTCTGAGAAGCATGAAGAAGACAGCCATGCCAAACATGAGTAGTGACTCACTGTAGTCCTAGCTGGGGCTGGTTTGGGGGTGCTGAAAGGTTGCATATTGCAGATCGGATCCTTCCTCCTCCTATATGACAGACAGAGAGAAAGAAAAATATATATATTCAAAGTATTCTATCTCCTTTGGGTTAAGGGTGTTAAAGCGGTGCTCCGGAGTGAATTCAAGCATAGCCCTGTTGAACTAATCAGCGAGCGGAACAAAACAATTTGGAACAGCATAGACCAAACGCGAACGCAGAGTCGAACAAGCACTTTACACTGAATCAATGGAAACTGAGGTACTGTTGACTCAATGTAAAGTGCTTCGCGTTCGGCCTATGCTGTTCCAAATGATTTTGTTCCACTCCCTAACTAGTGCATTTAGCAGGCTCGTTCAACAGGGCTATGCTTGAAATCACTGCAGAGCTATCCTTTAAGAGCCAGTGATAGATTTGAAGGGAAATGAATAGAAGACAAGCACAGTTGCATGTTATGGCTGCATTCATGTAATGCTTAGGTGGGTTGAGTGATAGTTTATGGTGAACTTACATTAGCTGATGAATCTGGTGGTGGAGCAGCCTGGGTAGATGTGGCACTAGGACCGCTAAGACTCTGGGAAAACACATTTCTACTCTTTAGTCTATTTTCTGTGAAAATAGTGAGGTTGGTAGGTTTTGTAGTTTTTGCAGAGGGACTATGTAATCTCACAAAAAAACTAAATCAAACACACCACAGCAGTAGGTCTAAATGTACGTTCACACCAAGAGCTAGGCAACTAAAGCTGTAAAATTGCCGGAAGTCATTCACACTCTATGGGCAACAGTGAGAAAAGCTACAAAAGCAATGAGCTGTAAAAGTTGGGCGATTTGAGCGACTAAAAAAAGTTGAAAAAATAAATGGTCAACTTAATACAAATTAGCAATGACGTGTTTCAGCTGTAAATCTTGAACCGCTGTGCTGTAAATGGAATGACAACACGCACCTCATGAGTGATTGAGCGATTTAAGCGAACACAGAAGCTGCCTTTTTGAGCTTTTATTTTATTTTATAGCTTCAGTAGCTCTTGGTGTGAACGTACAGAAAGGCCTGCAACCCTAAGGTGTATTTTGATGTTACCCTGTGAAATGACTACTTAAACATAAAAATGCATTTTTACTTACAGGTGTGGATTTTGATTCTCCAGCATCTGAAATATGAGAAAGACTAATGATAGCCTGCATGGAAGTATGGAATATGTTCACACAGTAAAATTCACCATAATGGTAGCTTGGCCTAGCTTTCCATCTAGTCTGCTCATTTATCTGCGTTACTTCTCCTTTAGCTGAGAATTATGAATCTGGTTGTGATTACTGTAGTGTAGCAGTGTAGCCAGCCTACACTTTCCCTCAGCTGCCTGGAAGGCCTCGCTAACAGCGGTTTGAAGTGACAATGTTTCAAAATCCAGTTCATAAAGATTGATGATGGCATGGAAAGTAACATCATGAAGCAATTGCTGCACAATTCCAATGATTTCAAAGTTAAAGTGCTAGTTCAGTGTCATTGTAATCATAACCATGTTTTAGGTGCTTGCTGAGTTCTGTAGATAGCAGAAGGAGAATTTGGAATAGCATGGATCAATAGCAAACATGCAGTTTATGCTGAGTCAATAAGTCACCATAATATCACTTTCATTTTTGTTTCCCATGGTGCCATTCAGTTAGCATCAGCTGCAGTGTTGGGAGTAACGAGTTACAAAAGTAACTAATTACTGTAATGCATTGCTTTTTGTGGTAACTTGGTAATGTAAGGCATTACAGGAAAAAAAACTGGTAATATTTTCCTCGGTACAATTGTCAGTAACTCAAGTTACAATGCATTTTTAACTTGGAATGAAGTGGTGTTTTTTCCTTTATACAAATTTGCCAAAAATCACTGAGAGGTCAGCAAGGGTAAAACGTTTGCTGTGTCGAACTTAAAGGGAAATACCGGAGTGAATTCAAGCATAGCCCTGTTGAAAGAGCTTGCTAAATGCGCTAGTTAGCGAGTGGAACAAAATAATTTGGTACAGCACAGACCGAACACGAACGCAAAAGCAGAACAGGCATCTTTACACTGAATCATTAGACCTGACTGTTGGAAACCGAAAGTAAGATCTGAAGTTACATTGACTCAATGTAAAGTGTTTCGTGTTCGCGTTAGGTCTATGCTGTTCGAAATTCTTTCATTTCATAGCTGAAATATATTGCTGTTAGAAGGCTCATGCAGCAGGGCTATGCTTAAACTTACTCTGGTATTCCTTTAATGTAGAAATTCACAGTCTCAACATTGATAACGAACTAATGTAGGTCATGGGCTACTGGAGGGCCCGAAGAGTAACTTAAATGTAATGCAACACTAATATTGTAATGTAAGGGACTACTTTAAAATGTCAGTAACAAGTAATAAATAACGCATTACAGTTTTGCTGTAACTTGCCCAACACTGATCAGCTGTCAGTTTGCTATTTGATCTATGTTGTTCCAAATTCTTTTATTCTCTTTTCCATCAAGATCGCTCCTAAAACCTGTAGAACAAGGCTTGAAATGGCATCCAAATAGGCTATCACTTTAAGGCAAAGTCATTATCCATTATGAAGTTTAAGGCCTACTGGTGATGTTTTAATCAAACAGGGCCATAATCTCTTCATGGAGTGAGTACTAAATCCAGGCTACCATAATGGTGCTATACAGTAATCACTATTTATAGCCTAATGATCCTGAAAAAAAATCACTTACTTGACCTTCTCTTGCATAACACAATAACCGATGCTACAGCCAACAAAATAAGAGATGCTACACCAGCAATCAGAAGTACACCTGTGGAGACTGATACAGAGATAAGAAAAGAACAAAAAGTAGAAAAGCATAGAAAAAATAATTCACATTTATAATTTTCTTAGTAGGTGTTAAATAAAAGCACATATTCCTGTAACGTGTAGTTAACACAACAAATTATTAACATCTTCAGTTACGTTTTACGTATTTTGGTTTTGGAAAAAAAAAAGCCACTGAGCCACTGGACATAATAGCCTACATATGCCACTGAAGTGCACAACTGGTCTCTAACCTTTCACCCCTGTGGTGTGAGTCACATGAAGCTGTACTTTCCCTCCTGCAGTCAGCTGGCATGTCCGAGTATAAACAGGGTTTGGATCTCTGAACTCCTCAGTCAGTGTGCTGTTACACACAGATGTAGTTCTGATCCAACGGTTGGTGGAGTTCCCCAGCTGAGACCCTCCCTCATCCACCCAGCTCAGAGTTACTCCTTCATTCCTCACTGATGCTCCACAGTTGTCATGTGTGAGCAGGAGGCAGTGGAAAGTCACATGACTACCTGCCTCCACCGTAGCAGAGACTGGAGGAGGAAATTACACCATCAGACTAACAAAGGAGCTTGATAGTTGATCATCATAATGCAAAGTAGTATCACATTCAGAATCAGTGATACTTTGTTAATTCTGAAGAAACATACCATTCAGTACATTGAGGTACAATAGATTTTCATCATCTTTCTTTCCACCCTTTCTCCGGTATTGCTGACAGCTGTAGGGTCCAGCATCCTCAGTGGTGACATTAGTAATGTGGAGAGAGCAGTTAGGGAGCAGACTCAGTCTCTCAGCTATCTTTGTATCGAGGTCAGATTTTTTCTCTCCATGTCCAAACAATTCAGTAGCTGCAGTTTCTCTAGTACTGCTGTTAAGCCATGTTGTAGAGGAGCAGTTTGGGTAAAGCACATTAGTGCAGGATAGAGTGGCTGTCCCTCCTGCACTGGAGTACACTGTAGGGTCACCTGGGAAAGAAATAAGGCTTGTTATTGCATCTAAACTTATCCAGAAATAGAAATCTACTGTATCACTGAGGAAAGGGATACAAAATTGAATGGTGGCGCATTAGGACTGTGTTAGTGATGGTCAGAAACATGAGGAAATGTGTTTTTTGTTTGTGGTCGCGCATGTAAATTTGGCATGTCGGCCATCTGAGGAAAATCCCATTGCTCATGTGGCCCTCAACAAAAATGAGTTTGACACCCCTGTATATGGTCCCTTCAGTAGTTTGCTACAGGATTCATCAACTGGCTTGCTATGAAGGTCTACTATTGTCTTGTTATGGAGTTCTTTAAGCTGTTAGTGATCAGGGTTCCCACTCCAGACCCGACTTGAAATTTTTCCATGATCTTCCCTGACCAAAAAGCAATATTTCCATGATCTCCCGTAAAAGAATTGATTGGGCACTGAGCAGAAAAGGCCTTTTAAAATGGATAAACTAGTCCTAATGTCCTCCCTTGAGGCTACTTCCTAACAGCATGATAGTCAGATCAGAGTGTATTTATTCCAGTTAATTGAAAAATATTGAGAAACAAGATAAAAGGATGGGTGGTGATTCAAATAATAACAAAATTCCCTGATTTCCCTGACTTTTTTCCAGTTCTGTACACTAAATTGCATGAGAAAGTAGGCCCTATTATGAGATCCTGAATAACACCACCCATTTCTTTTTTACTCCATATAAATTTGTTTATATTCAGCGATATAAAACTACTTCACTTGTATCCCTTTACTTTTCAAACACAAAGCTGTGCTACATTTGAGACTTGCATCAAAAGGGTTTTATACAAAGTTTCTACAAATCTCCTAGTGATGCAATATCTCCCAGCAATTGCATGTCTGAAATACTGTATTACACACACAGACACAGCCCCATAGTTACAGTAAGGGCAGATATTAATGGCCAGTCATTAATTCCAATATAACTTACCCACATTGCCCTGAATCAGCCAGATCACTGTCACTATAAGAACACAGCAGGAGAAGGACACCATATTCGTCTTCAGTTTATTTTTCTTCTCTCCACTTTGCTATGTTAGTGTGAGTGTTTCTGTGTGTTTCAAGCGAAATGAATGTCTCTTGAGTCAGCCTTCCTTCCTCTCTGTGTTTCCTCTAAATGTAACATGTATGTGGTGTATGTGTGGGAGTTTGATGGGTTATTTATGTGTGTTTCTATCTCCCTTCAGAACACAATCCTCTTCTCTGATTGGCTGATGGGGTGGCTATTCTTTCCGTAAGCCTATAACTGGCTACTTTGGAAGTAGTTCCAAAAATAACTAATCTAATAACTAATCACCTTTCCATATGAATGCCTTTTACTATACTATAACAACAATAAGCAGCCTTGTAGATCTAATTTAACTGATAATAACTGAACTGAAACTGAAAATACTACCCAAACCGAATAGGTTAACTTTAAATTGGAGTTGCATGTTTCTTTTATGTTTTATACAATTCTTTAAATATACGAGAGACAAACGGGAAATAAGCGGGATAACGGCCTTCGAGGTGACCGGTTCTACAGAAATGTGCTCGTCGTCGGAGTCAGAGCCGTTTACGGAGAGCCTAATCCCTCCCTATATAACGCCATTCAACCGCCTTCAACCTGCAATTCCAATGTTTTTTTCCGCGGTCGCGAGCAAGTCCTAAAACAATGGGGGCCTATGGAGTTAAATGCTAAAATATTTTTTTTATTCTACACATTTGTATCCAAAATATCACAGATTGTATTTCATTTTTAACAACGTTCGATTACATCGAAAAGTGAAAGGTATGAACAGCTACGTCCATCATGTTTCTGATACTGAGAGCAGTTTGGACCTCAGACTCACTAGCATTATGCTACTCTATTCAAGTGAAAGACCATAGGCCGCCATTCATTTTGGACTTGCTCGCGCGCGCCCTCTCGTTGCAGTACCCCCGGAAGTATTTTGAGAGTGAACGTTCTCCCCTTATTAAAAATTCTCTGCCGGAGTTCTAAACCTCCACCTCGCCATTATTTCTGTAGAACCGGTCACCTTGTTGGCCATTATCCCTTGCGTACTGTATGTGCATTTGACAGGAAACAAACCAGATGTTGGAGACATTCACAGAATTTAGATGAGAGAATTTGTTTTGAATCCTTATTCATGTCTTAAATTCTCACAGATATAACCATGAACATGAGACCGTGGAAGCAAGTTTGGGGTGGTGCTGGAAGTGACAACACCAGTCATTTTCGCCCATTGAGAAATCAGTTATTACCCATGCTGTCTACCTCACAACGTAGACTTCCAACTAGCTACAGCAGGACAAAACGATTGTCTGGTCATTACAATACCACGGGTTCATATGGCATCAGCCTTGATTTAATAAAGACATATTTTAATCGTAATATCACAAGACACCACTACACTACCCGTCATGGAGTGTAAAGCGGCACCTTCCATTGGTGGACGTTCCAGTTGCTAGGGAATCTGTTTATATCAACTACGCCATCCCAACATTCCAAGCGGTTCAGACAACATGGCACCAGTAATGTGGAATTTGAGGAAGTGAAAAACAATCAGGTAAAACATGTTTTCCACATTTTAAGTGGAATTTGCTCGCAGAAAACTGTAGGAAGTTTGTCATTGTGATGTACTGAATAGGAGGACCAGCGAACTCCTATTAGGTCAACTTAAGAAATGTCATCACTCGCAATGACTTATGGGGCAAGTAGTTCCTTCACTCCGCAGTAATACAGGAACACAGAGCTGTATCCTCGAACATTTTTCCATTTTTTCTTCACCTTTTTACTCGGAATGGAAGGTTACACCGTCATCTCCTACCCTGTAGCTGGTTAGACCAAGTGAAGGCTTTCAGCTTTTTAAACCGGAGTTTTCGAAATGTCAATGGTGAAAATAAATGGGACGTGAATTTCCTGGAACCTGAGGCGATATTTGAAGGTGCGTAACTGGGCGGGACTTTCCTAGTCTATTAGCAGTAAAGAATAGGAACCAGTGATGTTAAGAATATTGTTTACCGACAGTGGCAGTTCTAGACCAAATTTACAAGGGGGGCCGAGGTGGGGCCAGAGTTTTTTTCAAGGGGGCACGTATAGGTTACAAAACGTAGGCTACCACTGAAATAAACTTCAGCATCAAATGATGACCTTCAAAATACTGTCAATCATATCAATCAAGCAAATAGAATAATTGAATACACATATTTAATGTGTAGCCTATAGATAAGTAGTAGGAGGGTTTGGGGGTCCTCCCCCAAGAAATTTTTGAAAAAATAAGTTGCCATTTCCAGCAATCTGGTGCATTTTAAGATGTTGTTAGATAACTTCCCATAGCAATTAATTCTTGCTGAGTGTTGTATTTGTAGCCAGTCAGACTTTGCAATCTTTCTTACAGCGCTTATTATCTAGGGATGTCCCGATCCAGCTTTTTGCACTTCTGATCCGATACCGATATTGTAGCTTTTAGTATCGGCCGATACCGATACAGGCCGATCCAAGCATGTACTAAAGGCTTAGGGTAGGCCTACTTATTTAGTTGTCAGTCAGACTCATATTGAAAAGGGTTTTACTCTTAAAGTAGGCCTATATTCAGGTTAACACTTATTTTTTATAAAAGTGTAAAGAGATGCACAATGATCTGAATTTCAATAAAATGAATATTTGATGTAAAATATTTTATCATTAAGTAACTGACTATGAACATTTGTTGGAAAAGAGACAGTGAAGATTCTTAGTAATAGGCTAATTTTGCTTTTTTTGTGGCACTGGCATAAAAAACTTGGCAATATGCATTCCTTATTATAGCCCAATTATTAACTTTTTTGCCATCTGACAGACAAGGATAAATAACTCAATCAAATAACTCCATTCATTCACAATTTGGATAAATAACTCCAGCAGCTAATAATTAATTTATTGTTCAAGCATGTAGAAGTGGGCAGTAGCCTATGGATGTTGGCTATTCTTGGTGAGTAGGCTAAGCTTACACATCCAACAGGCTGATATTAGCTTGTCATCACATCAGAATATAATAATTTGGATGAGTTCACAACTGAAATAAGTCTAGTAGAAGACACAATCTTCCCAAAACAGACAACTCTAGCCTACCATTTGGGATGACTGAGCTGTCCTGGCGAACTAGTCTATCTAGTCAGGGGGCCAAAACTGATATTGTAACTTGTGCGGACACCTCAGGGTAAAAGCTGACAACATACATAGTATTAATATTTGACCCCTTAACATGAAATCTAGCCAGGTTGTCAGCCTGGAAAATGATTTTTTCTCCATTTTATGGCTGTATTCTTAAAAGTGACAAAATCGGATTTTAACTCTTAATTGCTTCCTTAATAGGCCTAGCCTACTTGCAATATTATCCAATTGATGTTCAAACCAGACCTTTACAAAAATGTATTTCAGTCTACCAAAGGAGTACTGCACCACTTTGGTCAGCCCGGTTATGTTATGAAGCCTGAAGCAATGGGTAGAGTTAAGGTTATTGCAACAGGTGTTTTCATAGAATAGAACACCAATGTTCTTCTATTGGCTTCAAACAAAAAACTAAAATTCTAACACCAAAGTCTGATGGGTTGGACCTGGCATTGCCTGTTATACTTTTTGTTTGTATTTGTTTTCTGTTAATTTTGACCCTAAGAACCAATAATTGGAGGGTCTGGTCTGCCAGAAATGTCACCAAAAAAAGTGTATGCATTTTTAGTGTAATTAGTGTGTAGTATCAGATCACTGCATACTGAACTGGGTCTTGCTGATTTTATTGTCTTAGGTGAACAATGCGTTTTGTGTGTCGCTTCATCAGGTTCACTCATTCATACACTTGCCACCAACAGGTGATATAGGTGATTTGTGATGATCACATGACCTCACCCATGTAAGACACCATACAATTACCAAATCAATTAAAACTCCAGACACACATCCATTCTAATACACAATCCATATCTCCAGATTTAGGCTCCTATGCCAATATGTTTACATGCAATGTACAACTCCAGTGTAAAAATTAGAATCAAAGTTCATTACTAGCCCTATACAATATCCAGAAATGGCACCAGTATCTTGAATAAACATCTGTTTCAATAATGCATCTACACATATTCTAGTACATCAATACATACTGTAAATACCAAAGTTAGTTCACATTTCATCATTACATCATTTGCATTTTTTGACACTGGAGTTGTATATATGTATACATATTGGCATAGGAGCCTAAATCTGAAGATATGGTTTTTGTATTAGATTGGATGTGTGTCTGGAGTTATAACTGAATTGTTAATTGGATAGTGTCTTGCATTAATCACCTATATCACCTGTTAGTGGCAAGACCAAGTGTATGAATGAGTAAACCTGATGAAGCGACACACGCGAAACGCGTTGTTCACCTGAGAAAATATAATCAGCAAAACCCAGTACTGTGTGCGGTGATCTGATTCTTTTTGGATATTCCAATATGATATCAATTTTACACAAATAACAGCCATATGTCATGCTTTTCACCAAACTGTATGTTTATATGCCAGTAATCTACAGAAAAGTTAATAAAACTGCAATCAACAGGCTCAGAGCCTCAATGGAATTATAGGCTACTCTGAAATGTCCGAATGATACTGGATATTTTAAATAGTCGGCCGCACAGAAAATCCATATAGAACTGCTCTCTCTCCTGCACTGTTCACCTTGAACACCACAAATATCAAGTACAACTCGAATCATGCCATATGCAGACATTCTTTGATGATACTCCAATTATTGGGTGTCTCAAAGATGGACAGGAAGAGGGAGTACAGGAGCCTTGTGGAAGACTTTGTGGGATAGTGAAGGACTAACCAGCTCTCGTCTCAGGGCCTGTGCTGTCCAATTGGTACCAAGTTTGACGCAAAGCTTGAACAGATCACCGGATCTGTGTAAAGTCCCCTATTGCTATAAAAGCACCATCATTATCCAGAAAAACCCTCCATCATGGGATTGAATGATTACTGACCTGTGTCCTAAGTCCAATGAATGTCTAGTAATGCCAAATCTAAAGTCAACAGTTGGATCCCCTATAGTTTGCCAACAGGAAAGTGGGAGTGCATAATGCAGTGAACATGGCTGCATTTCAATCTACAACACATTGAGCAGACGTGCCTATGCTACCATGTCGTTTGTGGAGTTACCATACCTAAAATCCTTACCATCTGCTCATAGTATCTCCTGTCATCTGTCAGTGGATCTCCATTCTCCATCTTCCTGACTGACATGAGTCAACATACAGTAAGCAGCTGGGAGATATCATATCTGGAACCATGACAACCAGCACTATGTGTCTTTGCCCTAGCTGTTCTCCCTCTACACAAATACCTCTAAAGACCCAGCTGTCAAACTCCCACAATGTGCAGACCATATCAACATCATTGGGGTCATCCAGGATAGTGATGAGTGTATCGCCATGTTGATGGATGATAAGTGATTTGATGCCGGCAATACAGCCTAGAACTCAACATTCTAGCAGTGTACCTCTGGCATGAACCACTAGTGGGCCGTGTGTGTCAGGCGGGGCACAAGTCCTTGCGATTAAACAGTGGACTCTCAAGTTTCTGGGATCCATCATTTTCCACATACTGAAGTGGGAGAATGGCTTCAACAGTAATTCTCAAAAAGGCCTATTAGAGTAGCCTGGCACGCCCTCCCAGTGACGTAACACCTTCGGCGTTGCTGTCGCTGGTCTGGCCAGCTGCTGATCGGGCAGGACTTCTGAATTCCCCAAAACGGGGGAACTGCTTTGAGCAGCTCCAACGGCTCTCAGTCTTGTTCAAGCAATTCCCTTTGCGTCACATACGTCAGAGGAAAGAGTGGTGTGATAGGTTTTGCTTCGGCACTGCATTTTCTAACATCGACCAGTAGCAAACCGAGGCATTTGAGGGAGGCGGGTCAACCATGCGCTTTGAGAAATTTTGTTATACGGGCTCTTGGTCAGACCAAAGTCTATTAGAGCTTTGAAAGTCGATGGCAATCAGGCTACTATTAGAGGTACTTTCTACGAAACTTCTACAACTTCCAGATTACTAGCACGTTAGTCTGGCTCCTTAACTACTGTGCTAGCACTGGCCCACATGGCTTACCACATCAGAGATACAGGAAAGTCATTGGCGCTCCTACTAAGGATTGTCTATCTTTTTATTATTATTAATTACTCTAGATGCTAATGTGTGTTATCTTCCCCAACCATGTTAAATATCCAGTATGTCTTGGAATTTTCAGAGTGGTCTAGAATTCCATTGAGGTTCAGAGCTTGTTCATTGCTAACTTGTTGTGAAATCATCACAGATTCAATGATTCTGGTTGGATTTTTAGGATTATTTATGTGTAATGAGTATACTATTTAGTGAAAAGAATGACATTGACTACTGTAAATCATTTTTCGCATTTTCCTGATAAAAATAAAGGGTGTTTGGTCATTTTAATGTCTGCACCCTTTATTATTTATATTATTGATATTTCTAGCAGAGCAGACCCTCCAATTATTGGTTCTTAGGGTCAAAGTTAACAGAAAAAAGAAAATAAAAAGTATAAGACCATGTCAAGTTCGACACATTTTCTTGAGCTTTCCAGACTATGGCTCCCTGACAAGATAGGGAAAAATTCTAACCCTACCAGCTGTATTGTTTGAGTTTATTGAACATTTTCTCAAAACCCTCATATGTTATAAATATCTGCCATATGACCAAACAGTTATTTTATTTCTAAAATAGTTATTAACTGTAAAGACCTGAGAATTGTGATAGGCCTATGTCAAATAAATACAATTGGTTTTACAGTCTGGTAGTTGAATTAAATTGGAACCAATGGGTATAAATTTAGATTTCCGCCTGCACATTAAAGTGCTAAAACCTGTGCAGTGTTGCCTGGTCTCACACTACAAAATTCAAACTTGGCATGACTCTGTCCCCTAGATAGGGGTAGTGATTGATGGAGGTTTTAAGCTACAATCTTATGTTTCCAAGCTGCTATTCACTTTAAAATGTGGTTCCCTTTAGGCGGAGATTGATTTTTACATGTTCTAGCTCTGTCTTCTCCAACAATGTAATATATATTTTCATTATGACACATTTACAGGCATCCCATAAGTGTAAGCTTTCATTTGACACCAAGTTTATGTATGTGGCCCTTGTGGTTGTGGAGATATTCAACATTTACTGTATGTATGTCGTGTTGAACAAAAAAACTGAAAATTGGCATAAAATTGCTTCCAAAAGTCATAAAAATAATTTTTCAGCCTGACAACCACCCTAGTATTTCACCTATGGGTGCCTTCTAACTAAAAAAATAGGTTGTCATCTTTTACCCCAACATGTCCACAAAAGTCTTAACGGAAGCACTTTTCAGAATTGG
>JAODXP020000025.1:16701801-16746801 GCA_027497455.2 Sardinella longiceps
GATTCGAACCCAGGATCTCCTGTTTACTAGACAGGCGCTTTAACCAACTAAGCCACAGCGCCACTGTGGGAAGTGTGACGGCATCAGAAGAGATTGCGGAACTGCAAAATTCTTTCCAAGTTATTGGCCGCAGCGCAAAGGAGAACTCCTCAGCCAGCTGAGCAGAGGTGATGCGACCACCGTTGTTTCCCATGTGGTAACGCAAATGCGGCTTTCAGCGTGCAAGATTTTGCCTTTGCCACGAGAGTGTGTTTTAGAATTGGAGTTGTCTAACATAAGGCACTGCTGGGATTCGAACCCAGGATCTCCTGTTTACTAGACAGGCGCTTTAACCAACTAAGCCACAGCGCCACTGCAGGTGCAGGACACTTTACCGTAACAGCAAAGTAGGTGAAAAGGGAAAATGCTTGGAAAGACGTCGGCCTGTCAACAGGAAAGGGAGGCAAAAGTTGATCGGCGTAAGATTTTCCCAGCTCTGATAGTGACTGATCTTGCAATCCGCCTAGGAACGTGATTGTCATGAGTTTTCCATAGTGTTTGACTTGGGTAACATAAGGCACTGCTGGGATTCGAACCCAGGATCTCCTGTTTACTAGACAGGCGCTTTAACCAACTAAGCCACAGCGCCACTGCAGGGCAAGAAAAGAGAGGGTGGAGCAGCAACATTTTTGGAAAGTAATCTGGCTTAGCGTACGGGAGCGCTCGTTGTGCAGTTGAGAAGAGGTGTTGCAACCCACATTTTGCCCATGTGGTAACACTGATGAATCTTTCAACGTGCAAGATTCGGCCTTCGCCACAAGAGTGCATTACAGCGTTGAAGTTGTCTAAGAAAAGGCACTGCTGGGATTCGAACCCAGGATCTCCTGTTTACTAGACAGGCGCTTTAACCAACTAAGCCACAGCGCCACTGTGGGAAGTGTGACGGCATCAGAAGAGATTGCGGAACTGCAAAATTCTTTCCAAGTTATTGGCCGCAGCGCAAAGGAGAACTCCTCAGCCAGCTGAGCAGAGGTGATGCGACCACCGTTGTTTCCCATGTGGTAACGCAAATGCGGCTTTCAGCGTGCAAGATTTTGCCTTTGCCACGAGAGTGTGTTTTAGAATTGGAGTTGTCTAACATAAGGCACTGCTGGGATTCGAACCCAGGATCTCCTGTTTACTAGACAGGCGCTTTAACCAACTAAGCCACAGCGCCACTGCAGGTGCAGGACACTTTACCGTAACAGCAAAGTAGGTGAAAAGGGAAAATGCTTGGAAAGACGTCGGCCTGTCAACAGGAAAGGGAGGCAAAAGTTGATCGGCGTAAGATTTTCCCAGCTCTGATAGTGACTGATCTTGCAATCCGCCTAGGAACGTGATTGTCATGAGTTTTCCATAGTGTTTGACTTGGGTAACATAAGGCACTGCTGGGATTCGAACCCAGGATCTCCTGTTTACTAGACAGGCGCTTTAACCAACTAAGCCACAGCGCCACTGCAGGGCAAGAAAAGAGAGGGTGGAGCAGCAACATTTTTGGAAAGTAATCTGGCTTAGCGTACGGGAGCGCTCGTTGTGCAGTTGAGAAGAGGTGTTGCAACCCACATTTTGCCCATGTGGTAACACTGATGAATCTTTCAACGTGCAAGATTCGGCCTTTGCCACAAGAGTGCATTACAGCGTTGAAGTTGTCTAAGAAAAGGCACTGCTGGGATTCGAACCCAGGATCTCCTGTTTACTAGACAGGCGCTTTAACCAACTAAGCCACAGCGCCACTGTGGGAAGTGTGACGGCATCAGAAGAGATTGCGGAACTGCAAAATTCTTTCCAAGTTATTGGCCGCAGCGCAAAGGAGAACTCCTCAGCCAGCTGAGCAGAGGTGATGCGACCACCGTTGTTTCCCATGTGGTAACGCAAATGCGGCTTTCAGCGTGCAAGATTTTGCCTTTGCCACGAGAGTGTGTTTTAGAATTGGAGTTGTCTAACATAAGGCACTGCTGGGATTCGAACCCAGGATCTCCTGTTTACTAGACAGGCGCTTTAACCAACTAAGCCACAGCGCCACTGCAGGTGCAGGACACTTTACCGTAACAGCAAAGTAGGTGAAAAGGGAAAATGCTTGGAAAGACGTCGGCCTGTCAACAGGAAAGGGAGGCAAAAGTTGATCGGCGTAAGATTTTCCCAGCTCTGATAGTGACTGATCTTGCAATCCGCCTAGGAACGTGATTGTCATGAGTTTTCCATAGTGTTTGACTTGGGTAACATAAGGCACTGCTGGGATTCGAACCCAGGATCTCCTGTTTACTAGACAGGCGCTTTAACCAACTAAGCCACAGCGCCACTGCAGGGCAAGAAAAGAGAGGGTGGAGCAGCAACATTTTTGGAAAGTAATCTGGCTTAGCGTACGGGAGCGCTCGTTGTGCAGTTGAGAAGAGGTGTTGCAACCCACATTTTGCCCATGTGGTAACACTGATGAATCTTTCAACGTGCAAGATTCGGCCTTCGCCACAAGAGTGCATTACAGCGTTGAAGTTGTCTAAGAAAAGGCACTGCTGGGATTCGAACCCAGGATCTCCTGTTTACTAGACAGGCGCTTTAACCAACTAAGCCACAGCGCCACTGCAGGGCAAGAAAAGAGAGAGTGGAGCAGCAACATTTTTGGAAAGTAATCTGGCTTAGCGTACGGGAGCGCTCGTTGTGCAGTTGAGAAGAGGTGTTGCAACCCACATTTTGCCCATGTGGTAACACTGATGAATCTTTCAACGTGCAAGATTCGGCCTTCGCCACAAGAGTGCATTACAGCGTTGAAGTTGTCTAAGAAAAGGCACTGCTGGGATTCGAACCCAGGATCTCCTGTTTACTAGACAGGCGCTTTAACCAACTAAGCCACAGCGCCACTGTGGGAAGTGTGACGGCATCAGAAGAGATTGCGGAACTGCAAAATTCTTTCCAAGTTATTGGCCGCAGCGCAAAGGAGAACTCCTCAGCCAGCTGAGCAGAGGTGATGCGACCACCGTTGTTTCCCATGTGGTAACGCAAATGCGGCTTTCAGCGTGCAAGATTTTGCCTTTGCCACGAGAGTGTGTTTTAGAATTGGAGTTGTCTAACATAAGGCACTGCTGGGATTCGAACCCAGGATCTCCTGTTTACTAGACAGGCGCTTTAACCAACTAAGCCACAGCGCCACTGCAGGGCAAGACAAGAGAGAGTGGAGCAGCAACATTTTTGGAAAGTAATCTGGCTTAGCGTACGGGAGCGCTCGTTGTGCAGTTGAGAAGAGGTGTTGCAACCCACATTTTGCCCATGTGGTAACACTGATGAATCTTTCAACGTGCAAGATTCGGCCTTCGCCACAAGAGTGCATTACAGCGTTGAAGTTGTCTAAGAAAAGGCACTGCTGGGATTCGAACCCAGGATCTCCTGTTTACTAGACAGGCGCTTTAACCAACTAAGCCACAGCGCCACTGCAGGGCAAGAAAAGAGAGAGTGGAGCAGCAACATTTTTGGAAAGTAATCTGGCTTAGCGTACGGGAGCGCTCGTTGTGCAGTTGAGAAGAGGTGTTGCAACCCACATTTTGCCCATGTGGTAACACTGATGAATCTTTCAACGTGCAAGATTCGGCCTTCGCCACAAGAGTGCATTACAGCGTTGAAGTTGTCTAAGAAAAGGCACTGCTGGGATTCGAACCCAGGATCTCCTGTTTACTAGACAGGCGCTTTAACCAACTAAGCCACAGCGCCACTGTGGGAAGTGTGACGGCATCAGAAGAGATTGCGGAACTGCAAAATTCTTTCCAAGTTATTGGCCGCAGCGCAAAGGAGAACTCCTCAGCCAGCTGAGCAGAGGTGATGCGACCACCGTTGTTTCCCATGTGGTAACGCAAATGCGGCTTTCAGCGTGCAAGATTTTGCCTTTGCCACGAGAGTGTGTTTTAGAATTGGAGTTGTCTAACATAAGGCACTGCTGGGATTCGAACCCAGGATCTCCTGTTTACTAGACAGGCGCTTTAACCAACTAAGCCACAGCGCCACTGCAGGTGCAGGACACTTTACCGTAACAGCAAAGTAGGTGAAAAGGGAAAATGCTTGGAAAGACGTCGGCCTGTCAACAGGAAAGGGAGGCAAAAGTTGATCGGCGTAAGATTTTCCCAGCTCTGATAGTGACTGATCTTGCAATCCGCCTAGGAACGTGATTGTCATGAGTTTTCCATAGTGTTTGACTTGGGTAACATAAGGCACTGCTGGGATTCGAACCCAGGATCTCCTGTTTACTAGACAGGCGCTTTAACCAACTAAGCCACAGCGCCACTGCAGGGCAAGAAAAGAGAGGGTGGAGCAGCAACATTTTTGGAAAGTAATCTGGCTTAGCGTACGGGAGCGCTCGTTGTGCAGTTGAGAAGAGGTGTTGCAACCCACATTTTGCCCATGTGGTAACACTGATGAATCTTTCAACGTGCAAGATTCGGCCTTCGCCACAAGAGTGCATTACAGCGTTGAAGTTGTCTAAGAAAAGGCACTGCTGGGATTCGAACCCAGGATCTCCTGTTTACTAGACAGGCGCTTTAACCAACTAAGCCACAGCGCCACTGTGGGAAGTGTGACGGCATCAGAAGAGATTGCGGAACTGCAAAATTCTTTCCAAGTTATTGGCCGCAGCGCAAAGGAGAACTCCTCAGCCAGCTGAGCAGAGGTGATGCGACCACCGTTGTTTCCCATGTGGTAACGCAAATGCGGCTTTCAGCGTGCAAGATTTTGCCTTTGCCACGAGAGTGTGTTTTAGAATTGGAGTTGTCTAACATAAGGCACTGCTGGGATTCGAACCCAGGATCTCCTGTTTACTAGACAGGCGCTTTAACCAACTAAGCCACAGCGCCACTGCAGGTGCAGGACACTTTACCGTAACAGCAAAGTAGGTGAAAAGGGAAAATGCTTGGAAAGACGTCGGCCTGTCAACAGGAAAGGGAGGCAAAAGTTGATCGGCGTAAGATTTTCCCAGCTCTGATAGTGACTGATCTTGCAATCCGCCTAGGAACGTGATTGTCATGAGTTTTCCATAGTGTTTGACTTGGGTAACATAAGGCACTGCTGGGATTCGAACCCAGGATCTCCTGTTTACTAGACAGGCGCTTTAACCAACTAAGCCACAGCGCCACTGCAGGGCAAGAAAAGAGAGGGTGGAGCAGCAACATTTTTGGAAAGTAATCTGGCTTAGCGTACGGGAGCGCTCGTTGTGCAGTTGAGAAGAGGTGTTGCAACCCACATTTTGCCCATGTGGTAACACTGATGAATCTTTCAACGTGCAAGATTCGGCCTTTGCCACAAGAGTGCATTACAGCGTTGAAGTTGTCTAAGAAAAGGCACTGCTGGGATTCGAACCCAGGATCTCCTGTTTACTAGACAGGCGCTTTAACCAACTAAGCCACAGCGCCACTGCAGGGCAAGAAAAGAGAGGGTGGAGCAGCAACATTTTTGGAAAGTAATCTGGCTTAGCGTACGGGAGCGCTCGTTGTGCAGTTGAGAAGAGGTGTTGCAACCCACATTTTGCCCATGTGGTAACACTGATGAATCTTTCAACGTGCAAGATTCGGCCTTCGCCACAAGAGTGCATTACAGCGTTGAAGTTGTCTAAGAAAAGGCACTGCTGGGATTCGAACCCAGGATCTCCTGTTTACTAGACAGGCGCTTTAACCAACTAAGCCACAGCGCCACTGCAGGGCAAGAAAAGAGAGGGTGGAGCAGCAACATTTTTGGAAAGTAATCTGGCTTAGCGTACGGGAGCGCTCGTTGTGCAGTTGAGAAGAGGTGTTGCAACCCACATTTTGCCCATGTGGTAACACTGATGAATCTTTCAACGTGCAAGATTCGGCCTTCGCCACAAGAGTGCATTACAGCGTTGAAGTTGTCTAAGAAAAGGCACTGCTGGGATTCGAACCCAGGATCTCCTGTTTACTAGACAGGCGCTTTAACCAACTAAGCCACAGCGCCACTGCAGGGCAAGAAAAGAGAGAGTGGAGCAGCAACATTTTTGGAAAGTAATCTGGCTTAGCGTGCGGGAGCGCTCGTTGTGCAGTTGAGAAGAGGTGTTGCAACCCACATTTTGCCCATGTGGTAACACTGATGAATCTTTCAACGTGCAAGATTCGGCCTTCGCCACAAGAGTGCATTACAGCGTTGAAGTTGTCTAAGAAAAGGCACTGCTGGGATTCGAACCCAGGATCTCCTGTTTACTAGACAGGCGCTTTAACCAACTAAGCCACAGCGCCACTGTGGGAAGTGTGACGGCATCAGAAGAGATTGCGGAACTGCAAAATTCTTTCCAAGTTATTGGCCGCAGCGCAAAGGAGAACTCCTCAGCCAGCTGAGCAGAGGTGATGCGACCACCGTTGTTTCCCATGTGGTAACGCAAATGCGGCTTTCAGCGTGCAAGATTTTGCCTTTGCCACGAGAGTGTGTTTTAGAATTGGAGTTGTCTAACATAAGGCACTGCTGGGATTCGAACCCAGGATCTCCTGTTTACTAGACAGGCGCTTTAACCAACTAAGCCACAGCGCCACTGCAGGGCAAGAAAAGAGAGGGTGGAGCAGCAACATTTTTGGAAAGTAATCTGGCTTAGCGTACGGGAGCGCTCGTTGTGCAGTTGAGAAGAGGTGTTGCAACCCACATTTTGCCCATGTGGTAACACTGATGAATCTTTCAACGTGCAAGATTCGGCCTTTGCCACAAGAGTGCATTACAGCGTTGAAGTTGTCTAAGAAAAGGCACTGCCGGGATTCGAACCCAGGATCTCCTGTTTACTAGACAGGCGCTTTAACCAACTAAGCCACAGCGCCACTGTGGCCACAGTGTGACGGCATCAGAAGAGATTGCGGAACTGCAAAATTCTTTCCAAGTTATTGGCCGCAGCGCAAAGGAGAACTCCTCAGCCAGCTGAGCAGAGGTGATGCGACCACCGTTGTTTCCCATGTGGTAACGCAAATGCGGCTTTCAGCGTGCAAGATTTTGCCTTTGCCACGAGAGTGTGTTTTAGAATTGGAGTTGTCTAACATAAGGCACTGCTGGGATTCGAACCCAGGATCTCCTGTTTACTAGACAGGCGCTTTAACCAACTAAGCCACAGCGCCACTGCAGGTGCAGGACACTTTACCGTAACAGCAAAGTAGGTGAAAAGGGAAAATGCTTGGAAAGACGTCGGCCTGTCAACAGGAAAGGGAGGCAAAAGTTGATCGGCGTAAGATTTTCCCAGCTCTGATAGTGACTGATCTTGCAATCCGCCTAGGAACGTGATTGTCATGAGTTTTCCATAGTGTTTGACTTGGGTAACATAAGGCACTGCTGGGATTCGAACCCAGGATCTCCTGTTTACTAGACAGGCGCTTTAACCAACTAAGCCACAGCGCCACTGCAGGGCAAGAAAAGAGAGGGTGGAGCAGCAACATTTTTGGAAAGTAATCTGGCTTAGCGTACGGGAGCGCTCGTTGTGCAGTTGAGAAGAGGTGTTGCAACCCACATTTTGCCCATGTGGTAACACTGATGAATCTTTCAACGTGCAAGATTCGGCCTTTGCCACAAGAGTGCATTACAGCGTTGAAGTTGTCTAAGAAAAGGCACTGCCGGGATTCGAACCCAGGATCTCCTGTTTACTAGACAGGCGCTTTAACCAACTAAGCCACAGCGCCACTGTGGCCACAGTGTGACGGCATCAGAAGAGATTGCGGAACTGCAAAATTCTTTCCAAGTTATTGGCCGCAGCGCAAAGGAGAACTCCTCAGCCAGCTGAGCAGAGGTGATGCGACCACCGTTGTTTCCCATGTGGTAACGCAAATGCGGCTTTCAGCGTGCAAGATTTTGCCTTTGCCACGAGAGTGTGTTTTAGAATTGGAGTTGTCTAACATAAGGCACTGCTGGGATTCGAACCCAGGATCTCCTGTTTACTAGACAGGCGCTTTAACCAACTAAGCCACAGCGCCACTGCAGGTGCAGGACACTTTACCGTAACAGCAAAGTAGGTGAAAAGGGAAAATGCTTGGAAAGACGTCGGCCTGTCAACAGGAAAGGGAGGCAAAAGTTGATCGGCGTAAGATTTTCCCAGCTCTGATAGTGACTGATCTTGCAATCCGCCTAGGAACGTGATTGTCATGAGTTTTCCATAGTGTTTGACTTGGGTAACATAAGGCACTGCTGGGATTCGAACCCAGGATCTCCTGTTTACTAGACAGGCGCTTTAACCAACTAAGCCACAGCGCCACTGCAGGGCAAGAAAAGAGAGGGTGGAGCAGCAACATTTTTGGAAAGTAATCTGGCTTAGCGTACGGGAGCGCTCGTTGTGCAGTTGAGAAGAGGTGTTGCAACCCACATTTTGCCCATGTGGTAACACTGATGAATCTTTCAACGTGCAAGATTCGGCCTTTGCCACAAGAGTGCATTACAGCGTTGAAGTTGTCTAAGAAAAGGCACTGCTGGGATTCGAACCCAGGATCTCCTGTTTACTAGACAGGCGCTTTAACCAACTAAGCCACAGCGCCACTGTGGGAAGTGTGACGGCATCAGAAGAGATTGCGGAACTGCAAAATTCTTTCCAAGTTATTGGCCGCAGCGCAAAGGAGAACTCCTCAGCCAGCTGAGCAGAGGTGATGCGACCACCGTTGTTTCCCATGTGGTAACGCAAATGCGGCTTTCAGCGTGCAAGATTTTGCCTTTGCCACGAGAGTGTGTTTTAGAATTGGAGTTGTCTAACATAAGGCACTGCTGGGATTCGAACCCAGGATCTCCTGTTTACTAGACAGGCGCTTTAACCAACTAAGCCACAGCGCCACTGCAGGTGCAGGACACTTTACCGTAACAGCAAAGTAGGTGAAAAGGGAAAATGCTTGGAAAGACGTCGGCCTGTCAACAGGAAAGGGAGGCAAAAGTTGATCGGCGTAAGATTTTCCCAGCTCTGATAGTGACTGATCTTGCAATCCGCCTAGGAACGTGATTGTCATGAGTTTTCCATAGTGTTTGACTTGGGTAACATAAGGCACTGCTGGGATTCGAACCCAGGATCTCCTGTTTACTAGACAGGCGCTTTAACCAACTAAGCCACAGCGCCACTGCAGGGCAAGAAAAGAGAGGGTGGAGCAGCAACATTTTTGGAAAGTAATCTGGCTTAGCGTACGGGAGCGCTCGTTGTGCAGTTGAGAAGAGGTGTTGCAACCCACATTTTGCCCATGTGGTAACACTGATGAATCTTTCAACGTGCAAGATTCGGCCTTTGCCACAAGAGTGCATTACAGCGTTGAAGTTGTCTAAGAAAAGGCACTGCTGGGATTCGAACCCAGGATCTCCTGTTTACTAGACAGGCGCTTTAACCAACTAAGCCACAGCGCCACTGTGGACAGTGTGACGGCATCAGAAGAGATTGCGGAACTGCAAAATTCTTTCCAAGTTATTGGCCGCAGCGCAAAGGAGAACTCCTCAGCCAGCTGAGCAGAGGTGATGCGACCACCGTTGTTTCCCATGTGGTAACGCAAATGCGGCTTTCAGCGTGCAAGATTTTGCCTTTGCCACGAGAGTGTGTTTTAGAATTGGAGTTGTCTAACATAAGGCACTGCTGGGATTCGAACCCAGGATCTCCTGTTTACTAGACAGGCGCTTTAACCAACTAAGCCACAGCGCCACTGCAGGTGCAGGACACTTTACCGTAACAGCAAAGTAGGTGAAAAGGGAAAATGCTTGGAAAGACGTCGGCCTGTCAACAGGAAAGGGAGGCAAAAGTTGATCGGCGTAAGATTTTCCCAGCTCTGATAGTGACTGATCTTGCAATCCGCCTAGGAACGTGATTGTCATGAGTTTTCCATAGTGTTTGACTTGGGTAACATAAGGCACTGCTGGGATTCGAACCCAGGATCTCCTGTTTACTAGACAGGCGCTTTAACCAACTAAGCCACAGCGCCACTGCAGGGCAAGAAAAGAGAGGGTGGAGCAGCAACATTTTTGGAAAGTAATCTGGCTTAGCGTACGGGAGCGCTCGTTGTGCAGTTGAGAAGAGGTGTTGCAACCCACATTTTGCCCATGTGGTAACACTGATGAATCTTTCAACGTGCAAGATTCGGCCTTTGCCACAAGAGTGCATTACAGCGTTGAAGTTGTCTAAGACAAGGCACTGCTGGGATTCGAACCCAGGATCTCCTGTTTACTAGACAGGCGCTTTAACCAACTAAGCCACAGCGCCACTGCAGGGCAAGAAAAGAGAGGGTGGAGCAGCAACATTTTTGGAAAGTAATCTGGCTTAGCGTACGGGAGCGCTCGTTGTGCAGTTGAGAAGAGGTGTTGCAACCCACATTTTGCCCATGTGGTAACACTGATGAATCTTTCAACGTGCAAGATTCGGCCTTTGCCACAAGAGTGCATTACAGCGTTGAAGTTGTCTAAGAAAAGGCACTGCTGGGATTCGAACCCAGGATCTCCTGTTTACTAGACAGGCGCTTTAACCAACTAAGCCACAGCGCCACTGTGGGCAAGTGTGACGGCATCAGAAGAGATTGCGGAACTGCAAAATTCTTTCCAAGTTATTGGCCGCAGCGCAAAGGAGAACTCCTCAGCCAGCTGAGCAGAGGTGATGCGACCACCGTTGTTTCCCATGTGGTAACGCAAATGCGGCTTTCAGCGTGCAAGATTTTGCCTTTGCCACGAGAGTGTGTTTTAGAATTGGAGTTGTCTAACATAAGGCACTGCTGGGATTCGAACCCAGGATCTCCTGTTTACTAGACAGGCGCTTTAACCAACTAAGCCACAGCGCCACTGCAGGTGCAGGACACTTTACCGTAACAGCAAAGTAGGTGAAAAGGGAAAATGCTTGGAAAGACGTCGGCCTGTCAACAGGAAAGGGAGGCAAAAGTTGATCGGCGTAAGATTTTCCCAGCTCTGATAGTGACTGATCTTGCAATCCGCCTAGGAACGTGATTGTCATGAGTTTTCCATAGTGTTTGACTTGGGTAACATAAGGCACTGCTGGGATTCGAACCCAGGATCTCCTGTTTACTAGACAGGCGCTTTAACCAACTAAGCCACAGCGCCACTGCAGGGCAAGAAAAGAGAGGGTGGAGCAGCAACATTTTTGGAAAGTAATCTGGCTTAGCGTACGGGAGCGCTCGTTGTGCAGTTGAGAAGAGGTGTTGCAACCCACATTTTGCCCATGTGGTAACACTGATGAATCTTTCAACGTGCAAGATTCGGCCTTTGCCACAAGAGTGCATTACAGCGTTGAAGTTGTCTAAGAAAAGGCACTGCTGGGATTCGAACCCAGGATCTCCTGTTTACTAGACAGGCGCTTTAACCAACTAAGCCACAGCGCCACTGTGGGCACAGTGTGACGGCATCAGAAGAGATTGCGGAACTGCAAAATTCTTTCCAAGTTATTGGCCGCAGCGCAAAGGAGAACTCCTCAGCCAGCTGAGCAGAGGTGATGCGACCACCGTTGTTTCCCATGTGGTAACGCAAATGCGGCTTTCAGCGTGCAAGATTTTGCCTTTGCCACGAGAGTGTGTTTTAGAATTGGAGTTGTCTAACATAAGGCACTGCTGGGATTCGAACCCAGGATCTCCTGTTTACTAGACAGGCGCTTTAACCAACTAAGCCACAGCGCCACTGCAGGTGCAGGACACTTTACCGTAACAGCAAAGTAGGTGAAAAGGGAAAATGCTTGGAAAGACGTCGGCCTGTCAACAGGAAAGGGAGGCAAAAGTTGATCGGCGTAAGATTTTCCCAGCTCTGATAGTGACTGATCTTGCAATCCGCCTAGGAACGTGATTGTCATGAGTTTTCCATAGTGTTTGACTTGGGTAACATAAGGCACTGCTGGGATTCGAACCCAGGATCTCCTGTTTACTAGACAGGCGCTTTAACCAACTAAGCCACAGCGCCACTGCAGGGCAAGAAAAGAGAGGGTGGAGCAGCAACATTTTTGGAAAGTAATCTGGCTTAGCGTACGGGAGCGCTCGTTGTGCAGTTGAGAAGAGGTGTTGCAACCCACATTTTGCCCATGTGGTAACACTGATGAATCTTTCAACGTGCAAGATTCGGCCTTTGCCACAAGAGTGCATTACAGCGTTGAAGTTGTCTAAGAAAAGGCACTGCTGGGATTCGAACCCAGGATCTCCTGTTTACTAGACAGGCGCTTTAACCAACTAAGCCACAGCGCCACTGCAGGGCAAGAAAAGAGAGGGTGGAGCAGCAACATTTTTGGAAAGTAATCTGGCTTAGCGTACGGGAGCGCTCGTTGTGCAGTTGAGAAGAGGTGTTGCAACCCACATTTTGCCCATGTGGTAACACTGATGAATCTTTCAACGTGCAAGATTCGGCCTTTGCCACAAGAGTGCATTACAGCGTTGAAGTTGTCTAAGAAAAGGCACTGCTGGGATTCGAACCCAGGATCTCCTGTTTACTAGACAGGCGCTTTAACCAACTAAGCCACAGCGCCACTGTGGGAAGTGTGACGGCATCAGAAGAGATTGCGGAACTGCAAAATTCTTTCCAAGTTATTGGCCGCAGCGCAAAGGAGAACTCCTCAGCCAGCTGAGCAGAGGTGATGCGACCACCGTTGTTTCCCATGTGGTAACGCAAATGCGGCTTTCAGCGTGCAAGATTTTGCCTTTGCCACGAGAGTGTGTTTTAGAATTGGAGTTGTCTAACATAAGGCACTGCTGGGATTCGAACCCAGGATCTCCTGTTTACTAGACAGGCGCTTTAACCAACTAAGCCACAGCGCCACTGCAGGTGCAGGACACTTTACCGTAACAGCAAAGTAGGTGAAAAGGGAAAATGCTTGGAAAGACGTCGGCCTGTCAACAGGAAAGGGAGGCAAAAGTTGATCGGCGTAAGATTTTCCCAGCTCTGATAGTGACTGATCTTGCAATCCGCCTAGGAACGTGATTGTCATGAGTTTTCCATAGTGTTTGACTTGGGTAACATAAGGCACTGCTGGGATTCGAACCCAGGATCTCCTGTTTACTAGACAGGCGCTTTAACCAACTAAGCCACAGCGCCACTGCAGGGCAAGAAAAGAGAGGGTGGAGCAGCAACATTTTTGGAAAGTAATCTGGCTTAGCGTACGGGAGCGCTCGTTGTGCAGTTGAGAAGAGGTGTTGCAACCCACATTTTGCCCATGTGGTAACACTGATGAATCTTTCAACGTGCAAGATTCGGCCTTTGCCACAAGAGTGCATTACAGCGTTGAAGTTGTCTAAGAAAAGGCACTGCTGGGATTCGAACCCAGGATCTCCTGTTTACTAGACAGGCGCTTTAACCAACTAAGCCACAGCGCCACTGTGGGAAGTGTGACGGCATCAGAAGAGATTGCGGAACTGCAAAATTCTTTCCAAGTTATTGGCCGCAGCGCAAAGGAGAACTCCTCAGCCAGCTGAGCAGAGGTGATGCGACCACCGTTGTTTCCCATGTGGTAACGCAAATGCGGCTTTCAGCGTGCAAGATTTTGCCTTTGCCACGAGAGTGTGTTTTAGAATTGGAGTTGTCTAACATAAGGCACTGCTGGGATTCGAACCCAGGATCTCCTGTTTACTAGACAGGCGCTTTAACCAACTAAGCCACAGCGCCACTGCAGGTGCAGGACACTTTACCGTAACAGCAAAGTAGGTGAAAAGGGAAAATGCTTGGAAAGACGTCGGCCTGTCAACAGGAAAGGGAGGCAAAAGTTGATCGGCGTAAGATTTTCCCAGCTCTGATAGTGACTGATCTTGCAATCCGCCTAGGAACGTGATTGTCATGAGTTTTCCATAGTGTTTGACTTGGGTAACATAAGGCACTGCTGGGATTCGAACCCAGGATCTCCTGTTTACTAGACAGGCGCTTTAACCAACTAAGCCACAGCGCCACTGCAGGGCAAGAAAAGAGAGGGTGGAGCAGCAACATTTTTGGAAAGTAATCTGGCTTAGCGTACGGGAGCGCTCGTTGTGCAGTTGAGAAGAGGTGTTGCAACCCACATTTTGCCCATGTGGTAACACTGATGAATCTTTCAACGTGCAAGATTCGGCCTTTGCCACAAGAGTGCATTACAGCGTTGAAGTTGTCTAAGAAAAGGCACTGCTGGGATTCGAACCCAGGATCTCCTGTTTACTAGACAGGCGCTTTAACCAACTAAGCCACAGCGCCACTGTGGGAAGTGTGACGGCATCAGAAGAGATTGCGGAACTGCAAAATTCTTTCCAAGTTATTGGCCGCAGCGCAAAGGAGAACTCCTCAGCCAGCTGAGCAGAGGTGATGCGACCACCGTTGTTTCCCATGTGGTAACGCAAATGCGGCTTTCAGCGTGCAAGATTTTGCCTTTGCCACGAGAGTGTGTTTTAGAATTGGAGTTGTCTAACATAAGGCACTGCTGGGATTCGAACCCAGGATCTCCTGTTTACTAGACAGGCGCTTTAACCAACTAAGCCACAGCGCCACTGCAGGTGCAGGACACTTTACCGTAACAGCAAAGTAGGTGAAAAGGGAAAATGCTTGGAAAGACGTCGGCCTGTCAACAGGAAAGGGAGGCAAAAGTTGATCGGCGTAAGATTTTCCCAGCTCTGATAGTGACTGATCTTGCAATCCGCCTAGGAACGTGATTGTCATGAGTTTTCCATAGTGTTTGACTTGGGTAACATAAGGCACTGCTGGGATTCGAACCCAGGATCTCCTGTTTACTAGACAGGCGCTTTAACCAACTAAGCCACAGCGCCACTGCAGGGCAAGAAAAGAGAGGGTGGAGCAGCAACATTTTTGGAAAGTAATCTGGCTTAGCGTACGGGAGCGCTCGTTGTGCAGTTGAGAAGAGGTGTTGCAACCCACATTTTGCCCATGTGGTAACACTGATGAATCTTTCAACGTGCAAGATTCGGCCTTTGCCACAAGAGTGCATTACAGCGTTGAAGTTGTCTAAGAAAAGGCACTGCTGGGATTCGAACCCAGGATCTCCTGTTTACTAGACAGGCGCTTTAACCAACTAAGCCACAGCGCCACTGTGGGAAGTGTGACGGCATCAGAAGAGATTGCGGAACTGCAAAATTCTTTCCAAGTTATTGGCCGCAGCGCAAAGGAGAACTCCTCAGCCAGCTGAGCAGAGGTGATGCGACCACCGTTGTTTCCCATGTGGTAACGCAAATGCGGCTTTCAGCGTGCAAGATTTTGCCTTTGCCACGAGAGTGTGTTTTAGAATTGGAGTTGTCTAACATAAGGCACTGCTGGGATTCGAACCCAGGATCTCCTGTTTACTAGACAGGCGCTTTAACCAACTAAGCCACAGCGCCACTGCAGGTGCAGGACACTTTACCGTAACAGCAAAGTAGGTGAAAAGGGAAAATGCTTGGAAAGACGTCGGCCTGTCAACAGGAAAGGGAGGCAAAAGTTGATCGGCGTAAGATTTTCCCAGCTCTGATAGTGACTGATCTTGCAATCCGCCTAGGAACGTGATTGTCATGAGTTTTCCATAGTGTTTGACTTGGGTAACATAAGGCACTGCTGGGATTCGAACCCAGGATCTCCTGTTTACTAGACAGGCGCTTTAACCAACTAAGCCACAGCGCCACTGCAGGGCAAGAAAAGAGAGGGTGGAGCAGCAACATTTTTGGAAAGTAATCTGGCTTAGCGTACGGGAGCGCTCGTTGTGCAGTTGAGAAGAGGTGTTGCAACCCACATTTTGCCCATGTGGTAACACTGATGAATCTTTCAACGTGCAAGATTCGGCCTTTGCCACAAGAGTGCATTACAGCGTTGAAGTTGTCTAAGAAAAGGCACTGCTGGGATTCGAACCCAGGATCTCCTGTTTACTAGACAGGCGCTTTAACCAACTAAGCCACAGCGCCACTGCAGGGCAAGAAAAGAGAGGGTGGAGCAGCAACATTTTTGGAAAGTAATCTGGCTTAGCGTACGGGAGCGCTCGTTGTGCAGTTGAGAAGAGGTGTTGCAACCCACATTTTGCCCATGTGGTAACACTGATGAATCTTTCAACGTGCAAGATTCGGCCTTTGCCACAAGAGTGCATTACAGCGTTGAAGTTGTCTAAGAAAAGGCACTGCTGGGATTCGAACCCAGGATCTCCTGTTTACTAGACAGGCGCTTTAACCAACTAAGCCACAGCGCCACTGTGGGAAGTGTGACGGCATCAGAAGAGATTGCGGAACTGCAAAATTCTTTCCAAGTTATTGGCCGCAGCGCAAAGGAGAACTCCTCAGCCAGCTGAGCAGAGGTGATGCGACCACCGTTGTTTCCCATGTGGTAACGCAAATGCGGCTTTCAGCGTGCAAGATTTTGCCTTTGCCACGAGAGTGTGTTTTAGAATTGGAGTTGTCTAACATAAGGCACTGCTGGGATTCGAACCCAGGATCTCCTGTTTACTAGACAGGCGCTTTAACCAACTAAGCCACAGCGCCACTGCAGGTGCAGGACACTTTACCGTAACAGCAAAGTAGGTGAAAAGGGAAAATGCTTGGAAAGACGTCGGCCTGTCAACAGGAAAGGGAGGCAAAAGTTGATCGGCGTAAGATTTTCCCAGCTCTGATAGTGACTGATCTTGCAATCCGCCTAGGAACGTGATTGTCATGAGTTTTCCATAGTGTTTGACTTGGGTAACATAAGGCACTGCTGGGATTCGAACCCAGGATCTCCTGTTTACTAGACAGGCGCTTTAACCAACTAAGCCACAGCGCCACTGCAGGGCAAGAAAAGAGAGGGTGGAGCAGCAACATTTTTGGAAAGTAATCTGGCTTAGCGTACGGGAGCGCTCGTTGTGCAGTTGAGAAGAGGTGTTGCAACCCACATTTTGCCCATGTGGTAACACTGATGAATCTTTCAACGTGCAAGATTCGGCCTTTGCCACAAGAGTGCATTACAGCGTTGAAGTTGTCTAAGAAAAGGCACTGCTGGGATTCGAACCCAGGATCTCCTGTTTACTAGACAGGCGCTTTAACCAACTAAGCCACAGCGCCACTGTGGGAAGTGTGACGGCATCAGAAGAGATTGCGGAACTGCAAAATTCTTTCCAAGTTATTGGCCGCAGCGCAAAGGAGAACTCCTCAGCCAGCTGAGCAGAGGTGATGCGACCACCGTTGTTTCCCATGTGGTAACGCAAATGCGGCTTTCAGCGTGCAAGATTTTGCCTTTGCCACGAGAGTGTGTTTTAGAATTGGAGTTGTCTAACATAAGGCACTGCTGGGATTCGAACCCAGGATCTCCTGTTTACTAGACAGGCGCTTTAACCAACTAAGCCACAGCGCCACTGCAGGTGCAGGACACTTTACCGTAACAGCAAAGTAGGTGAAAAGGGAAAATGCTTGGAAAGACGTCGGCCTGTCAACAGGAAAGGGAGGCAAAAGTTGATCGGCGTAAGATTTTCCCAGCTCTGATAGTGACTGATCTTGCAATCCGCCTAGGAACGTGATTGTCATGAGTTTTCCATAGTGTTTGACTTGGGTAACATAAGGCACTGCTGGGATTCGAACCCAGGATCTCCTGTTTACTAGACAGGCGCTTTAACCAACTAAGCCACAGCGCCACTGCAGGGCAAGAAAAGAGAGGGTGGAGCAGCAACATTTTTGGAAAGTAATCTGGCTTAGCGTACGGGAGCGCTCGTTGTGCAGTTGAGAAGAGGTGTTGCAACCCACATTTTGCCCATGTGGTAACACTGATGAATCTTTCAACGTGCAAGATTCGGCCTTTGCCACAAGAGTGCATTACAGCGTTGAAGTTGTCTAAGAAAAGGCACTGCTGGGATTCGAACCCAGGATCTCCTGTTTACTAGACAGGCGCTTTAACCAACTAAGCCACAGCGCCACTGTGGGAAGTGTGACGGCATCAGAAGAGATTGCGGAACTGCAAAATTCTTTCCAAGTTATTGGCCGCAGCGCAAAGGAGAACTCCTCAGCCAGCTGAGCAGAGGTGATGCGACCACCGTTGTTTCCCATGTGGTAACGCAAATGCGGCTTTCAGCGTGCAAGATTTTGCCTTTGCCACGAGAGTGTGTTTTAGAATTGGAGTTGTCTAACATAAGGCACTGCTGGGATTCGAACCCAGGATCTCCTGTTTACTAGACAGGCGCTTTAACCAACTAAGCCACAGCGCCACTGCAGGTGCAGGACACTTTACCGTAACAGCAAAGTAGGTGAAAAGGGAAAATGCTTGGAAAGACGTCGGCCTGTCAACAGGAAAGGGAGGCAAAAGTTGATCGGCGTAAGATTTTCCCAGCTCTGATAGTGACTGATCTTGCAATCCGCCTAGGAACGTGATTGTCATGAGTTTTCCATAGTGTTTGACTTGGGTAACATAAGGCACTGCTGGGATTCGAACCCAGGATCTCCTGTTTACTAGACAGGCGCTTTAACCAACTAAGCCACAGCGCCACTGCAGGGCAAGAAAAGAGAGGGTGGAGCAGCAACATTTTTGGAAAGTAATCTGGCTTAGCGTACGGGAGCGCTCGTTGTGCAGTTGAGAAGAGGTGTTGCAACCCACATTTTGCCCATGTGGTAACACTGATGAATCTTTCAACGTGCAAGATTCGGCCTTTGCCACAAGAGTGCATTACAGCGTTGAAGTTGTCTAAGAAAAGGCACTGCTGGGATTCGAACCCAGGATCTCCTGTTTACTAGACAGGCGCTTTAACCAACTAAGCCACAGCGCCACTGTGGGAAGTGTGACGGCATCAGAAGAGATTGCGGAACTGCAAAATTCTTTCCAAGTTATTGGCCGCAGCGCAAAGGAGAACTCCTCAGCCAGCTGAGCAGAGGTGATGCGACCACCGTTGTTTCCCATGTGGTAACGCAAATGCGGCTTTCAGCGTGCAAGATTTTGCCTTTGCCACGAGAGTGTGTTTTAGAATTGGAGTTGTCTAACATAAGGCACTGCTGGGATTCGAACCCAGGATCTCCTGTTTACTAGACAGGCGCTTTAACCAACTAAGCCACAGCGCCACTGTGGGCAGTGTGACGGCATCAGAAGAGATTGCGGAACTGCAAAATTCTTTCCAAGTTATTGGCCGCAGCGCAAAGGAGAACTCCTCAGCCAGCTGAGCAGAGGTGATGCGACCACCGTTGTTTCCCATGTGGTAACACAAATGCGGCTTTCAGCGTGCAAGATTTTGCCTTTGCCACGAGAGTGTGTTTTAGAATTGGAGTTGTCTAACATAAGGCACTGCTGGGATTCGAACCCAGGATCTCCTGTTTACTAGACAGGCGCTTTAACCAACTAAGCCACAGCGCCACTGCAGGTGCAGGACACTTTACCGTAACAGCAAAGTAGGTGAAAAGGGAAAATGCTTGGAAAGACGTCGGCCTGTCAACAGGAAAGGGAGGCAAAAGTTGATCGGCGTAAGATTTTCCCAGCTCTGATAGTGACTGATCTTGCAATCCGCCTAGGAACGTGATTGTCATGAGTTTTCCATAGTGTTTGACTTGGGTAACATAAGGCACTGCTGGGATTCGAACCCAGGATCTCCTGTTTACTAGACAGGCGCTTTAACCAACTAAGCCACAGCGCCACTGCAGGGCAAGAAAAGAGAGGGTGGAGCAGCAACATTTTTGGAAAGTAATCTGGCTTAGCGTACGGGAGCGCTCGTTGTGCAGTTGAGAAGAGGTGTTGCAACCCACATTTTGCCCATGTGGTAACACTGATGAATCTTTCAACGTGCAAGATTCGGCCTTTGCCACAAGAGTGCATTACAGCGTTGAAGTTGTCTAAGAAAAGGCACTGCTGGGATTCGAACCCAGGATCTCCTGTTTACTAGACAGGCGCTTTAACCAACTAAGCCACAGCGCCACTGTGGGAAGTGTGACGGCATCAGAAGAGATTGCGGAACTGCAAAATTCTTTCCAAGTTATTGGCCGCAGCGCAAAGGAGAACTCCTCAGCCAGCTGAGCAGAGGTGATGCGACCACCGTTGTTTCCCATGTGGTAACGCAAATGCGGCTTTCAGCGTGCAAGATTTTGCCTTTGCCACGAGAGTGTGTTTTAGAATTGGAGTTGTCTAACATAAGGCACTGCTGGGATTCGAACCCAGGATCTCCTGTTTACTAGACAGGCGCTTTAACCAACTAAGCCACAGCGCCACTGCAGGTGCAGGACACTTTACCGTAACAGCAAAGTAGGTGAAAAGGGAAAATGCTTGGAAAGACGTCGGCCTGTCAACAGGAAAGGGAGGCAAAAGTTGATCGGCGTAAGATTTTCCCAGCTCTGATAGTGACTGATCTTGCAATCCGCCTAGGAACGTGATTGTCATGAGTTTTCCATAGTGTTTGACTTGGGTAACATAAGGCACTGCTGGGATTCGAACCCAGGATCTCCTGTTTACTAGACAGGCGCTTTAACCAACTAAGCCACAGCGCCACTGCAGGGCAAGAAAAGAGAGGGTGGAGCAGCAACATTTTTGGAAAGTAATCTGGCTTAGCGTACGGGAGCGCTCGTTGTGCAGTTGAGAAGAGGTGTTGCAACCCACATTTTGCCCATGTGGTAACACTGATGAATCTTTCAACGTGCAAGATTCGGCCTTTGCCACAAGAGTGCATTACAGCGTTGAAGTTGTCTAAGAAAAGGCACTGCTGGGATTCGAACCCAGGATCTCCTGTTTACTAGACAGGCGCTTTAACCAACTAAGCCACAGCGCCACTGTGGGAAGTGTGACGGCATCAGAAGAGATTGCGGAACTGCAAAATTCTTTCCAAGTTATTGGCCGCAGCGCAAAGGAGAACTCCTCAGCCAGCTGAGCAGAGGTGATGCGACCACCGTTGTTTCCCATGTGGTAACGCAAATGCGGCTTTCAGCGTGCAAGATTTTGCCTTTGCCACGAGAGTGTGTTTTAGAATTGGAGTTGTCTAACATAAGGCACTGCTGGGATTCGAACCCAGGATCTCCTGTTTACTAGACAGGCGCTTTAACCAACTAAGCCACAGCGCCACTGCAGGTGCAGGACACTTTACCGTAACAGCAAAGTAGGTGAAAAGGGAAAATGCTTGGAAAGACGTCGGCCTGTCAACAGGAAAGGGAGGCAAAAGTTGATCGGCGTAAGATTTTCCCAGCTCTGATAGTGACTGATCTTGCAATCCGCCTAGGAACGTGATTGTCATGAGTTTTCCATAGTGTTTGACTTGGGTAACATAAGGCACTGCTGGGATTCGAACCCAGGATCTCCTGTTTACTAGACAGGCGCTTTAACCAACTAAGCCACAGCGCCACTGCAGGGCAAGAAAAGAGAGGGTGGAGCAGCAACATTTTTGGAAAGTAATCTGGCTTAGCGTACGGGAGCGCTCGTTGTGCAGTTGAGAAGAGGTGTTGCAACCCACATTTTGCCCATGTGGTAACACTGATGAATCTTTCAACGTGCAAGATTCGGCCTTTGCCACAAGAGTGCATTACAGCGTTGAAGTTGTCTAAGAAAAGGCACTGCTGGGATTCGAACCCAGGATCTCCTGTTTACTAGACAGGCGCTTTAACCAACTAAGCCACAGCGCCACTGTGGGAAGTGTGACGGCATCAGAAGAGATTGCGGAACTGCAAAATTCTTTCCAAGTTATTGGCCGCAGCGCAAAGGAGAACTCCTCAGCCAGCTGAGCAGAGGTGATGCGACCACCGTTGTTTCCCATGTGGTAACGCAAATGCGGCTTTCAGCGTGCAAGATTTTGCCTTTGCCACGAGAGTGTGTTTTAGAATTGGAGTTGTCTAACATAAGGCACTGCTGGGATTCGAACCCAGGATCTCCTGTTTACTAGACAGGCGCTTTAACCAACTAAGCCACAGCGCCACTGCAGGTGCAGGACACTTTACCGTAACAGCAAAGTAGGTGAAAAGGGAAAATGCTTGGAAAGACGTCGGCCTGTCAACAGGAAAGGGAGGCAAAAGTTGATCGGCGTAAGATTTTCCCAGCTCTGATAGTGACTGATCTTGCAATCCGCCTAGGAACGTGATTGTCATGAGTTTTCCATAGTGTTTGACTTGGGTAACATAAGGCACTGCTGGGATTCGAACCCAGGATCTCCTGTTTACTAGACAGGCGCTTTAACCAACTAAGCCACAGCGCCACTGCAGGGCAAGAAAAGAGAGGGTGGAGCAGCAACATTTTTGGAAAGTAATCTGGCTTAGCGTACGGGAGCGCTCGTTGTGCAGTTGAGAAGAGGTGTTGCAACCCACATTTTGCCCATGTGGTAACACTGATGAATCTTTCAACGTGCAAGATTCGGCCTTTGCCACAAGAGTGCATTACAGCGTTGAAGTTGTCTAAGAAAAGGCACTGCTGGGATTCGAACCCAGGATCTCCTGTTTACTAGACAGGCGCTTTAACCAACTAAGCCACAGCGCCACTGTGGGAAGTGTGACGGCATCAGAAGAGATTGCGGAACTGCAAAATTCTTTCCAAGTTATTGGCCGCAGCGCAAAGGAGAACTCCTCAGCCAGCTGAGCAGAGGTGATGCGACCACCGTTGTTTCCCATGTGGTAACGCAAATGCGGCTTTCAGCGTGCAAGATTTTGCCTTTGCCACGAGAGTGTGTTTTAGAATTGGAGTTGTCTAACATAAGGCACTGCTGGGATTCGAACCCAGGATCTCCTGTTTACTAGACAGGCGCTTTAACCAACTAAGCCACAGCGCCACTGCAGGTGCAGGACACTTTACCGTAACAGCAAAGTAGGTGAAAAGGGAAAATGCTTGGAAAGACGTCGGCCTGTCAACAGGAAAGGGAGGCAAAAGTTGATCGGCGTAAGATTTTCCCAGCTCTGATAGTGACTGATCTTGCAATCCGCCTAGGAACGTGATTGTCATGAGTTTTCCATAGTGTTTGACTTGGGTAACATAAGGCACTGCTGGGATTCGAACCCAGGATCTCCTGTTTACTAGACAGGCGCTTTAACCAACTAAGCCACAGCGCCACTGCAGGGCAAGAAAAGAGAGGGTGGAGCAGCAACATTTTTGGAAAGTAATCTGGCTTAGCGTACGGGAGCGCTCGTTGTGCAGTTGAGAAGAGGTGTTGCAACCCACATTTTGCCCATGTGGTAACACTGATGAATCTTTCAACGTGCAAGATTCGGCCTTTGCCACAAGAGTGCATTACAGCGTTGAAGTTGTCTAAGAAAAGGCACTGCTGGGATTCGAACCCAGGATCTCCTGTTTACTAGACAGGCGCTTTAACCAACTAAGCCACAGCGCCACTGTGGGAAGTGTGACGGCATCAGAAGAGATTGCGGAACTGCAAAATTCTTTCCAAGTTATTGGCCGCAGCGCAAAGGAGAACTCCTCAGCCAGCTGAGCAGAGGTGATGCGACCACCGTTGTTTCCCATGTGGTAACGCAAATGCGGCTTTCAGCGTGCAAGATTTTGCCTTTGCCACGAGAGTGTGTTTTAGAATTGGAGTTGTCTAACATAAGGCACTGCTGGGATTCGAACCCAGGATCTCCTGTTTACTAGACAGGCGCTTTAACCAACTAAGCCACAGCGCCACTGCAGGTGCAGGACACTTTACCGTAACAGCAAAGTAGGTGAAAAGGGAAAATGCTTGGAAAGACGTCGGCCTGTCAACAGGAAAGGGAGGCAAAAGTTGATCGGCGTAAGATTTTCCCAGCTCTGATAGTGACTGATCTTGCAATCCGCCTAGGAACGTGATTGTCATGAGTTTTCCATAGTGTTTGACTTGGGTAACATAAGGCACTGCTGGGATTCGAACCCAGGATCTCCTGTTTACTAGACAGGCGCTTTAACCAACTAAGCCACAGCGCCACTGCAGGGCAAGAAAAGAGAGGGTGGAGCAGCAACATTTTTGGAAAGTAATCTGGCTTAGCGTACGGGAGCGCTCGTTGTGCAGTTGAGAAGAGGTGTTGCAACCCACATTTTGCCCATGTGGTAACACTGATGAATCTTTCAACGTGCAAGATTCGGCCTTTGCCACAAGAGTGCATTACAGCGTTGAAGTTGTCTAAGAAAAGGCACTGCTGGGATTCGAACCCAGGATCTCCTGTTTACTAGACAGGCGCTTTAACCAACTAAGCCACAGCGCCACTGTGGGAAGTGTGACGGCATCAGAAGAGATTGCGGAACTGCAAAATTCTTTCCAAGTTATTGGCCGCAGCGCAAAGGAGAACTCCTCAGCCAGCTGAGCAGAGGTGATGCGACCACCGTTGTTTCCCATGTGGTAACGCAAATGCGGCTTTCAGCGTGCAAGATTTTGCCTTTGCCACGAGAGTGTGTTTTAGAATTGGAGTTGTCTAACATAAGGCACTGCTGGGATTCGAACCCAGGATCTCCTGTTTACTAGACAGGCGCTTTAACCAACTAAGCCACAGCGCCACTGCAGGTGCAGGACACTTTACCGTAACAGCAAAGTAGGTGAAAAGGGAAAATGCTTGGAAAGACGTCGGCCTGTCAACAGGAAAGGGAGGCAAAAGTTGATCGGCGTAAGATTTTCCCAGCTCTGATAGTGACTGATCTTGCAATCCGCCTAGGAACGTGATTGTCATGAGTTTTCCATAGTGTTTGACTTGGGTAACATAAGGCACTGCTGGGATTCGAACCCAGGATCTCCTGTTTACTAGACAGGCGCTTTAACCAACTAAGCCACAGCGCCACTGCAGGGCAAGAAAAGAGAGGGTGGAGCAGCAACATTTTTGGAAAGTAATCTGGCTTAGCGTACGGGAGCGCTCGTTGTGCAGTTGAGAAGAGGTGTTGCAACCCACATTTTGCCCATGTGGTAACACTGATGAATCTTTCAACGTGCAAGATTCGGCCTTTGCCACAAGAGTGCATTACAGCGTTGAAGTTGTCTAAGAAAAGGCACTGCTGGGATTCGAACCCAGGATCTCCTGTTTACTAGACAGGCGCTTTAACCAACTAAGCCACAGCGCCACTGTGGGAAGTGTGACGGCATCAGAAGAGAGTGCGGAACTGCAAAATTCTTTTCAAGTTATTGGCCGCAGCGCAAAAGGAGAACTCCTCAGCCAGCTGAGCAGAGGTGATGCGACCACCGTTGTTTCCCATGTGGTAACGCAAATGCGGCTTTCAGCGTGCAAGATTTTGCCTTTGCCACGAGAGTGTGTTTCAGAATTGGAGTTGTCTAACATAAGGCACTGCTGGGATTCGAACCCAGGATCTCCTGTTTACTAGACAGGCGCTTTAACCAACTAAGCCACAGCGCCACTGTGGGAAGTGTGACGGCATCAGAAGAGACTGCGGAACTACAAAATTCTTTCCAAGTTATTGGCCGCAGCGCAAAGGAGAACTCCTCAGCCAGCTGAGCAGAGGTGATGCGACCACCGTTGTTTCCCATGTGGTAACGCAAATGCGGCTTTCAGCGTGCAAGATTTTGCCTTTGCCACGAGAGTGTGTTTTAGAATTGGAGTTGTCTAACATAAGGCACTGCTGGGATTCGAACCCAGGATCTCCTGTTTACTAGACAGGCGCTTTAACCAACTAAGCCACAGCGCCACTGCAGGTGCAGGACACTTTACCGTAACAGCAAAGTAGGTGAAAAGGGAAAATGCTTGGAAAGACGTCGGCCTGTCAACAGGAAAGGGAGGCAAAAGTTGATCGGCGTAAGATTTTCCCAGCTCTGATAGTGACTGATCTTGCAACCGCCTAAGACAGGCGCTTTAACCAACTAAGCCACAGCGCCACTGCAGGGCAAGAAAAGAGAGGGTGGAGCAGCAACATTTTTGGAAAGTAATCTGGCTTAGCGTACAGGAGCGCTCGTTGTGCAGTTGAGAAGAGGTGTTGCAACCCACATTTTGCCCATGTGGTAACACTGATGAATCTTTCAACGTGCAAGATTCGGCCTTTGCCACAAGAGTGCATTACAGCGTTGAAGTTGTCTAAGAAAAGGCACTGCTGGGATTCGAACCCAGGATCTCCTGTTTACTAGACAGGCGCTTTAACCAACTAAGCCACAGCGCCACTGTGGGAAGTGTGACGGCATCAGAAGAGAGTGCGGAACTGCAAAATTCTTTTAAGTTATTGGCCGCAGCGCAAAGGAGAACTCCTCAGCCAGCTGAGCAGAGGTGATGCGACCACCGTTGTTTCCCATGTGGTAACGCAAATGCGGCTTTCAGCGTGCAAGATTTTGCCTTTGCCAAGAGAGTGTGTTTTAGAATTGGAGTTGTCTAACATAAGGCACTGCTGGGATTCGAACCCAGGATCTCCTGTTTACTAGACAGGCGCTTTAACCAACTAAGCCACAGCGCCACTGTGGGAAGTGTGACGGCATCAGAAGAGATTGCGGAACTGCAAAATTCTTTCCAAGTTATTGGCCGCAGCGCAAAAGGAGAACTCCTCAGCCAGCTGAGCAGAGGTGATGCGACCACCGTTGTTTCCCATGTGGTAACGCAAATGCGGCTTTCAACTAAGCCACAGCGCCACTGCAGGGGCAGGACACTTTACCGTAACAGCAAAGTAGGTGAAAAGGGAAAATGCTTGGAAAGACGTCGGCCTGTCATCAGGAATGGGAGGCCTCCAGTTGAGGCAAAGTTGTTCGGCGTAAGATTTTCTCAGCTCTGATAGTGACTGATCTTGCAATCCGCCTAGGAACATGATTGTCATGAAATTTCCATACTGTTTAACTTGGGTAACATAAGGCACTGCTGGAATTTGAACCAAGGTATGTCAGTAGCTGCAGTAGCTGCAGGGATAGCCATGCTTGTTGAAATTGTGTATTTAGAAGAGATTGATAATGTTAGTGTAATAAAAATTATTCCCTATGCATGCATATAATTGGATAAACAATGACAAACAAATGACATTTTGATGTCATCTTTATATTACCGCTACATGCTACTTCAACCACTCACATGAAACCAATCCGTGATTAAAAGGCGAAGTAAGCTATGTTATATCACTTCAAATCCCTCCCGATGGTTCCTACAGTCTCCTGATAGGACAATTGTTTCACGTTATTAAATTCTTCTCAATGGGAGAACTCTCAGATTGATGAGTGCAGCGAGCCGTTACTTACTACTTACTGAGCTACTGGTAGCTCTCAAGCTACATGTTGGGACACCCCTGGTCTATACTATTTCAGGATACACCATTCATATTTGTATTTATAAATATGTCCACGGCTGGGATACAGCATTTCTAATATGCATACTTGTGTCAAGAAGGTAAAAGGTAGTCTATTTGCTTTAATATGCTTTAATCTATTAAAATTTCAGTGAGGTGAAAGAATACTAAATAATGAAACCACATTTTCATGCCAGCTTACTCAGTGTTTGTACTGTGTTGTCTTCATTTGTTTGCATGTTTGTGTGCCAATTGTGTGGATATCGATAACATTTTTCAGACAATGTGAGCATTAGGACATGGAACAGATAATTACATTTTTGTAGTGATCCAGAATGCCATCTGGATTTTGTATAGCAATTGAGGACGTCTGCGCTCTTCGAGTGCTTTTCTAGTTATAATAGGCTACACGGCTTTTGTCCCTGTTGAGATGAATCTCTAAGCTGCTACATGATGCTTACAGTCCTGTTCTTCACACCAAGCCCCACAATTACTTTTGCAGGCCTGATGGTATTCAGGTACCGTGCCTGATTTCAGGCGTACCAACATGACTGGGGGGGAAAATGCTTGCCTTGAGATATAAAGAGGTGGGATTAAAGTAGGATTATAGTAAAATGTTAACGTTTTCTTGTCACTGTACCCTCTTAGATGACAAGAAACCCATCACTGCCTACTAGATGAGAATATGGAATTTGCTCATAACCAAGTAGTTTTCTCAAAGTGTTATGCAAATATAACATCCCCACCCTTTCTGAAAAGTTCAGGCTCAGAATTTTTTTTCACTATCAGCTCTGCTAATGTCTGTTTCTGTGTCCCCTTGCTCCACCTCATAGTGAGGGGTGTACATTTTTATTTGGTTCCCTTTCAAGAGTAAAAGGAAGGGAGTTGAGAGAAGCCTATTAGCCATACTGAGCTGCATGGGAACTAGTGTCTGCCAACTCAGAATGTGTGAAAAGTCTGCGCCGGCCCTATGGTGAGGCATGGCAAAGTTTTCACCAGTCTTTACATTTTGCTTATTACTGTAGAAGAACATGGTCATGACTTTTAACAAAATTTTGACTAATTATTTGTTGACTGGTAATTTAATTTCAGCTGTAGAAGCTTCAGCAACCATCCTTGCAGTGTCTTTCCTCTTGGCCAAATTTGCTCTTATCTGATTGTCTGTTGCCAAAATCTGTTGCCTTATTTAGTTGCCCTGTGTCTCGCCTGATTGCCCGCTGCTAGCAATATTGCCCAGCAACATTGCCCAAATAGTTGCCCTGTGTATCATCACCTAATATTCGGCCCAATCCCAAATACCAAATAGAACATTTATGTGGACATGATCAGGCTCAAAGCCCTCAATTCTCTTCATGAATTAAGATTTAAATAAGGCATGAATTACAGGTCAAGTGATTGGATGGAGAATTGCTGGTTGAATGCATTGTATGCATCTGTCTTAACTGTTATTGTCATTATTTTTATTAACTCCGCCAAGGAGGCTATGTTTTCTGAGTACAAAATGTGTATGTCTTGAAAAGCAATGCATGAATTTGGATGAATTTTTTTGGACAACGTGTGTATTGGGATAAGTGACTACAGATTAAATTTTGGTGCCGACTGGCTTTCCGGAATGCCATCTGGAATTTATATTGCATCAGTGACAATTGCCTTGACGGAGGTCTGCACTCTCTGAGTGCTTTTCTAGTTCAGTAATAAAACTCTACCTTACATAAGAGCAGTGGTTCTCAAACTTTTTCTGTCATTCCCCACTTTGGAAGGCAGAGAATGTTCGCGCCCCACCCAAAAAAAACTAAATGCTGCGAACTTTATATGTGGTATGCCCTATTTCACTGAGAAGATTATGAGATATTTCACTGAGATGAATGGGTAGGCCTAAAGATGGACACATAGCCACATTTATGTTAATACTATTTATTAAACTAATATAATTTGTAATATTGTTGAAGCGAAATTTCTTTCTAACCGCTCATCACAGCAACTATACCGGAAAGCTCAATTTACTGCCATATGCACCCATCTGAGGAATGCTCTGCGAGTAATCTTACAGAGAAAATAGGTGAATTTGGGGGGCATGGTGTGGCAGTCGGTTGATCACAAAGATGTCTCGCGCCCCACCTGTCATGTCTCTGCTCCCCACTAGTGGGGCCCGCCCCACAGTTTGAGAAACACTGCATAAGAGTAAGTGTAAAGTAAAAAAAACAACAACATCGTAAGTGTAGGCCTTAGTTGTGTGAGATCTGTCAGTGGCATAGTCAAACTCTCACTTTCCACCTCACTCGAAACCCGAATGTCAGTGTCACATTAAGACTACAGTTTCGACTGTACATGCCTGCTACAGCAACATAATTGAACCATATGGCTGCTGTTAGACAATTTCGCTGAAGAAAACATGCTGTGCATTAGTTGGGTTACAACGATAGACGTGTGAAAAGAGTGTTCCATTGTCTTTCTCTTACCACACTCTTTCCCCCCTTTCTTCTGAAATCATTCTGTGTGGTCTGGGTGGCCTGTTCAGAGAATCTGGATTTGATACACCCTAAATTAAAAATAAGGATGAACTTGTAAGTGTATTAAGTCTCTTACACTTTGCTTCACCTGTAAAGTGTTTTGACACTCTTCATATGTTTACTCTGTGATGTTTGGGCATCTTGCACAAATTTGCAATTTGAACTTCCACTGATTGGTTAGGCCTACTTGCTAGAACATAGCTGCAACTAGTCTAGGCTAATGTTGAGCAGTGGTAGCCTACTACTTTATAGTGACAGTGATGTTATAGTCAGGGTAACATTAAGTTGCAATTCATACCGGGAAAGTGGCATAAAGTAACAGTAAAATAGAAGAAAGTACAATAGCTATTTACAAATTGCAATAATTAAGGGGTTAAGTTAAAAGTTGGGTCTCACGCAGTAGCCTACAACTGGTGCACATCCATTGACAGATTACATTGCTGCATATAAGTTTACCTAGAACTCATTAAAACCATGCCACGTACTTACTTAAAAATATTGATGAACTGTATCATTTTTATAATTTCGAATTCCCATGACAAATGATTTACAACTCGGTTTAGCTGCACACCAACTTTATCAGACCGGTGTGTTTCTGTTCCTTGGCACACGGTGGCGCCAGAGAGCTCGTCTTGCGCGACGCTTGTGACCACGTGACTTAAACTGCCCAGTCAAGGGCTTTCAGCTGTGTGTGTCTGGGGCGTCACTGTTGTTCAGTGGGGTCGGGTCGCTGACCCTCGCCCCTTATGACGGGTTTTAGCCGACTTTGACTGCACGGACTGGTCCCTTTCCAGCTTTCATTTTTTAATTCCAGAGAACTTTAAAAAAAACAGCACCAGGCCAAGCCAGGCTACATTGCCCCACTCAAATGTTAAGGAACAGGCTAGGCATTTATCAGACCCATGCACATGCACCCTAAAGAGGAAAATAATGCCTGATTAGAGGTTTTTGGTAAACCCAGCTGCCTACATAGCCGGTGAAACTAGTGGAAATAAAATTCATTGCACCTCTATAGGATTGAGATTTAGGCCTAATGCAAGTTTGCATTAAATTTGCCTCTAGACTTGCCATCACGTTTCCAAATAGTTATTTTTGCAAGTGATCCAAATTAAAATGGCAACGATCTTGTGCCGAATTCTGACAGACTGCCCGTTTCATTTCAAAATGCCTATTTCTATTCTGTTACGACAGGCAGAACACAATTTTCCTTGGATAACGCACCCACTTTTGCTATGTAGCCTTCATAAGACTGGAGTAGGTCTCTAAAAGATTACATTACTCGCTGTCTGACCATAGCATGTTTCCTCAAGCAGTAATCGATTTGTGAAAGCTGTGCGTGCGCGTCTGTGTGCATGAGAGAGACGCTGTGCTGGAGTAGCCTAGGCTGATGATGCGCTACATATTATCTTGCTGTGTGTCGTCATTGTTTTGCTTTCATCTAGCCGACGTCAGTGGTGTAACACTTCCGATGTCTTTATTGACAGTGCAAATTCAGTTCATCCAGGCGAGCCCACATCAATATTTCATGGCTACACCCATCGCTAGTTTATTACATTTGTTCAAGGAATCGAATAACAGCCTCTACACTGGCGATTCTCGCATGGAACTAGGTCAAATTGGCTTTCGTGCATCTACAATTTTACTGTAATTGAATGGGTCTAGCCTACTAAATAGAGCTGTAATAAATCACACATTTTGCAGCGCATCGTTCATTTCGCCATTAGGCCAGAATTCAGCCATAGCGTCTTAAAATCTTAGAAGCGCCAAGCGGACCAAAACGCCTGTGTCTGAAGAATTCGTACATCCATCTGTTTTTTGTTCTTTTCAAGCGATCATCAAAGTGCACAGTGTGTGATTTATGGGCAGCCTTATTTGATTCTCTTTGCTCGTCTATCACAGCGCCGCCTGGTCCAACTCAGGTGCTCCGCTTCGGTTCCTGAAGGCGCTTGTTGCCCCGAAGCTCTTTTTCACAACAGCCCGGATGTAGCACTCTATCTTCGCATTCATACCGGATTGTAAACGCATACTGGAGACTGGTAACATGGCGCTGGCGACCACATAACGGTACCAACCACAATAATTAAAGAGCAGCTTGAGACAAATAATTCCCGGGACATGTAAGGAAGTGACGAGTGGAAGCAGGTACGTTGATTTCTTTTCCGTTTAGCGCACCAAGGCGTTATGTTCTATGAAATGCAATGTTGTCTTGTGCATTAATTCGCCCCCTGCAACAGTGAGATGCTTTGCCAAGGCTTACTTGCATTCATCGGCTTAAACACTTTAACCACACTATCGCTGACACACTCATTGTGCTTCACTGTAAGGCTGCTTGATATAAACTAATATTGGTTGCCGTTTGGGGGCTGCCATCATAGCCATTAGCCCCTGTGCATCGACCGCTGTCCTTGGTGTTGAAGGGGGAGTGCGCATCTCCCTGTTCGACAGCCTATTTTCTGCATTTGCTCCGATTTTTTGACGAGCGAAATTAAGTACAGTAGTCGCACACTAAAGGCAACTAAATGAGCGGCTGGAACACGAAAGGTTGCCGCTGGGTTTTATGCGTTAAGGACAAATTTCACTATGCTGTCATCTGATTTTCTGATAGGTGCAAATCGCCGTGGCCGTGTAGGTTGTCAAATCTGCACGTCTGTAGCCTAGTTGCTGTCGGCACCAGGCGTTAGGAGATGCCAAGTTATCAAGTTCAATATGTAGGCTACCGGTTTAGGATCTTGTGCAAGCACTGGTAGAACAAAATTAACAGTGCCATAGCTGCAACCACTATCGCCACTCTCACAAATGCTATTAATGAATGCCATGGCAAACAGCCTGCACTAATAGGCTACTGATCTTTGAAAACCGGTGTAAAGCTAATAATAATGATTAATAATAATGCACAATGTATAAATCAACTATGGGAAATTGGATTTAAATTACAAGTGGTGATCTGACCTCAGGTCAAATGAATGTTGTTTTTTAATGTGGCCATCTAATTTCTTCAGGGGGCTTAGAACCGACATGCCTCACATAGCTGTTTGATCCTTGCACGCCCGAAGCTATCAGCCTGGTATGTGCAGCCCCGTCTATGTAGATATGATGTTCCGTTCTGCTAACTAAGGTCATGTGCCCTGGTGTCGCCAAAAGCCTTGATTCAATAACGCGATCACAGTTGCACCATTCTCCGAGAGAGAGGAACACAGTGGAGCACCACAGATACGTCGGCATTTTCCCTTTTAGACAATCCGGCTAACCACTTTGAAACAGTGTGAGCTCAACACAAAAGCTTTACATATTGATCAAAGCGTTGGGCGATTTGGATAGGCCTATCCATTCATTCTTACACTAACCTTTGAAGTGTAGCCCAACCCACTCCAATATTTAGCTCTGGTGTATCCAAAGTGCGACTATTTCTGGCGACTAGCTGTGCGGTGGGGGAGGGCGGCACATGATGTTAAAACTTGTTGATGGGGTTCTCCAAATTAAGAGGACTTCCTTCCACCGGGGCATGGCGTGCCATAGCATTCTGGCTGACAAAATTTGATTAAGTCTGTCTCTTGAGTTCATCTTGGTTGAAGTGGCAAATGGGTCAGTTTGCAGCTGTATGAAATAGTCATAACTACAATGTTGCAAATCAATAATACTTAGTAACTCAAATGTCTAAGTTAGCAACAATGACCAGCTTCCTGACTCTCTTGGATGACAATGCAGGCCACAATCCTATCTCACAGTGTGAGTGCCTTTTGAAGCAAAGTTAGGCTAGTGGTCCATGGGACACTTTTTCCCTGGCTGAGCTTCGGACTAGACAGGACTTGGTGCCCCAGCTGGGGGATCAATATGCCCAGAGGCAAGGGACAGCATTTTAATGACCTACATCCTGAAGCAAAGCAGGTGAGGAGGCCAGCAGAAGCAAGAGGAGAAACAGAAAAGCAGCCGTGCTAGCGGTCAGTTAGGACAACACATTGCATCACATTGCATTACACAGCGTGGAGACAGACATGCTAGCAGTTACAGCAGTAGAGCTAGCAGGAATAGCTCAGTACAGGTGAACATTTGCACACAGACATGCTAGCAGCCACAGCAGAGCAACAGTGGATCACAGGAAATACAGACAATTATAGCAGCCACAGCACAGCATTAGTAGTGGAGGACCAGACATTCAGGGATCTGAGGGTGAATAGGGTAGGGGTTGGCTTGTTAGGGTGGGAGGCAGTGTGTGGAGTGGAGGGGGAGGGAAAGGGGAGTCTCTAAGTTTGCTTTGCAGGGCTTCAGTGTGGCTCTGTAGAGGTTTGGACGCTGCTATGTTTGTACTGCGATTAAAATAGCCAGCCAGCCTGCCTGTGCCCGCTTGCCCGTGCTGCTCTGTGCATGTCCGGGGGCCAAACGTGACAAATGTCGGGTAGGGAGGTGGAGGAGGGGAGGGATGTGTGGTGTGGTGTGGTGTGGGCGGATGGGGAGAGGGGTGAGGCGATGAGGTCAGCCGTGTCTGTCTGCCCCTGGCGAGGGATGACTCTGTCCCGGCGAGGCTGTGGTGGTGGCTTGGCCTTATGCTCACGTCTCTGATGCTCTGCTCGGCTCAGCATCACTGCCGACACAAAACAAAAACAATACAAGAAAACACACACACGCACACACACACACACACACACACACACACACACACACACACACACACACTCGGCCTGCTTCACAGTGACACAAAAAAACACTTTCGCCCTCTGCAGTGAGCTGGGCCATAGTGGCCCTAAGCTTGCACTTGGGTCAGCAGGGGAAAGGCATTTTTGGGTACACATAAGCGATCCCTTTTGTACAGTCTAGATCTTGAGCTATTTTTTAGTTATATTTCAGTGTGTCAGTGTTTCATCTGTACAATACTGGGGTGACTTGGGTGCTATAGGGGTCTAAGGTTTGAATGCAAGGCTAAGCCCCCCCAAACCATTTGTGATAAGAGTGTGATGTTGTACTGTCACTGTTGCTTTACTATACATTCCACTATCTTGTGAATGTGTACCGATGATTGAGGGTTAAGGATGTACTTGAACTTGAAATTTCTAACAAAAAAAGGTCTGAGAAGGATCCTTGACATTGAAATAATATGTGATGCGTAACATGCTTGAACAAAAAAAAAACAGACAAACAAAACAACAACAAAACTATTGCACATGAGGAAGGGTGTAGTATTGTTTACTGAGTTGAACCCACAAGCTGATAGCCTGGGATCTTGTAGTAGATGCTGAGGCCTAAGTTTTAGAAGCTCCTACTGTGTTTGAAGTCAAATATGTGATTTACTGTCATCGATTTCATAGAGTGAAGAGTGTGGGTTAAGCTGATTATGTAAATAGAGCATATGGCCCTCAGTGGCGACATGAGTTCTGCAGGTGACCCTGGCCCAGACCTGGCCTAAGTCTGTTTCTAATGTGGACTAGTTTGGGTGGGGTTCCGAGAATCTGGTCTGATATGTAGTGTGCTGTGAATCTGGGCTGGTGAGTTGTGTTGTATGCTGTGAAATTGGCCTGACGTGAGTTGCGATGTGTGTTGTGAATCTTGTGTGTGTAGTGTGCTGCAAATATATTCAGGTGTGTTGTGAGTATGATTGGCTGTGTTTGATTGTATTCCATCTCCAAACTGTGTCCAGTTCTTAGATGTGGTGATGAAAAAATGACAACCTAACAATGAGAAGAACTCAACAGACTTATTGTCATGAGTAAGTTAGTTTGTGTGACTGAATACAAATGCAGGCCCATTTTGGAAGATTAGCATTGTGTACTGCTTACAGGAAAGAGGATATAATGACTCAGTTAAATTCGGAGACACATTTTGCACATACATATATGTACACCACACACTTCTAAGTGAAGGATGGACGACAGATGGAAAAAAATGAAGGGTAGAGTAGAGTGGGGCATATGGACACAGCCTGAAGAAACCTCAGGGCCGTGAGGATAGTTTAAAGTGACACGGCTCAGCTTCCTCACAGTGCAGACGTACCCTCTTAATGGATATTTTTATCTATGCATGAATAACCTGTCAGTGTGTGAAGGCTATATTTTTGTCTACCTGTGCATTGGTGCATTTGTGCAAAAAACAGTGGTTATGCTTTTGGGTGTTGTGGCGATCTGCCTTTTTATTGCAGCCAATTGTTTTACGTTTATTTACTTGATAAATTTATCAGACGGTGACACACATGGACCTTAAGCCTTACAATGAGGACATGTAGCTGAATAAGTAAACTGTGTAACTCTCTGGCAGCATGCAAACTGATTGTGAAGTCTGTGAATCTTCCCCTCTATTATACTGTAAGTGCCTTTGCATAATTGCCAGAGTTAAATGAATACATTTTTAATGACAGCCATGGAAAAAGGAAGATGAAGAAGATTCTTTTATCCACAGGAAACACGCCCACTTATGGCTACCAGAGGTACATCCGCATGGAGGCGGTTTGTGAGCTGAAATATTTGTTTTTAAATCATTTTTCAACATCAGCTAGAAGTTGGCAGATGTCAGTAATTCTCTGACATATCAGATAACTATTAATTAAAGAGATCTGCATTCAGCCCCTGATTAAGATTGACAGTGATGATTTGGTTGTCATTGTAACCCATACCACTATGCTGATTTGACTGGATAGATATTCATAGTTTCCAGGTGCTATTTTGGCTTATTTTTGTTTTGATAACAGCTAACTAGTGAAGAGAGGCAGAACCAGAACGTCATTGGGAGAGATAGATGATTGCAAGCTGGACCCAAACTTTGTGATGAAAATAAAGTTCTGGAAATTGCTGTGCACTTCATCTTTCTCCTTACTCCCTGTGCCTCCACTTTAAACTCCTTAGAAAAACTGAAAAAGTTTTTTGACTCCTTTAGACTGAAAAAAGCCTGCAGCATTAGACTGGTCCTAGCAGGAGGACTCCCACAGAGGATGGTGTAATGGTGTTTAATGGTGTTTAACTGGACTGCAGCTGTGCTGTTACAGGAGTATTTTTGGAATTTAGGCCCAGACAACGTGACTCATATGCATTTTGTTCCCACACTTTAATTAAAAATGCGTTATCCACAGTTTGTTAAGCTTCAGACTGAAGACTGGTTGGCTGGCTCGGCTGCGTTTGAAATCAAATTATGAGATTTATCTGTCTTAGCTCCATTAGAATTTGAATAGCTGTTGCACACAATTACCTTGTGCAGTGAAACGCCCACCGCTAGTTCAGATCTGTGCTGAAGGCGGGCCAATTTTGGAAACAAATGATGAGATTTATAGCATTTATCCTATTTTTTTTTACCGGTAATCATAATATGGAAAGCTTCTGCAGTCGATCACCTCATGGCTGTGTACTGTAATATTTGCCAGGACTAAGTTGTGTCAGGTTCCTCTGAAGTGCTTGGTGAATAGCTGTTGTTGTGTAGCCTACAGACAACTTGTGCCCCCTCCCAGATGCACCCTCTCTGGGTTTCTTTAAAGAGCTCTTTAAAAAGTGAGCCTCTCTCCAACCGTTAGCCTGAGCACTCGGAGCTGTGAAAGTGTCAGTGAGCGGCGGTGTAGTTTGAACATGGTGGCACGTGAGCCTCCCCTCTGTAATTAACCATCTTTTGTTGATGCCGCCAAGAGAGAGAGATCTCAGAGCGAGCGTCAGAGTCGCTGTGCTAATGCTTTCTGCTACGCGCACAAAGGTCTCGGTCGTTGGAAATTAAAGGAATTTGTCCTCCTCCTTTCAATGGCTTTGAAGCAATCCTGGGTAATAAAGAGCGAAGCAGTGTATTGTTTTTGTGAGTTGGATCCGTATGAAGTCGGGACAATACCCCAATACCGACGTACACAATATAGCAATATAACAAAACTGTTCCTTTGAGTCCAAAGAAAGTTGACCGCTATTTCATAGCCAACTACCCACTCAACTCTGCTCTCGTCTCTGCACCATATCATTCATGACTTGAGTTCAAACTTAACATTTAGCAAATTTCATGTAAAAATAAAGAAATATAATGTTTTTGTCCATATTGCCCAGCTCTAGTAGGAGTGCAACACAATTGCATCTCAGAGCATGATGTTTGAAAAGGGACCAGGTAAAATTAAATACATTTGCACAACTGTAAAAAATATCAGTTTTACATGGTACTACTGTCTAACGGTCTGCTCGGAAGATGGGTTAGAATTAGATTGTAGGTAAGCATTGCTGTGTGTGTGTGGGGGGGGGGGGATAAATGTATTCATGAACTACTGAATATATAATGTGTGTGTGTCTGTGTGTGTGTGTGCATGGATATGTTGAGAGTTTATGTATAAGTAATACAAGCAGACTTGTCAGATGTCTGCAGTGGCAACAGAACACGATTTTCACCGTCCCAGCCCAAACACAAGCCTATGATGCTAGAAAACCTTCCCTAACCGTCTAAGCCTAACCGACTATTACATCCATACTACTTTATACCGGAATGAGGCACTTAGCTCCACATGCCCTAAAACCTGGACGCTGTGTTCTAGTGAAGTAGAGTGGAGGTACCACAGCGACGCTAGGCTGCATAACAGTATGCAACTTACTGTATAAATATCTCAGAGCTGATGTATCTCACACACACAGACTTCAGAGAACTATATGCTTACATACTATAACCCCAGTGCCTAACTTCCTCATTTTCGCATATTCTGATGGAAGTGGTGCATAAATCGTACTAGAAAAGGGCTTGGAGAGTGCAGACCTCCACCAAGGCAACGTGGTCACAGACACAATGCAGACACAATAATTCCAGATGGTGTTCTGGATCACCGATCACCACCAAAATTAAATCTATTGTTACTTGTCCTAATACACATGTACAGTAGTCCAAAAATTTCATCCAAATCCGTGCAGTGCTTCTCGAGTTATGTTGTACACAGACAGAAAAAAACATAGACACTGGCGAAAACATAGCCTCCTTGGTGGAGGTAATAAAGGTTGTCATGGCAGTCAAAGAAGACATCAGAAGTGTAACCAATGAAACAGGCTCATTGGTCAGGTCACTGAAGCAGTAGCTGCTATTCGGTCACTGAAGCAGGGACAGTGTTAGAGACACATGAGTTGTAAGAGACAGTATTAGAGATACAGTCATGAGCAGTGTCAGAGCCATTCACAAGCATGGAGATGCTCTACTCACAGCATTAGTCTGAACATCCATTTGCATTATGTAGAGTCACTCAACAGTTGCTTTACAGTAATCTCTTTGGTCTTGTCCTAGAGCTGAAGCCATCAATTGATTACTGTAATATATTAGTTATTGACCACTTTCAGTAATGGTTTTACATGTTTGGTATGTGGATGGAAAGGCATTTGAGGACAAAATCATTGACTTTGAGAAGCAGTGATTGACACTTTTCACTATCCACTTACATGTTATTGATCACACAGCAAATCATTTAATCAAGAAAAAAACAATTGATAGGCTACATTTATGTAGCCGTTATACAGTCCATGGTTGTACCTCTATGCTATCCTCATCATTTCACTAAGATTGTCCCTGCAAACCCATGAACCTCTGCATGCATCATATTTTTAAACGTAGTAAGCTATCTGATCAGTGTGCAGGATATCCATGTTAATGTACTAGTCCAGAGGTCTCCACTCTCAACCCCCACCCCCACCCTCACCCCCAACCTCAGTGTGACTCCATGGCCCAGTGAGTGTGAGCGGGACTGTGGCAGGTTAGTCATCCACACACACAGTGTCACTCTTTGGCTTACATGTAGTCTGCCGGCGTGCATAAGGAGTTTTAGTCATCTAAATGCAGGCTTTTAGAGCGGAGCAAGTCACTATTGTCCATAGGGCCAATCTGAATGAGTGGGTATGAGTGCTCCAACACAGTGACTGACTACTTCTTTACTGTTTGTCTGAATGGCCTTTGGTGATAAAGTATGTCTGTGGCAGCTACTTAAAGCCATTAAAGGTCATTATAAAGCATGGTGCAAGTTATGTTTCCGACATTGAGTGCACACACACACACACACACACACAGATACACAGGGAGAGAGAGAGAGAGAGAGAGAGAGAGAGAGAGAGAGAGAGAAACGTGTACATCCATTTTCTATACTGACTCAATGTAGGGCAACAACCAGTGATCAATGAATTGATTAATTGTTTGATGAGCTGACATTGAACTTAACGGTCAATTTTTTATTTTTTTTTTAATTTAGTAGTTCATTTTTTAGTGTCTTTGTGTGTGTGTTTTTTTTACTGTGAAGTCTGAGATCACAGCGCAGCAAACTTGAATATATTAAGTTTTGCTAAATCCTATCACAATTAAGTAAGATTTTTGGAAATTTTCACCATTTTCAAATATTTTGTTGATCAAAATGATCAAATATCAAATCAAAGATGAGTTACTGTAATCAATTATTGATTGATAATAATTAGCAGAGAAATTGAATATTAAAATAAGCATTAGTTGCAGCACTACACTCATATGCTTACACATACATGTATATGGCATATCCTCCCACACACACACACACACATACTGTATGCACACAAAGACCTACATGCACACATACTGTATACACATTGGCCTATATTTGGAGAGGGTCTTGTGATGATTGACCATCAGATAGATTAACCAATTGGGGCTGAAGGCCTGTGTGTGCGGTCACAGAGTCAAAACCAGGTCATTATTTTTAACCCCACAAGGGATCTGCAGAATTGGTTGCTACCCTCTTGATGCACACACACGCACACACACACACACACACACACACACACACACACACACACACACACACACACACACACACACACACACACACACACACGCTAACATGTATTGCATGATGCACACATGCACTAGCACTCTTTTTTGTAGAGATGCAAAAGCAGTTGAATCCAGTTAAGTGGCTCTTACACCCACACTTTTTCTATTCATCCTACAAATCATGTGTTGATGACATGTGATTTGTTTCTGTAACGTGTGCGTGTTTATGCAGTATGTCTATTTTCGGTGTGTTTCTGCAGGTGTGTGGGTGTATATGTGTGGGTGTGTGTATGCTTGATTTTGAGTATATGTGTCAGGTAGTGTATGTGCTTGTGTGTGTGTGTGTGTGTATGTGTTTGCGCTGTGCATATGTGTTAGTGGTCTTAAGTGCGTGTGTGTGTGTGTGCACGTGCACGTGTGTCAGTGCCCTTCTACGTATTTGGTGTATGTGTGTGTGTGTGCGTGCGTGCTTGTGTGTGTGTGTGTCTCCAAGCATCATGAGAGATGTATGGTCCAGATGCTTTGCCTGAATAGATGAAAGCCTCACCCGTAACAGCCCAGCTGTGGAGCCTTGGCAGAAACACTGCAGCCAACCAGCACAAGCCACACTCACACACAGACAGACAGCTCACTCTCACCCCACAGATTAGCTTAACCAGAGACAGATCACAGCCAATGCTGAGTAAGATCCCAACAGAATCAAGACCATAGAAGGGCCGGATTAGGGCCAGATCTGAGCCAGAATACACTGGAGCAGGACGGGGCGGAGTCGAAGGAAAGGTCCAGCGTAAATCTATCCATATGCCCATTGGTTGGGGCTGAATGTTGTCGCTAGGAAATAGAATGACAAAATTTTGTCATAAAGGGAAACAAAACAGTGTCAGCACTAAATGATTTATCTACACCCTATCTATCTATCTATCTATCTATCTATCTATCTATCTATCTATCTATCTATCTATCTATCTATCTATCTATCCATCCATCCATCCATCCAATGAGGGCAAGGAAATTACATAATAACATAGCTTATGTTTCTCCAAATCTTCAAAACTGCTGCATCTACTGCTGCCGTTGATGCACTGAGAATATGCAACAGTAGGGCATAGAAGGTGTGTGTGTGTCTATCTTTATGTCTGTGTGTGTGTGTGTGTGTGTGTGTGTGTGTGTGTGTGTGTGTGTGTGTGTGTGTGTGTGTATCTGTGTGTCTTTGGGTATCTGAAGGGCTTTCCCAGATACTGGTTGACTGCTCGGCTCTGAGCCAAGTGCTGATTCAGTCGTAGGCCTCGGCTGGCCAGTCAAGCAGAGATGCAAAGTGTTTGAGTTTTAGAACGTCTCTGGAAAATGCCTGCAGAATGTTTGCTTGAATGTGTGTTGAACATGTCATGCTCAGAATATCTGCATCTACCAAGTGCATTCTGGGTACCATCTGCATACCAAGTCTACAGTTCAGATGAGGTGATGATGACAAGTGATGCAGTGATATAGTACAACTGCTTATCATGTTATGATTACGCTTATGCTTATGATGTTATGATTATGATTGTGAATGGAGAGAATAGAAAGCCCACAACACCAGTTTTGCTCCCAGATTGTTTTGTGTACTGAAAAACTTGACATTTTCGGCCACTGCGTTTCATCAGACTTATGCGAATGGACCATAGAAAAGAGTACAGGCCTCCGCACACCGGTTCAGACAGCATTTCGGAGTACTTTCGAATTCTAAATTATTTTTATTATTTTTTTTTATTATTATTTCGAATTATTTTGCAACAGACAAAATTGACTTCAATCATAATTTACAATTTGCAGAGTCCGGCACTGGTGTGCGGGATTGCATTGAAACCAATGGAATAGAGTTGGGAGTGTTGGGAGTGCAGTGCAATTTGTCGGAGCCGGTGTGCGGACGCCGGATGGCTTAACTGTAAACTGAACTGCAGTAAGAACCAAAGATTCTAGAGCGCAGAACTTTGGTATGCTATAGATGCTATTGTGTAATAATGGGCTAGTATTGTGAGATCTTGTGCTGGCTATTAGAGGATAATACTATAAAATGGGGAGATGCTGTGGTGGGGGATTGTGTAATAATCCAAGGGAGACTAGATGGAGAATGACAGAGATGGGAGGAGAGAAAAAAAAAAGATCAAAGACTTTAAAACGTGTGTGGCTCACTGCCAGTGGGCTAGGCACAGAATAAAGATAATCAGCGCAGCTGGGAGTGTGTGTGTGTGTGTGTGCGAGTGTGTGTGTGTGTGTGTGTGTGTGTGTGTGTGTGTGTGTGTGTGTGTGTGTGTGTGTGTGTGTGTTTGAAGGAGATACAGTGGTGTACAGTATGTATGTGAGTCAGAGAGAGTCAGTCTGTGTGTGTGTGTGTGTGTGTGTGTGTGTGTGTGTGTGTGTGTGTGTGTGTGTGTGTGTGTGTGTGTGTGTGTGTGTGTGTGTGTGTGTGTGTGTGTGTGCGTGCGTGTGTGTGTGTGTGTGTGTGTGTGTGTGTGTATGTGTGAGAGAGAGAGAGAGAGAGAGAGACAGAGAGAGAGAGAGCAGGTTTGGACATTATTCAGAGGTGTGTGTATGCCTTTCTGTGCCACGGATGAAAGCACCATGTTCTCTTATCTTGGTGTTTTGTCATTTGAAAGCATTTCATCCCTTGACATTCGTTAAAATTAAAATCTTTCATGGTAAAAAAATGCTCTCCTCATTCTATGATGTTTCGGTTCTAATTAAAACTAACGAGAAAAAGAAGTTAATTTGTGTTCCACATGCGTTACTACAAAAAAGAACAAAACTCAAACGAGGGCTTCACTCTGTAAGGGCTGTCAGTTGACTCACTTGTAAAATATAAATGCATTTTCATTATTATGCCAGTTATATAATGTCAGACTCAATGAGGTTTTCATCTCATGAAATGAGTGATAGAGCTTTCAGCAGTAAAAAGCAGAGAGGACTTTAGTTTCCTGTCTTGCCACTTGATCTGTGGAGACAGGTCTGACCCTTAGGTGATTTTAGAGTTTTGTTGTTTATGAAACAGAACAATTAGCCTTGCACAGGTGAGGTAATAGTCTCCCAACTGAAGTTGAAAAACAGAACTGACAGTAACACTTCCCATCCCTGTCATCATGTTGCAAGCATACAAGCAGCACAGTTAGCGATAGCAACAAAGCTACTGTTTACAGTACACTCAAAATCCCAGCACAACATTCATATCTACACGGCAGCAGTAAAAGGCAGGGAGGTTTTTTGTCTCGTTCCTCTAATTGTTGTCTTTGTGTAGGCTCACCTCCACACATGATTTTGGCAGCCAGTACTGTTCCTCTGGTTCACACAGACTACAATTAGCTCCGTGTAATAAGACAAAGGAGTCTGCACTGCAGTCCGATCTGCTTCAGAGAGATACTGTGTATCTAACACTGGTCTCTATACTACCAAGTAACAATAATGGGGACAGAATTACACAGTGGCAACATAATTAACAAAGATCCCACACCACCATCCATGCATCAGCAGTAACCATGGCAACAAAGAAAAACTAGCCTACAGACAATAACAAAGAGCATTTAGTATTACTATGCATATCCCCTGTTGCCCTATATCTAGACTAGCCGGTATAGGCTAACACTTTCAGTAGTAATGAATAGCAACAAACTAATGCTTTGAAAGATCAGTAAAACTAGAGTTATGGGTAAAGACAGGATTAGATAGCAGCTTAGTGTTGCATAAGTAGAGAGTACCAAAGTCCTGTGCCAAGTAGAGTGCCACATACTACTACTACACATCTTGTGCAGCAGTTGCACTCTTCGAGGGTCTATTTTATGTAATGTACTCCAGAATTACAGTATAAGATAAGCACATTCAACAAAATGCAGTCAAGTTGTGAAATGTCTAATTGATGAGTAGTAAAATCTTATCAGAGTATACATATAATATTATTTTGATTTGTATTCTGTTTTATACAGCAGTGTTACAAATTGTAGTTACTGTAACGGCATTGAGGAAATTGGTTCCCGGGAAGAGTGATTGGGGGGGAGGAGAAAAGGGTAACGTAGGGTTGGAGAGAAAAACATGCTGTTGAAGTTGTATTTGTGTTCGGTCTGCAATTAAATAATTTCAGTAAATCACCTGTAACCTGTTTGTTCTACTTATCGGTAATAAGGATAGAAGTTTCCACACACTAAAACCAACTTACCAGCCAGTACAGTATATTCCCCAACAAGACTTCTTACAGATGTTACAGGTGTTACATCATCTCACCTTGTGCAGTCTGGCATCTCACAATAGGTAAAGTATATGTTCGCTGTTGGGTATACCAATGGCTATGCCTTGAAACATTCCCTACCGCTTGGTTGTGACATCGCTTTCAGCCATCCCACACAGGATGCACTGTAGCCCTTTCTCTTTTCACTGATTGGTCCATAAAAGAAATGAATTTGTGGCAACCTATAGCCTAGGTGCTTACACATGACCTGCGTTGAAAAGCTCAGCTCGTGCTTGACGTGACACTTGATCCAAAATGTCAATTCTGCATTTGTATCAGAGCTCTGTGATATAGTACCGTGACAAAATGCAATGCTAAACGGAAGTACAGTATGAGGCAGCGCTAGCCTGGCTAGTAGAAACCAGTCAGAGGTGCTTGAAAGTCATTTTGTAGAGTGTTAGCTTTAGCTCAGGGGGTTTAATGGACTTCAGTGAGTGAGCTGTGTCTGTGACCTCTTGATCTTGCGCAAGGTGGCCAGTTAATGGGGACCGTGATGCATATGCATGGATATGAGTTTGCACTTTAATGATGGAGCTGCCGTGGAAGCGCTCCCAGCATGCCTGCGCATACATG
>JAODXP020000025.1:16754301-16756801 GCA_027497455.2 Sardinella longiceps
CATTATAAGACATTACTGTTTGTGTCCCTTGTTGTTGTTGTTGTTGCTGTTGTTGTTGTAAACAATCTGGGCCTGAAGGAAAGAAGGACAACTGTAAGAAATCCTCCTGACCGTTGCTCTACCACAACACTGATGAGTCAGGCTTCGGGGATGTGTGTGTGTGTGTGTGTGTGTGTGTGTGTGTGTGTGTGATCGCTGTCGGGCCAACACGTCACATCATGGGCTGTGTTTCATTAGGAGGAGCACAAATAAAACAAAGCAAATCAAGGCAAACAGAGCGTAACGGAGACACAAAGCGGCTTTGCCGACGAGGGCTTCTTAAAGAGGCGTTTGTTTGTGCTACAGTACATGAGTCATCCTTCTACGCCATGGAGATTAAAACAGTAGGGGAGGTGGATGAGGAGGGGTGTGCGACTGTGTAGCGGTGTGTGTGTGCTTGTTTATGTGTGTGTGTGTGTGCGCGTGTGCATGTCCGTGTGTGTATGTGTGTGTGCATGTCCATGAGTGTGTGTGTGTGTGTGTGTGTGTGTGTGTGTGTAAGTGATTGTGTGTGTCTCTGTGTGTGTGCACGTGTGTGTGTGTGTGTGTGTGTGTGTGTGTGTGTGTGTGTGTGTGTGTGTGTGTGTGTGTCAGGGGGTGTGTGGGTGGTTGTGGGGGCATGGCATGGCAGGGAAATAAACGCTAAAAGATTCATGTAGTGGAATTACATAGGGATTGGGTTTGGTTGGGGGGTGGCTTTTAGGAGTAGAGCCTTTTAGCCCAGAAAGCCACAAAACTCCACTCACTCAGGGGGTGGGGGTGGGGGAGAGGGTGGTGGAGTTGGTGGTTAGGGAGCAGGACCCTGCAGACGTTACTGTAATTGCCCTGAAGTAGTCTGTGTATATGTGTGTGTGTGTGTGTGTGTGTGTGTGTGTGTGTGTGTGTGTGAGAGAGAGAGAGAGAGAGAGAGAGTGTGTGTGTGTGGGTGTGTGTGTGAGAGAGAGAGTGTGTAAAAGAGAGTGTGTGTGAGTGCACATAACCCCTCCGCACTTTAAAACCCTTCATGACAGAAAGAGTGGGTGTGTTTAAGGCACAACAGATGTCTTAATCCTCACAAGTGTGTTTATAAGACCAAATACTGTAAACCCTACAAAACCTACACTGAACATTATTGGATTGTTTTTGTGCCCTTAGCCTTGTCATTGCCCTGTAACAGCAGAGTGAGGCTTATAAGCCATTGCAGAGATTCAAGTACACGTTGGCAGTCAAGTTAATAACAAAAAAAGTCATGATAATACGCCATATGCTGTATGTGTTACTGTAGCATGGTTTGTCAATGCACTAGCAATGCGTATAAGCTCTACTGTATATTTACAGTAGATACTTACAGTATGTGCCACAGTTATATGTATGTAATGCATCTATAGTATGTACAGTATGCAACCTAATGTGTACATTTGTATTCATTTGTATTCATTTTAATGACCAGGTGGCATCTCTACAGTTTAAATTTACTGCAATAAATAATTGCTTATAGATGCCACTTAACACCACTAAACAGATTCATTAAAAGCGATGTACATTTTTTAACAGTTTTGCAGTTATTATCAGATAGTATTGCGGGCTGCAAGAAATGTTTCTGTGGGACAGAATTAGCCCTTGGCTAATAGAACCTATAGTCGACCAGAAACACAGTGGAATCATCTTATCACATCCACCAAGGAGATTACTGTATGTTTTCACTGGCATCTGTGTGTCTGTCTGTATACAACATAACTCAAAAAGTACTGCATGGATTTGGATGAAATTTTCGGACAACGTGTGTATTGGGACAAGTAGGCCTAAGAACTGATTCAACTTTGGTGGCGATCGGTGATCCAGAACACCATCTTTGACCACATTACCTTGGCGGAGGTCTGCGCTCTCTGAGTGCTTTTCTAGTGTTCTTCATGGGATTGTTTTCTAAATTCATAATGACAGAACAATAGAACAATAGACTCTTTCGACTGATCCTGTAATAAATATGGAGACACATAGGCCTACATGTACCTAAAACCACCTGTATGTACTGCACTGTATCAAAGATCATGGAATAGCTCCGCTTGAATCCTCTCTGACTATGTGTAACATCACCATATAGCCAGACTACCATAGAAAAGTTGAATGTAAATTAGAGGTATTTTTAGTCCAGATAGAGTTACTGTAAACACTACTGAGACTATTGTGTGTGTGTGTGTGTGTGTGTGTGTGTGTGTGTGTGTGTGTGTGTGTGTGTGTGTGTGCGTGTAGGCTGAAGCAGGCGTGGTAGGACGCTGCAGGTCGCGGTTAATTCAGTGGAACACGGTGGAGACGCAGTCTGCCATTCTCTATTTATCCCTGGAGGCCAGAGCTGTGACAGCGCTAATGGGGCATTCTATTGACTTTTCAATCAGAAACTAACAAACACTTTCACCTGAGGCACCCATGTATGTGTGTGTGTGTGTGTGTGTGTGTGTGTGTGTGTGTGTGTGTGTGTGTGTGT
>JAODXP020000025.1:16764301-16766801 GCA_027497455.2 Sardinella longiceps
TGCCACAAGTGGTGTTAGCTAGTTCGTTAGTGTTAGCTTGCTAACAACAGCACCTTGCTGTCTGCCCACCTTGAAACGTTATTTTTTTGCAAAAACGAAATGCGATGATTCCAAAATGATGATGCAATGATGTAATGATATTGAAAACGTGATTACAAGCCTACTGTTCAAATTTGTGAGATACAAAAAGTAGGCTTCTGAATCAGACTACCAGCTCTATCCCACAGCAGTGCTTCTTTCAATGAGCGTTTAAAACTCGGTGTACTCTTTGCTGGTCCGAATTTCCGAAGCTCTCTGGGTCGGAGGCATGGCTCGCGGGGACGCGCATGATTTCACTTCCTGTTTTTAGCACCGAAAAATACGAAAATCCGAACCTCGGAATCTAAATGGAATGCACTATAAGTGTTTGTGTGTGTGTGTGTGTGTGTGTGTGTGTGTGTGTGTGTGTGTGTTAGGAATCACTATCCTGCAGAAAAATCCAGGATCCACTTGGACAGAGTGAGAGGAAGTTGGTTTGCCTGTTATTGATGTGTGTATGATTCAGTAGCACAGCACATGAGTGTGTGTGTGTGAGAGAGCTTTTATGACAGGCATTAGTAAGACAGCTTTCTTCTCCATCAGGACCAGACTCTCTCTCTCTCTCTCTCTCTCTCTCTCTCTCTCTCTCTCTCTCTCTCATACTCTATCTATGTGTGTGTATGTTATGTTACTAGTTATTACACAGTAGACCTTGTATCCTTGTTAAATGCATACACACAATGCTAAACTTCATAGTCGTCGTCATCACCATCATCATCATCAACCCCAACCACTATCATTACCACCATCATCATTATCATCTTTAAGTATGTCTCTCTGGCTGAGACAGAAATGAACATCATCATCATCGTCATCACCATCATCATCATCATCATCATGAAGCTCATTATCATCTCTAAGAGTTTCCATCGCTGTGTGACCCAGCTCATCTTCCTCATCAGCCACAAGAACTATGATGAACCCTGATGTTAACGTCCCCATGATATGGAGGCAAAGCGGGTCACATCATCTGTGTGTGTGTGTGTGTGTATGAGAGAGAGAGAGAGAAAGAGAGAGAGTGAGTAAGTGGGTGTATAGCAGTTATGCGTGGCCACACACACACTTTTATTGCTCTTTCTCATTCCTCTCCCTCCATCTTTTTGGTGTTGAACTACCCTCCATGAGCCTGTGTGTGTGTGTGTGTGTGTGCATGTGTGTGTTAATCCTGTCCCAAGATGCTCTTGTTCTATCCATCTGGGTCAGAGGTTCCATCTTGAGTATGTATGTGTATGTGTGTGTGTGTGTGTGTGTGTGTATGTGTGTGTGTGCATGTCTTGTCTGTGTGTGAGTGTGCGCATGAATGTGTGTGTGTGTTTGTGTGTGTGTGTGTGTGTGTGTGTGTGCTGGCTGTAGTAGGCCTGTCTGTCATCCCTTCTCTCTGGTCTAATCCTTCTACAATCCCATAAGAGCTCTGTGTTACAGGGCCATGCCACTCTGTGAATTTGTGTGTGTGTGTGTGTGTGTGTGTGTGTGTGTGTGTGTGTGTGTGTGTGTGTGTGTGTGTGTGTGTGTGTGTGTGTGAGTGTGTGTGGAAGAGAGAGGAAGAAGAGAGAGGGAGCGTGGCCACAATTGCAGCAAAGAGTGTGTGTGTGTGTGTGTGTGTGTGTGTGTGTGTGTGTGTGTACGGAGTAGGATGGTGTATTTTACTGTTCAGTCTGTACAAGTGTGTGGGGCGTGTGCTTGCCTCTGTCAATGTGAAGAGCTTGAAAATTGTTCAGAGATTGAGTGCATGTGTTGGCGTAGCATTATGTCAATACACAGCGCACAAGACTGTATTGGGGTGGTATAGATCCCAATGCAGTGTGTGTGTGTGTGTGTGTGTGTGTGAGAGAGAGAGAGAGAGAGAGAGAGAGAGAGCATGCATGTGAGTGTGTGTATGTTTCTATTTGTGTGTGTGTGTGTGTGTGTGTGTGTGTGTGTGTGTGTGTGTGTGCGTGTGTGTGTGTGTGTGTGTGTGATTTACACAGATTGAGTCCTTGTTGCGAGGCAACACACACAGTGCTAATTGATGTAGTATTGCTGTAGTCCAGCTAGACCTGCCTATAAAACACAGCTCTAAGTGGCACTGAACGCTTAGCGTGAAAATGCTCGTCAGCCTAATGCTTTTCCTAAAGGCTCTCTCTCGCTCACACACACACACTGAGGGTTCTTAGGACTGTTCACACAGGCATCCCAGAGTCAAGATGTAGCATGTAGCCCATATTATTCATGGCAGTTTAACTGTATGATGGATAGTAATGGAACTGGTGTATAATGGCATGTTTGGTGAATCTAAACATTATAACGTGCAAGGCCTTTTATATGGCAAGGTGCACTCTATAGGCTGCCTGAGCCACACAGGTGTAAGAGGTAGTAAGTGTGTGTGTGTGTGTGTTGTGTCGGTGTGTTTGTGTGTGTATGTGTGGGTGTGTGAGTAAGGGAG
>JAODXP020000025.1:16771801-16781801 GCA_027497455.2 Sardinella longiceps
CCAAAAGGAGGAGAGAAAATGAAAAAGAAAGAAAAAAATGATGAATGGATGAACGAATGAACAAACGAATGAATGAATAACAAATGAATGAAAGAGTAAATGTAAGTCTAGTGGCCACTTTCACCTCTTCTTCTTCTTCCTCCTCCATACCCTTTCTTTTCCCCCTCTCTTTCTCTCTCTCCCCGCTCTCTTACCGTCCTGCAGGGGGGGAACTGATTCCCCTCATTAGCCGTGTTTCTGCCGCTGGGGAAACAGTCCTGCTAATTAGCAAATGCAGTCGCTAGCATACCTCCCACATTTTCACTCCCTGCTCCTACCATGGCTAAATCTGTGCTAAGGGGTCCTTCCTACCACCCATACTCTACACTACATCTGTGTGTGAATACTCTCTCTTACTGGGTATGTCTTATACGTTTCCCTCCTGTCGTATGCTAACCTCCCATTGTAGCTATTGTTGGTCTTATATGTTTGATCTTCATGACAAATGTTTTGTTGGTGCTTCCCGTTTATAACAGTGTTGTAGTCAAGTCACTAAACCTCGAGTCCAAGCCCAGCCTCAAGTCTCCAAGTCGAGTCCAAGTCATTCAAAAAATGTATACAGCATGTAAACAGCTAATGGCTTTAGCACATATTCTGCAGACACAAAAAAGACTAGACGAGCAGGCAATGGGCACTAGAGATACTTTCACTACTATGTCAAGGTGTTTAAAACAGGGAGGAAAGGTGAAAGAGGACAAAGAAGAAAAGTTGTGGCTCTGGGTTGTAAAATTCTTTGTTGACTCTGTCCAGACCCAGCGTGTTGTCTTCTAGCAGATGCCCTTCTGAACGTCAGTGATGCTGGAAGTGATGCCTCTAAAAGTTGATTTCTTCCACTGTAAGGCAAACTGGCAGTAAATGTGATGAGATCTGATGCGCTCGGTAAATCTACTCTGATGAAATCTAATAAAAGTAATAGTGACTCTAACCTGACTTCCCCTCCATTCCCCTGTGTGTGTGTGTGTGTGTGTGTGTGTGTGTGTGTGTGTGTGTGTGTGTGTGTGTGTGTGTGTGTACAGTACGTGTGTTGCTGTGTGTGTGTGTGTGTGTGTGTGTGTGTGTGTGTGTGTGTGTGTGTGTGTGTGTGTGTGTGTGTGTGTGTGTGAGGTTTTGCAGCTATGGGCTGTGGATGCTGATGTTGGGCAGTGAGTGAGACTGGCACAAGACATGGTCCAGACAGGCACTGGTGGCCGAGGGCCAAAGTGTGTCCATCTTTAAGACGTTGTCCAACAATAACTTCATCAAGTATTAAAGGCTAAGAGCTTTTTGGTGAGAGGTGGGGGCAGTGGGGGACACATTGCCAACAGGTTCTCAAGGGCCCCTTTTCACTCTCTCTTTCTCTCCTTTAGCTGTTTGTGAGTCTGATGGTGTTCTTCACCATGTTCTCACTCTTTATTTCTCCCTCTCTCTCATTCTTTCTCTCTCAGTCTCTTTTGTTTGAAAGTCTGTAAGTGTTTTCCATCATGTTCTCACACTTTCTTTCTCTCTGTCTCTCTCTCTCTCTCTTCCTCCTCTTTCTCAGGTCTGTCGGGGTTCTCCACCATGTTCGGGAAGAAGAAGAAGCGACTGGAGATCTCGGCGCCCTCCAACTTCGAGCACCGGGTGCACACGGGTTTCGACCCGCGCGAGCAGAAGTTCACCGGGTTGCCGCAGCAGTGGCAGAGCCTGCTGGCCGACACGGCCAACCGGCCCAAGCCCATGGTGGACCCGTCCTTCATCACCCCCATCCAGCTGGCGCCCATGAAGGTGAGAGAGAGAGGGAAAGGGGGGTGGCACACAGGCCGGGTACACACTGGGTAATGGGTACTCATGACTGAAAGCACCCATCCAGCTTACTGTATGCCAATCATGTTGGGTGGTGTTGAGTGGCGGGTGGGTGACGGATAGAAGTGGGCACTCTGGTGGTGGGTGGGTGATGGACAGGAGTGGGTGCAGGCACTCTGATCTCTACAGAACACTGGAAAGGACTCTAGAACATCATCATATTCCATGGCTGTATGTGTGGCCGAGGATGGATCGACCAATCAGAGGTCTAAAACCCATCACCTCATCAACTACAACAAACCCACCGCATGGGAGTCAAACCACTGTAGACCAACCTCACTAACCACTGAGCTCAAAAACCCCAAACTTTCAACTCAGCGGTTAGAGGCATTCTTAAGGTTGTGGTTGTTAGGATTTACTCCGTACTACCTCCAGCTAGCCCAGGCAAGTTGACATCCATTACATATGCATCATATTCACAGTGGCAGCTGTAAGGTCATGGGACTAGTGCTCTTGTTTGTAATATAAGAAACCTGTTTTAAAAATGCATGAAGATTAGATTGCTCTTCTGGGCAGTTACATTAGAATAGATGAAGATTAGCCTCACTGTATATAAATAAGTACAGCCATAAGGATGAACATCATAGAAACATGTCAAAGTCTTTTAACATCACTGAGAAAGTTTGTGAATTTGTGTGTGTGCTGTAAATGTAACAGGTCTCAGAGGGCGTCTCAAATACTAGTACCATTGGAAATACACTGGAGTCACTGTTGATGGGGTGGAGAGATTTAGCTACTCTGTCCAGTGTTCTTTTGAGCTCAGTGGGGGGACACAAGTGGGCATGGTTAGGGTCAGGGCAGGGCTCAGAGGTGGCACAAAAAGGGTACTGAGTGGGCACTGGGGAACATACTGTAGGCATGAGTGGCATGAATGTGGCACTGTGAGGTTAGGGGAACATACTGTACCTGCAATGTAAGGGGCATAGTAGACACTCAGTGTGCGGAGACAGGGTGGCATGTTGGCATGGACAGGGTACAGAGAGGGAATGGAAGGCATGGCAGGTATTGGGCCGCTTATAATCAAACATGGGTGACATGACTGAAGACAGGGAAGAACAACTGACATCTATGTGATGACAACTGAGGCATACATTATTACAGCAACTTAATCCTAACCAACAGCCACATGGTCACTTCTGAGCTTTGTCAGGATCTGGAGACGAATGCCATGGGTTTCCCACAGTAGGGTGAAGGAGGCACAGGGCACGAGTGCAAGGGGCATTTACTGTAGAAAAAGGGAAGACAGGGTGGAGAGAAACAGGATCAGGGCATAGAGGGGCATGGAGCACTAATGCACAGCAGGGGGGCATGGGGTATTTGTGTACATTCTGATGATGTCATTTTTCACACTCTGTTTTTTCACACTCTGTTGTCTTTTTTACACTTTCTTTTCCCACATGTTGACTTATTGATTGAACTTGTTTTCTTTATTTAACTCTCTCTCTCTCTCTCTCTCTCTCTCTCTCTCTCTCTCTCTCTCTCTATATATATATAGAGATATATATATATATATATATATATATATATATATATATATCTTTCTCTCTCTCTTTCTCTCTCTTTCTGTCACTTTCTTTCTCACACATCCATACATTTTCTTCCCTCATTTGTGTCTTCTTTAACACTCTCTCTTTCTCACCTCACTTTTGCCCTGGGTTGTTGTTGCAAAAGTGTGTGTGTGTGTGTGTGTGTGTGTGTGTGTGTGTGTGTGTGTGTGTGTGTGTGTGTGTGTGTGTGTGTGTGTGTGTGAGTGTGTGAATGTGTGTGTGTCAGACAGAGTGTGTCTCTGTGTGTGTGTGAGAGAGAGAGAGAGAGAGAGAGAGAGAGAGAGAGAGAGAGAGAGAGAGAGATTTAATGTTTACATTGGAAGCAAGCATGAAGGGCATGTTCAGATTATATCTAATTAGATTGGGTGGTATTCTCAAACATTAGCCTCAGGGTCCTTCAGCATTCATAAATGTTTATTTATTTTTATTTTATGTAGAAATATTCGGTGTGTTACTGTGTTAACTCTTCAAACCTAGGCCCTTTATTACAGTAATTACAGTGGCCATACGACCCTGATGTTTTTTGGTGGTCTTATTTTCGGTCTGACCTTGTAATTTTCTGTTAAAATACAAGAAAATCCACTTTCTCCCTGATCTTTGAAGCTAAAATGTCTCAATCAGGGGTCTCACCTTACTGTAAATGTTGACTAGCCTCAACGCAATACTCATATATGTTTTTATGCAGATCAATGTATTTCAGTGTTTTTATTCAGATCACAGCATAATTACCTTACAGGGAAAAGCCAATTGCAGAGTAATACTGCTATTATAGCAAGGTTTAGAGACTTGCCTGAGGACAGAAAACAACAATAAAAACCGCAAACAAATGGCAGCCATTTCCAGGCCTTGACCTTCTGAAGCCCTGTGGACCTGCAGACATAAACAGAGATGAATGGAGGGTCCTTTCCTAGCCGACAGCTCCGAGTATTAACAGCCACAGAGAGTGACTGGCGCCGAGCGGCTCAATCTGCTGAACTGTCACTGGCCTGCTCTATAACGGCTCAGGGTGACCTTTGGCTCTGCCGTGACCTTTTGCTGTTGTCGTTAGGAGTGTGATTGGTTGTGCAGAGGAGATGGGTTCCTGGAAGGGGGTGACAGACCTGTGTAGGTCTGATGCTGAGTCATGCCTCAATTGCATCCAGAGTGTCCAGAATGTGTGTGTGTGTGTGTGTGTGTTTGTGTGTGTGTGTGTGGGTGTGTGTGTTTGTGTGCATTTACTGTATGTCTTATACAGTTTGTGTGCATATGTGGATGCAAGTGTTTGTGTGTGTGTGTGTTGTGTATGTGTGTGTGTGTGTGTGTGTGTGTGTGTGTGTGTGTGTGTGTGTGTGTGTGTGTGTGTGTGTGTGTGTGTGTGTGTGTGTGTGTGTGTGTGTGTGTGTGTGTGTGTGTGTGTGTGTGTGTGTGTGTCTGAGCAATGACTTTCATTTTCAAACGCATCGTCCCTTCAGACACTAGCATAACAGGCGGCAGAAATCAACAGCTCTGCTCTGATCAGATTTGTTGGCATAGCAACGGGCTCTGATGTCATTGAGAGGCCAATAAGATCCCGGCATGCTTTAGCACCCCTGAGGCATCCTGCTGCCAGTTGGGTGTGTGAAACACACACACACACACACACACACACACACACACACACACACACACACACACACACACACACACACACACACACACACACACACCAACACACACTCATAAAACACACTTAAAAATATTCTGAGGTGCACACAGTCACACCCTCACTTGGGTCATCTTTGAAATGTGTTCAGGAACCACACGTGTGAATGGTGCGCCACAAGTGCTAGATGCCTTATGGCGGTGACTTAAAGTACCCAGCTCTTCAATAAATATTAAGGTGCAGCCGGAAGCCTGGGGTTTCAACAAAAGCTTCTAAGGATTCTGAAGAAGCGTCTGTATTTAAATGCATGAGAAAAGAATGAGATCAAAACAAAACAGGTGGGAAGAGTTGTAAGGAAAAAAGTTGGACTTTGATTTGTGTTGTGTTTGAGAGTCATTCTTTCTAGTCCTTTTATCTTCTCCATTGAAATATCCATTACTAATAAATATACATGTACCAGTTACCTTACAAACACTGACATTTTTCATATTATTCCACTGTCATTGATGGAGAGATCAATAGAAGATATTGATAGAGAGAGAGAGAGAGAGAGAGAGCATTGAGCATTGAGAAGAAGGGGGAGAGGAGGAGGAAGACATTTAAAGGGGAGAGAAAAGGCAGAACAGAAGAGAGTATTGGGTAGGAGGAGTGGAAAAAAATGGGGAAAAGACAATGAAAAAAAGATGAGGTGAAAAGGTTGAAAAGGCCATAAATTTGTGTGAAATTGTGTTTGGTCCAGGGCCCCTAGATGATTTACCTGTGTGCCCCCAATAGCAACCGACTCGGTCAGGAATCTGGGCCTCATCTGGCACGGATGGGGCATCACCATGCCGACTCCGGGCCGGATGAGAAGCAGATCTTGCCCGGAGACGGTTGCCACTGGGGGCAGAAGGGGATATCTCTGAAGAGGGGAAAGCCAGGCCATTAATTCTCTTGCTCTCTTCACAGATGTCCCCCAAGAAAGTGCGGTCGTCCGAATCCCCGTCGCGAAAAGTAAAGCCCTCTTTATTTCTTACCTCCTCTTCTTCCTCCTCTAGTGCTCTCTCCAGCACGCACATGCATTATTCTCACATACACACACACACACACACACACACACACGTACACATGCAAACTAACACACCCAGACACACACACACACACACACACACACACACACACACACACACACACACACACACACATATTTTAGTGGGATTTCCATATTTGGCACTGCCTGTTCTCATCCATCAGAGTCATGTCATGGCTGCGTGTGTGTGTGTTTGTATGTGTGTGTGTGTGTGTGTGTGTGTGTGTGTGTGTGCTGAGACCTTTGGAAGCCTTGTGTCAGCACACACTCACACTCCACACACACACACACACACACACACACACACACACACACACACACACACACACACACCTTGCCTGAGTTAAGGCAAACACCTCTCAGCATCAGCCCATGACTGTCAGCATTTATGAAACACTTGACCTAAACACCTTCCTCATAAGCTTGACATAACCATAAGCAAGTCATAGACCTGTTGTAACAGATGTCACATACTGTCTTTAGTCTTCATGACAGTCACTACCCAAAGATGTAGAGCTCTTATTATCTTATCACTTTATTTAATTAATATTAATTAATAATGGTATTATTATCTTATTAATAACTGCCATGATAGCTCACAGAATATGCTGACAAGCCAGTGTCAGCGACTGAATAAATTAAGATATTATGGGACTGTGATAATTATTACAATAATGAGAACTGTCATGGTGGTTATGTATGAAGATGAGCCAATCCTATAATCACTGAAAATGGCTGGCCATGGAAAATACAAGATAGTGTTTGGCTATCTGTTATGACATTTATATATCACGGTTATAAAGGCTTATGCCAGAGGGTCCAAGTCAAGTGTTATTCAGCATCATAACTTTCTCACACACACAGTCAGACAAAAGACACACACACACACACACACACACACACACACACACACACACACACACACACACACATATGGAAATATCTTCTTTCTCTCTTTCTGTCTTAGACACTCACTAACACATACTCTCTCTTTCTCTGTCACATACATACACACACACACACACACATACACACACACACACAGACACACACACAGTCTGGGAGTTCTTCCACTCAGCTGGATTTCATTATTACAGATAACTGCACTGAGTTTTAGCCCTACTAGAGCACCAGTAGTCTTAGCCCTGTCCACTGACTCCAGAACAGTTCCTGTTCCTCAGTGCAGTTGTCTCTCCAGTAGCACAAGTCCAGCTCTGTGAGATGGCACCCCCTCCCAGAATGTCTGAACACACACTGGGAAATGTGACGTGCATGTCCAGTGTAGAGATGAGTCACATTTCCTAGAACAATGCTAGTAGAGCATTAGAACCGTAGTTGCAGCCGCTTAGTAGAACCGAACGGGCAGTGGGGTGGGGTGGTGCGGTGTGGCGGAGCGGAGCGTGCATGTAGCCATCGCGCGGGCATGCGCGGAAGCCAGCTCTCCGACAGAATGCTGCCTGCTGCCCAACCTGCCTGACGGACGCCTGTCCGTCGGTTTTCGACTGAGAGCTTTGATGACCGATGTCCCAGAGCTTTGCCCCCTCCCCCACTCGCCCCCGCTGCCGGCCAGTGGAAATGCTTGGAACCTAATGATGGGCAGTGTGTGTGTGTGTGTGTGTGTGTGTGTGTGTGTGTGTGTGTGTGTGTGTGTGTGTGTGTGTGTGTGTGTGTACTGAAGGGGTTTTTCACTGTTCTGCTGACTCTGTTTGCAGATCCCAGAAGGATTCATCTCCTACTCGTTTGCTTCCACTGGTAGCACAAGATTCTGACAAAATACACACACACACACACACACACACACACACACACACACATCAAGAGAAATCTTGTTGGTATTTTGTGCTATACACAACTGCAAAATGCATAATGACTGTATTGAAAATGAAAGACAGAAATCCTCTAAATTAATTGTTTAATTGTTCACTCCCATAACACAGAGGTTAATGTTTATTGATGGTATGATTGCTCAATCATTGGCGAGTTTTTTTCTGGTACTTTTGTGGCAGTGAGTGTGAGTGCAGCCCACAGAGAAGATATAATAATTCTGCATTCTCAATGGGCTCAGACAACATTTCCGTGGTGACAAAGATTTTATGGGTTTGGCCTTGGAATGACAAAACATTGTACTGCTTTGGTTGGCTCTGGGGTGATAAAAGCTTTTGCTGTTTTTGCTGTCTCTTGAATTCACAACAATTAAAAAGTAGCCCTATTTTCACTTCACACTTCAGTGAGGTAGGGCCATATAGCTATGTATACCTGCACATATAATTTTGCTATAGTTTATGCATGCATGTGTGTGATATTAGCAGTGGGAGGTGGATGGCTATTGGCTGTGGTGGGGTACTGTTTGGCCTCTTGTCATCCCGTTGCTGTGGGCTACGCCCTGGATAAAGGTGCCGATTGTTCTGTTCTGAATGGGGTCAGTATGTGAATCAGAGAGGGAGTGTGTGTGTGTGTGTGTGTGTGTGTGTGTGTGTGTGTGTGTGTGTGTGTGTGTGTGTGTGTGTGTTGTGTGAGTCAGCGATATATTTTTAGTAATACCACTCAGAGTTGAACTTCCCCACCTACCCCTGTGCATTAGGTGGTCCCCAGACCATTCCAATCACAGGCACAACATGCACACACACACACACACACACACACACACACACACACACACACACACACACACACACACACAGAGGAGGACAGAGAGATTTTTTGAGACGGTGTTTTGATGTAATTTGAGGCTATTTCTTGCTGATTTGCTGCTGTCTAAAACAAACTACTATTTAATGCACAGAGAAAGAGAGAGAGAGAGGTGTCCATATTTGGGTGCAAAATACTCTCCCCGTTCTGTTTCTTTGCCATGATCAAATCAAATGTGTGTATGGAGTCAGTGCTCCATAATGATGAGTATGCTGCACTGCCTCAGTTGTAGTGTTTGCTTGTGGTGTTGGTGGTGTTTGATTCGTAGTTTCTCTCACACATCACATCAGCAGTGATACCAAAGATCATGGAATACTGAGCAAGATGTGGCATTAGAATACATTTCAATGGGAACAAAATGGAATACTTCCTGTCTGCATAAATGCATTACATGACAATAAGAAAAGATTCTTTAAAGTTCTATCAACCAATGAGAGCTAAGGGATTTTGCCCCCCTTCCCCCTTGCAAAAATAGAACCAGGAACTTAACAAACGTTGAGACCTCTCGCTCCGCTTCAACCCTCTCTGGTGTAACTGTCCCACAGGCAGCAGACTCAAGGATGAAGGGAGAAAGGGGGGTATTATGGATGAGACATCATGGAAAGATACAAGGAAGATATGAAGAGAGGGAGATGGAGGAAAGAAGAAATGGAGAGAAAAAGTGAAAAAAGGGAAACAAAAAAGTAGAATTCAAGTAAAGTGACTCAGACAAGGTGGGGCTCGCAAATGAAACCCAAGTTGTCCGGGCAGTCGAGAGATGTAACCGTTTCTGCAACACACTCCGTTAAGTGGCCAAATAATTCAATCAGTTCTCCAAGGTCCTTCAGTTGAAAGTCAGCCATTGCCTACTCCCTCTCTTCCCCAACACTCCATTATTCTTTTCCCTCTGTCCTTCACTACTCTTTCCATTTCTTTTTTGTCTCGTCCTCTCCATCCTCCTGTCTTTCTCTCACTCATCATCTTTCATTCTTATGCATCCTTAAGTTCTTTCTTCTTCTGCACAAACTATGTGTTATTGGAGACCCTCTCAGAGGTCTTTTCTGTAGCTCTATGTGCACCTCCAATATTTCTTAACTGTTCGTCAATGTGTAGAAGACCAACGGAGATAGAAAAGGCCAAGTCAAGTTAGTTCTCCCACTTTGTTTTGTTTGCAGCAGTCTACTGTAGGTATCCTAACATGCTAGTTCATAGTTTGAGCTTTCTAAAAAGCTCAGA
>JAODXP020000025.1:16786801-16796801 GCA_027497455.2 Sardinella longiceps
CATCCCAAGCCTTCATTGGAGGGGTGCCTTGAAGGTAGTGCTTCCTGGAAGCCACCGTTGAGGGCAAAAAAGACCAAAGACCACATTATTGTGTCACTTCATCTTGATGGGGTAGCAGTAGGTGACAGCAGCCTCCATTTGGGTGGTCAAGAATAGCTTTGCTGTATGGATATCATATGACCACAGGATATACTGTAGCCTCACTTGGCTAATGGGTGTTATGAACTTGGGAATGATATGATACCACCTCTTGATGCCAGTGAAGGGTTAGATCGAGGCCTACTTGATGATGAGACAGACATATGAACATAATAAAAACATAATATACAGTATATTTATGTATAATTATATAATCTCTGTTCAGAAGTGTATGTGATAGTGAGCCATAATCTCTGAAGCAGTCAGAGGTGCTATCCTTGGAGAAACCTTGTGGAATGATAACAGCAGCTTTTGTAATTGATCTAGTCAAGTCTACACGTGTCATTAGAGTTATGACCTATGAACTTTCAGGGTAAAGAGCAAAGGGATGCAGATTGGACCAAGACATATCCTATAGATGTTCAATATAGGCTATAGGGCAGTTAGCTCCCTTCCCCTGATACCAGGACTGCACTTTGGCAGGATGGAATATAATCGGTCAATATCACCTGACAGAGGATTCTAAAAGAAAAGGTTTGTGTTTGTGTTCATCAACTGTTAAAGGTTTTTATTTTTAAATGACTTTTATGGACTGGCCATTAAATCAGTATATCTCCCTCAACTTGTTTTTGCTCCTAGTTGTTATTGTTGTCATGTGTCTGAATGTTATGAGAACATTGCCTTAATTGTGAGCTTTTAGTTCCCCAGAACCTATTTGTGTGTCTCTTAAGTAGGGGGGATGGAGACATACGATTGTAAAAGCTCCAAGCTGTTTGCTCTCACAATAACAACTCATGTAAAAACGTTAACATCCTCTTCCTCACTCACAAACTAATGCTTGCTAATATTTGATCAGTGAATATATCTAGTGGCTACAATTTTTCTTGCCAAAAGGGTACGCTTGCTATGTACATTTACCTTTGCTTCATTTCATATAGTTGTTGCCAAATAAATGATTGGCATTGTGAATTGGATGGAAATTTGATGGAAGGAGTTTGAGTGCCCTCATGTGATCAAAAGGGGAATTTCATGCTGTCCAGTCCATTATAAATCTAGGCCTCCTACAGTTAGTTGCTATGTTTACATGCTCTATTTATATGCCAGGCCATAGAATGTTTGTGTGTGTGTGTGTGTGTGTGTGTGTGTGTGTGTGTGTGTGTGTGTGTGTGTGTGTGTGTGTGTGTGTGTGTGTGTGTGTGTGTTAGTGTGGGTAGATATAAGCACTTACCCTACATGCATACAATATTTAGTTTGTGTGTGTGTCTGTGTATTATGAGTAGTTAGATGTACTCTTGTAGGTGGATAGGGGTGTATTTAAAGCACCAAGGGCTATATATAGGCTCTGGGGTAACTGTTGTTTTTCAGTGTGCCTATATTACAGTAGGCAGGCAGGAGATTGTGGTTAAGACATGACCTGGGGGGAGGGGAGAACCTAAGGACGGGGTTATTGGGGTCCTAGTGGCACCCTGAGGGGTTTGTGGGTCTGTTGGGCCCAGTGGTTGTTGGGGGGGTTGGGGGGGGGGGGGTCATGTGGAGGACTCAGGGTTGACCTCAATCCCAGCATGCACTAGGGGGTCTGAGGTGATCTGTTGTTGTTCCCAAACGCTCTCCAGTGCTTCCAGCTGTCATCTGTCCTTGTGGTGTTTGTTGTCACCCAGAGAACACTCAGCATAGGAACTCACCCTGGCCAAACACACACACACACACACACACACACACACGCACACACACACACACACACACACACACATCTCTCTCTCTCTCTCTCTCTCTCTCTCTCTCTCTCTCTCTCTCTCTCTCTCTCTCTCACTCAGGCCTGTGCCCTTTCTATACAAATACACATGCACTGTCTGATTACATTCAAGATACAGAGCTCCACACAAGTAACTGCCTCAGCTCATTAGCTTGTTACTCCACACTGACCCCTGCTGGTGAACAGGGAGCTGTACAAAGTGTTTGAACAAAGATTTAAACTTGGGAAAAGGGAGTGTTTTCTGGCCATTGTTCTCACTGCAGTGTTTTCTGGTCATGGCTCCTGGTTTTATATAGATAAATAGAATTTAATTTGAAATGATCAAAGTTTTCTCAGACATTCAAGAGTATGCCATGGGTTTTAATCCACAACCTAATCAGAATCATAAGCAGTTTTACTGTCAAAGTTAAAGGAATTTTCAACATATGCAGCCCATATGCATATGCAGTAGCCTGACACGCCAGACTATATCATAAGAATGTATAGTCTGAAGACCACTGATAGACTGTGCCTCAATGGAGGGGCGGGTGATTGTGTTGTCTTTCAAACTGCCTCTCCACGTAATAGGCTAGCGTTCCGGCCAGTGGTACCAGCTGGTACATTATATCAAACTTTTCCCGTAGCCCGTCGGTAACACGGCAAAGACATCTTTTTTCAGAACGAAAGACTTCAGTGCACTTTCTTGTTCCACTTTCAAAGAAATAGACAAGTGCAATTCCTCCAAAACTAAAGCCAAAGATGATTCTCTATATACGGCTCTGGTTTGAACAGGACTGTAGTCATCGTACTAAGCCCACCTTACGATTTCCTGTACACATACCGCGCTGTGATTGGTTATCCGCCGCCAGAGGCAGGATACAACGGTTTTCTATCAGGGGTCTCTAGACGTATCCGCTGTGCAAATTCAAATTTGCTACCGCTAAGGGTACGTCTAGAGTTCTAGGCTACATATGCAGTAGTACACAATTAACAGACAAAACCGTATGTATGTATTTATATAGAAATAGGATGTAGTATACAAATGGAGTATACATGAAGTAGAATGTAAAGTGCAAAGTGTAAAGTGCAACTTATAGTGCAGTCAAGTGTGTGAGATAAATTTGGAATGAAAAGATACAGTACGTAACGGTTAACATATTGTATAACGTATATGAAATGATAAGCCAACTTATCAGCAGTTCAAGAGTGTGATGGCATTAGGAAAGCAACAGTTTCTGTGTCTGGTTGTTTTGGTGAGCAGGGATCCTGAGTGTCTGCCAGAGGCAAAGAGGTTAAAGAGAGGGTGTGCAGGATGTGTGGGTTTTTGGTTACACTTTATTTGAAAGTACTGTCATAAGACTAACATGACATTGTCATTAACTATGACATGACGTTGTCAAGAATCTGTCATAAGCTTTGTACACCTGTCATGATTTCTGTCATTAAGTGTCACCCGGTATTTGTCATGGTTAGGGTTAGGGTTAGGGTTAGGGTATGTCAGAAGTCATGACAGGTTTATAAAGTTTTTGACAGATTCTTGACAACGTCATGTCATAGTTAATGACAGTGTCATGTCAGTCTTATGACGGTACCTTGAAATAAAGTGCTACCATTTTTTTTTTTTACAGTAATGATGCTCTCTGCCCACTTCCTGGGCTTTCCAGTGTACAGGTCTTGGAGGGAAGGCAGGAGGGAAGTTGTCTGAATTGTAATTGTCATCTGTGTATGTCCTGTTTTGTGGCTGCTCCAAACCAAATTGTGATGGATGAGCAGAGGATGGATTCAATGACGGCAGTGCAGTAGATGGCCAATAGCTCTTATGGTATGGGTATGCTGTAGAAAGCACATCCTCTGCTGGGAGTGTTTGAGGATTGTATTGATGTTCAAGGGTAATTAAACCTAATTAGGCAGAGTTTAGGTTGTGTCCATCTTTTTTTTGGATTTTCTTGTCCACACAGAGGTGTAAATCTTATGATCACTATTGCACAAAGAAGGTTGAAAAGAAACAATGCAAAAACCCATTGTTGTTGCTTTGCTAATTCTGTTTTCATTGACCTTGGGAGAGAGTGGATAAGCCCAGATGGTTGGTTGAGATCCTCGGTTCAATGTTTAGAGGTAAAGTGGAAAAGTTTGGCTGGTGTAGTGGATACACTTATCTGGTCTTTCTCCTGAGGCGGGGGGGGGGCAAGCTTTTAACAAGCTTCACCTTGTTTTGTTCACTGCATAGATTTGTAATGGATAAGCTTGACTGATTTATTACAGAGTTTATGACATCCACACAGGGGAATTCAATTCAATTCCATTCAATTCAGTTGTATTTGTAGAGCACCAAATACAACACAATTGTCACGCGGCGCTAGAGAGACAGTACAAGGAGTACCCATGAGAAACTGGGGAAAGGAAGAACTCTGCTGTAATTTGGTGATTTCTTAGAAAGAAAGCTTGGGCAGAACCATGACCCATGTGCTCAACCCAACTGCCAGGAGTCCAGTGATGTACCCGTACATCAGTGGTCTACTGGTGAATCACAAATTGTCTATGTGTAACAGGGTGGTATAGGGGTGAGGTTAAAAAGCCAAACCCCCTTAGCCTGATTAAATCACCTTGAGGCCTAGTACCTTTAAGATGTTAAAGATCTAGTGACGCCCTCACGACAAGTAGGTTCCAATCAGTACAGAGACATGGATTCCACAAACATAAAGGTTTATTACATAACATAATAATGACAAGTAGACAGAGGGTAAGACCACATTTAACAAAACAAGGTGGGGGCAGAGCAAGGCAATTAGGGGGTGGCAAGCAGACTGGAAGTGAGCCATCAATTCACTAAATACATGCATGCAAGATCAAACAATTGCACCACAAGCCACACAGCAACACCACCATATAAGGGCAGCTAGCCAGATATCCAGCACCCCCTTCCAAGCCACCTCTGCAAGGGAATAGCACAAAGACAACAAATAAATAAAGTTAACATTGAAACTGAATTGAAAGAAAGAACAAAACAAAACAAGACAAAACAGCAGCATGACCCACATTACTAGCGGAAACCAATCTACCTAAAGAAACAAAAACAGACAAACACTAAAGCAGTCACCATAGCTAAACAAACACTGAACATGTTACTCATACCTACCACCACACCCTTACTCACACCATGGAGCTGGCAGGCAGAGCACACAGTCAGGGAGCTACATAAACAAAAACATAATTAAACAACAATGAACACAACAAAGCAACAGACCATCAAAACAAAAAGGGGATAAGACATACCTGAAGGGAGGCTAATGTGTGTGTGTGTGTGTGTGTGTGTGGTGTAAGTTTGTAGAGTTTGTGTAAGAGGTTAGCACTTCATAGCTTATGTCTCATATTGTATGCATGGATATTGACAGAAGAAGAGAGAGTTGTTTCAGCTTGTACCCGAAGGTAGATTTGGTTGCAGGTTAAAAAGCTGTTACACACATAGACAACAGACAAGGCTATCGCAGCATAATTAAGGTATGGTGAACAGCATCTAGGGATGGGGATGGTCCCAGTAGGGATGGTCATTGGCCACCCAACCCCAGGCTAGAGACAATAGCAGAGGCAGTCCTTCCCAATAAGACCCACAGGGAATGATGATACACTATGCACCATATGCCCACTAAAGTAGGCATCAAAGAGGAAGGTTTTAAAGGAATAGTTCACCTCTTTATGAAAATTGGTTATTTACCTCCTTACCTGGAGTTACATATGTGAGTAAAAGCGTTTTGGTCCCAGTGCTGGCGTTTTCCTAGTATGGCATCCCCAATTTTCCCCATTTTTTTAGCTTTAGCTTAGCATAGATGCTAGAATGGAATGTTGCCAGATAGCAACTCTTTGGCAACTTTACTTTCCAGCGCCTATGCTAAGCTACAGATAAAATTGGGGTTGTCAGACAAGGACAACGCATGCACTGAGAACAAAATGCTCTTACCCACATATGTAACTCCAGGTAAGGGGATGAATAACAAATTTTCATAAAGAGGTGAACTATTCTTTTAAGTCTTCAGAGTGTTCGTTTCACTCATTATAATATAATCAGTATTGTTCACTGCAAATATCTAGAAACAACCTGTGCAGACATAGACCAAGGCCAAAGCAAAGATCTGTCTAAACGGTTTGACAGCGATAATAGGTTTCAAAGTAGGATTCAATTCAGTGTCTGTTAAGGCTGTGTGTGGTAGCAGGGAGAAAGGGCTAGAGATTTAATGTGTTGTTACTGTAACGAGTAGCTGCAAAAGCATAGCGTTGTAATCATTGTACAGTAGTATCAGTATTAGTGTTACTGTATTGTCAATCAATTGTATTGCTCTTATGTAATGTTGTAATCTTATTAGTTTGTATCGTCTTATCATGTGCAGAAAGAGGGTGTGTGTGGCCTGTAGATGCGGAGGAGGTTTTTGAAGCAGTTGAGCATTGTGGTCGTGTTGGTCTGTGTGCAGCCCAAGTGCAAAGGCCTACAGTGACTCAAAAGCCAGGGGCTAGTATTTAAGCCCTCCCCCAGCAGGGGTCACTCATATCTGGGTCACTGGGGCATCATCCACTGGCTGGAGGTTTACTGTACTGCAGAACAAACAAGTAGGATTGAATGCTATGATTAGTTTTTGTTTCCATGACAGCTTCTGGTAAACTAGATGGATATGGGTCACAGTTCAACGTATGGGCCAATTTATAGGCATACAGGCTTCTAAGAAGAGATAAGTGTCTGAAAACCTCTGAGAGCAGATGATAAAAATGGTCTATAACAATGTAAACATTCAACAGATCATTGTAATTTTTTGTTGAGGTCTGTTCAGTGTTTTCAGGGGAAATTCTTATAGTTGAGAACATGTGGATATGGTTTAGTTGCAATTTGCTCTTAATATTGTGTATCGAGTCCTTTTTATATTATATAGTTTACACAGTACTACAGTAATATCTGCTAGAATATTATTATAATGCAAATTGTATTTATGTGCTCTTTTTAACCTTCTTTCTAGATTGCAAATCAAGAAAGCACATGTTAGCCTAGATATTATTGCATCATATACTCAGCTGGGATACCCCCAGGCAGTTTGCCACAGGGATTATAATTTGTCTTATCTGCACTAATGGTTGTAATGTGATACTGCTCGAGAGTTACCACTAGAGGGAGGCAGAGTGCTTCCTTTAGCACAGCTTAGCCCCACTACAGGAAGTCAGTTTAGCAACATCTGCCATGCACCCTTTACATACCTTTTACCTGCTGTTGTTGTTGATTACAGTCGTTTTTAACAGCACCATTTTTTTTTCACGCTTCTGTGAAAATTACAGTTAATATTATTAAGTGCTGACTGCCATATTCTGACTGTTTTATATGTTTTGCATGACTGCCATTTTTTGGAGGGTATTTTTCTGTAGTAAGCTTCAGCCGACAATGTCTGGTATCTCTGTATTTCAGCTTCTATTCTGGATTTTAATTTTGTTGATATTTTAGTGGGCGTAACTAGCCATTACACAGTGAATGTACTGTAAGTATTCTCTTTGTCTTTTCACTTTCACTTTGGAAAGATTAATTTATTCTGAGAAATAATGTTCCATTTATACCATGTGAAGGCGCTGTTGAGTCTTACATGACTGGAGGTGTATGCATAGGCAGTCCTGGGTACTCTCTCTCTCTCTCTCTCTCTCTCTCTCTCACACACACACACACACACACACACACACACACACACACACACACACACACACACACACACACACTCACGCACAGCCAGTCTGAGATTAAAGGTACAGGCCTTTATTTCTTAGTGTCTTCAGATCTTTATGTGGGGTAGCTGTGTTCAGTGTGAAAGATCCCCATAGAGAGAGGAGAGGAGAGGAGAGGAGAGGAGAGGAGAGGAGAGGAGAGGAGAGGAGAGGAGAGGGACTGCACCAGGAGAATGGGAGACAGACGAGTCGTTTTGTCAGCACTCACGACTCCCCACAATGGGAGGCTTTTATGGCTGAGGCTGATTACAGACTACTGATGTACTGTATATTTAACTCATCTAAGCAGGGACTCCAAAGGATATGAAACTGTCCTAGGATTTGTAGGTGCGCACTCACACACTTTTGTGCTTACATACTGTACACACACACACACACACACACACACACACACACACACATACACACACAAAGGCAGGTATACGCACTCACCCATGTACACACACAGGCATTAATACTCACGTGCATATACACACACACACCATCATGCACAAACACACATGCATACTCATATACTGTACATGTATAGTACATACTAAAGTAATTCCCACAGTACTAAGGTATTTTGTTGACTAACTGTACTGTGGTAGGAAATGGCATATCCATAGGCCTACGCACCTGTCTGAAACAGGTAACTTGATGAAAATGAATATATGGTCTTTGTGGTGCTTCAAACTGGCTGTGCCCCTATGTAGCAGCTCACTGATAAAGCCCAAGCCTGTAGTATTGAGCATTAGGTACTGTAGTGTAACAGAGCTCTTCTGCTGGTGGTTATTGTGGAGGGTTGGGAGGTGTGGGTGCACTTGCACTACTAGCACCACATTTTGCTTATTTTTATTTATTTATTTCTTTTTTATTTTATTTTTTTAGGGCTTTTGTGCCTTTAATTGGATAGGACAGTAGAGAGTGTGACAGGAAATGAGTGGGAGAAAGAGAAGGGTATGGATCGGGAAATGACCTCGGGTCGGAATCGAACCCGGGTCCCCGGATTTGTGGTATGACGTTCTAGCCCACTAAGCTATGCCGCCCCTATTTATTTATTTTGAATCACAAAATCACCACATTTTGCCACAACCATCACCAGGGAGAACCCTGTGTCTTCCAATAGCACCTAGAAATCAAGGAAACCAACACCAAGACCAAGGTTTACAATGATCTGCTTTACTGAAGTACTACATGTCCACTCACCAATCTCTTCTGCTGCTCTGTATGGTGGAATTCTATAGTACTTCACAAGCTATTGTACTGCTTCACTGGAGAGACAAGTGGAGCCCACAGTGCCCCCTGGCCACAGCAGGGTGAAATGCACACATGCGCTCTATAAAGACAAGCGATGCAGAAGAGAAGCACCAAGGGCAATGTCGTTAATTATACCCACCCCCACCACCATGCACCACCATTATGACCAAGGTTAATCCGCTCTTATCTTCTGGAAAGAGCCTAATTTTTCATCCCCCGTCCCAACTCCCACCCTTCCCCTCTCGTCTCTCTTACAGTCCATACCTCTATACCTCTGACCCCCCCCAGCGCCCCTTCTCCTTTCTCTCCACCCCTCCCCCCTCCGTCTCTCACACCTACATCACCTCGTTTACCTTGAGGAGGCGGCGGCTGCGTTGCCGTAGCGATGAGTGGATCTATTACAGCTTATCACCGTGGGACAGGCCAGAGACTGGGCCCGGTGAAATATGGCCACTGTCACCGCGGAGACGGGATGCCATGAGCCACTGAGCGCGCTCAGTTCCTATGAGGAGGACACTCAGGGAAAAGAGAGAGAGGAGAGAAAGGAGGAGAGGGGAAAAGGATGGGAGGAGGGGAAGAAAGAGAGGAACAGAGCAGTGGGGAAGGGGGAGAACAGGGAGAGAAAGAGAAAAGAGACGAGGGGGCAGGATGAGTATAGATTTTCCTGTATAAGAAAGAAAGTAAAAAAGGATGGGGGGAAGAAAGTGATGAAAATGAAAGAGGGAGGGTGAGACAAGGGAGTGTGAAAAAGAGAAAGGGAGTGGCAAAAAAGATAGAAGGAGAGGGCAGCAAGGAAGAGAATGAAAAGAACAAGGAGAAGAGAAAAAGAAAAGGGTGGACAAGAGCGGAGTTTATAGACGGACATGATGGAGGGAAAGCAGAGAAGAGAAAAAGGATGAGAGAGATGAGGTGATAGATTGATGAAAAGAAAAAAAGAGAGAGATTAAGTAAAGATGGGGAGGAGAAGACAGAGGGATAGAGAGAAGAGGGGGAAAGTAAAAAAAAGCGAGAGATACAATGGGTAAAAGGAAAGAGGGATGAGAGGAAAAGGGAGATGTCACAAGACAAAAAGGGAATAAAATGAGTGAAGGATGAAGAGGGAGGGAGGGAGGAGGGAGAGGCAGATGGACAGAGTGAGAATTG
>JAODXP020000025.1:16799301-16809301 GCA_027497455.2 Sardinella longiceps
TTCTACCATTAACCAGTAGGCGTGGTGTGTGCCTTGAGGCAGTCTGCAGAGATCTCTCAGAGATGTTTGATTGTAAAAGAGTCATCCTCTAGCTAGAGTTAAGAGCTTAGCTGCCGCAGCCTGCTAGCTCTATTGTTGGAAGACAATGGTGACCAATGCTAATCTATAACTAATTACCCAGCACACACACACACACACACACACACATCAGTTTATTGTCCTTCTGTCCATCCCACAAAAAAAAACAGTCTGTGAACACACCCTGTAGTCACTACTGTGTCAAACACGAGGGTGTGAGAAACACCCATACTCATGAGTCAGTAGGCAAATTTCCACTATTGTCCAATTACAACTCATAGAACTGGTTGTTGCAACATAGCTGAAAAACTTTCCTCATTTGTCATCACATCACCTTGAGTGCACACCTGGAGTTCAGTGTCTAAAGGTAGCCTAATGATCAGCAGTTGGATTGGAAAGTAGAGCACTCAGGTGTTTGGAGTTAAAGTAAATATTATGCTAGGGTTACATCACTGAGTTAAATGTTATTTTGCCGTGGTGTTACGTAAGCGCCACGGAAAGGTTTATTTTTTGTTTGTTTGTTTTTATAGTGTTTTAAAATAAGTATTACCAGTTCAGTGTGCGGATGGCATTAATTGTTAAGATCACCACTAGCCACCAGTATGCTTCTGAGGACCAGTACCCAGCAGGGATTGAGTGTAGGGTTGGAGTGGAGTTACACAATGCCATCAGCGCCTCCAAAAGCAGCGGGAACGAGGAGGGCCAAAAACCTGCTGAGGTAATGGCCGACCAGGCTGGTGGGTGATGGGGTGAAGTGGTGTTTGTGTGTGTGTGTGTGTGTGTGTGTGTGTGTGTGTGTGTGTGTGTGTGTGTGTGTGTGTGTCTGTGTCTGTGTGTGTGTGTGTGTGTGTGTGTGTGTGTGTGTGTGTGTGTGTGTGTGTGTGTGTGTGTGTGTTTGTGCCATGGGGGGTGGGGGTCTGCAGAAGTGGACTGCGGCAGCAGTCGGGTTCCTCATCATCTCATCATTCAGATGGGCGCTCTAGCGAGTCCAAATGGCTTTAACTCTAATGGAAAAGTCCTTGTGAGGGAAGGAGGGAGGGAAGGAAGGGGTTATTGCCTACCCAACTGGGATGCTTGCAGAATGTGTTTGTGTGTGTGTGTGCGTGTGAGTGTGTGTCTGTGTCTGTTGTGTGTGTGTGTGAGAGAGAGAGTGTTTTTGTATCAGTAATCTGTGTGTGTGTGTGTGTGTGTGTGTGTGTGTGTGTGTGTGTGTGTGTGTGTGTGTGTGTGTGTGTGTGTGTGTGTGTGTGTTTGTTTTTTGTATTCCAATGCATGTGCTTATATGTGTGCTTGGGTGTTTGCTGGACAAGGGAGGTCAGTGTGGAGAATCGGTCAAGCATGGCGTTAAATTTTAGCCAAAGACCAAGGGTGTCAAGTATCAACTGCTTCGATGAATGAATGAATGAATAACCTTTATCCTCCAACACAGCAGTGGCCCCCTCAGCATCCATCATACGGGTCCCCAGACAGACTTAAGTATTCCACATCCATTCTCTGGGACATAGGGGCCTTCTTACTGTAGGTGCGGCTGGAGCTGCCCCAGGCTGATATGACAGCGGCGCTCCTCGCTTTAGTATCTCCCTCTCAGAACATAGATCGATAACGCAGGGCGCTGGTCTGCTATCTCTCCACATGGCTCTGCTGTCATAAGACCGCAGCGGGGTGTGTGTGTGGGTGTAGTGTGTGTGTGTGTGTGTGTGTGTGTGTGTGTGTGTGTGTGTGTGTGTGTGTGTGTGTGTGTGTGTGTGTGTGTAATTCTATCTCTGCTACTTATACAATGATATTGTTTGACAAACAAACAAAAACCCAATGCTGGGGAAAGACTGTATCCTTCAGCAGAATTGGAGGCTACATGTTACATAGCTAAAACCCCAATAGTGGCTATTAGCCTGGTTCAAGATTGGCCAGTGTTGGGGAGTGGGACTTTTATTCTTTGTTGCAGCTGCTGTCTACCATTATATCAAAGCAAAGCCCTTAAATCCAAGCTCTTAAATTGAATCCCCTCAGAAGAAACATTAGGGCACATCTGTGTTGGAATAGTAACAATTTAGCTAAAGTACTTTGTAATTCAGCCCTTGCAGCATCGGCAGGGTCTGACGCTTGGGTTGGACTCCAGGTTCAGATGGTAACATTTCTGTTGTGCTTTTGCGTCAAACGCTGACAGAAATGGTTAAATTCACTTGTTACTTCTCTTCTCATAATACAAATCCATAATTCATTACAGGTTAAATTGGAGTTTGATTGAGTTTTGTTAGAATGTGACCTGACTGGCTTTACTTGCATAGGATGCTTCACCAATACTGTTGTGGTTGGTAGCGTCATGTAGCCTAGCCTACCTCTATTGTATGAGTCACATTGAAGCCATGAAATGCTCTTAACACTGCAAAGGCTTTGTGGGCCACACTGACATGTAAACACCCCACACGTGCATGTGTGTGTTTGGATATTTGTGTGTGTGTGTGTCTGTGTGTGTGTGTGTCTGTGTGCTTGGGAGAGAGAGAGAGAGAGAGAGAGAGAGAGAGAGAGAGAGAGAGAGAGAGAGAGAGCTGTGTGTGTGTGTGTGTGTGTGTGTGTGTGTGTGTGTGTGTGTGTGTGTGTGTGTGTGTGTGTGTGTGTGTTTGCGTGTGTGTGTTCTGGTTAAAGCGTGCCAAATGTCGAGATTAATAGCACACTCTTCTCACAAACGCCCACTGGAGGTTATGCTAATCTCCTACCCTGGCAAACCATTCAATGTGCCTCAGAATGGTTACTTATTTATTTACTGACTTAGAAGGCATCGTTTGTTTGTTGTGTAAGATGTGGCAGTGCTACCTAAACTCAGCTTTTTTATTCATGCCAGATGTAGGCTATCTTAAGGGTGATGAAGCAGTTGCCATTTTGGCAATGCCATTTTGAGGCTGGTTTGTGGACAAGCAAAATGATTTTTCTTTTCATTTTCGTGTATTATGTATACTCCCATACTCCTGCATCCAATTGCTAAGCTCACACCTTCAGATACTGTACTAGAATCTAGATGTTATAATGTACAGTATGTACTGTATGTTGTTTTTTCCATCATGTACAACTTGAGTCATTTGGTGTCAATTGAGTATGCACAGGGTACAAACCACAGTTTTAAAGGGTTTATGTTTGCTGCAGGGTTTGTGTTTATAGCAGGGCTATCTCATACATAGAGTAAATTCAGTAGCTAGGCTATCAGTAATCAGTAGGACATGCTGGATGTAGGGTATAGGTGGCCTGAAGTACAGCTAAGGGTTCACTTCTTACTTCTCACCTCTTCTGGATCTTATCTTGCTTGGGCTATTAGCGACTTTGGCTATTAGCTTAGCTATTAGCGACTAGTTAGCTAACCCTGCTATGGCACTACACTGTGCCTCTCGTGACCTCCAAAACGCATGTGTCTGAGATGTTTATGGCATGCTGTTCGCACTGCTGGGATGATTTACCGCTTGTCTAATTGTTTGTTTGTGTGTCATACAGACGATTGTTCGTGGGAGCCGACCACCTAAGGATGCCTCTATCAACGGCCTGCTGGAGGAGTTCGACAGCATCTCGGTGACGCGCTCCAACTCGCTACGCAAGGAGAGTCCACCGGGGGCGCTGCAGACTGCTGGCGGGGGAGGCAGCAGCAGTGGCAAGCCGCCCCTGTCCTCCGCTTCAGCCCTGGGCTCTAAATTTGGTGGCCCTGGCGGTCCCGAGGAGAACGGTTTCAGCCACTACTACGCCCGCTACTCCTGCGATCTGGACGGCAGCCGAGACTTCTCGCTAGAGCCGTACCGGGACAAAGGCGGCGGCGGCAGCGGATTATACGCCTATGACTACACCAGCGGCGCCGGTGCCGACTGGCCCGTGGGCCGCCACTACAGGCACTTCCCGGCCAAGCAGAACGGACACCCGCTGCCCGCTCTGGCACCGCTTCACCACCCCATCCGAAGCCCCTTCTACCCGGACGCCATGCCCCAGAAGAGTTCAGAGTTCGCCAAGCTACCGCCCGACTACCACGCCTACCTGGAATCTAAGGTGCGGCTGTCGGCATCCGCCGGAGACGGGCCCAGCTCTGGGTCGGGATCGGCCGGCACCAGGGACTACTACCGGGCCTCGCTGGGTGGCTCGTCGTCTAGCCAGGACTACCGGGAGGTGCCGATGGGCACGCCGTCTCGGGCGTCCCTGCACAGCGACCAGCTGGGTTACGGCTGCAGCGAGGGTGGCAGCGAATGGGGGGGGCTGAGCACCGGCGGGGTTTACGGACTCGGGCCAAGGGACGATTTCGAGAGGCGACCCAAGTCGTCTTACGTGACGCAGAGTAGCCCCCAGCCGGCCATTCGCCAGCGTTCCAGATCCGGGTCTGGACTGCAGGACCCGAGCGGACCCCCCCACTCAGCTAGCGCTTTTAAGGCGGCCCCCCAGGCACACCCTTACAGCTCGTACACCTACCCACGCCTGTCTGAGACACCCAGCACAACGCAAGCCATCGCCAAGGTAACATACAAGCACGCATAAACACACACACACACACGTATACATAAACACACACACACACACACAAGCATACACTAACAGACACACACAGGCATACATAAACACACACACACACACACACACACATACACACCCAACCCACCCACACATGTCAGGTAAATCAAATCAGCAGGCCTACACACTTCCACACACACACACACACTCACACTCAGATACATTTCTCATGTTACTACACACAAATTGTTAGGGGTCATCTTTATCATCTTTTATACCACCCTTGCTGCACGCTCAACACATTGTTGTTCCCAGTTTGTTTGGCTACACAGCGTTTAGACCAGGGGTTCTCAAAGTGTTGATACGTGAGGGCCAATTTAGGGGCCCAACATTGAACTGAGGGCCGCCAAAGGGGCAGGGGGAATGTGAGCCGCACTTTGAGAACCTATGGTTTAGGCGCATGTGTTCCTCAGGTGTGTTGTGTACAGGTACCCTAACCCTAACCCTAACCCTAAAGCCCTACCTAAATCTATTAAAACACATCCTGACGGACAGACACATTATGCACCTGAGGAAGATTTACACGGTCTAGTAAACTGGGAGTAACTGTATGCAGAGTGTTTTTTTTTTATCTTATCTTATCTTAGCTTAATCTTATCACAGTTTATTTGCTTCAGTTCCTGATTTATTGGATGTGTGTGCAATGCATCCCCAACATTCAGAGATGTATAGTAACGAAGTAGAACTACTTAAGTAGCCTACTTAAGTACTAAAATGCAGTATCTGTACTTTACTGGAGTATTCTTTTTTTCTCCTACTTCCACTTTTACTTCACTACATTTTTTTGATGAATTTAATACTTCTACTTCGTTACATTTTTGATGTGCCGATTAGTTACTCGTTACTTTTATAAAAATTTTCACCACATCCAATGATAGCCTATCAATGCAGACGAGAGCATCACCAGGTTTACATAATCATTATTGGACGATTCAAGCGTTATGCGAGATCTCATGCTCCTCTTCGACCCTTCGGAGTAGGCCTACTGAATGCGGTCAATTGGGAACGATTAGTAAGGGTCAGTCTACTGCTCCATTTCGAGATAGAAGTACACCAAGTTCTTTAACTTTGAATGATTATAGTGAGGGGAATGGTGGTGACCATCCCTGGCCCAGTGGCCCTACTTAGAGTCCATGGTCAAACAGCCTATTTCAGCCAAATAAATATGAAACAATATGATATTCAAACTTTTGACTGCTTTCTTTAATATACACAGTACTTCTACTTTTACTTTCAGTACTTGAGTAGCAATTTTTTAAATACTTTTACTTGCAATACTTAAGTACAAAACATTTTGAATACTTTAGTACTTCCACTTAAGTATGATGTTTAGAGACCACTTCTACTTCCACTCAAGTAATTTTTTTGATATGGTACTTTTACTTCTACTCCACTCCTCTACTCCAGTACTTTATACAACTCTGCCAACATTACATAATGCAGCCTTAGTGAAACCTAGCCTAAACTCCTTAGACATCATTGAAATGCACTTAATGTGCTTCTTAATGTATCTAATGTGGAAATCTAAATGTCCCCTCTGTACTAATCTCCAACAGACTCTGTGGCAGGCAGTCCTGTTTTACAGTAATTAGTGGTCTGGGTTCAGTTCTTGATCATGGGACCTTATGAGCTTCCCAACTGTCCAGTCACATCAGGGCGCTCTCGGATTCAATAGACATGATTGGCCTATTAGAGCTTTGTAACTAGTACACACTGTTCCAGGGTCAGTCTCAATTAGTTTGATCAGGGCAGGGGAAGGAAGGAAGGAACTGTAAAATCTTGGAGAGGGCTGGAAACCATGGATGTAGTGGAGCTCGCTGCTGCCTGGCCCAACAGAGAGTTCAACTATTAAGTGCACACACACACGCACACACATGCATGCAAACACACACATACAGTACACACGTACACACAAGAAAGCAATCGCTGTGTGCATGTGCATATGTATGTGTGTGTGTGTGTGTGTGTGTGTGTGTGTGTGTGTGTGTGTGTGTGTGTATGTGTGTATGTATGCATTTGTGTGTGTGGGAGTGTATGTTTGTGTGTGTGTGTGTGTGTGTGTGTGTGTGTGTGTGTGTGTGTGTGTGATACGTATACGAGTGGCGATGGGGTGTGAATAAACATCTTTTAGCTCTGCAGTGTGCCCTGCGGGTGTATTGTCCAGTGTGAGCTCTCCCCTCCCTTCTCTTTTCTTCCTCCCCTATCTCATCCTCCCTCTCTTTCCTTACCTCTTCTCTTGCCCCTCCTCCCTCTCTTCCTCTCTCTCTCTCTCTCTCTCTCTCTCTCTCTCTCTCTCTCTCTCTCTCTCTCTTCCTCTCTCTCATATCCTTTGTCTCTCTGTCTCTCCCTCTCTCTTTCATTGCTTTCTCTTTTCTCATCCACTCAGACACTGCTATCAGAACCATCTCCCCCCCCCCCTCTCTCTCTCTCTCTCTCTCTCTCTCTCTCTCTCTCTCTCTCTCTCTCTCTCTCTCTCTCTGCGGGGCATGCTGCGGACCTTTGTGATGGATCTCATGTCATTGCTTAATCTCCTCTTCCCCCCTCTATTCACCCTCCACTCGCGGCCATACACACTCACACACACACACACACACACACACACACACACACACACACACACACACACACACACACACACACACACTTAAACTCTACTCTCTACTCACTGCCTCTGCACTGCCTCAGACACTTTCACTCACACACACACACACACACACACACACACACACACACACACACACACACACACACACACACACACACACACACACACACACACTCCACTTGCAGCACACACACCCTTTATAGCCAGTGTCTCACACAGACACACACACACACACACACACACACACACACACACACACTCCACTTGCAGTCAGCACTGCTACAGACACCAAATTACTTTTCCGTCGCGCTGCAGCGCTCTGTTCTTCTCCACACGCACAGCGACGCCTGGAAATCAATTAACTGAACACTAGCAATCACCCCGATAACACTAGCAAAGGGAGAGCGAAACTGCAGTCTGTGTGTGTGTGTGTGTGTGTGTGTGTGTGTGTGTGTGTGTGTGTGTGTGTGTGTGTGTGTGTGTGTGTGGTGTGTTGGTGCGTGTATGTGTGTGTTTGTGTGTGTGTGTGTGTGTCTGAGAGAGTGTGTATCTGAGACAGGGTGAGTAAGTGAATATGTGCTTATTTGAATGAGAATGAGAGAGTCTGTGCATCATATAGAGAATGTGTGTATGTGTGTAAATGTGTGTGTGTGTGTGTGTGTGTGTGTGTGTGTGTGTGTGTGTGTGTGTGTGTGTGTGTGAGAGAGAGAGAGAGAGAGAGAGAGAGAGAGAATGTATTTATTTTGATGAGAAGAGAAAGACAGAGTGAGTGAGTGCTTATTTGTGTGTAAGAGAGAGAGAGAGAGAGAGAGAGAGAGAGAGAGAGAGAGAGAGAGAGAGAGAGAAATGATCTGTTGGAAGAAAGAAGATGAGTAGAATATTAGATCCTCTCTGTCAGTAGAAAGAAAAAGAAAATAAGCCCTAAACTGAGATGAATAAGTTTCCGGGCCTCCCACACACACACACACACACACACACACACACATTGAGAGCAGCATTGTCATAAGTATAGCGTACATGCTGGGCCAATTAGATGATTAGGCTCGTAGGGGCGTGTGTGTGTGACAGTCATTCTGCTGTAATACCACTGCAACAATAAAACGGCTTTAGCAAGTGAGGCGAGAGACTATGAGGGGTGGGGTGACAGTGATCTCACACACACACACACACACACACACACACACACACACACACACACACACACACACACACACACACACAGATGCATAGAGTGTGTTGATGTGAGATTGGGGGCCCCAAATGGGTAATTATGGCAGTGAGAGTTAATTACTACATGCTTGTGACAAGCTCTGGCCATCACTTCTGCAACCAGCCTCTGGCCCACAAGGTGAAGGCAGGACACAGTGTGTGTGTGTGTGTGTGTGTGTGTGTGTGTGTGTGTGTGTGTGTGTGTGTGTGTGTGTGTGTGTGTGTGTGTGTGTGTGTGGTGTGTGTGTGTGTGTATGTATGTATGTGTGTGTGTGTGTGTGTGTGTGTGTGTGTGTGTGTGTGTGTGTGTGTGTGTGTGTGTGTGTGTGTATGTGTGTGTTTCTCTATGCTTTTGAGTTTTCATTGTAGCATATTTATAACCCTGGAGAGAGAAACTCTCCACACAGATAGGTGCTTTCTGAGGGCTTAGCTGGACTCAAAGGTGTGTGTGTGTGTGTGTGTGTGTGTGTGTGTGTGTGTGTGTGTGTGTGTGTGTGTGTGTGTGTGTGTGTGTGCTTGCCTGCCTTTATTCCATACCTGCTGATTCAGATCCACAGTGGACAAACCAAAGCCTCAACTCAGGTGGAAAAGAAAAATGCAAACCTATTAGTTATGGGCATGGAGGTACAAGGCATAGAGAACAGCTCCTCTACAACAAGCAAGACACTATTTGTACACTTTCTACACTTGATTTGTAAGCTCTGCTAACATACTTCCTTGGCACACATTGAATACATACTTACACACACACACACACACACACACACACACACACACACACACACACACACACACACACCATAGTAACCACCATACCATAGTAGGTGGGGTGAAATAAAGATGCATCAAAGTGGACTAACATTGGCCAAAATTCTCCTTTCAAGCCTCTTCCTTTCCTGACCTTTTTATTATTGACACGGGTTAGACTATTGTTGATCTTGTTCAAGAAGATACTTGATGTAAGGTTGGGGTAGGGATAGGTGGGAATTGAAAAAAACAAAGCCAGCTAATTAATATCAGGGCTTTACTAAGGCAAAATAAGGATGCAACCTACTCTAGCATCCAAACTCTTACTGGAGTTTAAATACATACCCATACTTTTGGTTTTTATTTGTTTGTTGTTACATACATTTAAATACATGGATCTGCCCAAGGTTCTTCCTGAAAAAATGAATAATTAGTAAAGCGAAGGTAGTTTTTCGTTGCCCCTGTTACTCATGGATGCTTCCCGTACTGTCTATAAAGCGCCGCGAGACAATACACTGTATTTGGGCGCTCTACAAATAAAATTGAATTGAATTGAATTGAATAAATGTGACAGATATTAAACATACAGTACACAAACAGGGTCGCTGCTAGAAATTTTGGGCCCCTCAATTATTGATTTTATTTTTAACATTTTCTCTGTGTCCCCATGTCAGTGCCAGGCTCTTAGAATCATTCTAACTTTTCCCCTTCCAGTGGCGCCCCTGTATACAAATATATCCTAATATTAACAAAGGCCAGGATGTAATCATGTAATTCTGTGGGTTGGGAAAGCGGATGTTGCTAGCCATGTTTAGTGTGTCATGCCCC
>JAODXP020000025.1:16814301-16816801 GCA_027497455.2 Sardinella longiceps
CTGCAGTTGAATTCAAGCTGACTGCAATTGAAATTCATATCTTGTGTTGGTTTGCCATCCTAAAAAATTGAAATTCTGCCAGAGCCATATGAGTCATCAGCTAGGCTTTGTGTGGTGTGTGTGTGTGTGTGTGTGTGTGTGTGTGTGTGTGTGTGTGTGTGTGTGTGTGTGTGTCAAGGTTATCAGAGTAATGTTAATGTAAGTGTGGCAATCCAATGATGTGGTTTAATTTGTGATATTTCATGCCAATGCTTGCCTGCTGATATCATGTCAAAATTAGTGCATCCCTAATACATTATATCTGGGCCTGACCCAATACAGAAGTATATTTATGCACCTGAATATGTAAACATACACCCACACACATACAGAGAGAGAGAGAGAGAGAGAGAGAGAGAGAGAGAGAGAGAGAGAGAGAGAGAGAGAGATGAATGCAGATCAAGACAAATATTGTATATATAGAGATGCGTGTTAGTTGTCTTCCTCCCCCTCCTATTTCTTATTTTCTCTCCTTCTTTCTCTTTCTCTCCTTCCTCCCTTTCTTTCCTGCTCTCTCCCCCTTTTCTCCCCCTCTCTACCCCCTGCCTCTGTCTGTCTCTGTCTCTTCCTTAGGTGGTGATTATGCGGGACTATCACCATGAGAACGTGGTGGACATGTACAACAGCTATCTTGTCGGAGACGAGCTTTGGGTCGTCATGGAGTTTCTGGAGGGAGGAGCTCTGACTGACATTGTGACTCATACCAGGTAACCCCTCCCACAGAATACAGAGCCGCTCAATTTCTACCTCCTACACTCTGTCCCAGTTTACATAAAGGTTTTAGGATCATCCAATTCTGACTGCTAAGTTCTAACTTCAGATGCAAACAACCAGCAAGACACATTGTGTAAGCTGAGGTGGTCAGAGACGGGTGTGATCACATATGTAGTGATGGAAATGCCAATGTGTGTCTTGTGTGTCCTAGATTAAAGGTAACATTGGAAGTAATTCAATCTGAATACAAATTCAGCAATAACTCTGGCTAAATACAACCCAATACAGTTTTGTTTTTGTTTGTAATACAGTTACGTATGATTTGTTTACAGTGATGTGTCTCAGTAGATCACCTATAACACACTCTATAAACAAGCATTAACCAGCCTATTTTATCCTGTATAACACCCCCACACACAGCATGGAGAGGCTAGAAGTGAATTTCAGATGTATTTCACACTTTGTAATAGCAACTACAGAAGACTTAAACTGGATCATATGAATACATCATACAAAATGATATGGAGTGTTTCTGACCTAATGACCTAATGAGAGTTATAGTTATAGTATACAGTCACATTGGCCTGCTGTCTATCTGTGCAGCACCCGTTTGTTAAGATGAGTGTGAGGTTTAGTGTGTGTGTGTGTGTGTGTGTGTGTGTGTGTGTGTGTGTGTGTGTGTGTGTGTGTGTGTCCTTGTGTGCTGTTGTGTTGTAAGTGAAGTTTTTGCGTTTCCCCCTCTTAAACAAAAGGGTTGTCTGGAGAGTTCACTGTTTGAGAAGCTGTCTCGGCAGATAAAGCTAATTACAGTCATCAGAGACGCGTACATGACGTGTGTGTGTGTGTGTGTGTGTGTGTGTGTGTGTGTGTGTGTGTGTGTGTGTGTGTGTGTATGTGTGTGCATGTGTGGGCTTGAGTATGCATGTCTTGCATGTGTGTGGGAGTGAGGGGGTGTGTCCATAAGAGTGTGTATATATGTGTATATATGTGTGTTTTTGTGTGTTTGTGTAAGTGTGATTTCACAACTATGTGTACACAAAAGATGTGTATGTATATGTGTGTGTGTGTGTGTGTGTGTGTGTGTGTGTGTGTGTGTGTGTGTGTGTGTGTGTGTGTGTGTGTGTGTGGTGTGTGTGTGTGTGTGTGTGTGTGTGTGTGCCTGTGTGTGTGTGTGTGTGCCTGTGTGTGAGCTCTGGGAACTAATTGTACGCTTTCAGTAGGGACAGATGCCCTTTCTATCTGTCTCTCTCTCCGCCTGCCGCCCTCTGTCCCTCCTCCCTTGTCTTTCCTCTCTATCCCTCTCTCACGCCCTCTCTCCCTCCTCATCTGCCTCCCAGTTCATCCCTCTCTCTGGCCTTCTTTCCCTCCACCTCAATCCTATTGTTCATCCCTCTCTCACACACTCACCTCTTTCTCTCATTCTGTTTTCTTTCAGTTTTACTGTTTCATCTCTCCATCCCTCCTTCTGTGTTTATTGCCTCTGGTTCAAATTCCTCTCCTTTTCTCTTTTCCTCTCTTTCTGTTTTCTTATTTGTCCTCTCTCTCTCTCTCTCTCTCTCTCTCTCTCTCTCTCTCTCTCTCTCTCTCTCTCTCTCTCTCTCTCTCTCTCTCTCTTCCTCTTTCTCTGTGTCCCCCAATCTCTCAGAGGGCTGGAGTCAGCAGATCAGAGCTCCATGCATCATTAACCCACAACAACGTGTGTGTGTGTGTGTGTGTGTGTGTGTGTGTGTGTGTGTGTGTGTGTGTG
>JAODXP020000025.1:16821801-16849301 GCA_027497455.2 Sardinella longiceps
TCTCAATACACAATGCATTATACACAACATAAGAAACATGTTTACTTTTATTTATTAGATTTATCATTTAAAATCAGACAAATGCTGCCCATGTAGGTGTTAGTAGCACTCTACCTTGTTGGTTTATGTTTGTATAAATGGTCTACTTGGTTTTCTGATTAAATGAATGTGTAGCTTAACATACTTTTTTGTATTTTGTCTCTCCAGATAAAGTTGTCTGACTTTGGCTTCTGTGCACAAGTGTCCAAAGAAGTGCCCAAGAGGAAGTCCCTGGTGGGGACGCCATATTGGATGGCTCCAGAGGTCATCTCGAGGTTACCTTACGGAACCGAGGTGAGATGTTCTGCTGTTTTCTTCTCTTGTAGTAGTTCTCTCGACTGGCTCCAGACAAATAGGTCCCTTTATTGAATCATGACTTAGCTGAAGCTGTGGACTATAAGTGCTGTGTTCAATTGAATGTTCAATTGAATTTGACTGTTAAAATTAAACTGAAATAAACTCTCAAGCCACCACTGACATGCTTCGAGCCTCCTGTCAGCAGGGCATGGTCTATGATGCTCTAGAAACAACTAAAAACTTTCCACAACAATCACTTAGGTTAGGGGTTCTTTGATATAGTCATTAGAAGTACTCAGTTAATCATCGAAAGCGTTTGATGATGAGCTAGCAACAGACTTTAGCAGCAAATTCTGTATCTGTAGTTTGTACTAATGGCTGAATTCTGACTAGTTCCAGACTGTTGTCTGATATGTCTTTACTGGTCCTTGATTGGGTGCTTCATTCCTGATTTATCCACCACTGATCTCTGATTGGCTCCCATCGGTCTGGATAGGAACTACATTACAGTTCTGACCTGTCTTTAAAAATCCACCATACTGACTGTGACTCACTGTACTGTCCTTGGCTTCTGTCCTCCTGTCTGTCTGTCTGTGTGTGTGTCTGTCTGTCTGTGTGTGTGTGTGTGTGTGTGTGTGTGTGTGTGTGTGTGTGTGTGTGTGTGTGTGTAGGTGGACATCTGGTCTCTGGGGATCATGGTGATTGAGATGGTGGACGGCGAGCCCCCCTACTTCAATGAGCCCCCCCTGCAGGCCATGAGGAGGATACGCGACAACCTGCCTCCTAGGCTCAAGGAGTCTCATAAGGTGGGATATACACACCACAAGAGTAGCCTTCCCCATTTCATAGTGTATACATCACATATTAAACAGCTTCTGCCATGTGACTATGATGATGACCTTACTCTCCCTCTCTCTCTCTCTCTCTCTCTCTCTCTCTCTCTCTCTCTCTCTCTATCTCTATCTCTCTCTCACACACACACGCATTCTTAGACTCAACTTATCATCATTCACTCTGTCACCTCAGGAGACTGGACTGTTTACAATATTACAGGAATTACGATTTGCTTGCTTAAAATAGCACCAATTAAAAAACATGAGATTGCAATGATGTGGAGCAGATTATTTGAGTGTTGATAATAATAAAAACAACAACAACAACAGAAGGTTCTGCTTTCTGGTATCTGGCATGTATAAATGATAATGACTTTGGGTGGAGTGGATAATCTTGTTATTGTTGTTGATATTATAGCTTTTGTTAACTGTGGTTGGTACTGTTGATATATGTTGGTATTGTTGTTATAGCTGTTGCTATAGATACAGGCGGCAAGAACGGGTAACCCCCCCCCCCCCCCCCAAAAAAAAAAAAAAAGGATTATATATAAACAGTAGGAAATACTGGGTGGAGTGGATAATCTTGTTATTGTTGTTGATATTATAGCTTTTGTTAACTGTGGTTGGTACTGTTGATATATGTTGGTATTGTTGTTATAGCTGTTGCTATAGATACAGGCGGCAAGTACGGTTAACACCCCCAAAATGCAAGGGTGGGGTCAGTGTGGGGGAAAACAGAGGCCAAATTAACATTATGGTGAATGGACAAGGTAGATGCTTAACAATAATAGATCGCTTAGTAAAATTAAACAAAGTCCATATTAGATGTTTTGTCATGTTATGACCTGTTTACCTGCTTGGGTTTAGACTAAAATACATTTTCCATGATTTGTTTATTGCAGTAACACTGAGAGAAATGTCATGAGCTGTCTCTGCTCCTGTCATAAGTGAAGCAACTTTCAATCACAAGTCTGATTAGCTCAGTTTAGCAAGCTAAAGATACCTACATTTACTGTGATGATGAATGAAGTTGGCTAGTTAGCAAGCTAATGAAGCTAACAAGCATCAACTAAATTGCCCTCAGTATAGCGTTTGGAGGGGTATCAAGTTGAGAATTCACATTGGACCATCTGAACATCATTACTACCTGGCACTGCCCTAAATACGTCAAGCTCCTTGTAGATGGTGTTCAGTGTAACCAGCTTAGCATCTCATTGACATTGACCCCCACGGGAGACTATTATTCACTACCCCACCCCCCCATCCCCCCACCCCCCTCCTCCCTCGTCTACAGTTGTTTTGTTGACCCATGTGGTGTTGTTGTCTCCAGGTGTCATCGGTGTTGCGGGCCTTCCTGGACCTGATGCTGGTGCGGGAGCCTTCCCAGCGGGCCACGGCCCAAGAGCTGCTGCTGCACCCCTTCCTCAAGCTCTCCGGCCCGCCCTCCTGCATCGTGCCGCTCATGCGCCACTACCGTCACCGCTGAGACGCCTACTAGACTCCAGCCAGCAGGGCGGCGCTCTTCTACTTCTTCCCATCACACTCTCCCTCACATGCACATACACACACACACACACACACACATACACACAGAGAGACGAACGCTCACATAAACACACATACACATGTGCACACTCTCACATGAAAGATGACCTGAGAGAGACTTTTGAAAATCAACAATGTGTATCCCTAATGCTTCCCCCGTGTTGGGGACTATTTATGACATAAAGACACTGACACCTGTAACCGTATGTAGTTTAGGCAGAAGTGAAATTAACAAGTAAACACAAGAAAAAAAAAGCTTATATTAATGCAAACAGAAAAGAAGGGCAGATATACTAAAGGTGAAGACTGTGGAGTCATGTGTGACTTCAGCCGATGAGTCTGGCGTTTTTTTTTGTTTTTTTTTTCAGTCTTCGAGAGACGAGTTTGATGTTAGCGTTAAAACACATGTAGCGTCTGCAGTCTGTAGGAGTGATCGCAAGGTGTTCGTCTTTCTTTTTTTTTTTTCTCTCTCTCTCTCTCTATCTCTGTCAAGGCTGTGCTGTGTGTGCTCACTCCCTGAGTAGACCAATCGTAGCTTCCAAATAGAGCCAAGGGGGTGGGACTAACCACCAGCTGAGCCAATGAGACAAAGGCACGGGAGGCAATGGGTCCTAGCACTGGAACCGAGGAGGTTCCGCTAAGAGGAAGTCCATAAGAAATCCAGCAGACAAGTGTGTGATGGATGTTTTTCGCTCACTGTTCAGGACGCAAGGCTGTTACTACAGACGGGGAGAGCTAACGTGAAAAACCTTTGCGTTTTCACCCTCTCTTCTCAAACTTATCAGTGAAAAAAAAAAACACAAACAAACGTATTTTAGAGGAAAATTGTAAGTTTTTTCTGTACAGTTTTTTATAATCCGCAGTATTTTGTGGTGACGTAAGCGTTGTCATATACGAGGCAGTGTTATATAGCGCTCGAGAATATCTGCCACTAATATTTCCTACTGTTTATATATAATCCTAATTTTTTTGACAAAGAAAAAAAATTAAAATACTGTATTCTCATTCTAAAAAAAACCCATCCTGAACTGTTCAAAGAAACATATTTATTTATTTTGACTTTGTAGACAAAGCCTTCCTGTGGATGTGATGAGAAAAAAGGGTTATTAACTTGCCAGACTTTTGTATGCCATTTTAAAGTCTTATTTATTTTTCTGGAACTGGAGGTTTATTTTTCTGTAGTGTGGCCTTGTTTTCATTTTGCTTTACATTTGTTTGTGTATTTATTTTTTGTTTTGTTTTGTTTTGTTTTTATGTTTTTTTTCTCTCTTTTTTAAGTAACCTTATAAGCAGTGATGTTAGTCACACAAGCAATACCCCTTAATGCTTCTATGGTAAAGTATGTGTGACAGTTGACTGTCAGTATAATCACATGTAGTTAACAGGGTTGAGGATAGAATGCAAAAGGCATCCACCCAATCTTTTACACTACCTACCAGGTGCTGACGGACTCTTGATTCCGATTTGGCTCTGATCTTGCCCTGCTTCCATGTAAATGTGGTTCACATGTGAGTTTAAAGGGCCGGATTGATATGAGAGTTAGTTTCCATCTGGAATCATCGCATTGATTTCATTTTGAACATTTTCTAGCAATACACACACCCACACATACAGTATAGACATTATACACACACTCACACATCTACACACACTCTTACTCATCCACTCACTTTCTCAACCATTCACCCACGCTTTCACTGTCACTACTTTCACCAACACTACTGATCGTGTCTTTATTTTTTTTCCCCATATCATGACATGGATGTTTTGAATTGATGTAATCAAAGAGCACCATCTCTCCATCTCTAGCTGAGCACAGATGTCCTGTCCCCATCTCCCATGCCCCACTGTGACATGTAAATATGATCAGGAACGACGTGTGTGTATGTGTGGTACTGGCTAAAGCTTGACATGTGATCAAGTTCAAATGATAAACCCTAGCCGTGGTGTTGCTTGTACATTAATATTGCATGTGTGTCTTCTGTAAAGCTGGTTTCAATAAAAAATACAAATATTGTACAGAAATCACCTGTGTGCGTGCACGCGTGTCTCTGTGTGTGTGTGTGTGTGTGTGTGTGTGTGTGTGTGTGTGTGCAAACCATTCTTTTCTGATGGTTAACCTGACCAGTAGACCAGTAGTGTCAGGCCTTGATGGAGAAAGTTAAGAGTTAAAACTCCATTAAGAAATGAGGAAAAAAAAAAGATCTTTTATGTAGAGAAAAAGGTAGATGTTTTGCATGTATGCTAGCCTGCCCTTTGTCTTCCTACGTAATTCTGTTTGATTATCATCTCCCATCAGTACTTCATCTGGGATTCCGGCCATTGCCTTTGTTCGCTTAAGATGCATCATATCCTAGCCAATCAGCAAACTGAAAATACAGTGCGAGAATATGATAGGCTATGTGTCAAGGGCTGATCCAATCTTTTTTCATTTAAAAACCTCCAACAAGCAATGTTTTCTCAATAGCCGGAATCCCTGACCCTCGTACGAAGTGACGAAGCTACACTTATGCACGTATTTCCATCATTATAGTTCGGTATTGTTGAAGCTGCAACTCTTTAAGGAAAGAAAAAAAAATCCCATTTCCATTTTGTTTTTCTTTTAGGTTTGTTAATTATATCATCTATGGTAGCTAGCAGTGATTGACTGAACAGTAAAACTCATTGTTCCACCTGTTCTCTGATTTAAAAAAAAAAGGTCTATACAGACCATTAGAATTAGAAAGCTGCATTATAAAATAACAAAGGAAATCACAGATATCAAACTATATTATTCAGATGAAGTAAGTTTAGCTGTGTGTGTGTGTGTGTGTGTGTGCAAGTGTGTGTGTGGCAGTCCATGATGGACTGATGGACTCACTCTCTCTCTCTCGCTCTTTCTCTCTCTCACCTCCTCACCTGGCCCAAAGAAGCATCCCAGTGACTGGATCAATACTCCATCTCTTTTAGACCGCAGAAACAAGACTCACAATCAGCTTATTGATCCCAAGGGAGGGTCGCCGCTGACAGATTGCTGTTCCAGTGCCGCTTCTGTGGTCAGTGACAGATGGTTTAATGAGCCTCGTCATACACTCATTTTTGGAAGGGTTAAAGAGGCCTTTCATCATAAGTTATGACAGCCCAGATAGCTGATACCTTTGGTTCAGGCTTGGCCCAGATATGGCTTATGGGTGGCATAGACACTTTTTTCCTCCATTTTTCTCCTACCAATGCTATATCGGAAGTGTGCCATGATTTCCCAACTATTACTGTAACCAATGTTAATGTTGTTTTATCAGGTGACATAAGCAAAACCAAAGTGGTTATCACTAAGACAAGACAAGAACCATCTTGTCTGTTAATGTTTTGTTGAATTCTAATGTGTTATTTCTTGTTACATTGTTGAGGCGTTTTTGGATTTACCTGTTTAGGAATCTGAAGCCGGCCAGAGTGTAAATTTCAAGCTGAAATATTTCATCCTCTGTACTGAGAAGGCTTTAAACTATCCTTTATTTTGAAGAAATTCCAAAACATGTTTTAGAGTTGAAGTAAACATATATATTGCTGAAAAAAGCACATGATTTGAATTTAGACTTTCTTCATAGACCAGTCATGTAGACTCAGATACAGAGAACCTCTGTGCAATCTTCTAAAGGTGTGTATTAAATAAATATTTTTATTAGTGTCTTCACTTTATACAAATGACATCACAATTAGAGGAATGGACACACACATAATCATTTATTTCAGCTCAGCAGATTCCTGCCTTTCTATACCTTGCAGCGCGTCACTCCTCTGAATGCATAGAAATTCAGAAAATAATTATTTTCTCTTCCTCATCTTTAACCACATTTATATATCCTTTTTTAATGACGCTTACGTCGTCTGATCACGAGAGTATACGAAAGCCTTTCCTTCCTTTGACTCTTCTTAACAAAATCTTACCAGCATAGTCAAGCATGTTCTTCACATGGTTTTTGCCAGGAAGCAACACGTGATGGAATGTAAAATCAATTCTGGTAAATAGTCTACAGAACACACAGACATTGCATTACTACAGTACATCACGGATGGGACAGAAACAGGACGACAGGTGAGGCCCTTTCACCACACATCGAGGACAGTCGGTCAGATGAAACAGGGAAGTTAGCAAATGATTCCCAGAAATAAATAGCAACTGAAAGAGTTCTTGTTTTTTTCTGTAAGGTGTGTGTGTGTGTGTGTGTGTGTGTGTATATATATTTGTTGTGTGTCTGTGGGACAATATGGGGAGGCTAACTCTGGCCATGATCTTGTGCGGGTCTGCCTGCTCTGGGCCTGTGTCTGATCTTGTCAAGTTAGCGGCCCTGTGTTGTGTATCTGCGTGTGTGTGTGTGTGTGTGTGTGTGTGTGTGTGTGTGTGTGGGTGAGAGAGAGAGAGAGAGAGAGAGAGAGAGAGAGAGAGAGAGAGGAGTCTACCATCACAAAGTAAAAGTTCTACCTTCCTTTTTTAGTATTACCCGTGCTGCACATGTAATTAATTAACACAGGTGATTCTTTTAATGAGCTGATCTACCTGCTTGAGGAGTTGTGCTAATTACAATCAGCTGGTTTAGTGAATGATGGTCAAAGCAAATACATGGTAGACCTTTTACTTTTGGGGGAGAGAAAGAAAGATATTGAAAGAGAGAGAGAGAGAGAGAGAGAGAGAGAGAGAGAGAGAGAGAGAGAGAGAGAGAGAGATGGAGAAAGTGGAAGTGGACTCCTTCTGCTCCTGCTGTGGAAACTGTGGTTGGGTAGTAGTCCTGCTTCACATGTTCTTGTAGAGGGAGCGGTCGCGGGGCAGTTGTGGTTCGCTTGCGGTCAGCTTGAGATGGAAGTGGTAGATGGAGAGGGTGATGACGATGATCAGACCCAGGATTAGCCCCAGCACCAGGGGTAGAGTCTCCTCCAGCTGCTCATGCTGATCAGTGATGCACTTATACCCTGTAGAAGACAGGACAGAGGAGATTCAGAGGGAGGACAAAGTGTGTGTGTGTGTGTGTGGGGGGGGGGTGGCTGCTTGCAGGGGCATTGAGTCTCCTACTCTTGCTGCATCTGTGACGCACAAGAGGTGCACAAGAGGTGTGTGTATGCTCGGCTAGCTGGCGGCAGTATGTGTAACTCCTCACAACCCTATCCTTCAAGAATGCTTCTACCCGCTGAGTTGGAAGCCTGGGCTTTTCATTGTCATTATCTAATGAAATTACTTAAATAAGAATAATGCATAAATAATTGTAATTGCACAGAAAAAGTAGTAGACCAAACAATTAGGTTACCTATCGAGTTTTCTGTAGATATTTGCTCATTTTAATATTTAACCCTGCCATCAATACATTTATCTGATGATAAAATGTTATTTTTTATTTTTTCCATCTAATACATACAAATGTAATGGATCTCCTTACCTCATTGTAATCTGTTTTAATCTACATAGGCCTAGATAGATGCCGGGGGCTCTTATGGCAGCTGTCCCTTACATAGTAATGTGTTCATTGAGCTTACTGGAGCGTTCACGCGCAGGCTGCCCCCCAGTTTCCTGCCATTCGTGTCCGGTTCCAGAACGCTACTCTGTTGAAAAGAGGCGCTGTTTTTCTTGTTGAGCTAAGAGGATTACTTCTAACATTAGGCTACACTTTTCACGGATTACCAAAGTTAACTCACAGGCGGGCGTTTTTATGTAAAAGAGCTACCCTGTGAAAGAGCTACCCTAACCATTGATTAGCCTATGTTTCATTCAGAATAATGGACAACCAATATTGTAACAACAGGCTAAGCTACTGGCCACGTGCGCAAATCTTCACTTCACATCTGCACACTCAGCAATTTTCCGTCATGCCTGCTTTTGAGTGGCCGTTCACGTGTCGAGTGGTGTTGACAGTTGTGTATTTGAGACATAGAGGGAGAGGCGGGATTTGACGGTGCGAGTGTGAGGGAGTTTCTCTAGACTCCAGCTCCGGTTGTTCTTGTGTGTAAAGAGAAATTGCGTTGTAAATCACCATGGCTGCCTACAGGAGAACCTCGTTAACCGGTAAAGATGGCATTGCCCATAAAGACCTGGGCCTGCGCCGCAGTCTCTTTTGCCGTTCTTCACACTACACTACTCTCTCAAACCAAGGTGAAAACTCAGGGGACCAGTCTCTCTCTCTCTCTCTCTCTCTCTCTCTCTCTCTCTCTCTCATTTGGTGTTGCGACAGGGTCAGCATGAGGGTAAGAGAAAATGATGACTGCGCCAAAACTGTCAGATTCAGATCCTGCACCTAAGCCTACAGATAGCCGACGGACGACTAAAGCAATTAGGTATTTATTTCGCATTGGTGCAAATATCAACTTTTCAAATCTTTCACACAACCGCCGGCGCTATTAGGCATCCAAACATTTTATATGTGTTTATATTGCTTGCATACTTTCAAAGCTATCCACATACTTTTAGTGATGGTCGCATTGTGGCAGTCACTTTTAGACAATAAAACCGTGGGACACTGCGACATTGGTTATTCTCAGGGACTGCATGTTTGTGGTGGTCAGCTGCCGCTGTGGGAAAGGCTGAATTTAACTTTACTTTTATAAATGTGTGTCATTGTACTGTCTGCTTTCAGATGTGTCGCTGTAGCTACCTTCGCTGAACATAAAGTCGCTTTTGATGTCGAAGGGCTGGATCTGAATGTCGGACAGGGAGATGGTGCAGGCCTTCTGGTGGTCAGTGGAGAGGAGTGTGAGGGTCTGCTGAGCCGTGCACACATACGAGCGACCCGCAGGAGTCACGAACACAGACACTTTGTGCAAGTTGGCTGTGTGTTTTCCAGCTAAAAAAACAGGTAAATTTTGCGTAAAAATATAACATGTATCATTAAATGTGATCAGAAATATTTCATTAAACATATGCAAATGCAAGGGAGTCGTTAAAACAATTATTCTACTGGCCATGGTTATTCACAGAGGCCAAATTCTTAAAACATGCAAGCATGCGAGAGCAAAAACGGTTAATTGTCAGCATCCTGTAAAATGTGCGTGACTGAAATGATGAAATGTTTTTGGAAAAGGTTGTATTAATTAATTAATTTATTTATTATACTGACTAATAGTTTGACAATTCTTTGTTGTAATAATAATAAAATTATTATTATTAATAATAATAGTAGCCTTGGAGCAAACTCACGGTTGTATGCATTGATAAAATGCGTCGTCTCCGAGGTGTCATAGATAAACTGAACCCTGTTAATTTTCCATATCTCGCTGTCTTTCTGTGGATCTTTAGCATGGCGCGTCTCCTGCAAAAACAAGTGTTATGTTATTTGGATAGGTTAGGCCTACTCTTCAAAGGCAAAATGGCTGTAAAGACATGATTTATGCCATTGAAAAACAGGTGAAACGCAAGGTTTTAGCACCACAGTTTTAAGTGTCCATGAACTTTCTTGTCACAAGGCATTGCTGCCATGCGTGGGTTCATTTCAAAAATGGATTTAACAACAACGGCTCTGAGGGAGGCAAATTACATTAATTTTTCTTTTCGCTAATTACTGACATACCCCCAAAGCCGGGTAAACTCGCCCACCTTTACAAAGAAGAGGCGGAAGATGTAGGCGTTGTTTGCCCAGAAGATGTGAAGCTCCGCTTCGTTGGGTCCGCAACTCCCCTTAACCTCAGCCCCCCGGGGCAGATACACGGTCGCCTGCTCTGTAATTAGCTAAGAATAAACCACAAGACAATCACAGCACGAATCATCGCCACATCATCATTACCACGACTCCCGCACTCACATCACCACCTCAACAGTTTTCTTTCTTTCAAACTGACGGTCCATACGCGCACACTCTTAGAATGCATCTTTCACACACACACACACACACACACACACACACACACACACACACCCACACACAATCCCGAGACGGTTGCTGTTAAAACATTGCGTGGCAACAAGCATGTATACAGTCTTTGTAATAAAGGTGATCAATTTGGTTTCAATAAATGTCTGTTTATTTCTTCGACATTTTTGTCATCTTTAGGATACTAGTTATGATACTATTTTAAAAAGATATGTTACTTTTGCTCTATAGGCTTTCTGTGGTAGGGCAAAAACTCAAGTCATTTGATTTTATCGACAAAAGTAAAAAAAAAAAAAGAGGTTTCAAGTTTGTGCAAATGTAAAAAAAAAAAAAAAAAGACTCACATCTATGCCGTTCAGCGCGAGCACGTCGTATGGTATCACGAATTTGCCTGCAAACTCAGCCATCAGACAAGTTGTGCCGTTATCCCGGACAGCAAATATGTCTTTGTCCGGGTTGTTTGACAGTCCTGAAAGATTCTCACTCTCTTGTTCGGCCACCACCGTAAATCGTGCCACGGTGCCTATGGACAAGAAGTTTGCGTCACCCGCCAAAACGTAAAGAGAAATTAGGAATTGGCTACCTAACATTAAGCTCGCCACACTCAGCTCTTATATGGGTAATATTGACGATCAAACTATTCATGCATGTAGCCTACTACTGTTCTTGAAAAGCCTATTCTAAATAAGGTTAGACTAAGAAGTATCTTACAAGATTCGTGTTTTCTTGCTTCTTACTGGAGAATCACGGATTTCACTTTTTTAAGAAACATTTTTCAACTGGCTCGACATAAGTTAACCCCTAGTACATGACTGATACTTCAATTTGAATCACGACCCCATCACCTCATGTGTGAAATGCACCTGTACTTACCAAGGAAGCAGAGGACAAGTCTGGCGGTGTCCATGGTGCTGAAACCGAGAAGCTCCATTATCAAACGAGTGGGCTTCCGTTGGGAAAATACCGATGGAAGAGTCGGGGAAAAGTCACGAAAGGAGGAGGTGGAGGTGGTGGCGGTGGAGGAGGGGAAGGCACGCGCTCCGCTCGCTAAGCGTCTGGGAGTCACGCTTGTTTCATTGCGGATGCAGCAAATCCAGGTGTGCGTGCGTGAGTTAGCATCCGCTCTCTTCGCAGCGTCCCCGGTCGTTCAGTCGTCAGCGACGACGCGTCGTGCTCGCATTAGATGTACGCAGTCTTCTTGAAAAGCAGGACAAAATAAACGGTTAAGCGAGTGATACGGCAGCCCCAGCACCGCACAGCTCATGCCCGCCGAATCAGCATAACCGCAGCGTGACTCAGGCGGGATATTTCGGCAAGCGGAGCAAGTTGTGGCTAAGTTGCTGCTGGCGGAACGGGGCTGAGCGAGTCCCGCAATGCTGCTGTTTCCATATCTGCCGTTACCGCTGAGGTGATGGAATGAATCGCTACACCCCCACCCTTCCTCCTCCTCCTCCTCCACTCCTCCTCCCCCCTCCTGGCGGCTCGCTCGCAGGGCTGCAGATGCTGCTCTGTGCGAATGTGGGGCTGTTGATGCGCTCTCTGATGCAGCTCGATAACGTGTGAGCTCAGCCGTGCGTGCGAGAACAAAGCTGCTCCCTGGACGGGACAAGCCTGACTTCCCCCCTTGCTGGCATCACCCCAAAGCTGCCGGGGGCAAGAGAGCAGAAGGTTAGCGACAAGGTTTGGTCTTTAAAGCGAATGTCGTTTGCAATGGACATATAGCCTACTTTCACCAGTGGAGTGCTTCAACACCTCCGCAGTTCCTCTCTGAAGAACGCAGCACAGCAAAACGGAAAAGATGACTTGTCCAAAGAAGTGGTAAAAACTATTAAAGTGGAAGTACACCTTTCACTAACCTCAAACAAACCATTCGGGAAGTTCCACATGCCTTCACAAATATAAAATAAGAGTTTAAAACATGTAAACGTAAACACGTAACACGTAAAAACTATTTTAATGATTATGACACACATGACAAGGTCACACCACTTTTATTTGGCAAAAGCAAGGTATTGACAATAAAGTGAATGTCAGGAGAGATAATCTCGGACACATGAAACATGAAAAGAACTTTACATTAATTGTAAAACGGGCAAACAAGACATTTTCCCTGAGGACCAAGATAACTACACTAATACACAATCTGAAGTTCAAATACAGGTGAAAACTGCTGCGGAATGGAAGGAAGTAAACATAATTAGGGATATAAATATATAGACTATATATGTTATTTTCATATCTTTCAAACATGACTGATGGTATCTATGCAATGTACCATAATTACTCTTAAGCCTGTGTTGAACTCCACTTCTTCAAGCTCCGCCCTTGAGGTCTGGTTCCTTGCGCCACACACAGTCTCACCATTACGCACACTCACAAGGTGGGTTTTGGAGGAACGGACACTTTCATCTGAAAGTCAAACTCGCACTTCACTGCGCTAATACTGTCTATGCTCGGCTTGCTCCCGACCTGAGGATGATTCGTGCACAAGGGAAACGTCTCGGATCTGGGCATTCCACGAGCCATAGGCTCGCCAGTTCCGTGGTGCGCCGCACACCCGCTCTCCTGCAGTTCCTTACCGGTCTTTTTGAACTCCGGGAAAGTAAACCGTCTTAACAGTTTGCTGCCCAAGACAGAGAATGTAGTTGACGCCGGAGAAGGCGACGGCAGCTCTGCGGGCTCTGTGTACCCCTGAGACGTCAGATTTTTCCGTACGGATTTAACTTTGCGCACGGGCATCTGCGTGCGCTCCGGAGGCAGAGGGCTCAACAAGCTGGTGGGCAAGCTGCAGCGTTTCTGGTAGTAGCTGTCATCGAACCTCCGGATGCTAAAATCAAAAGTACTTTTTTTAGCTTTTTCCTTGTCCGCCTCGTCATGCGCCACTTTCCCTGCTATTGGTGTCATAAGGATGCCGAGAGGGCCTGTCAGGGACCCTGAGGGAGAGGACGCCGGCGCAGAACTTTTTGGCACACTTTTGAATGGCCTCGGGGAAAACTGCGCAGGAGTTAACTGGCTGATTATTCTTCCAGGTAACGGAGGCAAGTAGCTGGGGTCATCAGCTGAGCGCGTGTTCTCTCCGTGTGGCTGAGACTGGGGAGTGCTGGATCTCTGCGGAGTTTTCGGGGTCAGGACGCCCGAAAAAAAGAGGCTTTGCGGAGAGTTCTGAGACTCTTCGCTCTCTTTCTCATACTCCTCAATGGAATCCATTGACTGTAAGCGATGCTTTAAAATAAGCGATCTCCTCCGGGATAAAGCCACTTTGGAGAGGCATGTTGCCTCTTTGGGCGCATTTTCGTGTTTGGCAAACACCGTCCGCTTGTGCGCTGAGAGATCTGGAACTTTCTTCTGAGTTGTGTCCTCGTGTGAGTCAGCGTCTTCCGAGACACTCAAACCGCCGACTCGATCCGGTGCTCCTAAATCATACTCACTAATTTTTTTTGAGTTATTCGTCAGGGCGTACAAACATTCTGTGTGGCCAAGGTATTCGGCTACCTTTACTGCAGAGTTTCCCACTTTGTTTTGTCTGTCTATTTCTAGCCCGAAGCGCTTGAATGCCCTGACCAAGAACTCTACGACCAGAGAGTGTCCTGCCACTACGGCATACATGAGTGGTGTATTTCCCCACACATCCTCCATCTCAGGGTCTGCGTTGTGCTGGACCAGAACTTTAACTGCGTCAAGGTAACCTTTCTCACAGGCATGACTCAGGGCCGTGCGCCCGCTCTCGTCCTTGTGGTTGACGCTGGCGCCGCGTTGCAGAAGGAGCTTTATGAACTTGGATCTCACTTCTGAGTCTGGCAGAAAAACAGATGAAATAAGGGGAGTCTGAGCACCTTCTGTTTTTGAATCTACAATCTTGCCGTCCAGAGCGTCCAGGATAAACTTCGCCAAGTGGACTTTGTCCTTGGACATCGCCTCCAATAGAATTTTGGTTCCACTCTGACCACCCGCCTTATCAGAGACCTTCAACATTGCAAATATGTGTCTAAGCTAGACTTGTACAACTGACCGAACTGAGCATTCTTAGCCGAGGAGCAGGTCTGTCTAAAACCTCTCTCCCAACCCGGCGCTACTCATCGTTGCGCAAGATGCCTCTTCGTGCATTTTATATGCAGTGCGTCCCGGTTACCAGGACAACACCAACACATTATCTGATTTTTCCCCCTTTTGTTGTGGCCAAATGGAAACATTAAAAGCATCATTATCATGAGGTACTTCACGAAGCCGAGCGGCCTCTGGAGTGGGTTCACTGCAATGAATTATGCAAAGATTATTTTTTTGATTATTCACCAAAACACACTGGCGCTCTTCTTTGATGCTAAAGAGAGGGGCAGGGGTCCTTTCAGAGTAGCGTATCGTGTTCCAATTCCAAAAGATGATTTCAAAGAGTAAAATAGCCCAAACTGAATACAACTCATTTACACTCGTCCTATTCCTGTGAGTGTTCCCATGAACACATGCTTTTTATAGGCTAGTCTGCAAGCATTGCCTTTTTGTTTTTCTAGAAGCAAGCGCCACAGACAAGTCCTTATTATGCTATCTACGGTCTGGCGTCTCCAAATGTTGGCTATTTTACGCACAGAAGACAACCAATTTGTACATCCATGCTCCTGGAGCGCTTTTGTTAGTGCAGAACTATCTGACAGTTCATGTCACGACGTCAACATTTCAATTACACATTATATGGAGAGAATTCCTGGAATTAAAGAAAGAGGACCCATAATAGTCGTTTAACACCTGTATAGTTTATTGGTACACATACTATAAAACAGTATTAAAGTAGCAGGTTAACAACAGTTGTTTTTAGTATTGTCATTGCTAGAAGTTCGACAAATACAATATTAATACAAAACCACCCACAGAATGCGTTGCTGACAAGCTACAGTTAAAACGGTCAAATGAAAAGATACAAACCAAAGCGACATTGTTCTGCAAAAATAATCTTTTTTGCAAACTACCAAACTACATGAAGGTCGTACAACAGAAAACATTTAACTAGTGCAAAAAGCCTCTAATTAAACAAATATAGTCTTAAACTACACACTAGATTTAATATATAATATATATATGTATATTTATTTATATGTCTTTATATAAATAAACCCCTTATTTTGGCATTTTATCATTTGTAAAATAATTTAAACGTCCTACCAGACAAGGAGTGGCACATTTCGAAAGCAATGAAAAGTTTTAAAAGCACTTGGCTCATAAATTCTGTTCTAGATATGTGGAGCTCAACATGAGACAGAAGATGAGGAGTGAATGGAGTTGAAATAATAAATTAATGAATAAAAAGCTAGTGGTTGGTAACAGAAGTCCCCAGTCGCTGGCATCACTGTGCTTCCTCTAAGCCCTTGGTGGTCATGGTACTTCACTACAAGATCTGGTCATAGTAACAAGACATTACCCCTCGAATTCTCACTCTCATACACACATAGGCTACACACAATGTGCATTCTCCTAGCTGTTGCACAGCTGTTTCTGTACATACAGTAGTTCTTGAATTTGATGAATTATTTCTTAAATAAGTGGACACTGTAGTTGCGGATACTTTGGTGCAATCTTCTTTTTAGGGAAAATACGCAAATGCGTATGTGCATGTTAATGTCATGTCGCTATGACATGAACGCACACACAGTGAGCTGCCCATACCGACCTGAACACTTAGAGCCACCCCATAATACTCTCAAGTAATTAAAATCCACAGAATTCCAAATCCTACACAGCTGTCCAATAACAATACTTTCTTCACCTTGTCCCTGACAAAGTTTCAGTGGGATATCCTGGCTTCTGCTGCAGCAAGGACACAACTGACTCTGCTTTTTGACCTTATAAAAGCATCAAGTACATCTATTCCTGAAGCCATGAAGCAGGAAGGAGACACAGCAGTTATTGGGTCATAGGTCAGATGTCAATCATTCATTCATTCATTCATTCATTCATTCAGGTGAGGGGAGGCGGGTCACTTCCTTAGTGCTACTTCAGTTATTTTAGGCTAACCATGCCACCCATCCGTCAGTAGTAATAGCGGAAAGCTTTCAAGATCAAGGTTCAAAGATCAACACGCACACACACACACACACACACACGCACACAAATACACACACACACACACACACACACACACACACACACACACACACACACACACGCACCCTTCACATCTTCACTCAGAGAGGAAAACAGCCTGGCTAGACCCGTACTGATGAAGTCTTGAAAGCAGCACCTAGTCCTTGAGCCAAACCAAGCACACAACAGCATTGGTTTTGTGAGAGACCAGGGGCATGTGCCGACTAGGCCAGCTTCTACCTCCCTCAATCCAACCAGACAGAGGAGCAACTGATGACAGAAGAAGATGGACTTTTGATGGTTTACCCCCTTCTTGGAGGGGGCGGGGTGGGGGTGTTGGTAGTTTGGACCCGGAGCAGCACCTGGCCGCGAGGAAGTGATAAGGTCACATGACACGAGGCAGCGTGTTGAGTTACAGCGCCAGGGTGAAGCCACCGCGTACGACCACATGATCTTCAGCTGTCAATCAGACAGCCAATTTTGGGGGTCTGAATTCTCACAGTAATAAAGCCAGTCCAACAGAAAAGGGGAACTCGAGTGAGTCTGTGAGTGAGTGTGTCTCTCCTTGGGTGAGCTGAGCCGTTTCAACACCCTTAGGACAGATGTGAGTGTGCGGAGGTGTGTGTGTGTGTGTGTAAATGTGCACGCACGCCTGTGTGTCTGTGACTGCTACAAACTTTGCCTCTCAGTGTCTTCAAAACAAACAAACAATCAAACAAAAAAGACGAATTGAAAACAAAAACGTACAGTACATACAAGAAAGCGTTGAGAAGCGCGAGGAAAGCTGCTGTGTGCGTGCTCAAGCCGCAGTGTAAGGACTACTTCTCAGCAGAACTTGGACCTGGCGGACTGGACCCCTAGCACCCTGGTCCACCCTGGTCAGGTCGTTTGGGCCCACTCTGGGAGAATCTCGTTATCTTTACATTCTTATGATCAGATTGATAACACCTAGTGCTCTGCTACATAGTATTAAAAAATCCTTTTTCTTTTTCTTTTTTTTTTTGAACAGCCTACCACATATAAAGTGCTCAGGACAGAAAACTCCACTCTTGTGTAGCGTATTATTTTCAGATATTGTGCTGACTTAAAACAAACTACATCTTTTTAATGTTTTTCCTTTATATATATATATATATATATATTATATATATATATATGTATTATTTTTGTCTCATGTATATATAATATTCCCCGTTGGCCAGCTGTCTGCTCTGTCTGCAACTGTTTGCTCTTTACCAAGTACCGTAGAGATAAAAAAAGGAGAGGGTGTGTGTGTGTGTGTGTGTGTATGGTGTGTTTGGGTTCAGTTTTGTATGTGTGTGTGGGGGGGGCAAAGGGGGGGGGGGGCAAGAATGGCACTCGTAGAAAATGTGATGGGGATGGCCAAAATGTGAAGTGTAGTAGGGATGGGGGGGGATCAGGAAACAGAGAAGTAAAAGAATAGGAGGAGAGTGGATGAAAAAGTGTGAAAGAAGAAGAAAGAAGAGGCGATGAAAAACGGAGGAAGAGAAGGAGAAGAGAATGGAACGTGTGTTTGTGTGTGTGTGTGTGTGCGTGTGTGTGAAAAGCTTCAGTCTGGAACAGGTGTATGTGTGTTCAGAGGCCTTCAGCACAGAGGCTGGTTCCTAGACTGGCACTGGAGTGGGCACTGATTGGGGGTCGGGGAGGGGCGGGGCGGTGAGGGGGGAGTGGCCACAGGCATGGAGGGCGGACAAGCTCAGGGTCAGAGGTCAAGTGGGCGGAGTCGAGCTCACACCACCGTGGCTGGTCTGCGGTCCATCTCCGCTTCCAACTTCACCATCTGCTGGATGTCCTTGGCCTGGAAACACACACACACACACACACACACACACACACACACACACACACACACATTCAGTTTAACATTTTGCCATATATACACACACGTGCAACACTCTTGATACACACAGGTCAACTCACACACATTAAGACACCTGTTAATATGACACACACAGATGATATATACAGACCTTTCACTCGCAGACAACACATACACGACACCACACAATACACAGGCAATTAAAACTCTTGACCTCTCACACTCACTAACACACACACACACAAAAACTCTCTCTCTCTCTCTCTCTCTCTCTCTCTCTCTCTCTCTCTCTCTCTCTCTCTCTCTCCACACACACACACACACACACACACACACACACACACATAGGTCAGCTTCCAATCCCTGAGGAAGGGATAGGGTGAGATGAAGGACTGAACAAAAAAGGATGAGTGGAGTGAGGGATCACAGGAGTGGTGCGGATGAGTGAACCTACCTTGATTCTGTGATTCTGCATGGTGTGATTTCAAAAGCTGCCAAATATAAACGAACAAACAAACAAACAAGCAAACAAACACACAAACGTAAATAATGTGAAAAGAAAAATACCAATGAGGACCAAATAGAAAATAAGCATATTAATATGGATCATCACAGTGGTTTACCATGGAGACAGTGAAAGACAGTGAACTGAAGTACACAACAACAAGGAAACAACCAGAGTAAGCAGGTGAAAATGCCGTAGTGGGAGGAGCCGTTCCTAAAAGAACGCAGCACCCTCCCCCAGGACACTGATGTGAACATGATAATGGAGCAATGAGTGTGTGTGTGTGTGTGTGTGTGTACCTGTGCCTGTGAGTTTAAAAGTGTGCTTATGCCTTAACATACAGTACATGGTTACAGTAGGTGTGTGTGTGTGTGTGTGTGTGTGTGTGTGTGTTACTGGGTTTGTATGGGTGTGTGTGTCAGTGTCGGTGTGTGTGTACTGTGTGTATGCTATATATCTACACTGTATACTTGTGCCTTGTTTGTTTATGCCTTAATACACATGTTTACTGTAGTGATTGGTTTGTGATTGTGTGTGTGATTGTGTGATGTGTGTGTGTGTGTGTGTGTGTGTGTGTGTACCTGCTCTGTGAATTTTTCTAGTTTCTCTCTCTGTTCTGTCTGGTTCTTCTCCAGCTGTTCCAGCTCTCTTGATTGTTTCATACCCAGCTGTGAAAACACACACACACACACTATTTACTTGATTACATCTATGTTTTTTCTTTTTTTACTTTCATAATACCAATGCAGACAACTTGATCTTTTCTGCCTCTCTGCAGTCACAACATACATGTACAGTATGAACACAGCTCAAACAAGTACATGAACGGTGAGTACACACACACACACACACACACACACACACACACACACACACACACACACACACACACGTTCACCCTGGAGTAGAATAAGATACACAACACACACCCGTTTTCTCTCCTCCATGAACTTCTTGGTGTTGATGCTGTTGAGTTCCCTTACTCTCCTGTTAAAAACACACACAAATGCATCATTGGGTATGGACATCAATTAACAACACATGCACACACACACACACACACAGGAATTATTCTTGCACACACACACACAAACACACACACACACACCTCTCCCTCTCTGCCTTGTTCTTGATAGTCTTGTCTTGGCTGATTGCCTTGCTGTTCTCCATGGACGTCTTGGCCTGGTTGGCCCGCATCTCCTTGCTCTGCCTGTACCACACAAACACAGAGAGAGAGAGAGAGAGAGAGAGAGAGAGAGAGAGAGAGAGAGAGAGAGAGAGAGAGAGAGAGAGTGACTCATCAGTGACAGAGTATCTCCACATAGTCATTTATCTCCTCACTAACGCTCACAGGAAATATGAAGTTCAGGGAAAAAGTCCATAGTTTAAACAGGATAGGCGTGCTCAAACTCCAATACTTCAAAAATACTTTGGGTGAGAAAATAAGAGTCCTTACGCAGTCTCATGTATATTATACTTGAAATAAACAAATAAATAAGATTTTTTGCACCATGCCCTACAAACGTGTTTCGGCGTCAAGCTATCCTTAGTCCATAGCCCATCAGCCCCAATTGCTCAAACACAATATGGGGCCCTATTTTCATGATCCATGGCGCATCGTCTGAAGTCTATGGCGCAGTTGACATTATGGGCAGTCCTTGAACGGTTCGCTATTTTGAGGACGGGACAAAATTCAAAGGGGTTGGACTTACAATGTTTGTGTGCGTGTGTGTGTGTGTGTGTGTGTGTGTATACTCACCGTTCATGTACTTGCTTGAGCTGTGCTGTCTGCTGCTCCTGTATGCCTGTTAGGAGCTTCTTGAGGTGGTCGCACTGCTGAGTGACGTGGGTATCCTTCATCTCCTGCTCCTCAGTGCTCTGGGACGCCAGCAGCTCCGAGAACTCTTTTGTGTGCTGGGCAGTGATTTCCTTCACCTGTACACACACACACACACACACACACACACACACACACACACACACACACACACACACACAGTACACACACACACAGTGGCACAGTTGACTGGTTAGTGTGTCTGACAGTATTCTTCAGGTGCCCGAACGGGTGTCCAATTTCATTGCAATTTTCCAAACTCTAAGTCGTTCCGATGTTTGGTACAGTTTGGTAAAAACTGTGCATGTGCACCACTAGAGGGCAAGAACGGGGTTGGGGTTTGGATGGGCTGCCAGTCCATCCAGGATTCCCGTCACAAGCGCATTTGATTTCCTTGCTTGCTATACTGTACCTGTTAGGTTTCATTGTGAGCACAGGCTGCCCTATTGCTTAAAGGTGCAGTCAGTGATTATATGTAGTTTGGTTTATAAACAAATAACATTTTTTTTATAACATAAAGGCGATATCTCCTCATGACTCACTAGCTCTTCATTCTCTTGGGTCACTGTAAAAAAAAATCCACTCTCTGTAATGGCTCGGAACAAAGACACTTTAGAACTGTCTCTAGTGAAAACAAAGAGTTGGGGCCGTGTGCCCCCAAACAATAACAGACCACACATACACTTTCTCATTCTAAATGACACCTGGCTGCAGCTGCCATCCAAATAACAAAGCAGCAAACAATAACAAAGTAGCCTTCCCCAAACAATAACAATTAGAGTCACTGACTGCGCTCACTGTGGTTGCTGTCCTCCTTGCTCAGGCCCCTGGATATCTACTGGGAATCAAATGCTACTGCTGCATGTCTAAAGGCATTACACAGGTACTTATTCACCCAGTCAGACAAGGTCAGATTGAGCTAGCTCCAGTGTTTGTTTGCGAAGAGTGCTCCAATGGCTCTGGTATAGTCCCACGCACATAGCGCGTGCATCAAGCGGGTGACAAGATTTGCATCACTCCCGCGAGTCGGTAAAACTGTTCCCTAATATTAATTCATGGAGTAAGCTGGATGTGTCGCAAGAGTTTCAGGTGAGTGTGTTTGCTTGTTATGGATGTTAACTGAACGAGAAGTAAGCAATAAATTATTTATTTATCTAAAACTGTTACTACGTTAAACGGGAATGGTTTCATTGAAGGAAGACACAATCACACAACCACAATATAGAGGGCTATTCATTGATACCGATTGCTCTGCCAAAAAATATACTTCCTCTTACTGAATGGTTGCCAAGTAACGCATAAGCGCAGCTCCGTTCACTTTACTATGGCGCAGCAGTTTAGAATGAAATGCGGTTGGAGCTGTGCTAAATGCTCAATTTAAAACGGCATCGAACACGTTTCAACCAATCATAATCGAGGATGCATATATCTGATCGTTGCGGTGCGCTCTGTGTGCAAAATGCGCGGGAGTATACAGTCTCCTTAAGACTGTTTATGCTTGTGGCCTCTCTCACGCGGACTGTATTTGTACTTCCTCATTTTGTCCCTCCCTCATTTTCATCTTAAGATGGCTCTGCCATCTTTAGGCTACTGTCTCCGAGTGCACATCTTTGATGAATCTACAGTATTCCATTGTTACGAGTCTGTATACAATTCTGTGTCTTGGGCACCGTCAGGACCAGCCAGACATGTAAAAGTAGCGCCACTTATAGAGCGGAAAATACAGTAAAGCCACAAATTTCACTGAACGAATTTCTCCACTATGAACAGAAAGAAAACCAGCAAATTTTTAACATATATTTGCGTTGTGTTTTAAACAAGAAATCATCATCAATGTGCTTTGGTTCTGTGGTGTTTAGTTGAGTTTCGTACCTTTGCTTTGTGGTCTGTGGTTAGACTCTGGACCTTCGCCTCTGTCTCCTTCTTCAGATCCAGGCAGTTGTTTTCACTGAGGTAAAAATGTGACACTTACTCATAGTCAAGATAACATATTCTGTTTTAAAGACATTTACAACTGGAGATATAATGTTGTAATGAATTGTGATATTGTTATTATATATATATTGATATGAATGTTATTAAATATGTACAACTTGTTTGTAAACATTAATACTTTTATAAGTATCATATTACAGTATTAATTCAAATAGTCATATACGTTTTTATTTGTATAGCTCATTACTGTAATGCACACATCAAGACATCATGACAAACAAAACAAAATGATCCTGTCTGTCAAATGTGTTTATGTGAATTGAAATGAGCCAATAATTAGAGTATTAGTTGGTAATGAGTTAGTCAGTGGTCTGTACCCTTTCTTCTTGATGGCCTTCTCCAGCAGCTTCTCTAGGGTGAACTTCTCCTTGTCATGCTGAGCCATCATCTTCTCCGTCTGGACGCAGTGGGATTTCTGCATGGCATTATGATCCTGCACACAGCAAGCACACATAAACATGCACGCACGCACACACACACAGACACACACACACGCACGCATAAACAAACAAGCATAAACAAACAAACAAAAGCTCTAAACAAACAGCTTGGCTTTACTTTGTGTGTGTATGTGTGTGTGTGCATGTGTGTGTGTGTGTGTGTGTGTGTGCGTGTGTGTGTGTGAGTGAAAGAAAAGAGCCTGGAGAGTTTAGTAAAGAGGGCATGACGCAACTACAAGGAGGCTCTCGAGCCAAGTAGCAAGTAGCAGCCACTCAGTGGAAAACAAACAAGAGAGACCAGGGTGTAATGAGAGAGAGCGAGAGAGAGAAAGAGAGAGAGAGAGAGAGAAGGAGAGAGACAGAGATGGAGAAGAGAGAGAAATGGATAGGGTGAGGTAATAATATTAGAGGGAGAGAAAGATGGGGAGGTAAGGCCAGAGAGAGGAGATACTGTAGGTAGTAATGGTGGTGGTGGTGGTGGGGGCATGACTAAGGGATGAATAGGTGAGAAAGAAGAACCAACAAACGAAGGGAGAAAGCTACTTAGAAGTGCAAGAGGAGAAACAATACTGACAGAATAAATAGTGGAGGCGGCAACATTGAGCGGGAGAGACAGAGAGAGAGAGAGAGAGAGAGAGAGAGAGAGAGAGAGAGAGAGAGAGAGAGAGAGTATAAGAGGGTAGGGTCTCAGTGATGCTAATGATCTTCAAAACAGGTGGTTACAACATCAAAGCTGAGAAGGAGAAGGGGCGGATGAAAGGAGAAAGAGAAAGAGGGACAGAAAAAATTAAAAAGTGTGTATTTGTGTGTGTGTCATATCAATGGTGTATAATTAATATATTCTGAAAAGAAATTTTACATATTGATGTTTTGTATTGTTGCATGGTCTGTTTTGGCCACCATTTTTTTTTGCAATCATATTTATATGAAAAGGAAATTTTCAGGAGAAAGAGAGGAAGACTATAAGACAGGGGTTCTCAAACTTTATTGGGCTGGGGACCCCTAAGCAGCCGTTCACACTGAGCGCTCTTTTCCGCTTGTAAAAAGCGAGTGTTCTGAAATTGTGAGTGACAAAAACATGCGAGGTTGAAAGTGATAAATGTACGTCTTGTTGCTATGACAGCTAGATTTGGCTAAACCGCTAACTCCCTGACTTAGCTATGACTGGCAGCTAGACAACGGACCCATTGTTGAAGAAAACGCAACCTGAAAAGTTAAATTATTTTCAACTTTGAGTGCTTGCGTTTTTTCACCCTGCGCCTAGCGTTTTTTCACCCTGCGCCTAGCGTTTTTTTTACGCGAGGCACATAGCAATGGTCAAGTCACATCGTTCCATAGGGAAAAAATTTAAATCGAGCGCCTGGAGGTGAAAAAAGCATGTCATTGTGAACGGCAGCTAATAGATATTAAGAAAGGAAATGGTAGCCTGAGGCAATGGTAGACTGAAAAGGAGATCAAACATTGAGGGGTGGAGAGAAGAGAGAGAGAGAGAGAGAGAGAGAGAGAGAGAGAGAGAGAGAGAGAGAGAGAGAGAGAGAGAGAGAGAGAGAGCTGTGACTAGCCTTGGCGTGTTTCTTCTTTAGTGCAGTGAGCTCCTTCTGCTGCTTCTTAATGAGTTTCAGATACGTCTGAAATATACCAAAAGAAAAACACAAAGAAAGAAAAACACACTAAATCAGAGTGTACACTAGCTGTGTTTCCATTGGCTCTTTATCATGTGTACTCGAAACATCCCAATAACAAATAATGACTGGAAACCCTTTAAAATACCATCAAATCCTTTGACTTGATTCTTAAAGGAAAATACCGGAGTGAATTCAAGCATAGCCCTGTTGAGGACCTGACTGTTGGAAACCGAAAGTAAGATCTGAGGTTACATTGACTCAATGTAAAGTGTTTCACGTTCGCGTAAGGTCTACGCTGTTCGAAATATATTGCTGTTAGAAGGCTCATGCAGAAGGCCAATCCTTAAACTTACTCCGGACTTATACTTTAAGTAAGGGATGAATAAACTCTCAATTCACTTTAGACACAATGTAGCCTATCTAACATAAAATGCCCTGAATATGAACCTGATGTTTAACTAAATTTATGTGTTTCCATAAAATAAATGAACAAAGGCATTAAGGCACCTGTGGTTATGAGGTTCTGGTAAAATTGTGTGCGAATGTGTGTGTGACTGTTACCTTCATCTGTTTGAGGTCGTCAATGCTGAGTTGCGGCACAGATCCTGAAGCATCTAAAGAATCAAATGTTCACACACACACACACACACACACACACACACACACACACACACACACACACACACACACACACACACACACACACACACACACACACGTTATTCTCTCATTTCCTAGATGTACAGTATTGACTGGTGGCCAACCCTCGTAATTACAATGACACAGCTAGATGGCACGATGTGGCTTCTTTTGAGTGTGTGCACGTGTTTGAGTTTGCATTGTGTATGTGTGTGTGTGTGTGTGTGTGTGTGTGTGTGTGTGTGTGTGTGTGTGTGTGTTTGAGTTTGTATGCATGTGCAGTGCACGTGTGTGTGCGTGTGTGTGTCTGAGTTTGTATGCATGTGCACGCTACTGTTCATCTGTGTGTGGGTGTCAATGTGTAAGTAGAGGGTGTTTTAACCTGGTATGAGTGATGGCCTCTATGAGCCCTGAGCAAGCCAACTTTAAAGTGTGTGTGTGTGTGTGTGTGTGTGTGTGTGTGTGTGTGTGTGTGTGTGTGTGTGTGTGTGTGTCCGCACATTTATGTGTATGTGTTCTAATAAGGCTTAAAGTTAGTTATGATGCTGACAGGTACACTGGAGTTTTGGCGGATGTCCGATATGGCCTGCAGGCAGTGTGTGTGTATGTGTGTGTGGGAGAGCGATAGTCTGTGTGTGTGTGTGTGTGTGTGTGTGTGTGTGTGTGTGTGTGTGTGTGTGTGTATGAAAGAGAGGTTGCCCCTCTGACCTTTCTTGTTTTCCGTGGCGTTGTTGACGGCTGAGTTGGAGCTCTGTGCCATGTCTGAGCTGGTCTGCGGCGTCACGTTGGCCTTCGCCTGTTCCTTCTTGCCCTTCTTGTCGTTTTTAGAGCCCTCGTTTGGAACGTCTGCAATATCACTCTATCACAGACATACATGGAGAGACTTCATGTTTATTGTTTATCTTTACACCAAACAAACAAACAAACAAGAAAAACTCACTAAAACTGGTAAAAATTATATTCATGATTGCCTGCTTCATGTCAATTACATTCTCTATGATATGGAGCTTTGGATTGGGGGGGATATATCCACCATATCCATATCACCACCCAGATTCATTATATCCAAAACTGTACACACACACACACACACACACACACACACACACACACACACACACACACACACACACACACAAAACACTTACCGTTTCAATCCCCAAAGCTCTCATCTGGTCTGCTCTCTTTTCTGCTTTGGTCAAGAACTGTTTTGGGTCAGAGAGAGCATCCACAAAGGCTGCAAGAGGAACACATCATCATCATCATCATCATCATCATCATCATCAGTCATTATCATCATCCATGCCTATAATCATCATCACTAGTCAGTCAGCCCAGCCATGCCCAGTAAGTCCATACTAACTCTCACAGTCCCCAAGTACCTTGGTTTATTAACATCACATCCTGTGTCATTCGAATACTCTCTTAGAGCACTGTAAGTACATACTAACTCTGAAACAGTCCCTTAGAGCGCTGTTAGTACATACTAACTCTGAAAGAGTCTCTTGGTGCGCCGTAAGCACATGCTAACTCTGATGCTGTCCCTTAGATTGCTGTAAGTGCATACTAACTATCATACTGTCTCTTAGAGCACTGCAGTTGCATGCTTATTCTCACACTGTTTTCACCCCTGACTTGTCGCACTAAAATACGGACATATGAAATATCAGGCTAACCTGCCTCGCCTAGAACTTAACAGTGGAACATGAATAAACATTTTTCAGTCTTGACAACTGAAGCAGCAATGCGATTAAATCAGGAACAATCGCAGAATTTCTATTGATTCAGCTTATTATAATACAGTTACTACCGCTAATTGTTGCACTAATTGTTGTCTTTGAGATCCCATGCTCTAAAGGAAGCTAGAAAGTACTTCCTTACGGCAAGGAGGCTTCCCAACTCTGCCAAGGCAGATTCAACATGACTGTTTCTGTTTCTAGAAAGTTCTCTTCCCTGCAGAGTGAGAGACGGCTAGTGGCTACTGAGGCTGAAGGAGCTGACAGGTTAGGG
>JAODXP020000025.1:16854301-16874301 GCA_027497455.2 Sardinella longiceps
GTTCATGATCATGCGTGTTCGGAACTCCTTGCGGATGGTATCTGTGGGCAGTCCGTACATGTCCACCTCTACGTACGTACCGATCTTCTTGTCCGACAAGAACTGACCTGAGATCACCTGCAGAACCCACACAGAGACTTAGAGTCTTAGAACCAAATATATTAGAACATAGAGGAACCAAAGTGAAAGTGCGATAGTGTTGTTGCTGGTGTACCTGAACGCTAACGGTGGCAGCGATGACCCCGTCCACCGGCGTTTCTGAGAATGGGTCAAACGTGCGGTCGGAACGTCGCATGAAGTCCGGCTTCAGCAGATACCTATGGGTGCCGGGGGGGGGACAGAATAAAGACACTTCAGGTAAATAAAAACAGAGAATAAGTAGAATTAGCCAAGTACTTCTGTTTTGGTTTCAGAATTGCATCTACTGAGCACTGATTTGAGTGTGTGTGTGTGTGTGTGTGTGTGTGTGTGTGTGTGTGTGAGATGGAGAGATGAAGGGATGTGGGCACATACATGAGGAAATTTGTTTTAATCTCCAATATGTGCAACCAACCATATGTGCGGTACTGTACTGTGTGAGTGTGTGTGTGTGTGTGTGTGTGTGTGTGTGTGTGTGTGTGTGTGTGTGTGTGTGGTGAGTGTGTGGTGTGAGTGCGTGCACGCAATAAAGACTGTGTGCTGTGCAGGTACTCGTGTAATGGGAAATGCAATGGCCATCCATCTTCTGCTTGACAATTAATAGCAGAAATAATTACCACCTGCCACTGACACTGCCAATGCACACACACACACACACACACACACACACACACACACACACACACACACACACACACACACACACCTTTGCAACAGTATATACATTATCAAAACATAAAACCTATTTAAAAAACAGACACCATCATGCATTGCTAGATACACAGACACACACACACACACACACACACACACACACACACACACACACACACACACAGGGCCTGGAGGCAGTGTTGGATGCTGTAACTAATGATGTAGAAGCCATCTTATCTTCTTTAAATGAGGGATAAGAGACACATTTCATCCCCACCAAAGACACACACACACCAACCCTACAGCTGTGTATGTGTGTGTGTGTGTGTGTGTGTGTGTGTAAGAGAGAGCGCAGAAGAGACATTTAATTATACAGCCCACTGTGTCACAATGTGATAGGTGATAACGTCTGTGTGCATGTAAGTGTGTGTGTATATGAGTCCACCAGTGCTGCATGTGTGAGGGCCTTAGCTGGGACTGGTTTTAAGACTGTGTGTGTGTGTGTGTGTGTGTGTGTGTGTGTGTGTGTGTGTGTGTGTGTGCGTGTGCGTGCGTGTGTGTGTGTGTGAAGGAGGTCTTTAGGTTTAGCCGATTCGGGGTTGTTCTCGCTAAGCGTTAATGTGGACAGTGGTTATTAGACGTTGCCCGTGGCGATAGCTAATGGAATGTGACACGGTTTAATTGATGAGGGGTGCCGCTCATGGGGGAGGGGGAGGAGAAGAGGATTATGGGATATTAGAACTCACCCGCACGCACCGTTGTACTCAAACTTCCCCTGATTCAACTGCATGGACAGATCTGAGAGAGAGAAAGAGAGAGAGAGAAAGAGGGGATTGAGAGAGACAGAGAGATTGAAAGAACAGAACAGAGAGAGAGAGAGAGAGAGAGAGAAGCAAGGATGAGAAAAAGAGAGAAAAGGTGGCGACAATGAGAGAATGAGAAGAAATAAGTATAAAGTATAAGTGTAAAGATTGCTATGATAAATTAATAATAAAAAAGCAATAATATGTGTGCAGTATTCATGGTGCTGAAGTGGAGAAAAAGTTAGCAGCTTCAAATCTGTTGGATTTCACATCTCTGAGGATTTGACATGGTCACCACATATCAACAATGTGGTGAAAAAGGCAAGACAGCGTCTCTACCATCTCAGGCGGCTTAGGAAGTTCAGCATTTCCACTGAGCTGCAGAAGTCTTTCTATACCGCCACCATAAAACCAATAACGTGTGTGCAGTATCCTCATACGACCTGACACTGCTACTATTTTTGCTTTTGGTGGGAATAGTGAAAAATACACATGCCTGGACTTTATTTAACAAGCTGCGGACACACTTACAGTATTAACCCTTAAAAGTCTGACTCAAAGGAAGGCTTGTGATTCAAGGAGCTCAGAGAAGGATTTAAACAAAGACGTTACTAGGGTGTTGGAAAACATTACAGCATAACACAAAAAAGACAAAGCTGGGCAAAAATGCAGTGGTAGAACTGAAGCGTGACTACTGTGTGTGTGTGTGTGTGTGTGTGTGTGTGTGTGTGTGTGTGTGTGTGTGTGTGTGTGTTTGTGTGATGAAGGGTTCTCTAAAACTAGCACAACAGAGCTGAGCAGAGATATAACCATGGAAACAGAGCTCTTTGATTCGTAGTGTTTTTGGGAGAGTCCTGTAATCATCTCTCTCTCTCTCTCTTTCTATCTCTCTCTCTCTCTCTCTCTCTCTCTCTCTCTCTCTCTCTCTCTCTCTGTGTACACGTACGTGTGTGGTCTTTTGTTTCTAGTGCTTAAGAAAATGTTCTGCAGTCATGCCGATGTGTTATGAACACAAACACTTGCTTTCTCAATGACAGCTCAACTCATCCACCTGCTGTCTTGACACTTTACCCACTTGTTTCTTTAAAAGTGTTTTTAGTTGCTTGGCAGAGGAAGTCCTTAACATTGTAAATACTTCTCTTCTGTCAGGCATTTTCCCTCCTCTTTAAAGACAGCTGTTATCAAACCCCTCTTGAAAAAGAGAAATCTTGACTGCTCTGTGCTTAAAAACTACAGACCAATTTCTAACCTACCATTTATTGGCAAGGTTATTGAGAAAGTAGTCTCTAATCAAATTAACAGCTACTTAAATATGAATGGCCTTTATGATAACCTCCAGTCAGGGTTTCGGCAACATCATAGCACTGAAACTGCTCTAGTGAAGGTTTTAAATGACATCCGCCTCAACACAGACACAGGCAAATTAACTGTTCTGGTGCTTCTAGACCTAAGTGCAGCTTTTGATACAGTTGACCACAAAATACTCCTGCACAGACTAGAGAACTATGTTGGATTCTCTGGCAATGTTCTTAAATGGTTCCAGTCATATTTAGAAGACAGAAATTACTTTGTCTCTATAGGAAACTTTATGTCAGAGAAATGTAGCATGCCATATGGAGTCCCACAGGGATCCATTCTTGGGCCACTTTTGTTCAATCTTTACATGCTCCCCCTAGGCCAAATCTTTAAGGAGTACAACTTGCCCTATCATTGTTATGCTGATGACACCCAAATCTATCTTGCTGTGTCACCAAATGATTTTAGTGTTTTAGACTCCCTGTGTCTTTGCCTTGAAAAGCTTAATAAGTGGATGCAACAGAACTTTCTGCAATTAAATAAGGATAAGACTGAGATTGTTCTGTTTGGAAACAAAGAAGGGAGAAAGAACCTTGGTGCCTTTTTAGAATCCAAGGCTTTTCAAACAAAAAGTCTTGTAAAAAACCTAGGAGTAATCATGGATGGTGATCTCAATTTTAACGATCATATTAAATCCATCACAAAATCTGCTTTTTGGCACCTCAGAAACATAGATAAGATCAAAAATTTTGTTTCACAGCCAGACTTAGAGAGACTTATCCACGCTTTTATTTCATCTAGGCTTGATTATTGCAATGCTCTGCTTACTGGTCTCCCAAAAAAGTCAATTAAAAAACTGCAAGTCATTCAAAATGCTGCAGCAAGACTTTTAACAAAAACTAAGAAGAGAGAGCATATCACACCAATTCTAAAATCTTTACACTGGCTCCCAGTAAGTTTCAGAATTAATTTCAAGGTGTTACTACTTGTCTTTAAGACATTAAATGGTATGGTGTGTGTGTGTGTGTGTGTGTGTGTGTGTGTGTGTAAAACAGTGTGATAGAGCAAAGCACAATACTACACAGAATTTTATCTGTATGTCTGTAAGTATGTATGTACAGTGTAAGTGTGAGTGAGACTTTGTATATACATATGTATGTATGCATGTATGTATGTATGTATGTATGTATGTATGTATCAATGAAGGCTGTTTTCCTGAGAATTACTCAAGGGATTTTCTTTATTTTTCACACACCAGGCATTTATCGGACCATCATGAACAAATGCTTGCTCATGAACAAATGCTGTTGGACATCTCTGTATGTGTGTGTGTGTGTGTGTGTGTGTGTGTGTGTGTCTGCGTGCACGCACTAAATGTAGCTCAGAATGTTCCGTGTAGTGTTTCTGGCTCATGACTCTTTGCTTACTTCCTGATAGAGGGCAACTGACTGGGCAGATGCATGATGGGAAATGCTGCAGTGCTGCTCAGTGGTGTGTGAGAGTGTTTGTGTGTGTGTGTGTGTGTGTGTGTGTGTGTGTGTGTGTGTGTGTGTGTGTGTGTGTGTGTGGAGGTGATCCTCAGCTGTGGAACTGGGGTAGATGTACTAAGATGAGCAGAGGGATTGTGTATGAGTGTGTGTGTGTGTGTGTGTGTGTGTGTGTGTGTGTGTGTGTGTGTGTGTCTCAATGGGATGTGAGAGGCTACTGGCCCATTTCCCCTCATCTGTCTTTTTTTCTCACCTCCCTTCTTTACCTCTTCCTTATTTCCTTCTCTACCTCTCTTCCTCTCTCTCTTTCCCCCTCTTTTCTTTACATCTATTCTTCACCTCCTCTCTCTCCTTCCCTTCTATACAGTACCTCTCTCACTCTTTCTTTTCCCTCCTTCTTTTCTCTCTCTCTCCCTCCCTCCCTCTCTAACCCAACCTCACTCCTTCCCTCCAGTGGCTCCCTCTGTGTCCCTCTGTTTTTGGATCAACTCCCAAAAGCCATGTCCCCCATTTCTCTCTCTCCTTTACCCCTGATCTCTTCATCCCTTATTCCCTCCCTCCCTCCCTCGCTTTGTCTCGCTCTCCATTGCTCCACCTCTTCATCACTTTTTTGTTCTGTTTCTCTCTCTCTCTCTCTCTCTCACGCACACACACTTTCTCACTTCTACATGCTCTCTCTTTCTCTCTCTCACACACTCTCTCTCTCTCTCTCTCTCTCTATCTCTACCTCTCCTCTCCTCCCCCTCTCTGCCCTGCTGATGTAGCATTTGCCAACTCTGTAGGAGCCATATGCTCAGAGCTGAGTGCCGCCAGCCATGCTCCTGCATCTGTTAGAGAGAGAGAGAGAGAGAGAGGGATGTGAGGGAGAGAGAGAGAGAGAGAGAGAGAGAGAGAGAGAGAGAGAGAGAGAGAGAGAGAGAGAGAGAGAGAGAGAGAGAGAGAGAGAGAGAGAGAGAGAGAGAGAGAGAGAGAGAGAGAGAGAGAGGGATGTGAGAGAGAGAGAGAGAGAGAGAGAGAGAGAGAGAGAGAGAGAGAGAGAGAGAGAGAGGATGTGTGCGTGCATTCATGCAGAGAGAGGAGAGAGAATGTGTGTGTGCAGATATGTTACATGGACAAGAAACTACTGTGTGAGTACAACAATAAAAGTGCATGTGTGTGTGTGTGTGTGTGTGTGTGTGTGTGTGCAGGGGTGTATTCCTGTGTATTCCTGTGTGTGGATTAGTGTGTGTAGTCATGTACGCGTTTGTGTGAGTGTGTGCGTGTGTGTGCACTTGGGAGGCTTGATCTTAATGACATGCGAATGCCCAGAACATTACCTGAGTTTCATGATCAGTGCCCTTTGCCAACTTAGCATCTGTTCAGGAACATTCCCTTTTACCTGTGAGTGTGTGTGTGTGTGTGTGTGTGTGTGTGTGTGTGTGTGAGTGTGCGCGCGCGCAATAGTGCGCACACACACAAACACACACGCACACAGTTTTCTCAATGGTCACTAATTTTTCCTCCCTACAGGTGATTCCTACATATTCAATCTCATACAGAACTGTTTTTGACCACTACGTAAGCTTCCATATGTCTGGTGTGAGACCAGAATATATGCACTGAGCATGCCCAGTGTGAGCAGCACCGGATGGATGCGCACTGAGCACGCCCAGTAGCGGCACTGGGCAGCACCGCAGTCAAGTGATGTAATGTTGCTCCAGGCCTCTAGTCCTAAGAGGCAACTTCCTACACTGACTGGCTGAGCTCGTTCCTGAGATGAACCCAGCCACAGTGATTGGCTCAGCTCTGGTCCTGGGAGGCCATCGCCAACAGTGATTGGCTTAGATCTGGGCTTAGGAGCACAACCGGACACTGTGATTGGCTAACATTTCATTTTCACTTAACCATGGTTGGAGGTACACTACATACAGTCTATGAACCTGCCCACCACACTAAAGTCTGCATGGAGGTAAAGTTTAGTGTCAAAAAGTTGAGATTATGGTGAAACTGTTAACTCTAAAATTACAGTTTTAGATTTATAATTACTATTTACATGTAAAAGGAATTGGAATACATACTAATATAGGGGGTTAGCGCAAGTTGGTGCAAATGAAAGCTAGTTCGCTAGTTGGTTTATGTTGTACCAAATTCTCTCATTCTCCTTCCTATTTATAGCACTTGGTGAGCTCAAAAAACAGTGCCATGCTTGCAAAAAGACAATTGCACCAGCTCAAATATTTTTAAAATAATGGAAGTTGAAAGTTTAAGTTAAATTATTGCAAATTCTGCAGCAAATCGCAAAGAGCTCTGCACATAACAATGTAACAAAATCATTAATTAATTCATCCAATCATTAACAATATGCCCCTTCCCCAAGTGGTGTTGACATCTCTCTCATCCTCCACTGCTGTCTGCTATCTATCTGTGGGGATTCTATTTGTGGCAGCTAGGCCCTGTGGCGCCCCCTGCTGCGTGCCTGCGGTACTTCACCTGGCGTCTGGAAGTTGAGGGAGACCATCTGGCATCCGGCGTTCCAGAAGATCTGAGGCATGTAATTGCTGGAGTCCACACGGCCGCCTTTGGGATAGATGCGACTCATCTGCCTCTTGTTGTAGCTGTGCAACTCCCGCTCAGGAAAACTAACAACCACCACCAGAGCACAGCAGTGTGTGTGTGTGTGTGTGTGTGTGTGTGTGTGTGTGTGTGTGTGTGTGTGTGTGGTTGTGTATATACTGTGTGTGTTTGCATGAGAGATAAATAGAGAGAGGAAGAGAGAGAGAGCTGTGTGAGTGTGTGTGTGTGTGTGTTAAATAAAAGCGGTGGAGGTAATGAAGTTGTGTGTAATCATTCAACTTGGGAATAATGAGGCTGCGTGTATGTGTTTGTAGTGTGTGTGTGTGTGTGTGTGTGTGTGTGTGTGTGTGTGTGTGTGCACGCGTGGGTGTGCACACACGTGTTAACGGTTACGAGTGCATATGAGGACTCAGATGGGCAGTTGTGTTATTTTTAGCTGGGAACAGAATTGTCTGTCCCCACAGGTTCCAAAGTATTCCCTGAACTACAGTGAGGAGAACAGAATGAGTGTGTGAGTGTGTGTGTGTGTGTGTGCGAGTGTGTGTGTCTGTGTGTGTATATGTGTGTGAGAGAGATGGAGACCATAGAAGAGAGAGAGCGGGACATTGTGTGTTGCTTCTATTTTCACTGAGTAATCAGTTTACATGAATAAATATATATATTTGTATGTGTGTGAGAGAGCATGTCCATGTCAGTGTTCTTAGCGAATGTAAGATGCATGTGTCAGTGAGTGTATGGGTGTGTGTGTGTGTGTGTGTGTGTGTGTGTGTGTGTGTGTGTGTGTGTGTGTGTGTGTATGTCCAGCAGCCAGGGCAGAGAGCTGTATCACAGGCAGATAAAGCCCAGATGGGTTTGGACTGACCTCATTAGGCTAGCTGGCTGGCAAACACACACACACACACACACACACACACACACACACACACACACACACACACACACACACACACTCACATACACTCACATACACATAATGCACACACACAGACTTGCCAGCTCTCACACACCTGTACCAATAGCCCACTCGGACCCCAGGTGTTTTAATTGCAAAGGATACTTGACAAACTCAATGGCGTTGGTCTTCAGGTAACCCAGACCCACAGACTCGTTAAAGGAGGACATGTTGTGGTGGATGTTCTTCTCTGTAGGACAGAAGAGAGGGGGAGAAACAGAGAGTGCGAGAGAGAGAGAGAGAGAGAAAGACAGGAGAAAGAGTGAGTGAGAGAGAGAAAGAGAGAGAGAGAGAGAGATACCAACAGCAATAAGCATATACTTTCTAACCATTTAAATGTACTGATAAAACCAATCACCTGTATAAATGTATGTAACAGAAAATGTTAGAAATTGCAGTGTAATGTTTTTATTCCTCCAGAAGGAGGCAGAAAATGACTTTGAGGAACCTTGCTGAATATCATAGCACTGGGAAACATGGGCTAATTGTCACAACATGCACGTAAACGCACACACACACACACACACGCAAAAATAAACACATACACACACACACATGCGTGCACACTCAAACAAACACACACACACACACACACACACACACACACACGCACATACCTTCTGCGTGGTCAAAGCTCTGGAACTTGACTGGCTGGGCGTAGTTGACCATGGAGGAAAGAAGGGGGTGGATGTTGGTGGTGGCTCCCACGTAGGTGTAGTTGGCGAGGAAGACCTGCTCGTCATCCTCACCTTCCTGTATATCACAACATCACAGGGGACAGACGTCAGAGGATATGAAACATACAGTACAGACACACGGACGTCATCACCTACACACATTTACAAACACGCACGTCATCACATACACACACTCACGTCACACATCCCTGTATACACATGATCAGCAAGAGATTGTAACTTACAGTAACAGTGTGTGTGTGAAAGACAGAGCACTGGAGAGAGAGAGAGAGAGAGAGAGAGAGAGAGAGAGAGAGAGAGAGAGAGAGACTCCTCTTCATCACCTTCTTGTTGTTGTCAGCATCCGATGCCTCTGACATGTCTGTTGCATCTGTGGCCTCCGTTGCCTCGGAAACCTCTGTGCCCTCATCGTCTGGAGTCTGTCATCAATCAACAAGTCACTGAGCGACGGACCCAAACATCTCCAGTCTCATATTTGCCATTACAGTTACAAGAGAGGGATGCTACGGTAAGGAAATTTAGCAGTTATAAACTGACAAGAATTATCACTACTGTCATTTCCCGCATATAAGCTGCATTGTGTATAAGCCGCAGGACAGTGTTTTATGCAAGTAAAAAAAAACAAACAAAACACATTAACACCATATTAAGTGACCCCCTGTTTTAACTTCATAGTGGAAGAAATTTAGCAAAATCAATGCCGCGGCTAATAGTCGGGAAATTACGGTAGGTATTCTTGATAGTATTTTGGTATGAAAATGTACGAAAATATGTTACCAATCTTATATCTCAGGAATTTCATCCCATTGTATTGATTAATCTGTGTGTGTGTGTGTGTGTGTGTGTACCTTCTTAACACTGTTCTCCTGCGTGTCTTTATCACTGGGCTCTTCTGAAGAGATGTTGTTGGGAGTCTTCCCCTCTGTGTTGCCCTCCTTCCCTTCAGCTAGGATACACACACACACACACACACACACACACACACACACACACACACACACACACACACACACACACACAGACCAGATCAGCCCTCTCCTTCTTCCGTTCTATAATTGTGTTGTCAACGCATGATCTCTTACCACAAGAGAGGGTGACTGGGCGTTTTGAACAAGCTACTCAGTCGCTAGACATCCGTTGCTACAAGCAAACGCAAACATGCGTCTGGTAGATACAACGTACATGTATATCACCACAGATGTATTTTTTGTTACAAAACCCATGTTTTCAGATTTAACATGCCTCATTTCTTGCCTCGTTTTACAAAATATCAAGTCATAAATCCTTAACTTTTTATTTTGTTATAGATAAATGGGATTTTGGAGTTAGGTCTACCATTTTGGATTTCTGATCCAACTTCAGTTTGAAAGTATCTTGTCACGCATGCCTTCACTCTGATTGGCGCTTATGAAAAATTGGCTTGTTTTATTGCCCAACATTTGAATAAAATATACTGCATTTCTATTTTTTCCTCGCCCACCTGCCGATGTGTTGCCCAGTTGCCTCTACCTGTCGCTCATTGCCTACTGTCATTGAAAATGAATAGGAACTTGTCGCCCTGCATCAGTGTTTCTGTTGCCCGTGTGACCAAAGGTGAAGTGTGTTCACTAAATGTGTTCTCTAACCAGGTGTTCTTTAAGCATGTTCTGTATGTGTGTTCCCTAAGCATGTGTCCTTTATGCCCGTGTTTTCTAAGCATGCGTTGTCTAAACATGTTCTTAAAGCGTGAATTCTCTGAGCGTGTTCTCGAAGCCTATGTTTTCTAAGTGTGTTGTCTATGTCTATGTTCTCTCAGCGAGTTCTCTTATTGTGTTCTCTATGCCTGTGTTTTCTAAGCATGTTCTCTTATGTGTGTTTTCTAAGTGTGTGCCGTTACTTACTGTTTTCACTCTCTTCAGTCTCGTCCTCCAGGGCCGCCTGGGTGATCAGCTCTCCTGCCTCCATGTGCTTCTTAAAGGACTCCAGCTGTTCTGCTCACACACACACACACACACACACACACACACACACACACACACACACACACACACACACACACAGACAAGGGGAATAATGTCATATAGATTGTTACAAACTGTTAATATAACAATATAAAAACACCACCAATTTGGAATGTCTGTTGTTGAATGATATTTGAATATGTGAATTTATCGATGTGTAAAAGATATGAAACTGATAACATGATGATGGCTGAAAGAGTATGCCCCTTACGTGGATGGATGGATGGATGGATGGATGGATGAATGAATGAATGAATGAATGAATGTTTAGCTGATTTGTGATTGGTTGTGTGAACAATCAATCAATGTTGGTAACTAGAATGTGTTGATCACATATCAACAAGCGTTGACATTTCGGTGGTTGAGTGGGTGAATATGTAGCTGACAGGTGATTGGCTATATAGATATGAAAGTGTTTTTTGATTGGTTGTAGTGTGCACATACTCTGTTCCACCTCAGGCTTCAGGCGTTTGTTCTTTATGAGAATTTTCCTCTGGAGGTCGATTGGAGAGGGTAAAGGCCGACCAGGTTCAAGCTGTAAAGTAAAGCACGCACGCACACGCACACGCACACGCACACGCACACGCACACACACACACACGCACACGCAACAGAATACACATTGTTAGGAATAAAATAACTATAACAAAAGATCATAAAAGTACAAACTCCTAATCCTAATCATTTCCCTTAAACAGATTTATGTTAATGCTCCTAATCTTTGATGCCAAATGGCATCTTGCTACATTACAGTGATGTGCATCTACACAAATACATGGATATATAGATACATACAGTAGATCCTTTCATCAAAAACAACTACAACAACAATAACAACTAAAACAACAATAACAACAACAAAAATGTGATGCATTTGAAATGTGTCTAGCTTCTCTAGGAGCTCTGTTAGTGGGGGATAAATAAATACACAGAATAAGAGTGACTTACTGGGAATCCCTCCAGGGGTTGCTTCAGTAGAAAATCACCAAAGATCTCCTCACAGTACTTGGCCATCTTGTACTGTTGGGGTTTACTGGGAGGGGGCAAAGCACAGAGCAGAGGAGGATTACAGCAGGAGTACACACACACACACACACACACACACACACACACACACACACACACACACACACACACACACACACACACACACACACACACACACACACACGCGCGCACGCACACGCACACACACACACGCACACGCACACACACACACGCACACACACAATTGTAACAGCTAACTCTGAACTCACCTGCAGTGGTTCTCAAATGACAGGATGATGGGGTAGTCAGATGTAACAAACGCTGTGTCTTTGATTGCCTGGATTACATCCTGTGGGTTCAAATGGGGAATCACACACACACACACACACACACACACACACACACACACACACACACACACACACACACACACACACACACAAATAATTCAGCTACAGCATTTTGCTTCACAGACCAAATCCAAATAGCAGAATGTAGTCCTTTGAAATTACCACAAGGTGGTGCTGTGGCCAAACCTTTAATTTAGCAGGAGAAACCGTATGTGATGAGTGTTTTGATTGGCATTGTCATGCCATGAGTAATGGTGTTTGTACATGTGTGTGTGTGTGCGTGCGTGCTTTTATGTATGTGATTGTGAGCTCAGTTGTTAAAGTGCTGGTTGAGTAGAGCATGGGTAGGTCCAGCTTCTGTGTTAGTGTGTGTGTGTGTGTGTGTGTGTGTGTGTGTGTGTGTGTGTGTGTGTGTGTGTGTGCGCGTGCATGTGCAGACTGACCTTGAAGAGGATGTCCGTGCACATTGCTTTGCCATGCGTAATGATTGGCTCCTGATCTTCTCCTTTTCCATCCCAGCAGTCCAACTCCACACATCTGTGGACAGGCACACAATTACAAACCAGTAAACAGAGCCTGCAGGTAAAACCTCAATTACATCTACTACTAATACGCCTAATATTAGACTACTGCAGTGTGTATGCTGCATGTTCAAAACCTGTATGGTTGCCACGCAATACTTTTAAGGCATCTTGAACATAGCCTGGCATTCACTTCCATTGTATTTAATGTGATACAGCAGCTGCACAAAGTTAATGTGTCTGTTTCTTCAGATTGAGTTGCTGTTTTAAGTCATTTTTGGATATTTCAACTTAAAGTATAATATATAATAATCAGCTTTGCCATTCAGATGTAGAAAAAAGTGATTTGCTATTGGTCTGATTTTCGTAACACGGAGTATATTATAAATAAATCCTCTGATTCAGGTCCTCAAGAACCTTTGCAGGATCAGTGGTTTGTTTAAAGTGGAGCCTTGACTTGTTCACATGTAACTGTACTTGTCACAATAATATCAGACTCCATTTGTAGAGGCTCGGGAGCAACCTCATGCCAGTGCAAGAGCAGCCTAAGGTCAGAGGTCAAAGGTCATGTTGGGCATACAGTACCTGCAGCCAGACAGCAGCACCTGGCGGTATATCTCGACAGCGGAGCGTCCACCGAACTGTCGTCCGGTCAGGTAGGTGTTGTGTGAGGAGCTGATCAGGTAGTGAGACAGCGGCTGGTCCATCTCCTGATACAACTCCAGCCGGTCCAGAAACACTGGCGCGTTCTCGTCCGACATCAGATACCGGCAGAAGCTCTCGCTCGACATGTGTCCTTAAAGACAACGAAGACACGACGTTAACACCACATACAAATGCTGACTTAGGTTAAAAAGCTAATAATGGGGGACGTATTGAAACAGATAATATGGTGTTTTTACCAGGACTTTTCCATATAGGAAGTGTGTGTGTGTTTGTGTGTGTGTGTGTGTGTGTGTGTGTGTGTGAGAGAGTAATGCTCTTACAACCCCAACCACCTCTGTCAACTTCTGTCAAGTCATACTTTTAGCAAAGCCAAATGTTGTAGCTTGAATGTTAGAACCCTTTCTCTGTCAGTCTCTTTGGATAAAAATGGCGGCTTAATGCATACATTTTAATGTGTGTGTGTCTGTGTGAGTGCAATACTGCAGACCCTTATGATCACCACCAGCAACAAAGCAATACATTATTCTCATATTTACAACAGCAGCACTAATAAGTGATGTCAAATCAAAAATTCCACTAGATGGCAGTAGGTAGCAGAAAAGGGCCTGGAGCTGAAGTTCTCTCTCTCTCACACACACACACACACACACACACACACACACACACACACACACACACACACACACACACACACACACACACACACACACACACACAGACAGACAGACAGACACAAACTCACCTTTCTTCTTGAGGTCAGCATTACTTTCATACTTCTCGATGATCTGCGTGACACGCTTAGTGTCGTAGAACGGGAACAAGATCTCGTTGAGCCGCGGGTCTCGTTGATTCTGAAGCGGTGCAGTGGTAGAACCGTGTTAGAGTTGCCTACTAGTTCAACTTGGGGACACTGACAACAGCCACACAACTCAATCACAGACAAGTGCACAATGAGGTATAAAACTGAGACTAATTATGACTTATACACACACACACACACACACACACACACACACACACATACACACACACACACACACATTTATACACACAGTTATACACACACACACACACACACAGTGTGGATTTAGTTGGCTGATGAGTGAAAAGAAGAGAGCGACACTTGCAAGCAGGCATGCCATCCATGTGTGTGTGTGTGTGTGTGTGTGTGTGTGTGTGTGTGTGTGTGTTTGTCAGTACATCATGTATCAAAGTGCTGCAGTGGAAGCCTTTCTTAATTGTAGTGTTACTTGTTATTTCTATTGTGTATCTCTCTGTGTTCTCTGTGTCTGTATTTCTCTCTCTCTCTCTCTCTCTCTCTCTCTCTGTGTGTGTGTGTGTGTGTGTGTGTGTGTGTGAGAGTAAGAGAGAGATGTATATGTTTTGGGCAGTGTTGTGTAAGTTGGGAGTGTGCAGTGTTGTGCTGATGTATAGTGGCACACAGGATAAAGCATTCAGTGTGTTAGGCTAAGGCAGGTGACAGAGCATAGGCAAGCTATAGAGGAATGCAGGCCAGCAACGCAACATACAGTACATGTAAACACATCATGTGCAAACATCACATGACATGACACAGACAGACAGACACACACACACACATACACAGACACACACACACACACACACACACACACACACACACACACACACGCACACACACACACACACACACGTACACACTGTGGTGACCACTTTGATTAGTAGTCTAGGCTTACAGAGTTGATTTTGACAAGGCCATACATACACGCACACACACACACACACACACACACACACACACACACACACACACACACACACACACACACACACACACACACACACAGACACACACAATAAAGCAAAGACTTCCACAGAGACACAAACACAGCCAAGATAAGGCAAGCCATGCAGCAGCCAATCAAAACCCAGAAGAAGCTTGTTTGGCCCGGCCGCCATGACAACAACAATGATGAAGATGGCACAATGGAGACTGGGCAGGGGGTTTCAGAAGAGCGGGAAATGAAAATGAAAGATAGCGCCAGACTGGGGGAACAGATCCAAAACAGGTTCCGGCCAGCATCTGGCCCGGTTCCGCCTCAGATCCGTCCCCCAGGTAAGCGCTACCAATTGCGACAGGGCTGACAGTGACACAAGAAGTAGTTAATGTATGATAAAAAGCTTACGTCATTCAGAAAGCTGACTAACTGGTCTACGGTTAAATAATCAGTTTTGTTCCCATTGCTGCAAAGAAATTAATTAGGGAGAACAAAAAAAAAGAAAAAAAAAAGAAAAAAGAAAAACTGTTACATCGATGAAATAATTAATGGAGGCTTAAGAAACAGATTAGACATCATCAGGATGAATCCATGGCATACTTAAAGACATGAAAACACCTCGTTTAAAATACCACTCCGGTGAGATGGATGCTATCGTTAGTTGAACAACGTTACAATAAAGGTCGTTAAAGGTTACTGGTTAAAAAACTTCTCAAGCAGGTTAGAGTTCCTCTGGAGTTAGTGGAGCAGGTGACCAGGTCTTATCAGTGTGTTGAACACTTCACAGCAAATATAAAGTACAGTATATGAATAGTCCTCAAAATCAGTAGGTACTGTACTACCCCCTAAACACACACACACACGCACACACGCACACACACACACACACAAACACACACACTGTGCGCACACACACACACACCAGTACAACCATCGTCAACATAAGTCTTCCAAGTCGGGTTACGTTAAGCTCCAGGTTCAACTTCATTTAAGTTTCATTCATTCATTCATTATGTGCTGTGAATAGGAGCAAACTTTTGAAGACTTTTTAAAGCTCCAGTACTGAGCTACAGTACATGTCTGGGGCTGAAGTCACTTTCTATCTTTACCTGCAGTAGCTTCATATGCATTATATCACCAGTTCATATGTATTTTATCGCCTGTCCGTTTCGTTCCCATTCATCTCGTGCAATGCAGTAACATCTAATGCTAACTAAACATATAAAAGTCAGTAGAGTACAAATCCATGCAATATAGTTTATACATCATGAGTGGGAAAGGCAATTAGCTGAAGCTCCAAGATTTGATTCTGTTGTCCCGGGCTGAACCCTAAAAGCATACGTACATCTTCTTGAAGAGCTCCTCCATGTCTGTCCTCGGGCTGATCTTCTGTGTGAGGGCGTAGAAGATGTCAAAGGTGAAGGCCGAATGTTCAATTTCATCGTTCTAGAGGGAACAGGGAAATGAGTGATAAGAGAGTGTGTTTAATATGTGTGTATGTGTGGGGGTGTGTGTGTGTGTGTGCGTGTGTGTCTCTGTGTGTGTGTGTGTGTGTGTGTGTGTGTGTGTGTGTGCGTGAGTGTGTGTGTGTGTGCGCTGAGGTCGTTTGAGTTCGAATCTGAAATGTCATCTGAGGGTTAGAAAACCTCTGTGCTCATCACACAGAATGAGATTGCTTCAGCACCAATAAGAGCTTTAATCAAATTAACACACACACACGCACACGTACACACACACACACACTCACTCACTCACTCAAACACACACACACAGACACTCTCACTCAAACACTCATACACGCACACACACACACACTCAGACACACACCTACACACACACACACACACACACACACACTCAAACACGCACACACGCAAACACACAGGTCGCAGGAATAATCATTCGCCAGCAAATATTTGCTAGTTATTATGGGGCGGAGACAAAAGGGAAGCTGCCTTGACGTAAAAGCTTATCTAAGGCCTGCTGGTTGGGTAACCTCTCTCAGCTGCTGCTGCTGCGGTGGCCATTTTAATCAAGAGGCCTGAAAATGCCTCTCCATCAGGTGCATTCCCATGACACTCCACCAGGCTCGGGACATTTTTAGGCTAAACGGGGGACATTTTTAGCAGAAGTGATTTCACAGGATTAACATTTCCCGTTCAGCTTTGGGAAACATGGCCTTTCAAATGTTTCCACACAAAAAAGGCCTCGGGTTCATTTTATTTCTCCTGATTTGTCAAACGGATTAATAATAGAGTACAAGATTATCTGCTTACCTTAACAACGCTAGTTATACTGTCCAGTTTGGGAGATCCAGGTTGACCATTATGTTTGACAGCACTACAGTAGGTGAACTATTTCATTGAAGAGATGCCATTTACATTATATTTATGCAGTTAGCAGATGCTTTTTTATCCAAAGCGACTTACATTTTGCCAACTATCAACTACATCAGGGCCAGTCACCCAAGAACAACTAAGGGTTAAGTGGCTTGCTCAAGGGCACAATGGTGACAGCCATGTTTCAAAGCCACCATTTCCAGGCTACCACCACGCCACCACCATGAAGGTGAACTGTTTTATTTGAGAGCTCAAGATGGATTGTCTCGTTTGGCAGTGCTAGAGGACTGCTTGAACACTCAAGGTCCAGAGGAGTCAGAGGGGCGTCCCTGTCCACCTTTTAGCTGCTTGCAGCTTCAGTGATTCTGTCAATCACACCTGACCTCTAAAAGAGATCTTTGTTGACCCCCTTTCGTCCGTCGCTTAAGAGGATATCTGCAGATAGTTCCCTTACTCTATCCAAAGACACTTTAGAACGGTTCTCTGCTCTACTGTAGCTTGGAGGAGAACTTTATGAAGAACACTATGAAAATTATATTAATATCTACAGATACATTGTGACATTATACTGAACATATTACAAACATAAAACATTCTTAACATACTTTTTGTTGCTGTGGTTGATAATGATGATCTAACAATTCCATTTGGTGGATGTTGGCCACCGGTCTCTTCAACATCAGGCAGGTTTTCTTACCTTTCCACTGGGTAAGCCCAGCTCCTTCAGAGCCTGGAAGATGCCTTTCTCCGTTTTCCCTGAGCCAAATGTCCGCGTGATGCTGTACACACACACGCACGCACGCACGCACACACACACACACACAAACAGCAGGAACAAGAGAAGATTAGTCAATGCTATTCGTATCAAATAATTTCCTAGATGCTTTCAACTAAAGCAATTTGAGAAGAGTCTTTCTATTTCATACTTTAAACTGATTGGAACTCAAATTCAAATTCACTTAAAGGAACGCCCAGAGAGAAACAGGCAACGAGACGGATCGAGTTTTTTTTTTTTTTTTTTAATCATTCTGCTCTTAGAATGAATGTGACATCAACAAAGCAATGCATCAAGCTTGATTGTGTTAAAGAAGGTGGGAACAACACCTATGAAAACTGAATTATCTAGTCAGGTGGCATGCTCAGGTGCATCTCTTTAGAACTCCACTTTTATGATTTGATTTGATTTGATTTGCGATGAGATGGGATTCAGTCAGCTGCTGTTTTCCCTTTGTGTTCCTTAAGCATCTCGCACAAAAGAACTGCGAGCTCCACGGGACAATTTGATGATGAAGGAATGCAATAGTGCGTGGCTCATGTGCCTGAGCTACTGAGTGCTTGCCCTCGGGGAGAAAATCAACTTTTTTTTCCCACTGCTTTATTTTTCTGGACTGATTATTTGACTTTTCTGTAGGGTTGCTGCTTTCGAGGCTTTGTAAAGGGTCTCTGACATCTACTGAACTGTATGTTGAACTGTACTGTACTGCACCTGACCTCAGACTTTCCAGTTTGGGAACCAGACTTCCCTTTCCCAAAAGCATAGTTGCTAACCTGTTAGCGACCAACAAAGTTGCTAACTTCTGAAGCACTGCTCAGGAATCAATGTGAAAGCCATGTGATATGGGACTTTGGACTGTCAGACAAATTACAGGAAATCCCTTTTAAACGTTAGGAGAAAGAACAGTAGGATGTTGTGTAAGCTATATATTCTGTGATTATATTAACAGATTTTCATGTGTGAAAACACTCTAAAACCAATGATCGATGTATGTATTTCTATTTCAAAATCTTTCTGATTCACACACAGAATAATCTATACCCAGATGTGAATATTGTAGCAATGAATGCATGGCTACGAGCCATGAAACTTGAGGAGTAAGTGTGGTACACTAGCATTAAGCTATTAGTTTGTATATGTTCCTGTAATTAGGCATTCGCTAGAGGGCTATTATAGGGCAGCTATGTCTGGGATAATTAAAGGGCACTACTCAATGCTGTGATTATCGGACATGCACTTCACTGTCTGTGCAGCACACACACACACACACACACACGCACGCGCGCGCGCACACACACACACACACACACACACACAGATTCTGTCATCTGGATTCTGTCTCAAAGATCTGTCTGCAAAACATGCGCATATACGCAGACAGACAGCCAGACAGTCTTTGTGTGCCTAAACAATGCTCAATGCGGGGAAAGTGGCCTTCAAATGAGTACCACTGGGTTTTATATGGCTGTCTATCATCTACAGGAACAATTAGATGGTAGGATAACAACTGCATTGCAACAGCCATTTTCCCTTGTTAGAATATTTCACTCCGGGGAGACTAAACAATTACTAAAACCTCTCTGATAGAGTGGCAAGATGACGCCATCCATCAGTTAGGATGTTGGGAGAGAAAGTTTGAGTGAATGAGAGAGAGAGAGAAAGAGAAAGACAGAGAGACAAAGGGAGAGAGAGAGAGAGAGAGAGAGAGAGAGAGAGAGAGAAGGGGAAGGAGACAGATGGATCGTAATCGTGATCGACGGCAAACAAATCAATTGGAGAAAGAGCCGTTCCTCTTGTGGGCTAATGCAAATAGCCACGCCAGGGAACACACACCCATAAAACCATTATGAGCTGGAGGGCCTCAAAGGAAGAGAAGGAGGGGATAGAGGAGACCAATGCAGGGGAAGACAGGAGGAGGAGAGGAGGAAAGAGAAGACGAGAAGAGAGGAGGATGAGTGGGGGGAAAGTGGAGGAAGAGAGGAGGATGGGGAGTGGAGAGGAGAGGAAAAGGAAAGGAGAAGAGG
>JAODXP020000025.1:16887117-16902117 GCA_027497455.2 Sardinella longiceps
GTGTCGGCTGAAAACTCACATTGTGTCCAACCCAGTGGCGGTGGCCAGTGGAAACAGCTCCCAGAGGAGGCCTCAGGGAAAGGCTATATACTACTCCTCAGCAGCTCTGCACCCTCTGCCAACTCAGACTGCCGACATACAGGAGCTCACTGCAGTTTAAAAACTACTGAAAATATGGAAATACTGAAATATTTGTTTGAGACTCACTCACACAAAACACACAAGTACACAAACGCACACCCACACAAACATGTGTGTGTGTGTGTGTGTGTGTGTGTGTGTGTGTGTTGTGTTTGTGTGTGTCCATGTTCACAGGAAACACAGAGTAGATCCACCCAAAAGAGGAGAAATGGAGAGCAAGAGCATGAAGAACAGATGACAAGATAGTGATGAGTGTGAAATGATAAAGGAACTGAAGGTCAGAGTGTTGGACAACAAGGTGTGTGTGTGTGTGTGTGTGTGTGTGTGTGTGTGTGTGTGTGTGTGTGTGTGTGTGTGTGTGTGTGTGCGCATGTGAATTTGTCCAGAGTTATCGTATTGACATTTCCCAGATCCTTGTCAACTTGCAAATCCAGGTGCCTTTTTCAACACTGTGTCAACCATGCTCCTGTCCTTCTCTCCTCCTAGGTCCTGTTGGCTATATTTCTTTAGGCTATGTAGCACCCCACCTATTTCCCACTGTGTTATGTAACTGTTTCCCCTTCTCTCACTCACCTTTGTCTCTCTTCTCTCTATTCCTCTCCACTCATTCTCTCATTTCTCTCTCTCTCTCTCTCTCTCTCTCTCTCTCTCTCTCTGTCCTCCTCATCTATCCCCTCTTATGTATCACTCTATCCTCTCCACTCCTCTTCACCCGTCACCTCCTTGTCCCCTCTCAGCTCTCTCTTCTATCATTTCCTCATCCCTTTCTCTTCAACCATTTCCCCTCTTCTCATCTCTCTACCTTTCATCATTTCCTCCTCTCTCCTCTCCTCCCTCTCTCTTCTATCGTTTCCTCCTCTTCTCTTCTCTTCTCCTCTCTCATCTCTCTCGAGGAGCATTTCCACACTACTCATCCTTCTCACAAATTCACATCAGTTCATTTTCAATTCAATGTCATTGATATGAGACTTACTTTGTATGTTGTGTGTGTATGTTATCAAAGCACTGATGCTCTTTCAGTTTAATTACCAACCCACTCCCTCCCCTATTGTATCTCCTCAGGAACATGCCACACACACACACACACACACACACACACACACACACACACACACACACACACACACACACACACACCTTGTTTTATGTCTCTTCTTCCTCTCCTCCCTAACTCTCCTTTTCTTTATTCTCCTCTCCTCAACATCTCTCCCTTCTTTCCTATCCTCAACATTTTCCTCTCTCTTCTCTAGTCAGTAGTTGCAGTATTCACCTCTTCTAACCTTTTCTCTTCCCTTCTTCCTCTGTCTTCTTCTGTTCCCTCTCCTCACTCCTCCACTCCCCTGGCTTCAAAAGACTCCAATTTGCTCCTCTCTTCTCTTCTCTTCCCCTGCTCTCCTCATCCATCTATCCATCTATCCCTCCATCCTCTCCTCCTTGTCTCTACTGTCCTCATAATGTCATTCCTCTCCTCCTCTCATCTTTCATCATACCATTCCTCTCCTCCACTACTATCTCCTTCTGCTCTCTCTCTCTCTCTCCTCTCATCTTTTCCTCCTCTCCTCCTCCTCCTCATCTCCTCAGACCATCCCTTCCTCTTGTAGTCTAATTAGCTAAACTCCATTAGTAGGCAGAGACCTGAGGGTGCAATCATCTCCCCACACACAAGCACACACTGACAGACACACACTCCACACACACACACACACACACACACACACACACACACACACACACACCACCACCACCACCACCACCTTCTCCCAACAGTCACCATGACACACTCTCATCACACACTCACACACTAAATAACACAGTCCTATCCTTTTCACAATAAACAACACAAACTGTATTTTGACTGGAGAGAGAGAGAGAGAGAGAGAGAGAGAGAGAGAGAGAGAGAGAGAGAGAGAGAGAGATTTTGTAGGTTATTTGTATGAAGACCGTGTGTATGAAATGGGGATGTTTTTCGTTGATGAATTACATGTTATGTAAACAGCATCCCACACACTCACCCTGTAATTGTTGTTCTTGTACTCTGTGTGTGTGTGTGTGTGTTTGTGTAAGTGTGTGTGTGTTACCATCCACTCAAACCCTATAATTGTGCAGCCTCAGAGTTTGTATGTGTGTGTGTGTGTGTGTGTGTGTGTGTGTGTGTGTGTGTGTGTGTACGTACGTGTGTGTGTGTGTTGGTGTATCCACCTGAATGCTGGCAGTCCCTAATGATTTGAACAAGCTGAATACAGGCTCCAACTGGCGATTAGTCTGGGCGAATAGTCTGTCCCTCCTCAGAGGTATCTAAGGCTTTCATCCTCATCTCGATTACTGTAAAGAAGGGCCTACTAGCACACAAAACTCGACCACAACCACATATCTAGTTCCATTGTATTCAGACTGAGAGATGGCCAGTATGGCTTTAGTACGGGTGAATGTGAGTGAAAGTGCTTTGGCTTTCATTCATCACAACCAACTTGAGAAATGTTCCATTTTTAAGTGTTCAGGTGAGAGAGAGAGAGAGGGGGGGGTTCAGGTTTAGGGTCAGGAATCCCCATACTCTCTACCCTAATGAACGCTTGGCCTTTCATTGAAAACAGTAATAGTGTTAATGAAATTGGAAAATGCCCCCCAAACACAGACAGACGGACAAACACACACACACAAATACACAAATACACACACACACACACACACACACACACACACACACACACACACACACACACACACACACACACAATCAACAAACAAAAAAAAGCCAGTTGATCAATGCTGTAAGTGGTTTGAGGCTGTTGCAAACCACTGCTTTGCATGTCCTGAGTAAACAGAGCTTCTCTGGGATCATTACTGTGTATGCCAGAGGCATGACAGTTGGTTTGGCACCACACACACACACACACACACACACACACACACACAGACACACCATGTGGATGACAGTCGGTCATTATTTATCACAACAAAGACCAAGCCTAATAGATAGCCTAATTTAAGATTGAGCAGACAGGCCTGTTCCCCTCTGTCGTCATGTTTCACCATGTGTGGCAGATACTTCACCACCAGTGAATGGACAATTTGGACAATAACCAGCATGACTGTGAGAAACGTCCTCCTTCCTAAAGCACAATACGCCCTATGCTATACACATCCAATTCTCATTGCAGTACTATTGTATTCAGTCCTCATTGACAGCCACTGTTAATGATGACAATACCACCTGATGCATGTGCACAGCCACAAGGCTAATGTGTATTGTCATTGAGGACTGGTTTGTGATTGGCGACTATGGTTATTTCCCCGCGTTAAAAGGAATTTAACATCTTGCCTGTGCATGTCCGAAATAAACTACCTAGTCTAAAGGAGGCCCAGAGAAGAAATCAATAGCTGAGTTACTACTGGGGAGAAAATACTACTGCTGGAGTGGTGGTGACGTACAGGGGTCATCTGCAGGTCACCATAGGAGAAACACAGAAGGACGAGAAGATGATGATGATGATGCAGAGTGCGATGAAGATGGGGTGAGGAAGAGAATGTGAGAAAGATGGGATGAGAAAGAGGAAGAAAGGACAGAAAAAGGAGGAGAACAATGAGGGGCAAGGCGTCGTTTTTGCTGTCAAAAGTCCTGGGATTATTTTGGTCCCCTCCCCTCCTCAACCACCACCGTTCCTTCCCAAAGCAAGTTTCGTAACGGGAGAGGATATTAATAGGAAGATGTTAAAAAGTCACATTCTGCATTCTGGAACAGAGGTCGACAGTTTAATTGGAAGTGCAAATTGCGTTCACATGTAGCGCTCCCAACTGTGCTTTCAGACACAGGGAGCACTAGTGTGATCAGAGACGAGAGTTTCCGAGGTAGGGTGGGGGTGGGGGTGGGAGGGGGAGGGGGTGGGGAGCATAGATAATAGCTTCTTCTCTTTTTTTTTCCTTTTCCTTTGGAGAACTTCTGTATTTTTAGACACACACACACACACACACACACACACACACACACACACACACACACACACAAACACTCACATACACGTGCTGTTACCAACATAGTCCAGGCACATCGGCCTCAGCCTGACCGTTCAGGAGCTATAATTAAGGAAATCATCAGCGAATGAGAAGAAAACACAAATAGAGGAAGAGAGAGAGAGAGACAGAGAGAGAAAGAGAAACAGAAGGACATAAATAGAGAGAGTGTCTCTCCTCTCCTCTCCTCTCCATCAGGTGCTACCCATGACTGCTGCGTCACACACACGCAGGAGGGTGTGTGTGTGTGTGTGTGTGTAGGGGGGGGGGATAGATCTGTTAACGGTGCTCATGCTGACAGCTCTCCTCTCTCACACAGCAGCAGCAGCGGCACCTCGGCATGCCGCACAGACAGCCTGGGCCAAAATAACACACACTTTTTTAACAACATCCACAATCACACTGTCAACCAGCTCGTCTTGCTGAAAGAAGCAGAGAAAATAACTTTACACAACTTTCGCACAATAGCACTCCACACCAACATGTCTCACAGAGAGATGCCAAAATAACATACACAGTTGCAATGAAAAAATTGTATTCCAATACTTCTCCAAAAGGCAAAAAATAACACATAACTTCAACAATAGCCTAACATTTTAAAACAATATTGCTCATCAACTGATGTGAAAATAACAGACACAACTTTATCTTTAATGCCTTAGTCCTATGACCTTTACTGCAACACTGATTCATACAAAATTCTCTTTTTTCTTCTATTGATAAATCAATTGTAGGCCTATCTGGCCACTTGTACGGATGATCCTGGCCTTATAGCAAATGTCCTTTAAGACAACCGTTTTATGTGCAGAATCATCAATAAAATAGGGGATTTAATTCTTTAATTTGAAAACCAAAAGCACCACAACCAGGATGTTGGCAATGTGGCAGCCACATAGCTTAGAGGCCACAGCAAGTCACTAATGCAGTCAAGGGTGCACTGATGCATGCATCAGGGTGAATCATTCCATAGAACAACAGGATGGAAGCTCATTTTACTCTAAGTGAATTTTAAGTGATCTTCAGTTTCATGGAAGTGGTAGCCTATGGCCTTTAAATTGTTTCATTAACAGACGACCTCCTTGCCTACTGTATATGTGGACACACACAGGGTCCACCCATGTTTGCTTGTAGGATTGTTTGCCTGGTATTAAATTACCAATAGGATTTTTCCTAGTAATGCAATTAGCTTCAGGGCATGCGTGACAGGCTCAAAGCATTGCCGCTGTGTGTATTGTGCAAAATATCCTAGAAGAGCCAAAGAGTCGTGAAACACCTGCGGCCAAATGGCGGGGCTATACACCAAATAAGGGACAGTTAATGTTTTGGCTATTATGGGTATGGCTTTTATCAAACTGTAAGGTAGTACTGCATTCAATACTGCTGACAATACAAAGAGCACATATGTCGGTCTCAGAGATCAGTTTCAGTTGTTCAGTTATTGATCAGTTGTTAGGCTATTTCTCAATAGAAATACCCAGCAACCATAGTAATTGTGGAGACAAACAAATAGCAAATTGAATGTAATAACTCAAATCATACAAAAACAACACCATGGAGTTTTATTTGCTATATGGATTTGACAAAAAATGGACCATGTTTTCTACAGGAACTACATGACTACCCATGACCACAAAAAGTAGTGGTCAGCGCTCTGGTTACAGTTAGTTGCCATTGCCTTGAATTAGACCTATAAAACAGCTGGATAAATCTCAAATGCCATCTCTACCAGACATTTCACTCCAGACCTGGAGATCAACTGATCTCACCTCCAGGCAAGCTGCTTTTCCCTTCAGGTGCAAATCAATATGATAAGGTTTATTGATGGAGCTCTTTACTGTAACACCATAGGGTATAAATAAAAGGTGCTCTACAGATAACTACAAGACAACAGCCTGTGTAAATCATGCAAATAGATAAAAATGAAACAAACAAATAAATAATCAATTGAATGACATAAACATGACTGAATATAAGTGCGTTGCGCACACTGGACACTGGGTGACATAACCCAGGCAAAGTTACACACTAGGGCCCTTGACCAAAAAAACAGGTGCCTAAGATGCGGTATGTCAAGATCACTCATTTAAAAACGCGGGATTATACGCGTATCATCCCAGTATAGAGAGAACGTCACCATGGCACACAACAACAGACGTGTTTGTAATTCCAGGGTCTGTAAACGACACTAAAGGTAATGTTGTAGAGCAGATACAAGAATCAATCTAAATTGAATCTCTATATTGAATACCCCCTGACCAGCTTGGACTCCATGTTGTATGATTTCATCCCATGTCAAAAGGTCAAAGATGGAGACAAATACAGTTAATTTTCAGGCCTCCATACAGGAGTTTAATTGATTAACCTGAGTAAGTTTAGAAGTGGTAAACCTACTAATTAGGTATCTGCTAGCTTTGTTTAGCTAGGCAACGGAGGTAGAAGTTCTAGACCTCCGCCTCGCCATTCTTTCTGTGGGATCGGTCACCTCGCCGGCCGTTATCCCTCACATATGGATGAGTTGTCTTGTAACATATTGTATTGCACACAAATTCTTCCCCATGATATCAATTTGCTCTAGTCTGGTATTACTTCAAAAGGACAAAGATTTTACCTAGTTAACACAGCATGTTTACATGCCCTGCCTATGCCCTGCCCATGCCCCGCAATGAAGCCACTATTTTAAGATGCCACAATCTGGTAGAGGCATTTGGACCAAAACTGTGCCAAATTTATCTGAGAGCCAGACACTACCTCAACCACCATCCATAGTCAGGCAGTGAACTGAGCCATGCAGGAAATAGTTCTGTTCTCATTGCTAATGTTAAAACGCCCGATGTTCCAAGTTCTATCAAGAAGGAAAGGACCATTAACACAAAGTTATATTCAATTCCACTACAAACTCAGTCATAAAACAGACAATTGGCTGGTTAACTAGAGAGGGAGGGGAAAGGGGAAGAAAAGAGAAGAGTGAGGAGAGAAGAAAAAAAGAGAAGAGGAGGAGCCGCCGTAGGTTGTGTGCTAGCTGTGTTAGCAACTAGTGCAGTATACTGTGTAAACACCTAGCAGTACGCAGGCTGCACACGCACGCACACACGCACACACACACACACACACACCACTAAATATTTGTTTTGAAACAGAAAAGCCGCAGTTCTGTTCCCCTGGCTATGCTACCCACCTCCTTGGCAAACATGACAAACGTAAAACAGAACAGTATAATAAGACAACACAAATACCTAAGTCTTCTCAAATGGCTGTAGGAGAAGCCATTCCTCTTACGTCATGGTGTGGATGTCCCTGGCCTACTGCCACTGTCAGCATAAATACACAGCCTACTATAGCCTACATATATTAGACCTACACTGTAGTACTTGGAATACAATGCTATACTAACTTGATTTTTTTTTAATTATTATTTACAAACTTTAATCAAATCTAGTACTAACACCTTACTACTACTTTACTACCAGTTCTAACACCTTACTATTACCTTACTACTTTACTACAACTAAAAGTACAGTACATTTGTGGTGAGCAAAAAAATCATGGACAGGTGGTCATAGTGACCAGGGAACCAGGTGGTTGACAGATTTACAGGTTAACAGATATTTTCAGGATTGGTGTTGGGATACCAAATAACCAGATCAGTGTATCCTGGTTGGAAGATCATAATAATTTTCAAAATAATTAATGAATAAAAAAAGGTCCCCCGGAGGGAAAAAGTGTTGCCCATAATTAAAAGGACTGCACCAGAGCAGCAATACTGAGAGAAACGTTATTCCCTTGCAACAATGTTCAAAAACTCAAAAACTCACCAGTCATAATAGTAGTGATGTACATACTGCTCTTGGCTTAGGTTTGAGAGTGGAACAGAATGCTACTACTAATGCTACCCCAGAGATAAGGGAACTAAGTGGCAATTTGAACCTCCAGAGCATAACATAATGCATCACTCTCAATTCAATGCATTAAGGACATTTCATCATTAACCAATTAGACATTAACCAATCAAAGCATCGTTGGAAGGTTTCTTTCCGATGTACGGAAACCAGTAATTGTCATCAATGAGACAAAATTTTGTCATCAATGAGATAAAACTTTGCTTTTAGCTAATAAAATTACATTCTGCTTGTCCTCATTTAGCTGCCTCCCCCAACCTTATACTAGGTGAGCCCCACTCACCAGTTCAGCAGGTAGGCCTCAGAGAGGGAACCAGCATCTTCCTCCTATAGAGAGAATGGGAAGTGATAGAGAGAGACAAAGAGGAGGGGGGAGGAGAAGAGGAAGAGTGTTAGGTGGTTTAATATTCCAAGCGACAAGTGTCGCTCAACAAAATGTGAGCCCTTGGCCCGTCAGCAACCCTCAAGGGCGGTAAACAGTTTATATATTTTCTTGAAGCCTACACCCTGTAGATGTGACTGCACTGAAACAAGCCCCACCTTCTTCCACACCGTGGACAATGTACAGTCCTCTGTATTGTCTGCATTACATTGAGTCTGTAAGTCACGCTAGAAAACTTGCTATACATATTTTGAGAGGTGCAAAACTGAATATGCCTATAATTCATTATTCTGATCATTTCATACGTACAGTAGGCCATTTAGGGCATGGTGACACAGTACGACACGGTGCGAGTGTCATTATGGGTCTTTTGTATTTTTTGCCCTCAACGGTGCCTTCCAGGCAGCGCTGCCTTCAAGGCACTACTCCCCTGAGTTTAGGGTTAGGATGAGGTTTAAGGGGGTTAGGTTTAGGAATAGGGTTGAGGTAGTGCCTTTTATGCTGTGCTGCCTAGAAGGTGACGTTGGGGGCAAAAAACACCATTGAGCATCACTATGCACTATGTGCCCGGGGCCTACTGGCACCGTGGAGTTTTATTGCACTCATCGCCTGTGCATTCCATGGCCATCAATACTGATTGAATATACTTGATTACTACCAATACTAATTAATACTTATACTTAATTCTGATCTGATGTTCCCTGATATCTTCTCCTGGAGGCCATACTTAGCAGGTTATGTAGTCAATGGGTCATTTGGAGGTGTGCTAGCACATTAACTGTGTTGGACACGGATCATAAGACTGTGGCCTGACAAATTGTTATCTCTGAGTACTAAAGATTACGAAAGAAATACGATCAATATTTATCATGACAAGATTTTATTCTATGTGACTTTGAATATTTAAGGAACAATTTGGGGGAGGTGAGACTATGAAAAATGTGCTTTTAAATTTTTTAAGTACATTTAAGGACCACCGTAATGGTCATGATGTACTTGTAAACTTTACTTTTTATGATGAGATGTTACGTCAGGGTAAAAGTAGTTGAAAATGAAAAGTTAAAACTATGCAATTCTTTACAGCAGTCTACCACTGGAAACTGCAACATCTGTCGAGTTAATTTATGTCAAGTGGCACTTGTCGCCTAGACTATAAAATGGGACTTAGTGGTGATGCATCACTTGAAGCATCTCACGATCAACCCAAAATACTTTCCCTATTACACATCTTATTTCGACCTATCTCTTTGTTCTTTCTTGCTTTCTTTTCTTCTCCCACTTATACTAGCTTATTCTTTTTTTCTCCTGTCACTCACTCCCTCCCTTTCTTTTTTTCTCTTCTCTCTCTCTCTCTCTCTCTCTCTCTCTCTCTCTCTCTCTCTCTCTCTCTCTTTTGTCCCTCCTACCATCTCTCCATCTGTATCTTCTAATTTTTTTGTGGCAGGGATTCCTCGGAGGGGCAACCCACATGAAATTACTGTATCATCTGTCAGACTAGAAACAGGCCCTGCCTCTCTCTCTCCTACACACACACACACACACACACACACACACACACACACACACACACACACACACACACACACACACACACACACACACACACACTTATTGAGGCAATACTATCACTCTCTCTGTAAGAACACACACTTATTGAGTCAGTACTGCTAGAGAATGCTCTCTCTCTCTCTCTCTCTCTCTCTCTCTCTCTCTCTCTCTCTCTCGCGCACACACACACACACACACTGTGCATACACAGAAATCCTTACTGAGGCAATTCTGCCTTGCCCTGCCTCTGTAAGAAATCACATGCACACATTGGTTTTCTTATCAGAACAATACAGTGTCTTTCTTTGCATTTGTGGAGACGTTGTCTGACTGAAGAGCATCTAGCCTACTCTCTCTGGTGTGAAAATGCCGGCTGCACTGTGGGGACATTCATCCTAATCCTACCCATTCGTTAGATATATATTACATAGGCTACTTTTCCACAAAACAAGACACAAATACTCATCAGTCAGTGTACTGTGATCTTTCATTGACTTTGTCGCAATGCTTCATGATATCCTCCCCGTTCAAACACAAACAAAACACTAAACAAACAACAACAGCCTGAGCCTAAGATTCATCACTTGGCTTCCAAGTAAAACAACCAACCAGCTCATAAATGGACGCTAGACCTGAAGCACTAGCCTAAGTCACCCCAGCCCAAATGTCAGGGAGGATGCCGAGCCGAACTTCTGCAACGGTCTCCAGACGCTGTTAAAAGACCGTCCAACATGTTGCTCTGGTTAAATGGCCTCCCCATTGACCCTCGACCCACCACCACCCACCCCTGAAGGAATACTCTCCTTCCTGCTCTATAAGGGAACTGTCTGCAGCCCCCGTGACACAAAGCATATTCTGCTGGTATGAAGTGACAAATTCTGTGGAGGATAATAGTGGCTTTGTCATGTTTTAAGGCGCTGCTTGTTTGGTTGTGAGGTCGTGAGGGGCAGGGTGCCAGATAATCTGCAATCCCCTTCTCTTTGATGAATGTGTGTGCAGAAATTGGTATTAAAAATTGAGCGGCAACCCACTGTGCCCCAGCCTCTCCCCCACCCCCATCCCACAGAAATACGTTTTCATAAGCTTCTTAAGCCACCTCTACTCATCAATTCCCTTAACCATGCAAGGTTTTTTTTTTTTTTTTTTTTTAAATGAGGCATAAGGGTTGTCTTGTCTCTGTTTCTAAAAGAATTACCATCTTTTCACGGTCCTTATTAATGGCAGCAAACTGCAATGGAGACACACGATCAAGTTCAGGAGGTTGCAATGAATTATCAGGAAGAAAACATAAAAGCAACCAACCACAAGTGCAACCAAGCTTCCTACACAATAACATTTGTTACCTTTGTTCATTATGTGATATTGATAAACATTAGATTCTGGATTAATCTAACGACAGATTTGCCAGATTTGTCAAGCATGTAATTTCCTTTGGCCAAGGGACAAGCTATTTTGCCTTTCTCCGTATAGTAACGTTCCCGGCCAGAACAGGTGGAAGGACGGACTGCGCGTGCATGCGACCCCAGAGCAGGTGGCTGAGTGAGCAGGTGCTGTCCAGCCCGCCGTTCAGCCGACTCCTTATCACTTTGGCCACTTCCAATAGCCTTGCCCGACTTTAATATCAGTTCACATTGACACCTGTCACATTCGGAGGCTTGCCACTTCGAAGACAGGTAGCCTCATTTAGACATATCTGTGTGTTAACGAACGATAGAAGCAGGTTACTAAAGCTTGTCCAACTGTTTCTACCAAAACCGGCTGGCGAGGAAGGCGACTGTAACAACAGGCTTTAAACAGGCTACCTGTGTGTTTTAAGCAGAACTGTTACGCGCAACGATTGGGAATGTGACTTGCTCAATAATAAGCAGTGCACCAGAAAATATTATTTTAGCGACACAAAGTTATCCGCTGAACGTTCAGTGTCTGCAGGACTTGAATCAGAACTACAATGAAAGATAAAAAACATGGGTTCGCGATATGTTTGTATATGCTAGCTAGAAAACACGATAGACTAAATAATTTGGCAAAGCAAGATAAAGCGGTAATCAAAGAATAATGTAAAGGCTGGAATTTTCGCCAGATCACCGTTTAGCCTGCTTTAGTCAATAATGTGCATGCTATAACGTTGAAAGAGACAACATCTGGCTATGTTGTCAAAAGACCCAAAGCCTCCACGCTGTCTACCAAGAGTTCAAAAGCAGACCAACTCGAAACTATGACCAGCTATTTCACCAGAACAGCGCATTATTCATTCATATGTTTATGTAATAATTTCATAGAGCACATTTGAAACATGTACATCTCTATATAGTGCACTTCTCCGACATTAACGTACGCTATGCGCGCCGATTGTAACATCAGCAGGGATGACTAGCTAGCTTTCCTTTGCTAGCCGCCTGTTAGAGTTTTTAGCTTTGATTCTTAGCTCATTGTGAAGCGAAGACATTCAAGTAATTTTCGTAAACTGAGTACATAATAAAGCACCACCATAGGGACATAGAGCGACAGTTTGGTAGAGCCATGTCTGTCATAACGGTACTGTTTCCTTCAACGTTAGCTAGCTGCCATACACATGTTTTGCGTAGAGATTAACACCACACTGGGTACCATTCTGGCTAAATAAATATCCTCTACATTTTGTCGTTTGTGTTCCTGCAAGGGCCTGAATTGCTGGCACTAACTGACCAAAGGGCTGATGTCTAAATATGCACGCATTTTTCTAACCTGGGATGGTTGATGGACTTGCATCACCGTTGCCAGGTTTGATTTTTTTTATTATTATGAACCAAGGTCTGTCATTCTCACTACAGCAGCGCTCTGTACTAACGTTAGTAAGAAAACAGGGACTTTTAAACCCAGTAAGTCTGTCAGGTAGCCTAGTCTGCAAGGCTGCTATCTAGTGATACACACCTAACCATTGCTCAAAAGCCGAAAAAATAAAGATTTTGCTCTTACGCGAATGAGTGATCACGGGTAAATCCGACGTGGTAGTGATGCTCACAGAAGCTGGGCCGGGATTTTCCCCCCTCTTGCTTCCAGCAGCTGGCTCAGTCTTTATCCCTCCTAACGTGCCCGCGCCCGGGTAGCACTGGCCCTCCAGTGGATAGTGGTTCGCTGCGGTCGGTGAAGAACCCCCTTGGTAAATGAATGGCAGGACCGTCAGCGCGTGAGTCATCGAGATCCTCCTCCTCTGCCTCGTTTCTTCCTCCCTCCAAGGGCCGAATGTAATATAGGCCGATGACGGTCTGCTACTAAAGCGCTCTTTCGCGCGGCAATGGCCGTTCTCTGGAAGAGAGACAATATGGCAGGCACCAATAGTTAGGTGTGCAAACAGTGACCTCCTTAGATAGCCTATGAGCCGCGCAGCAGTCCCGTGTTGGACTTTTCACTCAGCCTGTGCGAGGAGTCCTAGACTAGTATAGCTTGCGTCTCCGTTTAGAGCTCCTCTGACATTTTATTAATTTAATGTAGTCTAAATTGGTGCTATCATCACATGACAGCGCTCTCTACCTCTCTCTTTGCTCAGTCATGCGTTGCCTGTCACTATTAGATCCATAGGATAAAGAGCTCTGCATCACCAACCAAGAATGTAAAATAAAAGAGCTATAATAGCGCAAAACTGGTCCTTTATATGTATTTATTTATTTTTCTACAGGCATCTGTGTTGATTAGGGTTGTGCCCACCCCACTCTTTTTTTCTTTTTCTCCATGCAGGCTAATATAGCCTCTAATGGACAGCCATCAGTAGAGCAACACTAAACAGTTTTGCCTTCTCGAGATTATTCAGTCCTGGCTGGCCTGGCACAAGCATGTTTTTTCCCTTGGATTAAACTTAATAGACAATTTTTTTTTTCTGGAATCCCAGCGGATACTTCAGACTGTACAAAACTCAGCTGGCCTGGGGCCAAAGCTCTGGTACAGAACCTGTTCTGATCAACAGTAGGCTACATCTGATAATCAATCATAAGCTGCACAGACTGATCCAGTCATGGTCATAAACACTCTGTGCCTAAACAACAGCCCTCTGAGCCAGATGGTCATGGTGACATTGGAACTTCTGGAATAACTCATGACCAACCATCTACGTCAGGCCTTTCAGGGCCCCAACCCCCAAATGGAGATTATGCACAGGATGCAATCATCTGCACCGCCCATTCATACTGACGACAGACCACCAGGAGCAACAAGAGGACATGTCAGACTTAATCACACAGAATCAGAGAGATTCACTCCATCCCCAGATTTGTCTTTACCATCCCCATCACCACCACGTCTGAAATTCCCTCCAAGTGTGCAGAGGATGCTGCCAATGGCTGTCCTTTTCAAGCCCATGACACTCAAGTAATCTACACAACTCTGTCCCACCAAATGGATAGGTCGGTGTTTAGTAGCCCAGAAACTCAAGCTGTTGTAAAGCGCATGGCACTACAGCCTATATGCCTAAAAATGCAAGGCTCCACAGCCTCCTATTGACAGTAGCAGTAGGGTAGACCTTGATGACATCATTGAGAGTGGTTTTGCAAAACAAGCAGGGACCCAGAATGCCCATGTCATTCTCTATTCCTGTACTTACAAGAAAGAGAAGAGTCTGTGTGCATCAAGCCAGTGGAAAATCCAATCTAATCTCCTGCCTGTTCCTAAACAATCTCAGAGTGTTCCAGTGGATAAGATACCCCCATTTACTGTAAAACGAGCTCTTCTTAAAATTAGATCGCTTTCAAACAAGTCATTTAAAATCAATGATCTTATCTGTACATACAAACTTCAGACCTCCTACTTCTAAATAAACTTGCCTTGCCTTAACTGACCTTAACCATGCACTCTTAGCTTGAGCAGGTCATATTAGGTGCAACATGCATGTAGAGTGCTTTCATTTGCATGTTCAGTAGCATTAGGCTATCTTGAAAGTGTGGATGACCTTATGTGTCTCATATATCAAGTGAACAACAGGTCTGTGTTTGTAGAGGGCTAGTTGTCACTGCAATGCCTAACTGGGCTGTGCTGTTCAATTGCAGTCTGTTTGTC
>JAODXP020000025.1:16907117-16917117 GCA_027497455.2 Sardinella longiceps
GATGTATTTGTCGAGACAGACATACACCCTATAGACTCGTCCACAGGCATACTTCTGAGAATGTGTGTACATAAAAATGATATGCACCGCAACAATACTGTACTTAGTGCATCCAAATTTGCAAATTCTATCGACGAATTTTTTGCTACAACACATAGGGCTATATTAATAACATATGAGTAAAATGAATTGCCTCTGCAGTTTCAGTTTTCTGTCTTTTTCATCTATGTACTTAACGTAGGATTGCCTTGGAGAGCAGTAATTAAAGGCTATTGCTTTAAGAGACTATAAATTATGGACAGAGAAGAGAAAGCTCTTTGGTATACCGAAGGAAGTGGAGTGGTGTGCTTGGAGTTGTCTGTGTGTGTGTGTGTGTGTGTGTGTGTGTGTGTGTCCTCTTCCTCTAGTTTTAGCCAGAGGGTGTATCAAAGAGCTCTGAGACATCACAAGGGCCATGCACAGTAACATTTATTTAAGCACAATTACTGTCCCTTTGCTCCACTCTAATGTATCAGTTTCCCTTTTCCTCCTGTGTGTCAGTGTTTGTGTGTGTGTGTGTGTGTGTGTGTGTGTGTGTGTGTGTGTGTGTGTGTGTGTGTGTGTGTGTTTATGTCATCTCAAAGACATACACATTTATGTTAATGTAGGCCTATATATTACTGTAAAGACAAAAACAAACATAAGGGAAAGGACTGAAACTAATTATATTAGCATTAAATGTCTCCTCAATATTTTCTGTGAGCAAGACTTAGTAATTTTACTGGTTAAAGTGCACAAAAGTAAAGCTATCTTACATAAAGGCTGGACATGGAGCAGACTGCATACATAGCAGCTCAAATCTGGAGAGGATCCAACTCCAGCAGGTCTTGAGGGTGGTCCTCTGCTTACAGAGTATCTGACCACTGTTAACTCTACAGGAGCATGCAGTGTTAGCACACAATGCCACTGACACACAGCCTTGCATGCATGTCCTGGAGGTCAACACCAAACAAGGCAAAAGATCATTAGATAAATTAGACAAAGGCAAAAGGACTTTCCCCATCATCAACGTGAACTTTCAACTTTCACCTTCAAAAATGCAATCTGTTGAAGGATTGTTACCTCTTTGTGTGTCTTTGAATGACTTTGTTACCTTTTTGTGTGTCTTTGAATGACTTTCCCATGAGTTTCCAAACCCACACATATAACTGTGATGTGGAGCAAGAATCCCACCATCATTGGGGATACCCCTGTTAAGCTAAGAGTAGTTTTCAATGATGTGGAAATGTGCAATGAATGTATAAGCATCCAAAAATTCACAACTGTTGGACCTATTATCTGGTTCTCATGTAACCATGAGAATGGAACTAGAGGCCCATTTCTTTTGTGTCCAGTCCTGGCATAAAAACCCAGTTTAATTAAAGGACAAGTTTGGAGTGATAAAGATCTAAAGTGTATTGCAACATCATAAAAAGTTGGAACGTTTGCCCAGGAGCAGAATTTTGATACATTCATGCAGGCCGAAGAAGACTGCTTGCTAGGTGTAGCTTTCAGGCGCACCCAGCTAAGGGTTAGTGGCCAAATCGCTGTTTTAAGAAAGGTTCTAAATAGCCCCCTACTTTGTTTATAGTATAATGACAGTTCCAACATTTAAAACCAGGCATTGATAACTTAGTAACTGTAGCTACCTACCACTCAGCTGGGTGACCCTGGAAGCTACAACTAGAAAGGGGTCTTCTCCAGCTTGCACAAATGTGTCATAATTCTGCTGTCATAATTCGTTCCAACTTTTTATAATGTTGCAATATGCTTTATCACACCGAAATTCTCCTTTAATATTAATTAACAGGCATTATTTGTTGTCGTTGCTGCAACACAACACCAAATGAGTCAATTATATAAGACTCTTGATTTGGCCCAAATCTGGCAGCAGTCTGGCCCAGATCTGTTGGAGACATGGCTGCAGTCTCGAGTGGCAAATGAAGCAATTTCTGCCTCTATTTCTGATATGTGGGTCAGGGTCAGAGCAGACCTTCCCTCAGGTTACGTGTGTGTGTGTGTGTGTGTGTGTGTGTGTGTGTGTGTGTGTGTGTGTGTGTGTGTGTGTGTGTGTCTGTGTGTGTGCATGCATGCATGTGTGCACTTGTGACCATTTCAGCCTCTCGAAGTACCTGACAGACACACCTGGATAAACCAATTCAGCCCCCTAGCGATTCTCTGAGGTGAAATAAAGAGTGTACTAGATTTGAAAAGACAGCTGCCGATGGTCATATGGGGACAAGGCAAGTTGCTCAGACTTCAGATCTGGCAGTCAGTCAGTGACTATAGCAGAACAGAGAGAAGAGCTTTAGCACGTCTCAGCAACAGCAACTACGGTTGTAAATATACAGAGTTAAGTGCCTTACTCAAGGACACAACAGTGGCAGATTCAAACCCAACATTTTCAAGCTACTAGCAGCTAGCGTGTTAGCCAGGTTCCTTAACTGCCATGCTCACCGCCCATATGCAGATTCAGATCATATCCTTCTCAAAAGCCTCTAATAACTATGTGCTTTTAATTTGACATAATAATTTAGCACTTTGGAGTGTATTCCATGATGCTTGTCCCACTGCTGCACTTTTTTCACCTTTTTTTTTTTTGCCAATTTAATTGCTCCTCGTGGACCTCTAGGCTGTCTCAGCAACATGTGTATATAGAAACAAAAAATTGTTTCCTGTTATTGAGAATCACAGCCAACATAGAGGCTCACTGAACCACTCAACCATATCCCAGTCAAGTGTTGCACTTAAAGAAACCATACGGAGGAAAGGAAGAAGATGAAGAAGAGGAAGAATTCTAAAGCGCATGTTTAAACATGGGGGAGGCCCAGGATGTATTGTGCTTCTCGAGGTTCTGGCACACAGCAGCTAGTCCTGGTTCAGATGAAGTTTAGCTCAAGCACTTTAATGGTGGAAGCCACTCGACGTGCCAGTCATTAAAATTCCCTCCAGGCTGGGAAAAGTATGTGACTTGAGAAGGGCCAGACCTCAGCGAGCACCGGTGTTCTTGAGGGGGAGTGAGGCGCAGCACTCAGGGGAGTCCGGATTGGAGAGCGGTGCTGGCGTCGGTCGGTCGGCCGCATGCCCTAAGAGGGACTTGTGGGCTTCCCCCGTGGTTACTTCCTGCCAGATGGCTTTAGACTGATGTTCAGTAGGAGAAGAGCATGCAGGTGGCTTTCGTCTTCAAAGATGGCAGTGGGCTCAGGCCGTAAAACTTCTGGCCCAAACCTGGCAAGAGTCAGGGCCAGGCTAGAGATATTTTGTATCTGCCTGCCATCTTTCAAGGGTGGAAGCTTGGCATATTTCAACACAGAGGCCTGTTGTTAGAGGTCTTTTAGTAGCCTGGGGGGGGGGGGGGGTCTGTTGTTGCACTCACACAAGAGGCATGAATGATACAAAGCTACTAGGGGTGCGGAGGCTAATGCTGTTAATGTTTGCTCTGTAGTCTATAGTGTGCTCCCAGAGGATAGCTTTGTGGCCTTCTCACTACTTCAAAGTTACACCATTTTTTCCCCAACCAAAATTACACGTCACAGCAGGGTCATTAAGGGTTAAAATGTGCCGGGAATTTCTTATAGAGTACTTGCATAACTTAACACAGAACACTTTCTGGTGTGATGAATTGGAGCTAATTGCTCATCATGACCTTGTATGAGTATTTAGAGAGTGTGTGGAGAGCAAAACCAAAGCAAAATCTGTGGTGTTCACTAACATAAAATTTCTGTTTCATCTCTTAATAGTCATCAATATTTTATTTATTTACATTTCTATGTTGTTGATGCATCATACCAGACATTTACAAGTGTACAACACATGCAGGTGCATGACGTATAATTCATCTCCCAAACCACTGCTATCTTGGTTATCATAATATTAAAAACAAAACAAACAAAAAAGTTGTAAAATATATTAAATGTAAAATAAGAAATTGAACTGAACAATCTACAAAATATGTTAAATATCTCAAATAATATCTTACAGGACAAATAACCACAGTTCTGGATGACATTTAGCGGCAGCAGCAGTCTTATGGGTACATGAAACTATTTTAGCCTTAAGCCAGAGCCCCAAATTTGGCCCGTCGGTACTACTCAATGGCAGTGTGTCTCATTGTGTTTTTTGGCCAGTTGTGCCACACTAGAGCTAGAAAATATGTAATAGCATTGGATTCAGGATAGCCTCTTTTGTTTGTTTTATTAGCCTATTTATATCCATTATAAGCCTAATAATTGATAATCTTTTTTTTTTTACAGGTAAATCGGGGAAAGAGTTTAACTATTAATATCCAGACAAAAGTTTCTTGACTGATTATTTATTTAATGTATTTGTTATGGCCTACAGTAAAATGTATTCATATTTCAGTGGATAATGGCTTATCTAAATGTTTCCCCAAGCACTTCAGAAAACCTGCAATACAAAAAAGTAATGTAAATAATCAGCTAAGGAAATCTTGACTGAATACCATTTTTATAATGGGTACACAGACAGTGATGGAACACAAAAATCTGAGTTATTACCATTCCAAAAATCACTATGGCCTGTATTCTCCCAGATGTTTAAGTAAAAAAAGCGCTTTGTGAAGGCTGATACGCATGGAGCTAAACACATTTTTGGACTCAAGCACCTGGGAGAATACCGGCCTATGTGCCTTACTGCCCTCAGGTGGTACCGACCAACCTTCTGGCTCAAGGACTAATGGTGATTCTATCAGGGAGAAGGACAAAAGCTACAAAGCATGGTTTTGGGGGGTGGAAAGATTAGTTAGGGTTCCACTGAGCTGAAAACCCCTGGAAACAAAAAGAAAAGTCTGAACATCCTTTAAAATCTGAGCAGTTTCTGAAAAGTCTTCATGCGTAGAAGATTCCACCTCAACTTTCAATTTCTATGGTGATAACCCAGCTTGGAACTGCATCGCATTACCTAGTGGCAGACAAACCAGTCTGATGTTGCATCAATTACAGTGGCTTCATCAATCTACCACCTAGATGCCATTCTGTCACAGCCCAGTTCAATTCACCTGCAAGCAAAAACATAAATTATGACTCCCATTGGACCTATTGTAATCCAAATTCCTTTCTTTCTCATTAAAAATCCATTTCACTTTTCTCAGAAGGTTCTCTTGTCCAGGAACAGGAGTGTCGTGTTGAGTAGCTCCACCTGATGACCCTTCAGTGACCCTGAGGCAAGCCGAGGCCCACTGAGAGACATTAATCCTTGTGATGGAGATGGGCGTCTTGGAGCTCAAATTCCTCTAAACAAGTCTCTTCAGTCCACACACAGAGTGCTAAGTGTTACTCCTCAGGAAACATAGCCACTGTACACCCACAGTGTACATACTGTACACCCACAACGTAGATGGTGGTGATCCCCAACTTTCTGTCAGTAAGCAACACTTCCTTACTCCTTCACTCCAAGAGGTGTGAAGGTCTGTGTTGACCTCGAGAGTCCACACGCAAAGGTTTGTCTGCTGGTGAGACCAGTACGGGTGAGGAAGCAGATGGTAACCCTTTAAAGGAAGCTGCAGTACAGGTAACTGTGCCCTGGACACCTGTGGTTGAAGAGCACCTGATAGTGGGGTGGGGTGGGGTGGGTGAGGAAGGAGGGGTATCTCCTCACCTTTGGGCACCCCTGGAGTCCATTACCATTACACAAATGTTAAACAATACAATGACATGACACCAAGCCAACACAAAAACAGAAAGGCTAAAGGTGAAATCTGGCAACACTAACTCTTCAATGGCATTTCATAGAAAAAAAAAATTATAAATCCAACCTTTAGGTCTCTTCAAATGTCATTAAGAAAAATGATCATGAATTGGATTATTCTTCAAGATGATGATGATGATGATGATGATGATGGTACACTAGCTAGGGTACAGTTTTTAGTGCACATAGAATAAGTCCACTCACTGGCAATATTATTCCACAATACGTACGGTCAACAATATATTCCCAAGGGACTAATCAATCTTAGAGTACACATAGAAAACACTCGTGCAACACAGTAGTTCAAGTAAGTCCTTTTTTTCTTTCTCTCTGTCTTTAAGTAAAATCTCTGTTCTAACTATAGTCGTACCCGAAGGTTTAAAAGAGCTCATTTAACAACATAGAAATTAAAAGAAAAAAAGAAAAGAAAATATATTTACATACATCAACAGAACTACTGATTCTGTGAGTGGGAGTGTAAGTGTGCGTATACAGTATGAGCCTCTCTCTGTGTGTGTGTGTGTGTGTGTGTGTGTGTGTTGTGTGTGCGTGTATATTTCGGACGGTTTCAAAGGGGTGTGTCAAACACCCTATCATTTGAGCTTTCATCTCCGTCCTCGTCTGACGGTGATGTTTTGCTGTTCAGTCTCTCAGTCGTAGTGGAGACGGACATTTTGCAGAGGTCTAGACGGCCTTTAGCCGTGTCCTGCACAAACTCCTGAATCTCCATCGGGAGCCGTCGGAACTTGTCCTGGTACTCCTGGTCCAGCTCGCATTGCAGCTGTGAGATGCAAACAAACAAACAAAAATAGAAATAAATCACTGCAATCATAGTTAATCGGAGTAAGTTTATATTGTGCCATTCATAAGGTTATTCAGTCAGAGGGATACAGAATCGGAGGGGTATTCCAAGTCGGTTCCAAGGCAGGTTAAGCAAGAGGTGGTGGTAAATCTCCTAATGGAGAGGCCTAATGCTGGCTTTGTTGGAGTTAGTAGAATGAGTATTCCAGGGTTCTATTTCCCAAAAGCATAGTTAATAACTAGTTAGCAACGTTTTAGGTTGCAATGCAATTTCCCATTGCCAACCGACTAAGTTGCTAACTGCTTAGCAACTATGCTTCTGCCTGAAATGCCTGACTATTATCAGGTTTACCACTACCTCTGGCTTAACTTACCCTGGTTTGCCTACTGCCCACCTACTGCCTTGCCCACCTACTTGGGACACCCCCCTGCATAGAAATCCCCCCCCCCCCAGAGAATGATGGAGAAGCATGTGCAGCCAGGGCAGTCCAAGTTCATGCTAACGTCAGAGGGTAATTGGTGACGGCACAATGCTTAGGTGTTTTTGCCATTACCTCAGTGCAGCAATTTCATCCCTTTCGCTTTGCTGTTATTAGAGAATCAATCAATAGTCCTGTTGCTTGGTGATGTTAACAGCTGTCCATAGGTATGGGAGACTTTAGGGCAGTGTACACTGAATTAGTGAAACAGCAGGTGACGCTAACCACTGATGTGGTTTTGTTTTCCTGGACCCTCCATCAGTTAGCGTTAGCTGCCATTTCGCTATTTGGTCTAAGTTGCACCAAATGTTCTTGTTCTTAAATCTACTGACAGCACTTGGCAATGTCAAATAGCAAGACAATTGATTGATTCACACTGGATCTCACCTTTAACCCAAAGGTATTACACATATAACTCCATTACGTAATGATCTGGGTTAGTAAGCAAGCAGTATCTTAGATGTCCATGTAAGGTCATGATGACACAGGGCAGCATAGCATACGTAGCTCTTTAATCATACTTCATACGACTGACTTCCCATAACACAAATCTACATCGGTGGCCAGTGCTCTGAGAGGCATCCTATGCCAAAGGAAACAGCAAGCATTCCTAAGCTCCAAAAGAACGACAATTTATCTTTGAAGACAACAAAAAAACACGGTCCAAATGAAGAATTCTTCTGTTTCATGAGATAGGGAGAGTCACTCACTGCGTTCTTACTAGACCGTGCTGATAAACCAGTGCTCTACGGAGTGCAGGTGAAATTACAATTTACATGAGAATGTGAAATGAAGCTGTGGGGGAAAAAAATGTCCTGTTTTTTTTTTTTTTAACTCAAAGAGGGAGTCTCAGACTCCCTTGTTCTCCATGGGACTGTGCAAAGTGGAGTTTCTTCCAGGCATCCATCCCCGCAATGATTAAAGATGACAGAATTGTATTCATCCTGACCCAATAATTGCTTTAAAGAGTGTTCGACTGCTTAACTACCCCATTCAGGCTCTTGGGAGCGTCGCAATTAAAGGGAAAAATCACACTAGTTAGAGGAGTCGCGCACACACACACACACACACACACACACACACACACACCCACACTCACAAGCCTGCAGATGCAATCAAACACTCCCAAAGCGTCGCTAAATGCTACCTCACGTGAACCTCGCTCAGGTAGCACGGGCATTCTGAGTGAGAGTCTGCCCTGATTCTCTGTTTCTGTGACAGCCGGTGCCTAATCGTGATCAATGACAGTGCCAGTCTGAACATGTGAGGATGTGTGGGAGGGAGGGAGAGAGAGAGAGGGATATGGAGGAAGGGATATAATGAGCGAGGGATGATAGCGAGAGAGAGAGGGAGAGAAAGAGGAAAAGAGAGGGAAGAGGGGTCCCACTATGGGAGCTGCCAGCCTGACTGCATCTGGCACTGACATGGAGATGCCCCCAGATGGTTAAGGATGCAGCGCGCGTGACGCGTGTGTATACACACACACACACACACACACACACACACACACACACACAAAGAGATATGGACATGGACAAGCATCCACTCACAGAAAAAAAAAAAACATGCAGTAACACTTACACAAACCAAGATAAACAAACATACACACACTCATACACACAAACACACACACTAGCACAAACATACACACAGACAAAAAAGCGTGACCCACTTTGGGCCGGGGGACATCTGTTGCCCCCCTGCCAGTGACGGCACAAAGGCCCGCGGATTAGATGTGCCACTGAGATATCCGACAGTCAGAGGGCACGAGTCTGGCAGGCTTTTCAGACAGCAGCAAACACACACACACACACACACACACACACACACACACACACACACACACACACACACACACACACACACACACGTCACATACAACACAGTCATAGACACAATCAGACACACACATTCTTATTCACATACCTCTTCAACAGCACAAACATAACACAACTTACACAAACACACTTACACAAGCGCAAGCATCTACCACCCACCACCCTCCATACACACAAACACAACACATGACCTTGTGTGGTTCTGTCCTTATTGAGCAGTTGCATGCCCTCAAACACATATGTTGTGGGTAAAGCATCTTTGTCTGGGTGTGTGCATAAGTGCTGTACGAATCTGTGTACTCTATGTGTGAGTATTTGTGTGTGTATGACTATTTGTGTGTGTGTGTGTGCGTGCAAGTGTTTTGTGTGTGTGTGTGTGTGTGTGTGTGTGTGTGTGTGGAGTGTGTCACCTCTTTAGCACCTGAGGGGGCGTTGTGATGGGCAAGGTAATTAAAAGTCACAGGAAGAGGAGAGAGAGGGAGAAAGAGAGAGAGAGAGAGAGAGAGAGAGAGAGACAGGTGGAGGAGGAGAGAAGGGAGAAAGGAAGAGACCAGGCGGGAGAGCGAAAAGAAGGAGAGGCGGGGGGAATGTAAGAAGGAGTGGGCGAAAGAAAAAGAGAGGGAACAGAGAGAACAGGTGTGGAGTGATAATGAAAGAGAGAGAGAAAGAGAAAACCAGAAAGAAAGATATGGACAGGGAGAGGCAGAGAACAGATGGAGGGAAGGAGTCTACGGCTTAGATGACAGAGACAGAGAAAGGAGAGATACTGTAGGTAGAAAGAGAAGAAGAAATGAACACAGATAAAGACAGACACAGAGAATGATAAAAATGCTTTCATCTATTACATGTTGCCCAGCATTCTTAGATCTCTGATTAGTGCCAGATCAACGTCAGGCCTGAGTCAGATCAATCAGTCAATCAGTCAATCAATCAATCAATCAACTTTACTTGTCAATTCACATGTGGTACAAGGAATCAAAATGACGTTTCCTACTATCCTCACAGTGGAGGCAAGACATGCCAGTTGCACTGGTTTGACTGTAATGGTTTAGCTATTGGCTGCAGAGACTGATAACGCTTTATTTACAATCATTACACAAAATCTACCGTACACCAACCCTATGAAAGCATAGACTACAGCATAGAGTTTGTTACAGT
>JAODXP020000025.1:16927117-16939034 GCA_027497455.2 Sardinella longiceps
TCTCCCTCTCTCATCTGTCCAAGCATGACTTGAGATGAGATCAGGCCAGATGAGATGGTGCTTGCACATGGCTGGCCATGTGAGCTTCAGAGTGCACACACGCGCGCGCGGTCGGAGCTGTCCGACACACAATGAGGACTCAAAAAGTACAGTGCACGCACAGACACACACACACACACACACACACACACACACGCAAAATTGCAAAGTCATTCATTCTCATATGTTCCCCAGCTGTCAGTAAAGTAACAGCCCTACACAACCTACAAGAATCGAGAGCATACATACACCTCCATCAATAGACACAGGGACGCGCACGCATCACACACACCAATGTACATGTACTGTATATACACACCAATGATATTCAGAAAATCCATCACACATACAACAGATATCTCTGGGTCAGTGTACGAGTGTGTGTGTGTGTGTGTGTGTTTTATATGTGTCATCTATGTGTGTTTATATGGGTATGAGTGTGTGTGTGTGTGTGTGTGTGTGTGTGTGTGTGTGTGTGTGTGCGTGCGCATATGGGTATGTGTGTGTGTATGTGTATGTTGTGTAAGGGTTTGTATGAAATCCTGACCAATCCACACGTGATCTTTTGGGCTGTCTATTTTAGGGTCTGTGTGATCCATGAGCGTTAGAATAATATTTAGTCCGGCTTCAGTGCCAGCGGAGCAGTGCGGCCATATTTGGGCATGCACAGAGGTGAGGGGTCAAGTGTGTGTGGTTAAACCTCTTTCCTGGTGCCGGGCCAACCCTGAACAGGGCGGACAGGCCCAATCTCTGCAGACACGCTCTGACACACACCACCACACAGCACCTAAGCGTGGTGCTGATCCAATCCTGGAGTGGCACATAACCACTGGGCCACAACTGGCCCAGGCTCGTATCAAATCAAAACCGGATCTGGTGTCTGTTTCCCAAAAGTATAGTTGCTAACCAGTTAGCAACTTAGTTGGTTGGCGATGGGAAATTGTACAGCAACCAACAAAGTTGCTCACTTACTTAATAACTATGCTTTTGGGAAACGGACTTCAGAGCTTGGTCTAAAGATTCATGCTACCTGGGACTGACATGGCAGTCTACATCAGATGATGCTAACGTAGAAAATGGTTGTAAATTGTTTATGGTAAAGGAAATGCATAATTGCAGTAGCCATGCTATTTACCAGCCTTTGTGACACACATGCCAAAGTCCAACATCCTTTGTTGATGTTATGGGAATCTACAATGGAATGCTGGTAACTGGCCAATCACTCATTTTGATGCATTATGATGTCATAATGGGTGCAGTTATTGTGCTTTGTTAGGAGTCCTTTTTTAATGTGATTCTGTAGGAGTAGCTTTTGATTTCATTAGTCTTTTGCATAACAAGAAACAAGCTTACAAAAGCAAACCGCTGAAGTTATTTGGCAAAGTTATTTTGCAGGCTGCATTCACTGACTGCCCATTCCAACTCCTGCTTATAATGTTGATGCGCAAATCTCAAATTAACTCCTTAGCATCAATTTCTTATACATGGGTAAACAACCAGATAGTTTCAACACAACTCAACAGACTATGCTTCTTCTGTCTGCAGTGGGGAAAAAAAAGTCTTGGTTCGGTTTCATATTACTGCTTGGACAAGAATCCAGTCAGTAAGCTCACCCTCAGGTTCAGATTAAAGGTTCAGTTTGTAATCTCAGTGAAATTTTTGTGGATATTTGAGCTATTCAGTCGCATGTACCCCCCCCCCCCCCCCAAAAAAAAAAAAAAAAAAATACCAGTCTGATCATCCCCTTAATGAGCTTTTTGTGTTCATTTTTTTGGAGAGTTAACCAAACCATGGTCAACTGTTGTGAGGTCTACTGACGTCTGTGTGTGTTGTGACTAAACTGGTGTGTTTACCCTGTTGACCGTGCCGCGTGTCCATATCCACTAAGAGAGGATGCTTTAGGCCAATTAATGCCTTAGGTTAGTGCTGGGAGTATAATCCAACTTACCTTTCTCTTCGGGGGAACTCTCCTCCTACAAGCAGAGTAACATGGATCTATTGCTTTTGTTGTATCACTAAAAGCAGTATGCTATGCTTATTCAGTTTTTTGGTCGCTGTTCACTTTTTTAACATCAAAAATAAATTGAGAAATATATTGTAAGCTTTGTCCATTAAATATAATAAACATAAACTATCTCTCTCTCACTCTCCTCTCTCTCTCTCTCTCTCTCTCTCACACACACACACACACACACACACACACACACACACACACACACACACCAGCTGTGTAAGCACAAACAGCATGTGCTTAATTTTTGCTTTTTGTTTTCATTGCTTATGCCAGTGTTCCGGGTGAGTACATCTAGTCATATGATGTCACAACAAAGACATATACACACCCACAGAGGCACTTGTGCACAGTTTACCTGTGTGTATACAGTAAGTGTGTGTGTTTGTGTGTGTGTGTGTGTGTGTGTGTGTGTGTGTGTGTGTGTGTGTGTGTGTGTGTGTGTGTGTGTGTGTGTGTGTGTGTGTGCATGCACTGATGACAGACCTTTGGCTTCTCATCCAGGATCTGCTGCCGGATGTCTTTATGTCTGTCCAGCAGCTTCTCCTGACGTTTGCTCTGAGCGTCTTCCAGCTGGGAGGGACACATAGAGTACACATGAGACACACACACACACACACACACACACACACACACACACACACACACACACACACACACACACACACACCCTACACCCATATACAAACAAAAGATGTGGCTGCTCCTATACTTTAAGAGTAAAAAGAAACAGGAGTAAAATGAACACACATCTACAGTAAGTTATGTTTACTGAGTATTAGCCTACACACACACACACACACACACACACACACACACAATCTTGACACTGGTTTTCTTACCCGTTTAATGTACTGCACCACTTCATTGACAAATGTCCTGTTGATCTCCAACTTCTCCCTAAATTGGGACAAAACGCAGAGCTATGAAGCATGAGGGCACGGGATCAGCTTTCAGCCCGGGAACTCTCTGGAGCGCCTGGCCTGGGACAGTTAAACTAATGATGTGCGCGGGACAGAAGAGAAAAGCACTTAAGAGAAGTATCCACACAACCTGCTAGAACAAAACGTACTTTGGCTCCGGTGTCTCTGAGCCTCTTTGGCCTGTCTCTTCTCTGAGGAGAAACATTAATGACTGTGTGTGTGTGTGTGTGTGTGTGTGTGTGTGTGTATGTATGTATGTACCTGTATGTGTGTGTGTGTGAGTGTGTGTGTCAGATGAAATGAGGAGTGCAGTGTTGCAGTCATATCTGACATCTCATGAACATACTTTGGGAAACCCATGCACAGCCAAACTACCTTAGGTCCCTTTCGGCTCTCGTCTGAGCCCAGGTCAGGGTTACAAATGTTAGCTTTATTCTTTTATCAGGTCTATAAAGAATGTGTGAAGTACAAAGACATACAGTGGCTCTTCACAGACAGTGTTTACAGTACATTATGTGTATTCTATGGCTGACACAGGCTATGGAATTGTGGCTTGATAATAGCCTGACATAGCCCGCCCATAATACGAATGTTCATACGTATCATGGTCTGGGCACGGTCCTCTGGGGCGTGTTTACATCGGTAGGGAGTCTACCGGCCAATAAGCGAAACTGATTAGACGAGCTGTCCAATCGTTTCAAACCAGAAGTGAATGCCCTCCCCCCTGCAGTACAATCGCGTCAGGTTAAACAACCTCCAGACCATGAATACGGATGAACAGCAGTATTAAGGGCGGGCTGTGTCAGGCTAGCTTGATAAATCATTTCGGAGCCATATGGTTCATATGCCATCTAGTGGTTAGAATGTATATTGCATGTGTTAATTTTGCCTGTGTTAACATCAGTGGTACTGTACAGTACATCAACTCATGGCTGTTGTAGGGTGTGTGTGTGTTTGGGTGTGTGTTAATGCTCTCACTCTTCAGTGACATTCTTCTCGCGTGACTTGGCTTCATTCATCTTCTCTTGTCTCTTCTTGTCCATTCTCTTCTTCAGGTCCTTCTTCTCCCTTTCAGACATCATTACAGAACACTAGTATATTACAGCACTTATTATCACCTGACATAAACAAACATAAAATACTTCTGATTGGCTGACGGAGTGTTTGCTATTCCCCATTATCTCCCTTAGAGGAGAATTCCGGTGAGAATCATTAGCCCTGTTACTCCAGGGTACCTGGTACCTCTTTAAGAAAAAAGGAGAACATTTGATACTACATAGACAGACAAACAAATTGATTACAAATGCAGACTGAATGGGGCATGAAAGTAGTCTACTGAAAGTAGTCTGTTATACCCCATTCAATTAGTGTTTGTTGCAGGTCCCCTGCTCTGTCTATGTTGTAACCAATCTTTTATTCTTTTTCCTACCAATGGATTGATTTACACTGGATTTCCCCTTTAACAATGAGATAATAAGATACCTATTACTAGATCTAGTAAAAAGCAGAGCCATAGAAAGATGGCTCTGGTAAAGAAAAAAAAGGTTTAATCACTGTTCCATATCAATGCGCTTTAGAGTGGTAACTATGACAACGGAATAAACTACAGCAGCCTTGCGGAGAAGAGAGGAGGGATGGACAATGGGAATGGAAAGGAAGACAGAAAAGGAAAGAAAAAGGGGTGTGGCTCACTTTTCGCAAAGTTCCTTCAGTTTCTTCAACTGGTTATTCTGACACTCCTCTGCTACGGCTGTGAGCTTCTCTACAAGCTGCAGTGAGAAAACAGTAACACACACACACACACACACACACACACACACACACACACACAAATATTACACATTAGAAATGGCATTTTTGGCACTGAAAAGTGTGTGACATAATAGGCACGGTTTCTACTATTGCCCTCTGGCTCTTTCCGTGTCTATGTGTGTGTGTGTGTGTGTGTGTATGTGTGTGTGTGTGTGTGTGTGTGTGTGGGACAGAGAGAGAGAGAGAGAGAGAGAGAGAGAGAGAGAGAGAGAGAGAGAGAGAGATTTAATTGGCACCACAGCTTCTGTCTCTCTCTGTCCGCTTCAGTTCACCTTTGTGCATTTTCCACTGAGCATACAGTTATAGCACATCAAGACAGCAATGACACTGCCCCTACTTCACTTGGCAATAACAAAATAGCTGACAACAGCAAACACTTCAGTACACACACACACACACACACACACACACACACACACACACACACACACAGAGAGAGAGAGAGAGAGAGAGAGAGAGAGAGAGAGAGAGAGAGAGAGAGAGATTCTGTAGACTGATGGAGACACAATTGGGGTCAGGTCACTATTTCACAGCAGTCATAGCCTCAAGTCCCAGATGCTGAGTAGTGTGTTCAGTTTTTTTCTCACTAACACTCTCTAACACACACACACACACACACACACACACACACACACACACACACACACACACACACACACACACACACACACACACAGAGTATAGGACAACTGTTTTATTATTTGTTTCTGCTAAAATGCTGACACCAGCTGTATGCAATGAGACACTAAGGTGACTGGAACACACACACCACACACACACACACACACACACACGGCGAAGTCCAGTTTCAGCCACTCACTTATGCACATATTGTACACCTATTTGACGAGCCTCCTCTAGATTTACTTCTTGCTGTAGTATGTATCACACACACACACACACACACACACACACACACACTCAACCTGTTTGACGTGTTCCCTCTTGAGGTACTTCTCGCTGTAGTACTGCTCCTGTCTGAGTTTGAGAAGCTCTTGCTGCTGCTGCTCCTTGAGTTCAGCCAGACGCTGGTTCCTCTCCTCCTCCAGAGCCACCAGCTCCTGCTCCAGACCACTCAGACTGTGCTGAGAGTCAGACCTGCACACACACACACACACACACACACACACACACACACACACACACACACACACACGCAGCAATAAATATATATCACTCTGTCTGTTTATGTGCTTATAAATTGTGAGGTTCTTTTGTACGAAAGCATTGTTAAGCATGTTGAATACAAAACATATGGAGACACAGCTGTGTATGGCACAGAAAGTCTATGTACTGTGTACATGCAGTACACTCAAACTGAAAACACCCAACATACATAAACAAATACACAATTCAAAGCCATTATGGCTTTACAGTTTCTATTGAAATACTGGACTGACTGCCACTGTCTATGCCTGCAACCCATTGACAGAGCTTGGCAAACACTGCCAATAGGGGCAAGATGGCTGCATATATGGCTGCCATGTTTATTGGCGTCCAAGAAGCCCTTGCATCCGTCAGAGGTATCCCAGAAGTCCCCAAAAGCTCCTTATGTGGGTCGCGTGTATCCCACAAGCCCTTGCGTGCGTGTCATGGGTGCCTCTGAAGAACTAGTGTGTGTGGATGGGGTAAACTGAAGCGGTGTTTCATGACTACTTAATCATGTACGTTGATTCAAGCATCCATTCTCAAAAGCCATTCACATCCTCAGCCAGTAATGCTGCTAATTCACTATCTCTCTAATCCTGTCATTACTATGCGTGGCAGAGACATGAACATCATACCTATTACTATTCCTTGCACACAGATGGATGCAAATACACACTCACACAGACAAAACACACACACACGTACGCACGCACACAAACAGACAGACACACACAGCTCCATCTGGCACCACTGGTTCACTCAGACAGCTGTTGTGCACTGCTGCCTTGGGGCCAACACTTTGTTCCTCTAAGGGTCAGTTAGAGCTCTGTCACTGAGCGTGTGTGTGTCTGTGTGTGTGTGTGTGTGTGTGTGTTGTGCTTCTGATTTTGTGTTGCGCTTTTGATTTTGTGTTGCGCTTTGGAGGTGTACTTATAGAATACCTCTCCACAGCCTTAAATAGAGACAGTATAAACTGACAAACACAAGGCTTGTTGCTTTAAGGCAGTTGGACTTTTGCTTGAAGACTTTTGCTTAAAGAGAGAATAACAGAGAGGAGTGGAGTCAATTACTGTAAGGGCCATTTCACAGTCAACACGAGTACGCAACAGTCGCAAGCTCACACACGCACATCTATTGACTCTTATGTTATCACATTCGTTGTTGCGTTGCGTCAGGAAAGCTAGCGTTGATTATGAATCGTCCCTAACAGGAGTTAGTGGCAGAGAGTGGGAGAGTTGGTTGCACACTGTAAAAAGTTAGTACACTTACATGAAGAGTTATAGTAGGAAGTGGTGAGGCTATAGCTAAACAAGACCATTAAGACAACTCTCCTTGTTCCAGTGTTCGAGGAATAGGACGGAATTCAATTTCTTGACCCGAGGAGGAAGTTGACTCTAATATGCATTACATAATAGGGTGTGTTAGTTCCACTGGGTTAAATCTGATTTAGTATGATTTTGGTCAGACTAACAGATGGACATGCATTTTGAAAAGATCAGTTTTACTTGGGCAAACACTTACGTAATTAGATTTTTTTATTATTATTTGATTTTCTCTAATGCAATAAATGTACTGAATGAGTGAGTAAGGAAAAAAGTGAGTGAGTCAGTGAAGGAGTGAGTGACAAAATGAGTATGAGGGTGAAAGAATAAAGAGTAAATCAAATCAATCAATCAAGAGTAAATTAGAGAGAGAGAGAGAGAGAGTACATGCAAGAATGGCCCTGTCTCAATATCTCTCTTTACCAGACTCACAGACTCCCCTTATGTAAGCTACTTAGGGTGTACTCACACTAAACAATTCGTACCATATCCAAGTACACTTGAACCCCTGAAGTCTGGTTTGTGGTCTGTTGACCAGTGTGATGGCATTGTATAGTGCAGGGATACGGTACGGTTCAGCTAGACTTGTGCACGGTACACATGCAGTGTGAGCGCAAACCGGACTCCAGCACGGATCTCAAACATGACATCAGTGATGAGACTCCAAATAATAAATATTTCAAGTAATTTAAGAAAAATGGCGTTACTAATTACTGTTTTTTTCAAAGCATTGGAGAATGTGCAATGTGTATATGATAGAGTGAGGCCTGTTATTTGCCATAATAACAACCAGGACCAAACAGAAATGGGAGGATCAAAAAACTCACTTGGACTGACCGTAATGAACTATATAACATGACTTTCAAAATGCATCATCATTCAAACTTGACTGTTTTTTTTACTATTTTCTGGCTAGTATCTGATGTTTATTTCACTCAATATCAGAACTAACTTGTAAGCTAACATTGTTAACTTCCTGGATTAGCATACGTTGTTATGGTAACAAAAGACGATCCTAACCAAAGACTCTAGGAGGAGTGACAATTGTACGACAACAAGTACGGTATCTGTACCTGGGTGAACTGTACCTAGTGTGAGTACGGCCTTAGGGAGTAGGCTACATTGAGACTGGGCCAATGAGAGAGTGAGTGATGGAGAAAGTGATGGAGAGAGTGAAGCAGGGAGGAAGGGAAGGAGGGAGGATCTGAGACCTACCTTTTCTTACCGTCTTTCTTGGCAATCTTCTGCAGCGAGGAGCGTCGGCGCAGCAGCTGGGAGTTGAGCTCGCTGTGCTTGGACGTCTGCTGCTTGATGAGCTCGGCCGTCTTCTTGTGGTGCTGCTTGACCAGCTCCTTTAGCTCCTTGTACTGCCGCCGCTGCTCGCGCACAAACGCCTTCTGCTGCTTCAGCTCCTCCACCGACTGGGCCTGCACGTCTATGGGACGCCACACACACACACACACACATATGTATAATCACAGGCACAGACACGTGAATATGTCCATGCATGCACCCACAGTCTACACAAATGCATGTGTGCACCGTAGCCTGCCTCACTACCCATGGACGGACTGACTGTTTCATGTTTTGTTTGTCTTTGTGTTTTGTCTTCAGCATTTTGAGTGTCCTTTGGGTCGATAAATGAACTATAGAAATACTCACTTTCTTAATATTTTATTTTTTCAGAACTGTGTTTAATGGTATACAGTACTATACCTGTCAGCACAGTCTGAATGATGTCTTCTGACTTCACTGCAGGCTTAACTGGAGGAGAAAAGGGTGAATGATGGAGGCGTGAGATAGAGAGAGAGAGAGAGAGAGAGAGAGAGAGAGAGAGAGAGAGAGAGAGAGAGAGAGAGAGAGAGAGAGATTATCCAGTCAGCAGAAGAAGCAAACATAAAAGTCTGCATACAATAGGCAAGTGCGTGTGTGTGTGTGTGTGTGTGTGTGTGTGTGTGTGTGTGTGTGTGTGTGTGAGTGAGAATGTGTACCTGTAGGTGGCGGTTGCTGGTTGACCAGAGACGGCGGTTTGGGGGCAATAGGAGGGGTGTGGCTCATGCCATTCTCAGCAGGAGGGGGTTTGGGTTCACTTTTGGATTCCGAGGGGGAGTCCCCAGCCTTCTCCACCTAGGAGGGACACGAGAGAGAGAGAGAGAGAGAGAGAGAGAGAGAGAGAGAGAGAGAGAGAGAGAGAGAGAGAGAGAGAGAGAGAGAGAGGCTTGTGATTAGATTACATTCCTACCAACGCAATAAAACTCGTATGTAGAGTATACACAGACGCACACACACACACACACACACACACACACACACACACACACACACAAACAGAAGCATTGAACAACACAGAGACCACATGAACTGAGTTTCTTGTTTGTCTGTGAGAAGCAAGCGAGTGCATTTCCACTTTATTGAACAGAATAAAGTCCCAGAGGAACCCTGGACGGAACTTAACGACTCCACCCAACCCCATCATGAACACCAAACTGCCGGTGTCAAATTAGAGGCGTAGAGAACTACAGCAATTATACAGCCGACAGAATCATCAGTGTCCCAGACATCTGATAAAACACAGAGAATCAGCTGGTGGTATATACTGTCAGACCTCAGCTCATCCAGAGAGATGATTACATTCTACGCCATCACTCCTGATGGGGTGATTACTGTAGAGCAAACTAAAGTTGTTTTATATCATCTAATGTGATATTACACCATCTGCGCTGGGCTGGGCTGGGCTGGGCTGGGCTGGGCTGGGACAGCTGTCTGATTGCCAGTCTGGCTAATGAACAGAAGTTGCTGGAAATGCAGTAGCCATGACAGATTGCAGGCTATGTCTAAATTCAGTTAAAAGAGAGGGGTGCAGTTTCCAAGAAGTTTCGAAGCCTCTAGATTGTCAGCATGCACTAGCTGAGTGTCAGCGGTGTGTCCATAAATCCAATGTCAAAGTGCAAGATAGTTTTTAAGGATTAAATTTTAAACATTTTTCTTTCTATAAGAGAGATAACATTATTATTGACCACAGATTAGAGGTGAAGTTCAAACAGTTCACCAGTTTTGAGACACATCCTGCCCTCCTGTCCCAGTGAGGAAAAGCATTGTACCTGTTTCCTAGCAGACACCATGTAGACGTAGCTGTGATAGCCCACTCTCAGCATCTCTGTGTGTCCACGGCACAATGTCCCAAAGTCTAGCAGTCTCTCAGTACATCCATGTGACCTCCATCACAATGTCCTTACTTACATCCAGCTTGAGGGATATGCTTAAGCCTGAGGTCCCAAAGACTCAGTGCAGAATAAGCCTGAAGCCTTGCTGTCCAAAACTATAGTATACATTTTTTATGTCTTAATGTTTATAGCTACCTACAGAAATAATTGCTTTCTGCTTTCAAAAAAAATGTTCTAGCATTAAGTCCTCTATGAAGCTAAAGTGTAGTGATATAAATGCATGCAGATTTTTCTTTGCAGGTGAAGACTGAGAGATCCTCCTTTACTCAATCTGATTCAGTCAAGCCTCCACAATGGTTGCTATAGTACTGCCAAAAGGAGCCTCATTATTGGTTACTGCTTTGTTCAGCTGACTAATCCCAGCCAGAGAAGTCCCACAGGGACAGGCCCTCAGACCACAAGCCAATACCTCTTTTGGATTGGATCTGTGAGCTCAGCTTGTCAGGGAGGTTCACAGTGGTAAATGTAAACCACACATACATTCAAACTCAGACAGGAAAATGTGCAAACGCTCACAAACAAAACTGGTTCACTTCCAAAGAAATGTAAACAGAAACACAGACACACACATCATAATGGCTGAGACACAAAAGACAGACACACACACACACACACACACACACACACACACACACACACACACACACACACACACACACACACAAATAGACACACATACCTCTTTTTGTTTTTGTACAAGCTCCTCATCCTCCTCCAGTGTAAGGGCAGCCAGCTGATTGGCTCTTTGTTCCATCAGACTGATGTAACGGATGGGGTTGGACAGGGCCTCAATCACATCTACAAGACAAAAGTACAAATTACAAATCTGTGCACATATTTGGAAGCAAATGCATTCTCTTACACACACACACACACACACACACACACACACACACACACACACACACACACACACACACACACACCTACAGAAACTGGTCATGACCAACTGGTAGACCATGAGCAGGAGGACCCCAGCCAGCCCAGTTTATTGTCAAGATCTACCCACAGGTATTTGTATGTAGAGGTATTTGTTTGACACACTGCACATTCATCCCATCAGGCTTTACCTGCAAATGTGTCTGGTACGTAATCCTTCACTTCAATGTAGACAAATAGAGTGGGCAGTGTTAAGCACTGGTTCTTCTCATTCCGCAAAGCCACATAGTGGTAACCTGGAACAAACAAACACAGTCAATAAATCTCTTATTCAGCGCAGCTATACCTCAGACAAATCTATTACTTGAATATAACACTAACACACACATGCACATACATACACAAATAGCTTTGAATAGTGCAATGGTTCAACACTCATTTTTCCCTGCTGTATATTATTTAATATAATATAATATAAAAGAGTAGAAAATACGAAAGGGCAGTGTGTCTGTGTGTGTGGGTGTAAATGTGTGTGGGTGGGTGGTGGGTGTGAGTGTG
>JAODXP020000025.1:16944134-16971634 GCA_027497455.2 Sardinella longiceps
GTAATGTGTGACCCGGCGTGGGAACCAAGAGACAAAAATTCCTCAGGACCCCTCTGACACACACACACACACACACACACACACAACCCTTTGACACACACACACACACACAACCCTTTGACACACACACACACACACACACACACACACACATTACTGGATTGTGCTTTAATGTCTAACATTACTGACCAACATCTTGGCTCCTAGCAAATAGGATTGCCCTGAGGGGTTGCACTTTATCTTACAGTATCTAATTAATGTAGCTTCATGTACTATAAAGTACTATACAGTACGTACATAGTGCACTTTATTTTACAGTATCTAATTAATGTAGCTTCATGTACTATAAAATACTTAATGTAAAACTTGTCTCTAATTAATGTAATTTCATGTACTATAAAGTACTATACGTACATAATGTATTTTTGTGTAACTGCATGCTGTTGTTCCAGTGTTATATGAAGTGCTTGTGACAGTGCTCTACTATGCCTGAACTTCTGAACCGAGGTACACGCCACGGCATCGTAACCCCGGAGTGGGTGCATGACCAGGACAGCCTTATGTTCTATAATAAACTCTTAAACTAAAACATGGACTGTGTATTAGATGTAGGCCGGGCCCGGGTGTAAATGGCACACATGTTCCAAGACATTGAGCACAAGACATACAGTACATGTCACAAGTGTGTAGGTACTTACCAGGTACACTGTATTTGAATAGGTTTAATGGGCTGCAGTATCAAAGAGTAACAAGGCTTCAGTTCTTTATTAATCTATGGGTGCCTACATGCCTGAGAAGTTCAGTGCAGTCTGACGAAAGATTAGAGAAGGGAAGAAACAACAGAAGTGCAAAATGACTTTACAGCAGTTATAGTGACACCCTGCTTATCTATTACACTGACCTGGCATGGTAGTCTGAAAGAATGCTGCCATCTAGTGGTAGTTCAGATTTTACAGTAAAATATCTATGTAACACAATAAAACATACAGTACTTCACACAATTAGCCAATTACTTTGCTCATTAGAAGCACATTTTGTTAACATTTCAAAATGTAGAAGGCAAGGCAAAGCAAGGCACGTTTATTTATTTAGTGCATTCCATACACAAAGGCATTTCAATGTGCTGTACAAAAATAAAAGCAAGTACAGTAATTGGTAGAAAGTAAAAGCACAATAAAGACATAAAAAGAATTATGTGAAAAACAAAAAAAAAAACAGGGCAAGGATAAAATGAAAAATGGAATGAAAGGTTAACAGATAATATTGAGGATATGAGACTTTAGGAGAAAGTATTTGAGAGCAGTTTGGTCTTAAGCCTAGATTTTTTGTCAACAAAAGCAAAATACCGTGAATTTTCAAAGTTGGAAATTTTCCATGGGAATTAACAGGAATTTATGGGAATTTACAGGAATTTGTGGGAATTTACAGGAATTTGTGGGAATAAACTGGGAATTATCAAAGTTGAAGGTTAGGAACATTAATACAGTTGGTAGAAAAAACAATCAGTTTTAATGTGAATACAACTGAGTTTAAAGTCATACCTCCATTTAGCCTGGGAATTCCCATGCTCCTTTGTGCGCTTATTTCATTTCACTCTGCAGAGGAGCATGGTGACCATGGCCGTTTTTCTCGCTTACTTTCGGTATCCAATCGCAGAACAAAAAGGGATTTGTACGGCCCTCGATTGCATTTTACGTCACGTGGTGGCTCTGGTATTGGCTCCGAGGTACGTACAGACGCTATGATAGACATTCGTAGCGCCCAATAAGTCTTATTTAGGGGTGAAAATGGCCATTACGGATTATGGATTTTGCTGAAATGTTTAGTATGGTCAGTTCATGGGGGAGATCCACTGGTGTAAAGAAAAGCGTGATCTGAAAGCTTTTGCACAAAAAATGAAACGCCCTAAAAATGTTTGTTTGTTTGTTTGTTTTGGTAACACTTTGCGGTAAGGGTACATGAATTATCATGAATTCATGCATGAAATCATTAATGATAAATTCATGATTCATGCATTACTTCATCTCTGAAAGTCTAATGAGTTATCAGGAATTAACATGAATTCATTGTTTGTCATTAATGACCTCCTGCTGAAGTAGCACATGATCTTAAGTATTAGTTACTCTGGGTACATCATCATGAGTCATGATTAATTAGCATGAGTCATGATTATTAGCATGATCATGATGAATTCATCATGTTTGTGCCCCCTCAACTAAAGTGTTGACATGGTTAAATTGGTAAAATTTAGTTGACGTATGGCGTATGACTACACTGTTAGACTTTTCTGTAATTTCTACAGTATTTTACTACATATCAAACAGTAAAATACTTTAAATTAGTTTTGTGGTAAATTACTGTAATTGCCATTGCATTCTGGGAATTTTTGGTTGACCGTTTTGTTAATTTTTTGAATTTACAGTAAGTCACTGAGTTTCATTCGTTTTTTAAAGAAATTACAGTAAGGCACCACTTTTTAATGCTTTTTGGCACTCCTGTCTCTCCGTAGTTGGAAATCACAAAACTGTAGTAGTGTAGAGCTGCTTTGGCTGCAGCAGCAACATAGCAAAAAGAAGGAGGATTTTCGGGTAACCTTACATTATAAGAAACCTAAAATTCAAAATTCTGTCATATTACTGCTCACCTAAACCTAGTCTACCCGTGTATATTTCTATGTAGTCAACTTAAGTCAGTTATGAAGTGCAGTGTGGCTAACATTAGCGTCTGAGAGTCTGAAGTTTTCTCCTCATCGGACTGTCAACTGTGCCAATGTGAAAACTCATCGAATTGGAATAGCCTCCTGAAGACAAAGCACTTCTAAAATGGACAACTTTACAGATGTAAGTACCCAAATAATTTTTAATTTCAACATTCAGAATTCGGAGCTGACATCCAATGTTAGTGTGGATACCCACATTAGCACTGGTATGTGGTAGCTATGTCAGTTGGTTTCTACAGTGTGTTTTAATACTGTGCTTTTTCATATTGCAGGGAATACACTTCTGAAGGCAAGAAACGTTGGTGCCTTTGTGAAAAATTCCTGAATATAAGACACTTCGACAGAATTTTACAGATGTAAGTACTTGTAGGCTACCAAAATAATTTTGAATCCAATTAGCCAGTAATAGCTAACGTTAGCAGCTAATGTTAGCATCTTAGCAGGTAACTCTGCTGGCATTGGGTGAGACTGCTACACATTGGTTGTTTTCTAGACGTTAATATGGTGTACTTTTTCATACTGCAGGTACCGCATTGCTGACTGCAACAAAGTGGATGGACAGCGCTGAGAAGAAGGTGGCCCTTGTTTTGGAAAAGCCTTGAAAATATTCGTTTTGTACAAAATTTAAAAAATAAACATTGTGTTAACTTGAAAAACGTATTTGTCATTATTACTAAACTATGATTAATAATAACACCAATAGGCTAGTAGTGGTAATATTATAATAATATAATAAATAAATAAATAAAAATAATAATAAATCAATCAATAATACATTTTAAAAGGGGTAAAAGGCTGAAAAGGGTTACAGTAGTATACTGGTTTACTTTGAATTGTGCGGTATTGTTACTGTAAAATGACATACAGTAGCATACTGGCTCTCTGAATTACAGTAACTCACTGGCAACAGTGTTGCCAGTGAGTTACTGTAAAAAACCTTAGAAAAGTCTAACAGTGTAGGCCAAAGTAGGCTAAATAAGTACTTTTATTATATCAAATTCTTTTGAACAAAAACATCATGATCATGTGTAATTAGTCATGACTCATGATGATGTACCCAGAGTAATTAATGCTTAAGATCACCTGCTATTTCAGCAGGAGGCCATTAATGATAAACAATGAATTCATGTTAATACCTGATGAGTCATTAGATATTCAGAGATGAAGTAATGCATGAATCACGAATGAATCATGAATGAAATCATGCATGAATTCATGATGATTCATGTACCCTTACCGCAAAGTGTTACCTTTGTTTTTTACAGCATTGCTTTGTGTCCCTGTGGCCCATGTACTGCATAGGAAGCTTATAGGAAAACACAACAAATCTAAGAGAGAGAGTTAGAGATGCCTGTTCATTAAGATTTCTCAATTCATTACCTGACCCACAACAGAACCAATCTAGGCACTTTTAAAAACAAACAAACAAACAAAAACATATAGCCTATCAGCAGTTTTGACTTTGACTTGTCAGCAGTTTTCATTGCATAACTGCGACTTACCGAAAGTTTGCTCTTGATCAACGTTTTACATTAATGTTTAACAGAACATGAACAAGACCTACTTCTAAAATCACTATATAAATAAATGTCAGATTCCTCATAGACCTAGCATAGAAGACAACAAGGTGAGTCCAAATATATGAAATAAAATAGATGCATTCAATAAAAAGATTCTGATCTGTAGAAGATATAGTTTAGCACTATTTTCCTTTTACTTTAGATACATTAACTTGAACCTCAACTTGAACCAACACACTTATACTGTATGTCTTTCAAAATGTAAATACTGACTAAACTATCAAATCTTTTTGATAGTTTTACTTAATTTCAGGCTGGATAGTTTGTTAGTCTAAGTAAAATATTTATTTTCTGTCTGTTCAGCTGTCTACATTTAACAGGTCTCAGCCTACAGTCCTTGTAAACAATAACTGTAAACATATTAGTGTGTGTCTGAAAATTAAAATAGGAAATTTAAATATGTAATCTATTTTAAAATTTTATTTACTTATGAGCTGTTTCTCACAACAATGTAAATCATGTGAAAGTTCAGATTATGTAGTGTACTTTCATTTGATGTGCAAATAGATGTAGATATATGTGCATTGAATAGGCAAGTGCAAGAGCAATTCAACAGAGAGAAAGTTGATTTGAATGTCATTTAAATTTGAACTACATGATACAACATTGCCGTCTAAATTGATTTCAAATATCTATTTATACTAATAGTTATGCCATACCTTATTATATTACCTTATGTTGTATCTTGCAAATACGTCATGTAACCATATAAATGTTTATGACCACCAATCTCTCATGACTGAGGACATTCAGTTATCCTTCCTAATGCAGTTGCATGATTGGGAACAAACATCTTTTATCTCATTAACTAGCGAGCTGCTCTTGAAAACTTACATCATAATGACATTTTCACCATAGAACCCTTTCCATCTCGTAACGGTGAATCAACTGCTTCATAGTTTTGACCATGGCCAAGGCTCTCCAGCTCAAACAAAAGCACTTCTTACTAAAGATGTCCACTGAACTGAAGGGTCAATCATCAGTATTAGCAACTGAAATTCAAGGCCAGGGGACACCTAGCCTGTCAGGCCAGACTATCACAAACATTCTGAGCAATTAACAAGCCGATTCAAACAACGCTAAGCCCGCCCAATGACTCCCTGTCCAGATAGAACAATGTGATTGGCTAAACACCACGATGTCTCAACACAACCTAGAGTGTTGTGAGTGGATAGACAGCTCAGACACCACCGATATCTGAGTACAACCTATGGCTGATGGCTAGACATACTCACTGAGCAAATTCTCAAATTCAATTTGCTAGAGTGCATCTAGAGTTGTTGGCTAGGGGCAGGGCCGGACTGGGACCAAAAAATGGCCCGGGCATTTCCGGCCATGGCGGCCCACCATAATTTTATTCAATAATCACAACGTTGTGGCTAGCTAAAATAACACCGTAAGTAGGACATATTGCATGAATATGAGAAATTTAATCAAACTACCCCAATATCCTTCATGAAAATTATTAGTAAATGACAGCCCCGGCCCAAAAAAGACCGTCGGCCCACCGGGCATTGCCCTGTATGCCCTATGGCCAGTCCATGCCTGGCTAGGGGACACCTAGGGTGGCCACTGGCCAATCAGATTCAAGGGGAGCCCAGGGCCTCCCTGGCCCTGCCCCTGAATCATGATGTCATTTATGTATCATATACCATTTATCAATGTGACTTTTAATTACTTTATTTTATTTTATTTTATTTTATTTTATTTATTTGACCAACTCAGGTTTAAAATAAAAGACATGATACAGCTCATAGAGTGCACCATCTATTTCAATAAGAATGTCAAGATTACACAAAAAAGCCCATGTCAATGAATTTCAATATTAGTGTTGTTATTCTGAATAGGCCATAAGATGAGAGTGGTTCTGCATTGTGGTGTGATCGCTGCCCTGCTCCTGTCTGTGGCCTGGGCTGCCCCACAGGGCACTGATGACCATGAGGGCCACGACCACGGGCCCCACACAGCAGAGCATCACCACCACCTCCACCACGGAGTCGACGAGCCTCATCCACAGCAAGAGGCAGAAGAAACTAATGTACTGAGTCAACCCAACGCTGAGTTTGGCTTCACTCTCTACAAGAAACTGAGTGCCTTACCTGATCAATCAAACATCTTCTTCTCCCCACTGAGCATATCCATGGCTCTGTCCATGCTGGCTCTTGGGGCCAAAGGGGACACATTATCCCAGCTCCACCAGGCTCTTGGCTATGACGGATTAACCCCTGAAGCTGTCAAAGAGGCTAATGAGCACATTATTCACATGTTTGCTCACACAGCACATAAGGGCCCTCACAAGCTGCTGACCATTGATGTCGGCAATGCCGTAGTTGTTTCAGAAAAAATCAAAGTCGTGGATAAATTCTTAGAAGATATGAAACACTATTATGATAGCGACACACTGTCTGTTGATTTCTCAAATTCTGATGCTACTGCACAAGAAATTAACAAATACATTGCTGAACAAACCAACAACCTAATCACTGATATGGTGAACAGTGTGTCTGCAAACACTATTATGATGCTAATCAACTGTTTATATTTCAAAGGTAGGCTTATAGTTGTCTCAACTTTTTGTTGTTTTTATTATTTTTACAGTACATCCTAAATTGCTGTCCACACCACCAATAATAACGACAATGACCACAGCCAGCAATATCTCACTATATGTCACTATCCCATACAAAAACACATAGTAGGAGATGAATCCCAGTATCATTGAAAAGAACTTTCTGAGTGTTTTTGACAATAACATAAAGTCAACAGGTTATTAGATTTTTAAAGCCCCCACTTGCAGTTGCAATTTTGACGTTCCCCACTCGTTGCACGGTCCCGTTTGTTTTGGTTTGGAAGCAGGCTTGGTCGCGTGAAGTAACTAAAGCGTACTATATAGATTAGAACATAATTTGTCCCTTCTCAACCCATTCAACCGTTGATACATTTTGATAGCAGATTCCTCCGTCGTCTACACAATTCCATATGGAGGGTTATCGGAAGAAATGTTTCGTAACACTTTGTTTGATTCTAAGTCTAGTGGATGCCAAAACTGGGTGGTTTTAAAGAACACGTCCATCATTGTGAGAACAGATTGCCCTTATTGCTGCTCAGGGTGAAAGCTCAGGGCCCAGTTCCCCAAAACTAAGAGATTAATGCTTACCTTTGATATGTGTAATATAATAGATAGACATTAAAAGAAAGGAAAAAATGGAGAAAACATGTTATGACAACAAATCTCATTTTCATGTCTCATTATTGTATTCTTGTTTTTAGGACAATGGACAAATGAATTTTCTGAATTTTATACTAAAAAAGACGACTTTCATGTGGATGAAAACACAACAGTGATTGTGGACATGATGCGAAGGGAATCTTTTTATAGCTTTTACGAAGACAAGGAGAACTTCACTACTGTGCTCAGACTTGAATATGAGGACGGAGCGTCAATGATCATTGTCTTGCCTGATGAGGGGAAGATGAAGGAAGTGGAGGACAGCATCACCCATTCTCTTTTCAAACGCTGGCAACAAACACTCCGCTCAGGGTATAACACACTTCTATGCCACACCTCATATGGTCTTAGTGCAGGGGTAGGGAACCTATGGCCCGCTCAGGGTATAACACACTTCTATGTCACACCTCATATGGTCTTAGTGCAGGGGTAGGGAACCTATGGCCCGCTCAGGGTATAACACACTTCTATGTCACACCTCATATGGTCTTAGTGCAGGGGTAGGGAACCTATGGCCCGCTCAGGGTATAACACACTTCTGTGTCACACCTCATATGGTCTTAGTGCAGGGGTAGGGAACCTATGGCTCGGGAGCCAGATGTGGCTCTTTTGATGGTTGCATCTGGCTCGCAGACAAATCTTTAATAAAAAGAAAATGATAACTTTAAAAATATACCACATTCTCATGTAGGCCTATTTCAATCCATTCATCTATCTACTTCAGTCTGTGACTGGAATTCGGCTAGCTTTGCTGGTGCTTTAGCAACTGTGAGAAACGGAAAACCATTCACATATGGGAAGTGTGGCAAAACACTCATGCTTGATGTTGCAAATTAACTATTTGATGTCTTTTCGAATAAAGACAAGGTAATCAAATTAATAAAAGACATGCCTCTGACATTCCTCTATATTGTATGGCTCTCATGGGATTCAATTTTAAAATATGTGGTCTTCATGGCTCTCTCAGCCAAAAAGGTTCCCGACCCCTGCCTTAGTGGGTGCAGGTGATGCTATGCTATGTTTAATGCTTTGTTTTTAACTTGTGGATATCTTGTCTTCCATTTCATAGGAAAGTAATTGTTCATATGCCAAAGTTGTCAACTTCTAGCTCATTTTCACTGGCAGGAACTTTGGAAAAGATGGGAATGCCCATGGTTTTCTCTCCAAGAGCTGATTTTTCTGGGATTACCAATGACACATTGTTTGTCTCAGAGGTTGGTATAAATAATCTACAAGGAGCTTAAAAATCTCCTCATCCTCTTCTTCATATTTCCTTATATGTTCTTTGCTTTCTAAATGTCCCCATGCTTCAGGTGGTGCATAAAGCCATTCTCAAAGTTATATGTTCTTTGCTTTCTAAATGTCCCCTTTCAGGTGGCACATAAAGCCATTCTCAAAGTTATATGTTCTTTGCTTTCTAAATGTCCCCATATTTCAGGTGGCACATAAAGCCATTCTCAAAGTTATATGTTCTTTGCTTTCTAAATCTCCCCTTTCAGGTGGCGCATAAAGCCATTCTCAAAGTTGACGAGAAAGGTACAGAGGCAGCTGCTGTCACCATAATGAGAGGGGGATCTACCCTGACACCACCAACCAACATAAAAATCAACAGGCCATTTTTGCTTTTTATCACTGAACGTTCCACTGATAGCATCATGTTCATGGGAAAAATTTCAAATCCCACCGCCAATTGAATGCAATTATTGCATACATTGTGTGACAACATTCTGAACAGACAGAAAATGTACTTGTAAAATAAGTCATAAATGTTATCTGGGTCAGTTGTGGTTTGAGGGGTTTAGAGAGGATGGTGACCCTTTTTTTGTGAGTATCAGTGTTATCCACAATCTAAGTTTCTTAGACATCTTAGCATTGGCTTGGCTGTGGCCCACAGCAGTCACAAATAAACTACACAATGTGCAGAAAACTCTTTTGTTTTTGTTTGTTTGTTTTTTACTGATGGTGAACACAACATTACTAGCCTTTATTATTATATTGCCACGCAATCAATTATTTTGATCATACACATACAATGTCATATCATACAAACTCATATCATACAGCATGTCAAGTTATAGTAGCATGCACAGCCATGTTTTGGTTTTCAAGTGCAGGAAAAAATATTACCACATCTTACTGTGCGTTCAGACCAAAAGCGACACGGGCGACGGAAGTAATTGACTTTGCATGGAGGCGGGCGATTTCGGGGACAAAAGCGACAGGTGTGGTGGGCGATGAAACTTGGGCAACTTGGGCGATAAAATAAAGTTAAACTTTGTTTAAGTTCATGTAATGAGCTATCATGCGGTTGGGTGACTACCGATCAGAATGTCGATTTATCGATGAGATGTCTGTAGAGAAGCAGGATCGAACGTTTGAATGCTAAAGTCATGGGCAACTTTGCCGTTTTGGTTGCTGTGCTCAAGCGATGTTTCTTGGGAGTCCTCGGCAACTCTTGGCAATTTATCGCTTGCGGTCTGAACGTACAGTTAGATACACCCTGCTGGAGATTGATTGGTGTCCATATTTCTCAAACATGGAATGAGAAATGTGAGTGACCTTTCCAGTGTCCTCAGTGTTGTTGCCAGTGTTAGCAAACAAATAAGGGAAGCCCAGGATATGGACATACAGTAGCCTACAGTATGCTTTGACTTCAGCTTTGTTTGACTTGCAGTTGAGGTAAAGGTTCAAGAGTTGCAACGACCAATGTTGACCGAAGAGAATTTGACATCAGGGCCACTGCTAACCATTTGTGTGCCTTAAAGGCAAAGTTCACTTTTTAGCATGTTTAGGCCCTTTTCTGTTGTGTCTAGGAAGAAATAGAATCATTGACACCAACATTTTGACAACTGGTCCTGTCTCTGATATAGACCTTTATCACGACATGTCAACTGTTTTTTATTGTCAACTGTTTTCATCCATGGCACAGATGTTATTAGAATGAAAAATATTAATGTTAATCAGACACATTAATCTGAGGGGACATAAAATAGATTAATGGAACATTAGACATTGTCCTCTGATGTTAAAAATGTATATTCAACATTAATGGAGCCCTCTTTGGCAACAACAATTAAACTACAATGGCTTTGTACTATTTGACATCACATGTAGGCTATGTTCTATTTTGCCTGTTTTAGTGGCTTTAGTTCAAGATTTCCTTATGTGTGTTCTTTACATATTATATATAGCATCAAACAGTAAGAGATATTGGTAACACTTTGCGGTAAGGGTACATGAATTATCATGAATTCATGCATGAAATCATTCATGATAAATTCATGATTCATGCATTACTTCATCTCTGAAAGTCTAATGAGTTATCAGGAATGAACATGAATTCATTGTTTGTCATTAATGACCTCCTGCTGAAATAGCACATGATCTTAAGGATTAGTTGCTCTGGGTACATCATCATGAGTCATGATCAATTAGCATGAGTCATGATAAATTAGCATGATCATGATGAATTCATCATGTTTGTGCCCCCTCAACTAAAGTGTTGACATGGTTAAATTGGTAAAATTTAGTTGATGGAATGAGGAACTTGGCCAAAGAAGGCTAAATAAGTACTTTTATTGTATCAAATTATATCAAATTCTTTTGAACAAAAACATCATGATCATGTGTAATTAGTCATGACTCATGATGATGTACCAGAGTAATTAATGCTTAAGATCATCTGCTATTTCAGCAGGAGGTCATTAATGATAAACAATGAATTCATGTTAATACCTGATGAGTCATTCGATATTCAGAGATGAAGTAATGCATGAATCACGAATTAATCATGAATGAAATCATGCATGAATTCATGATAATTCATGTACCCTTACCGCAAAGTGTTACACGAGATATTTAGACAGCAGTAGACAAAATGCAGTCAACGTAGGCATCAAACTGCAGTCTTAGGCCCAGTCCCATTTCTATCACTTCACTATCACTTCCCTCGATTTTGGCCCTAACACTCGGTTTGCGCGTTCATGTGTAAGTGTAGGGTGTCCCAATACTTTCGGGACCGAGGGATAGTGGCTTTCAGCCCTTCAAATCGCCCCTTCAAACGGAGGGAGGTTTGGTGCAGACTTCGAACGAAGTGAAGTTGAAGTGAAGATGAAAATACCCACGATTCTTTGCGAACTGCGTGTCGGTACCCGATCTGTGTCCGACTGCCCGAGCTGTGTCCCGTTCTCTCAGCTCTGGATAAGAACTTCAGAAATATAGCTACTATTGCAATTAAGCATGTATATATATATATTTTAATGTTGGGATATCTTAGTTTGATGTAAATTCAGTTGAATTCCGCACTGGTGTGTTAAAACATGACTATTAGAAAGATCGATATTTTTCAAAGTGCGCAAATCTTTCACCAGAATTACCAGAGCCTCTCATGTGGGTGATGATAATTGTCGATGACGGCTTTTGAACAGTTTACCCCGGTTAAGAGCCTTATATCCGTTCAGTGTTAACGATAGACGCATGAAACAGGCAAAGACGTTTTTATGCGAAGTGCTGTCCCATTTATTAGGGGAAGATCGCACTTCTCACTACACAATCGAGGGTGTCTCATCTTGGAGGGAACTCGAAAACGAGTGCTAGTGTTAGGGAATAGAAATGGGATTGGGCCTTAAATTCATGTTAAAGAAAAACAGAAAACAAAGACCCCGAGAGTCTCTTGGTTGGGACCCTAATCCTATACAGCACTGGTCCCCACATGGCGGCCGCAGCACCGTCTGACTCATCAGTTATTCTCCATAATCGTGCTTACAGACCACACATACAGAAGGCATACAGGCACTCACATGAGGTGCATTAAAGAAGGCAGAAGGCTAAAAGAAGAATGCTTTGAGATGTTCTAACTAAGCCCCCTTTCAACCTATGGATTTTAGTGTTTACGGGGTTGGCCCCAGGCTTGCTATGCTTGACAAAATTCGGCAATTGAGCAAAAAAAGGTTGAGGACCACTGCTATACAGGATCATTGGGGACCACTGCTATACAGGATCATTGGGGACCACTGCTATACAGGATCATTGGGGACCACTGCTATACAGGATCATTGGGGACCACTGCTGTACAGGATCATTGGGGATCATTGGGGATCACTGCTATACACAGGATCATTGGGGATCATTGGGGATCACTGCTGTACAGGATCATTGAGGACCACTGCTGTACAGGATCATTGGGGACCACTGCTATACAGGATCATTGGGGAACACTGCTGTACAGGATCATTGGGGACCACTGCTGTACAGGATCATTGGGGACCACTGCTGTACAGGATCATTGGGGACCACTGCTATACAGGATCATTGGGGACCACTGCTATACAGGATCATTGTCCTAATGACTGTACATGACCATCCTCTTCTTTACAAATGAACACATATCTTCTTCCTTTACGTCATAGGTTCTCAAAATGCCATATAGTATCTGCTAAAACTGTAGGCCTACTTTGCTTTGAAAGAATGAATCTCCATTTAGTGGTGTTTAGTGGCATCTGTAGGCATGAATTTATTGCAATAGTAGCCTAAACTGTTGAAATGCAACCTCTTTTACTCAGATAGACTAGCTCCGGCTTCTTCTGCTTGGCATGCAGTGGGTCCAGAACAAATCAAAGTGTACTATGGGGTGTGCCCATCCAAAACTGTTTTAGTAGGTGCCAATCAAAAACAAAAAGAGTGAAACTAGTGTAATAGGAAAAAAGATTAGCACACTAGCACTCTCTCTCTCTCTCTCTCTCTCTCTCTCTCTCTCTCTCTCTCTCTCTCTCTCTCTCTCTCTCTCTCACTCTCACACACACACACACACACACACACACACAATGTTAATGTGTAATCACCTGTGTAGGCCATTTCGTGCTTTTATGTAAATTAGTCATCCAAAGGCACTGTGCAAATATTTTTCCTTTTCCTCCAGAACAACACAACCCATAGATGCTCAAGCTGGACGAGTGCTGCCCGTTGGGACAGGAAAGAGAATTTGCAAATTGGGGGGCACAGGAAAATTGTCTCCCTTACCCTCATTAGTTAGCATAAATAGCTGTTTTGCTAACCTGTCCTTCTTATTGCGAGTTCTCATGCTACTCTTCTAACTGCCCGCAATCAAACAGCAGAGATATGGGTTAATTTATGTCAACCCTTTCCTTCAGCAAATTGTTCTGCAGAAGAGTATGATTTATTTAGCCAGTTTGATTGGCAGTTTGACTGCGGTGGATATCCCTCCTACAAAGTACCTATGCAATTCTGTTTGATTTTTAGCTCAGGTTTTCCACCTGGGATTCCAGCTATTGGCCTTGTTCACTCAGGATGCATCCTATCCTAGCCGAACAGCAAGCAATTGTTTCTCAATAGGTGCTATCCTAGACTCTAATATGTAGCTAAGTAGACTAGGCCACCATGGCCCTTCTGTGCATTGGAAAACTTATAAGTGAGGCTTAAAAGCAACATGGAATGCTTAATAAAACAAAAAAGAAAAAGCTGAGAATGCAAAACACACTGACTAAAAACAATGTTATATGTGTCAGTAAACCTACATACTACTCAAATGAATAAAATTGTATGATACATGTGGCTATCACTCAGGATTGTTAGTTATTACTTGACGTCTAAAGCTCATCACTCCTCCTCTTTCTTGTCTTTTTTTATCCCTTTCTTCTCTGATTGTTTGCTGAAGATTTGTCCATCTGCCTGCTTTGTCCACTTCAGCTTTGCACCCTCTGGCAAACCCCTCCCCTTCAGCCTCTTCTCAATCTGAGAAGGACACAGACAAAAACAGCGAATATCAAAGGTTAAAACTCTACCTCACACATGAAGTGAAGATTCAGTGTAATTCAGGCATAGCCCTGTTGTTCAAGGATTTGATACAACATAGGGCAGCTACCGATAATACTAACTGAATGGATCACAGAAACTCACTTTCAGTTTCATTTTGATAAGCTCAAATTGTGAAGTTCACCTCTTTCATAAATGCATGGAACAAGGAGACAGACTGAAGCTTACCAATTCCATCAGCAGGCTGTTAAAAGGCCTATGAAGTCTCAATTATTTCATTAGAAGTAAGTATTGTAGGCTATCAATATAGTATATTTGTCAATAATAATGTATTTGACATTAATGATTCCGACTGTAGGCCGTACCAAACATGGTAGGAAACAGCTAACATTAATGTTGTGTGTTTGCACTAGCCTGTTGTAAGATGGCCGCCTGAACGGCAGGGTCATGCATGTTTGCCTCTGTCATGTCTGTCTTCAACTCCACTCTTACGATCTGCCTCATTTTGGGGATTACTGTACAGAAAACAAACATTCAGCACACAAATACCTAACACTCTCTCATGTACTTCATGCACAGTAACACAGTCTCTTGGAGTTATGCGTGGAACACACAGACACACACAGACAGACACGCTGACATACAGACAGATGTTCCTTGCAATAATAAATAGATGTACACATATTCTCTCCGACACAGATTTTTATTTACCGGATTTTTATTTTACAGTGCATAGCTAACAAAAATGTCAGACGCAGCTGCAGACAAACTCACCCTTGCTGTAGCAAACAAATGTGTACAAATTGCTGCAGTTCCGCTCATACCAGATACCTCCACCGGCCATATCCACTGATGCACAATTGCCCAAGCCTTGAGGGTACTGAGAGGACCATTTTCTGTAGGGGGAGGTACTATTGTCTGACCATCTCCACAGGAGGCATTCTCTATGGAGGCCGATCCATCCACGAGTCCTACTTTGATAACTCAGTTGTGCTATGAGTTTCTGATTTTCATTGGCGTTCCTCACACTGGCCAGATCAGTGTCACGTGACCTGCAATAGTCTTGGGCTTCTTTCCAGGACCTTCCAGAACTTGAAAGAACAATTCCTGCTGAAAGTAGTAAAATGATTTATTTAAGTGTGTGTGTGTGTGTGTCTTTGTGTGTGTGTGTGTGTGTGTGTGTGTGTGGGGGGGGGGGGGGGGGTATTGTTGTTTTACATGGTACTACTGTGTATGTGTCAATGTTGTCAACATCCAAAAATGAAGATCTGGTCTTCCTGCTGAAATAATTGAATATATTTCTTTAATGATAAAAATCTAATCTGTCTGTTTTGCCATTAATTTAATCCAGGCAAGTTTATATGGTATGGATAGTCAGTGCATCTTAATGAACATTGGAAGGTAGATTACTTAAGTAATCTAACTACAAACACACATTGCAACTATCTGTATACAACTACTAAAGATATGACCAAAACATGATCAGATGTGCCAGTCAGGTACATCTACAAATTAAATAAAATACTGTGATTTTTTTTTTAACATCAGTTATAGATTTACAGATTCTCAGCTTTGTGTTGATACCATGCCCATTTCTTGTGTAAAATTCCTCACTCAACTATTACGGACCCTAACTTTTCTGACCAAAATTTTTTTATATATATATATATATATATATATATCAGCATTTGAACATCTGTGTTAAACTCCCATAGGAACAGGGCAGATTTTTATTTTTAAAAGTTCAGTTGTTTCTTGCAGGTTCCCTGACAAGCCAGACTATAACATATAATGTCTGACCACAACTGACAGACCCTAGGGTTGGACAGCTACAACCAATCAGAGCAACTAACAAGGCGATTCAAACAAACCTAAGCCCGTCCAATGGCTCCCTGTCCAGATAGAACGTTGTGATTGGCTAAACACCACAACATCTGAATACAACCTAGAGCGTTGTGATTGGGTAGACACCACCAATGTCTGAGCACAACCTATGGCTACTTGCTGAGCCAATTTAATTGGCTACTCTACCGCTAAAGTACATCAAGAGTTCTAGGCTTTTGGCCTATGGAAATAACATATGCATCACATAGCCTTCATCATACCTAGAGATTAGCATGGTTTTAATCAGTTAGACTTAATGGTTCTGACCCACACACCATTTGGGCCATTGCATGTGGTCGGTGGCAGCTTTTGGGCCGACTCAACATGTGTAAGCAGCACAAAAGCTACCACAAGATATGGTGAAGCGTGTGTGAAGACGTGGGGCTATTTTAACCCTCATACAGTGTTTTTTTGTTTTGGATTAAAAATAAAAAAAAAAATATGCAAGACAAATGTTTGTAGGCTTGAAACTTTGTGGCCTTGGCTTATTTTGACTGACAAACATTAATGTTGAAAAATACATTTGGGACACATCCCTTCATACCCCTAGAAATGTAGGTCCTTCAGAAGATGTTAGCTCAAATTGACCCATAAACATATGCAACACAGAAAGGTACCAAAACATTCTATTAAGAAAGCTGAAGGAGACTCTCAGTAGACTCATAGCAAGCCAGCTTGATGAAACCCATTGCAAACTACTAAAGAAGCCTGATACTATCAGTGATAGCAAACAAGTTGAGCATTCCCATAGGAATCCATAAGAAAAACCTTGATTTGGGAGCCCCACAGTGATCTATATATTGAATTTTATGAAAATGTCAACATTTCTAGTATTTATAAACTGTTAATATGATCACTCGGGTCATTTTGACCTTAACACCTTGAAAGAGTGCAAATTCCTGGATCCATGAAATGGCAGGACTTTAAAATTGTGTTCAAATACGTATGGCTCCTTGTAATTTATAGCCTTTATTCATCAAACATTTAGTACGTCATTCTTTTGCCCCAAAAAAGGGTGTCAAGTTGGTGACAAGTTTTAATGCTTGTTAAGCTTGTTAAAAATGTTCAAATACGTATTGTTCTAACTGTATGCGTGTGAACAATTGAAAGATGAACAGAGAGAGAGAGAAAGATTTTTAACTTACTTTTTTGGCAGAGAAAATCCTTAATCAAAAGATTGCAAGGTGCGTCATTCCACTTGTACTGGAAATTTGTTGATGCATCACTGATTATTTCTACACAGCATTCCTGACCTCCATCATTGTCAGGCTGTCCTGGGCCCCAGTCTCTGTAGTCCATTTCTCCCTCCCCATAAAAAGTGCTCTCATTCAGTGACCACTGCCAGGTGTCCAAATCCTGCTGCAGGCCTATCCAGACATCACCGCTGTGTCCATGGTCTTTAGCGAGCTGAATCAGCGTGGACATGTCCTCCTCACTGTCAATGGTGGCCAGATCTGAGTGCTTCTGTCTGCAGTATGTCCGGGCATCCTCCCAGGTCATGGTCTTTGACACAAAGTGATATTGCCGAAGACTGTTTCCCATCATGGTCAAAGCAACTGAAATAAATGAGTTTTATACATTTTTTGTATAATATTGACATGCATTAAATTTCTTCAATAACTCTACAATACTCATGCAACATGGACAATGGTAAATTTACAGTCATATTAGAGTCCCTTACAGTTAGACAGAGGTTACGAAATCAATGATTTTTCATGTTTGAAAAGGCAAAATCATGAGCAAAGTAGTCTAACAAAGCAAGCAAAATTATAAAAAAATAAAATAATAAGCTGTACTGACCTAATATCAAGTAGAGGATGCCTTGACCCATGTTTTTTAGCTTGAGGTGAACTAATGTCATTCCAGCGAAATGTTACTCCAGAGGTTTGTCTGGCAGCAGTGGTGGTGCAGTAGATATTGTACCAGACACTTTCGGCAACCCCATAACTCCCCCACCCCCCACCCACCCTTTTTTTCTTTGAATATCTCCACCACCTATCAACTAAGACCTTGATTGACGCATATACAATAACCTGGCCTGTGAGATGAAGGGTTATTCCAGTTCAGTTAGCCAGATGGCTAAATCCACTCATTTGCCTAATCATTTGACTGATAGACACAAATCAGCAATTCCATGAAGCCATTCATCACATCTAAGGAAGCCTTATAATAGCCTCTTTATGTTCAGTTTACCAGTTCAGTCTAAAGGACACATCGACTGGTGTAAAGTTATAGACCAATTCAGTCTAAAGGACACATCGACTGGTGTAAAGTTATAGATGCATTCAGTCTAAAGGACACATCGACTGGTGTAAAGTTATAGACCAATTCAGTCTAAAGGACACATCGACTGGTGTAAAGTTATAGACCAATTCAGTCTAAAGGACACATCGACTGGTGTAAAGTTATAGACCAATTCAGTCTAAAGGACACATCGACTGGTGTAAAGTTATAGATGTATTCAGTCTAAAGGACACATCGACTGGTGTAAAGTTATAGATGTATTCAGTCTAAAGGACACATCGACTGGTGTAAAGTTATAGATGTATTCAGTCTAAAGGACACATCGACTGGTGTAAAGTTATAGATGTATTCAGTCTAAAGGACACATCGACTGGTGTAAAGTTATAGATGTATAAAATAATAATGTTTGATGCAATGCAATGCACCAGATGTAATTTAATTGGCAAAATGTAAGTTGCTTTCGATAAAAGCATCTTCTAAATGTAGCAGAATGCTCTGCTATAAGCAAACTCAGGGTGAAGCGAAGGGAGAGAACAGTAACCCCACCCGATCTCGAACCCAGGTCTCCGGGTTAAGCAACTAGAGCATAAACTTAGTAAACATTAAATATTTTCCTTTTTCTCTTTAAGACGTCGATGCCAATGACCACTCCTTGACTCTAATGGAAGGAATATTCCACCTCTTTATGAAAATTCACCCTCTTACTTGGAGTCACATATGTGGGTAAAAGCATTTTTGTCTCAGTGTATGCGTTTTCCTATTCTGGCAACCCATATTTTACCTTTAGCTTAGCATAGGCACTGTAAAGTAGCTAAAAGAATTGCTATCTGGCAACTTTACAATCCAATGCTAAGCTACATCTAAAATAAAGCTAAAATTGGGGTTGCCAGACAGGGACAATGCATGCATTGAGAACAACATGCTTTTACCCACGTATGTCACGCTAGGTAGGAAGCTGAATAACTAATTTTCATAAAAAGGTGGAATATTCCTTTAAGTTTTCATCTGGATGAATCCGCCAAGCATCTCTCAGATCCCCAAGTGAGGTGTTTCCATCACACATCCAGACTGAGGGCACACTGGATGAAATGTCGGTCTGTACTGTAGGCCTACCCTACTGCATGTGATGTATTTCTTGCTATTTGTGTTTTTTATAGTTCATTTTTATATATCTGTTCTGTCTCATGGTTTTGGACATGAGTCTGACAAATGAACTGAATTGATTGTAAATATAATTTTGCCTTACACAAAGAAATCCTGAATTGAGGGTCAAATAATGAACATGTAGGCCTATTACTTATTTCCCCTATTAGTGCTGTTTATGACGTGGTGGAATGGAATACGGTTTTCTGATTGGCTGTCAGGGTGTATTTCTAGATAACAGGACACCTGAGGCATTGTTGGGTAAAAAAGTTTCACCAGCGTTCCATACTGATGCTCTTTAGAATGCAGACTTGTGGATCTTCTTTCATATGAAAATACTACCCCAACCGAACAGGTTAACTTCTTTCAAAACGGAGCCACGTGTTTCTTTTATGTTTTAAACACTTGCTTACCGTCTATACGTTTTACCGTAATTTCCGACTAATAGCCGCGGCTTATACATTGATTTTGCAAAATTTCTTCCGCTATGAGGTTAAAACAGGGGGCAGTTAATATGGTGTTAACATGGTTTAGTTTTTTTAACTTGCATAAAACACTGTCCTACGGCTTATACACAATGCGGCTTATATACAGGAAATTACTGTAGTTGCAACCGGGTAATAAGCGGGATAACAGCCTTCGAGGTATCCCAATATAAAATAATAATGGACTTGACAGAGGCAAACAGCCCTTCACATCACATCACAACTGGACGTCAACAATGCAAATCTAGAGATTAGTGGATTGAGGTCAGAAGTGTGTTTGATCCACCACAGGCAAAGCATGTGGTTAAGAACCCCTGGGCACTTTTTGCTTTGTCACATTTTAACGGAAACAAATTTGACAAACAAATTTAATTTTGTGCTACCTTTTGCCAGCTATGAAAGTTTTCTCTACGCCTAATCCAGGGTCAGGTGAAAAGGCCATTTGACGTATTAAGGAAATCAAGGAAATATTGTAAAATTATTAATTGATTAAGAATAAGTTTTAAGCCATGGACATAGTAATTCACACTGATAGCATGTTTATAAAGGCATTTTATTGACATTACTGCTAACATACACACATACATGACTAATTTAAATATGTCACAATTTCCACCCACTCCAGAAAGTCATGCAAGATTATATGACTGAAAGAGGCCAGCAATGTGGCCAAAGACCTCAGATGTTCTTTCACAGAAAGAATATGACACAGTGTACAATCATTGGGAGAAACTATCTAAAAAAAACTAATTTACAGAACCAATACACAACAGAAAGTAAGGTACAGGCATGTTCCTATCTCAAATCAATACAAATAAAATCAAACAAATACCTGTAACCATCTTATAATGCACTAAATAGTCTCAGTGCAAAATCTATTCATCTGAGCAGTCTACACTTCTCAAAGTCCCAAACAAAACAAACAATAACAACAGACAAGCAATCAAGTCTATAAATATTGTGACCTACAGCATTGAAATAAAATGTGTAATCTAATTTGTGCATAGTCATTCAAAAAGTAACGCGCGCACACACACACGCTCACACACACACACACACACACACACACACACGCACACACACACACACACACACACACACACACACACACACACACACACACACACACAACCAGCACTGGATTCTGCACAAATCTACATTTAACACAAATTTAACAGGATGCATTTTGTCACTGTGATCACATGTGCTAGGTGCAGCAATTTTCAAGAGGTTTCAGGGGTTTCGTACACAAACACACATACTGTAGGCATTGCGTATCACTAAGCTTATGGATTTCCATTTCCAGACTGACTGATCAGTGAGAGAAAAAGGACATTTGACTATGGCTACAGGCTAGAAGCAGAACAGGAAAATGATTCAGGTACTGAGAACTTGTAATTGATTGGTGTGTGGTTCATCAGATTACACTTCATAACATATCAAGGAGGAGTGCAACACAATGATAGATACAGTATATACTTAATAAAACTATGTGACCTTTTTTCCACAAGGAAACCGAGGTTACTAGATCTCTGAATTGTATAGCTTTTTTTCATTCAGAATATTGTTTCTTTAAATATAACTCCAGAAGTTGACAATCCAATGCCTGGATACACTCTTTCCAAGCGTAGCAGTAACAGTCCTCAATATTATTTATCACTGAATAATATTCTCTGCATATTACATACAGTATTGCATCAACTTACTGTAGCAAATACATGAAACTATTTGGCACAAAATGTGTGTGTGTGTGTGTGCGAGAGAAGACATCCATACATCTAGGATCTTAGGTTCTTGATTCTCAACCATGATTATCCATAATAACCACACACACACACACACACACACACACACACACACACACACACACACACACACACACACACACACACACACACATCCGCACAGATAATGCCTGCTAAAGGTTTAAAATTCTTTGTCTTGAAGAGGAAGTAGCATGTATCCAGATGCTCTCTCAGTTGTTTGACAAGTAGAGGAGACACACAGTGAATGGTGCTGAAAATACACCTATATACTTCTACATACTTATGTGTAAATTGAGGAGACTGGGGGACAGGTTAAGGTTTACTCCAACAGGCCACAGCCTGACTGCTCAGCTGCCTGTTTCTAGCTGTGATTCCGGATTGTCCACTAGGGGGAGCTGCTCCCTCCAGTAAGTGAAGTGGCTGAAGGTGTCACAGCAGGGGAAGTCTGAGGAGCTGGACCGCAACAGCAGGGGGAAGACGTGGTCCACCACCTCACCCAGACGCACATACCTGAGCACCAGACAGACAGAGAGAGAGAAGTAAGGAAATGTCTCTATTTTGAAACTAGAGTGGAAAATAATATAGAATTGAGTGGTTAAGGTAGTGCCTTTTAGGCTGTGCTGCCAGGATGGTGCCGTTGGGGCAAAAAACACAATTGATTTGGTTAAAGTTTCCCTTACAAGATCAAGTAGATGATTTACTTCTACCCCCATCAAGGAGATTATGTTTTGGCCAGCGTGTGTGTGTGTGTGTGTGTCTATACAACATAACTCGAAAAGTACTGCTTGGATTTGGATGAAATTTTCGGAAAACATGTGTGTTGGGACAAGTAGGAACTCATTCAATTATGGTGGCAATCGGTGATCCAGAACACCATCTGGAATCTATATTGTGTCTGTGACCACATTGCCTTGGTGGAGGTCTGCGCTCTCTGAGTTCTTTTTGAATTGTTTATTATTTATTTACAAAATGTGTGGAGCTTCTGGCTCATGTTCCTGTGCGTTCTGGTGAAAGGCGTTTTGGTAACTTTACTCACGAGGACACGTTGGCCTTGGCGTGCTCCTGCACCAACTCTCCTTTTGGGTTGACAGTGAAGATCCTGTTGAGTTGAACCCCCACTTCTTTATAGGAGTAGACATCCTACCAAACACAGATGCAAAATACCCTTATTATTGATTTGAACAACCTCGAGTTAATATACGGTAAAGTTATGTACCCTTTACTTTGGAAAAACACAAAATAAACCATGGGGGAAAAAGTTATGTACCCTTACTCTTACAGTAATATTGAAGTTAATATAAAGTATGTGAAGTTAATGTACTTTGCACATACTGATATACAGTACATATAGATTATGGATGTACATGCTGTGTGTGTGTGTGTGTGTGTGTGTGTGTGTGTGTGTGTGTGTGTGTGTGTGTGTGTCAGCAATGTAGCCTTACAGACAGGAAATGCACCCTAAGAAAAGCTAATGAAGTGAATGCCCACCCTCTGTATTCTGAGTTCCAGCGACTTCCCTCTGGCACACGTTTCAGACTCCCTCTGGTAAAACCTAATGCGTTCAGATTCTCATTTGTCCCTATTGCCATTTCATTGCTAAACTCAGATCTTCTATCCCCCCCCCCCCATACCTGAGTGGTCTTTGATGATCCTGAGGTATTTTACATGTAAGAAACTGCTTGTGTATTTATTATTGTTATGCTCTTGTACACATGGCAATGGATCTGCCTGCACACTGCACTTTATGCTTGTCTGTTTGTCTTGTCCTGTGTTGGATTTGATGTCTTGCTGCACAACCAATTGCCTTCTGAGGACAGTATAGTTGAACTTGAGTTGAGTTGAGTTGAGTTGAGTTGAGTGTGTGTGTGTGTGACGGGTGTTTGGGAGTGAGAGTGTGCATGCGTAGACTGACCGTGGGGCGATTGCCGAAGGCGGCATAGAAAGGTTGTGTGTTTGGGTGGAAGAGGTTCTTGATGTCGGTCAAACACTCCACTTTGAACTTCTCTGGTTTCTTCTCTATCACCTCCCTGCAAAGACAGAGCAGAACAGAGTTGAGGTTACGTGTGTTAGGCACTTTACTGATTGGAGTGAATGCGGGTTTGTATAGTGTTTGCATGTGTGTGTGTGTGTGTGTGTGTGTGTGTGTGTGTGTGTGTGTGTGTGTGTGTGTGTGTGTGTGTGTGTGAGTGTACAGATATAAATATGGATGTAGCTATACACAGGACATACTGTAGATGAAGTTGTAGGTATAGATATCGATTATGTGTGTGTCTGTGTGTGTGTGCGTGTGTGTATGTGTGTGTATAGTATGTAAGTGTCTGTGTGGAGTGCATACATATATATGCAGCTACACAGTTGACAAAGACATAGATATAGACATTATGAGTGTGTATGCTGTGTGTGTATTTGTGTGTGTGTGTGTGTGTGTGTGTGTGTGTGTGTGTGTGTGTGTGTGTGTGTGTGTGTGTGTGTTTATGTGTATACTGTGTGTGTGTGTGTGTGTGTGTGTGTGTGTGTGTGTGTGTGTGTGTGTGTGTGTGTGTGTCTCACCTGTGTAGTGCTGAGAAGAGACTGCTAGGACTGAGCAGCACTGGGCCCTGTGGGAGCATGGTGCCCCTCTCGTTCACCCAGTGCAGGTACCCACGCGTCATGTCCGCCATGCCAATAGCCCTCGCTGAGCAGTACAGGAACTTATAGCCATTTCTACAGCACAAACACACACAGGCAACTTAGGCCGGTTTCCACTGCAGGGTCATTCCATGTCAAATCACCCAAAATTTGGGGGATTTTAAACCTGACCCTCTCAGAAATTGGTGAAATTCGGTGTAAAGGATCATCACACCTGAACATTTAATATCTGAAAATTTTAGCTCAATCGGACCAGCGGTTTCTGAGATATGGCAGGTCCAATTTTTAGATTTTTGCCAAAAATGGGCTGACCAGCCCACATTGACATTACCCTAATTTGCTTATTTCAGGGTCAAATTCAATAATCTTGGTGTCGTTTGAAAGCTAAGACCCCCAGGAATCTGATTATATGATTACTTTTTATGATTAGACCCATTTTGACTAAATGACCCTTTGACCTTTACTTTGGACCTGAATTTGACCTTGTGGATCATGTGACCATCAAATGACCCCTGGTCTAAAAGTTAGGTCAACATGTTCTGTAGACAATATAAAAAAATCAGAGGTATAATATCTTTCGTTTGTCAGCAATTTTAAAACAAAGTTTGGTTGAACGTGACAAAATGGTCTTTCCATGCTATCTGGCTACATTACATTCCAGTGTCTATGCTAAGCTAAACCTAAAATAAAGCCAAGTTTGGGGTTGGCAGACTAGGAAAATGCATTCACTGAAACCAAAGTGCTTTTACCCACATATGCAACTCTAGGTAAGAGAGTGAATAACCAATTGGACTTTAAAAGAAGGTGGAATATTCCTTTAAAGACCATTTTATCAAGTTCAACCAAACTTTGTTTTAGTGCATGCATTTTCCTAGTCTGCCAACCCCAAACTTAGCTTTATTTTAGGTTTAGCTTAGCATAGACACTGGAATGTAATGTAGCCAGATAGCATGGAAAGACCATTTTGTCACGTTCAACCAAACTTTGTTTTAAAATTGCTGACAAACAAAAAATATTATACCTCTGATTTTTTTATATTGTCTACAGAACATGTTGACCTAACTTTTAGACCAGGGGTCACTTGATGGTCACATGATCCACAAGGTCAAATTCAGGTCCAAAGTAAAGGTCAAAGGGTCATTTAGACAAAATGGGTCTAATCATAAAAAGTAATCATATAATCAGATTCCTGGGGGTCTTAGCTTTCAAACGACACCATAATTATTGAATTTGACCCAGAAATAAGCAAATTACGGTAATGTCAATGTGGGCTGGTCAGCCCATTTTTGGCAAAAATCTGAAAATTGGACCTGGCATATCTTAGAAACCGCTGGTCTGATTGAGCTAAAATTTTCAGATATTAAATGTTCAGGTGTGATGATCCCATACACCAAATTTCATCAATTTCTGAGGGGGTGGGGTTTAACCCATTGGGTGATTTGACATGGAATGACCCTGCATATAAACATAGAGGAACTTTACCCAAAGCTTTCTGACTGAACAACTGGGTTACACTTTCACTTTCTCCTAATATCTCATTTATTTTCTTCAAATTTATCTATTTTGTTGATGATAACCTTTAATTCCCTTTTTCATTTTATTCTTGCCATGTTTTTTTCCCACGTACATTCTGTAGACTTAAAACTTAAATAATTTTATGTCTTTATTGTGCTTTTACTGTACTTTGCTTTTATTTTTGTACAGCATATTGAAATGCACTAAATAAATAAACTTGCCTTGCCTTACACTCACACACAGTGAATTCATGCATAGTTGTGTGGCCAAGCATACACGGTACATTTCACTACTTTCTTTCGAGAAAGTATCCTGTTCAACATAATTAGGACAGGAGTGCTACAGTATGTTCTTACTGGCTAATTTTGTGGTAGAGTTGTGCAATGCCCTGATGTGTCCAGTCCTTGCCCAGGGTGGGAAGAATGTGTCCGAGTGTGTCTGACCTGTAGGGGAAACAAACACCCATCATTGTTAGGAGAAAACAGGACAAACACTGTGCCTATTGACAATTTTTTAATCTTACACTGATTTATTTATTTATTTATATCAGAATGGATAAATACAATTGCTATCAATTTAATGGCTTATCAGGTTCCGTTGTAAACAAAGTTCAGTGGTGCACAACACACACTGTGTTTCATTACTGTTATGAGAAAGCAGGACAAACACAGTGTCTATTGAAAAAAAATTAATCTTATACTGTTTTTTATATCAGAATGGCTATAAGTACAATTGCTATCAATGTAATGGTTTATCAGGTCCTGTGATGGATTTTTCAGGTTCAGTGGTGCACAACACTGTGTTTATGGGACTAGTGATATACAGTAAGTTTGGGGTGTAGACTGCATCGCATTGCTCCCTCCTCCTCACCTGGTGATGGTGCCATCGATATCGGAAATGACGATCTTGTCATCCCAGTTCCACAGGTAGATGGTGCCCTCGCAGCGGCAGGTGCCCTGGTACTGGGTGGTGACGCTGAACACCACATCGTTCGGCCCGTCCTTCAGCTGCAGGCTGGCCTGCGTACGGTCACAAAGGGTCACAAAGGGTCATTGGGGTCAAGGGGTTAAATTTGCCAGGGTTGTGTGACATCGGAAAGTAGGCCAAACTGTCTGTGGTTCTGCTGTATAGGCCTTTACTCAGCTAACATGCATACACATACTTTAAAGGATAGCTTCGGAGTGAATTCAAGCACAGCCCTGTTGAAGGAGCTTGCTAAATGCGCTAGTTAGCGAGTGGAACCAAATAATTTGGAACAGCATAGACCGAACGTGAACACAGAAGCGAACAAGCACTTTACACTGAAGCAATGGAAACTGATTATTCAAAACCAAAAGTAAGATCTGAGGTGTCGTTGACTCAATGTACCGTGTTTCGCGTTCGTGTTAGGTCTATGCTTTCTTTCATTCCATGCGAAATCTATTGCTGTTAGAAGGCTTGTGCAACAGGGCTATGCTTAAACTTACTCCTGAGAATGCGGATGTAATTTTTTACCAAAGTATATTGCAACATCCTAAAAAGTTTGAACTTTTTATG
>JAODXP020000025.1:16976634-16979134 GCA_027497455.2 Sardinella longiceps
AGCTTCAAGATGGCGGCTCCTCTTGTCTATAAGAGAAACAAGAAACAGTTGTTTTTTAAAGCACATTAAAGCTTCAAGATGCCGGCTCCTCTTGTCTAGAAGAAAAACAAGAAACAGTTGTTTTTAAAGCACATTAAAGCTTCAAGATGGCGGCTCCTTTTGTCTATAAGAGAAACAAGAAACAGTTATTTTTAAAGCACATTAAAGCTTCAAGTTGGCGGCTCCTCTTGTCTATAAGAGAAACAAGAAACAGTTGTTTTTAAAGCACATTAAAGCTTCAAGATGGCGGCTCCTCTTGTCTATAAGAGAAACAAGAAACAGTTGTTTTTAAAGCACATTAAAGCTTCAAGATGGCGGCTCCTCTTGTCTATAAGAGAAACAAGAAACAGTTGTTTTTTAAAGCACATTAAAGCTTCAAGATGGCGGCTCCTCATTAAAGCTTCAAAGCTTACTGTGCTCATCTAAGGCTATATCAGCCACACTACTTTTTATCTTTTTATTCAGAGAAATAATGCATGGCAGCTCAGGGAAGTTTTTAAAAGTTTCTCATTGTTCATTTACAAGGGTAAGAGTAAACTTCATTAATACTGCTGGCTGCTGGATCCTCTAAAATGTAAATTGTATACTGTACCTTTACGCTTGGAAGGTGAGTCTGTCTTGCTAAGTGGGCGCGGCCCAACTCCATTCCCGCCCTCCTCCAATTCTGACATCAGACGTGCAGCAGCTGCCCCCATTGGCTCAGACTCCTTCTTCAGAGCCTCATTGTCCCGCCCCTTCTGCTCAATCTCACTGCTGATTGGCACAAACCCCGGCCTGATTGTCTCAGTGTCCATCTCCTTGTGCTCTGGCAGCAGCCCCCTGCGGGGTTCCGTCTCCATGGTGGCCGGTGTTGCCGTGGGGATGAAAAGCTTGAGGTGATTGTTTGTGTGGCTTTCCTGATGCTCTCTCCCGCCCCCTTGAGGAATGACCCTGAAGTGCGTGTTCTCGGACACAGGGATGGACACGGGGCAGAGGGCCGGACTGTTGGGCCCTGGCTTTGGAGGAAGGAAAGAAGGCTGATAGGAAAGCAAGCAGAGAAAAACAAAAAGAGAAGGTCAGAAACCAATGGATAACCAATGAATGAATGAATGAGTGAGTGAATGAGTGAATAAATAAGTGGGAGCTGTATCATCTTGGCAGCCTACCACTGCTTTTCAGACTTGAGTGAGTGAGTGACTAAATGTATGTATGAATGAATGTATGTATGAATGAATGAGTAAATGAGTGGGTGAGTGAGTGAATGAATGGGTGAGTGAGTGAATGCCTTGGCAGCCTACCACTGTTCCTCATAATTGAGTGAGTTAGTAAGTGAGTGAGTGAGTGAATGAATGAATGTTAATGAATGAATGTCTGAGTGAGTAAAACAGAGCAGTATTTCTTGGCAGCCATAATTGAGTGAGTTAGTAAGAGAGTGAGTGAGTGAATGTATGTATGAATGAATGAATGTTAATGAATGAATGAATGTCTGAGTGAGTGAAAGAGAGCTGTATTAGTACCTTGGCCGCCTGAGGCAGCTCCCCCCAGGCCCACAGCATGGCTGGATTAGTGAATGAGTGAGTGAATGTATGTTTGAATGAATGGATGAACGTTACTGTAATGAATGAATGTATGATGTATTATTACCTTGGCCGCCTGAGGCAGCTCCCCCCAGGCCCACAGCATGGCTGAGTTAGTAAGTGAGTGAGTGAATGAATGTATGAATGAATGAATGGATGAATGTCTGAGTGAGTACCTTGGCCGTCTGAGGCAGCTCCCCCCAGGCCCACAGCATGGCTGGATTAGTGAATGAGTGAGTGAATGTATGTTTGAATGAATGAATGAATGTATGAATGAAACAGTGGTGTATTATTACCTTGGCCGCCTGAGGCAGCTCCCCCCAGGCCCACAGCATGGCTGGATTAGTGAAAGTGAGTGAGTGAATGTATGAATGAATGAATGGATGAATGTATGACTGTTAATGAATGAATGAATGTCTGAGTGAGTAAAAGAGAGCTGTATTATTACCTTGGCCGCCTGAGGCAGCTCCCCCCAGGCCCACAGCATGGCTGGATTCTCCTGCTTGCACTCAGACTGCTTAGTCAGCAACTCAGAGTCACTCTTAGGACTGGAGGGCCTGGATGGGCCAGGACTGGAGATGGAGAGAGAGAGAGAGAGAGAGAGAGAGAGAGAGAGGGGAGAGAGAGAGAGAGAGGGGGGGAGGGGGGAGAAAGAGGACAGAAAAAGAGAGAATCCAAGAGAAAGTACGAGAGTGGGGGAGGGGGGGGGCAGAAAGCCGGGAGAAAGTGAGCGAGACAAGAACGAGGGAGAGAGAGAGAGAGAGAGAGGGAGGAGGTTGGAATATGAGCAGAGAGATATAGATTCATATTCAATATGCCTTTCAGCAGGTCGTCTTGGTTTCATTCGTTTCAGCAGTTTGGTGCCGTAATGATACTCAAGCCTGAGCACATATGTCAGTGTATGT
>JAODXP020000025.1:16981634-17019134 GCA_027497455.2 Sardinella longiceps
AAGTTATTTTCAAAAATGTGTGTTTTTTCCCCTTGGCTTTCTGAATGTCTCACAAAGCCGACAGCAAACGCAGCTAGTCACGCTGAGACAGCATTCACCACTCAAACTACAGCCTAGAAAGTCACAAGAACCCCAAACGCCTACAGTACATCAACTTCCTCCTTCTCACGCTTCCCAAAAAAATCTTCTTTGTTCTTCTTATTTCTCTCTCCTTCTTTCCCCCTCATAACCAGTATCAAGGAGAGTACATTCATCAGTTTAGTTCATCAGGGGGACTGCTGATGTAAATTAGCCTAAGGCTAACTCTGGTAGGCTACTGTGCATCAGATCAGAAACATTTATGAATTTACATGGTCCCCTACAAATAAAATGACAAGTAATTATAATAAAATAATATTAGCATTTGTTTGTCTTTTTTTAATCATTATTATCTTTATTAATATGTCTAAGCTTTCTACTAATAGTCAATAACATGCAGTGCTCCTGTACACTGTTATGGAATTGTGTTTTTCCTAGCGTGTTATGACTCTAGTCTAATAAATAGAACAGATTAGCTATGCAAACTTCTCCGTGCTTGCACACAGCTCAGATGGTTTGTGTGTCACTGGGTGAGTGTGTGTGTGTGTGTGTGTGTGTGTGTGTGTGTGTGTGTGTGTGTGTGTGTGTGTGTGTGTGTGTGTGTGTGTGTGTGTGTGTGTGTGTCACTGTGCGAGTGTGGGTCATGAGCTGCTGTTCAGTCTCCTCTGAGTCCAAACACACATGCTGTTGTTTACAAGCTCTCTGAATAGATACGGTACAGCCAGCTATCTTTCTTTCGGGAAATATTCCAAGAACTGCTAATGGATATTACATTACAAATATGCCTTTGCATACTCTAAGCTTGGGATCAGGTTTACAACTGTATGTGTGTGTGTGTGTGTGTGTGTGTGTGTGTGTGTGTGTGTGTGTGTGTGTGTGAGGGTGGTGAAATGGCACGTGTGTGTGTGAGTTGTCAACCTTGAAAGGAAGTGGACCAATGCAGGTCAGGCAGACGTGTTAAACAGGTTTAGAATATCGCACATTTTCTTGAGAGCATATTCCTTCCTTCGCTAAGCATTTAAATCACTCACACACTCTAAATACCTAGTCTAGCAGACACACGTGCAGTGATCCTGTGTGTTTGAGAATGGGGAAATAACGTGTGTTTACTTTATCAGCCTTGGAGGGAAACACAGTAATGCAGGTCAAGCAGTCTTGATGAGCAGGTCTACAATATCTCATATTTTTCCTTGAGCGTTTACCTTCGCTAAGCATTTACATACATACACTTAAGGGCAAATTCACAGCCTACATATGTTCTCTAGCAAACACACATGCTCTTATAACTGTACGCTTAAATACACAGACACACACACACACGAACACTCGCACACACACTCACTCACACACACAGACATACACAGACATACAGACAAACACACACACACACACACACACACACACACACACACACACACACACACACACACACACACACACACACTAACCTGCAGTTGTCCTGCTCCTCTCCCTCGTTGGAGCTCATCTCGATGGTGAACATGTCTTCATCCTCGGAGTATTCAGCGCTGCCCTCTCTCTTCACGCTGTCCACCTTCGACTTCCTCCTCCTCTTCCTCCTCTTCTTCATGCTCCCCGGACCGCTCTCCCCTCCCCCGCAGCCCATGGATGAGCCCCCCAGCATCTGCATCTGCATTGCAGACCCCCCCATCAGAAGAGCGCCCCCGTCTGAGAGGATGGGGGAAGTGGCCAGGTACGCAGGAACCACTTCCTGTTCATTCAATGACAAGAAATCAAAACGTACAATTTTGAGACACACAAATTAAGTAGAAAAGGGGAACTTTAGTGGAACTTATAGTAGAACTTCAGAGTAGATCTTTTTTGCCCTCAAATGTGCCTTCAAGGTTCTACCTACCTACCAAGGCTCTGAATTTTAAGGCAGAAATTAAGTAGATCAGTAGAGCTTTAGTAGAACTTAGAAGAACTTTAGAAAAGGTCTTCTTTGCCTTCAAAAGTGCCTTTCAGGAAGCACTGCCTTCAAGCCTCTACCCCCTCAAATCTAAGGCAAGGGTGAGGCTTGACACACTCCCCTAGGACTTAACACAGTTGCTTAGGTGCTTTCCCACAGTAATGATTTGAATGAACTTTTGGATGAGAGTTGGAATGGCGTGCTTCGAGGTTTCCATCTGTGACTAGACTAAATGGAGCTGTTTAACCAGTTATTATAATACTGACCTAGATTAAAACAGCATGCAAAGAAGGGGTGTTTATCAATTGTGTTTGTTTGAATGTACCTGTGTGTATGTGTGTGTGTGTGTGTGTGTGTGTGTGTGTGTGTGTGTGTGTGTGTGTGTGTATTTGTGTACATTGTATATGTATGCATGTGTGTACATACACATGTAGGTGTGCATGTGTGTGTGTGTGTGTGTGTGTGTGTGTGTGCTTTGTGAGGTCTGTGGTCCAAGTGTGTACTGGCGTCTGACCTCTGTGCTTTGTAAGTGGATCAGAGTTACTCCACACATGTAGGTGTGCATGTGATGTATGATGTCCAGTGTGTCTGATGTGTCTCTGTGTCTCTGTTCTCTGTATTCTGTCTACATCTCTCTATGTATGCATCTGTGTGCTCTCCACATGTAGGTGTGTCATGTCGTGTATGTGTCTGTGTGTGTGTGTGTGTGTGTGCTGTGTGTCTGTCTGTCTGTCTCCTCCTTGTGAGGACTTCTCTCAGCTCGGCTCCTCAGCTATAGCGCTCACTCTCAGAGGCCTCAGATCTGAGCTCTCTCTGTGCTTTGAGTGGAAGTGAAGCAGAGTTAATCTACACACAAAGATCTCCCTCTGGGCCCCTCACCTGGATGGGGACTCATGTAATCCCTACTGACTCCCCTCACTCTAGACTACTCTCCAGCTCCTCTACTCGTTCCTCCTCTCCTACTCTCCTCCTCTCCTCTCTTCTCCTCTCCTCTCTCCCTCTCCTCTCCTCTCTTCTCCTCACTTCTACTCGTTTCACAATGTCCTCTCTTTCACTTTGTTTTTATCTGTCCTCCTCTTTCAGCCCAACCCCAATCCCTCTCTCTTTCTCTCTCTTTCTTCTCCAACCCCTTCTCTCTGTTCTTTCAGCCCACCACCAATCCCTCTCTCTTTCTTCTCCTATCCCTTCTCTCTGTTCTTTCTCTCTTTCAGATCACCCCCAATCCCTCTCTCTTTCCTCTCCTATCCCTTCTCTCTGTTCTGTCTCTCTTTGAGACATTGGAGGAAGTAAAAAAAAAAAGTCTGGGAAGAGCCATCATGAATGTCCCGTGGAGATCAAGGCAACTGTAGAACAATCTTTGGCATAATCTTTTTGATTCACATCTTCAGCTTGATCTTCAAAGGAGCCAAACAGAAACCATACTGAGTCAGTGTGTATTGTGTGGCTGCTAAAACAGGCACAAGTGTGTGTGTGTGTGTGTGTGTGTGTGTGTGTGTGTGTGTGTGTGTGTGTGTGTGCGTGTCTGCATGTATGCAGATACAGCAGCTTTCACCCACTTCTTCCTCTGCACACACACACACACACACACACACACATCAGAGTAGTTGCGCTTTCATTTTACAAGCCTCTCACATTGCCTATATTTGGCTTTGTCAGTGTCACAATAACACTAATCATATTTGTGACAAAAGACAAAAACACTTTTTTGCTTTTTTTTATCAAAACATTTTAGCGACTCATTTCTATTAATGTATCTAATGATTTCTTTGAGAGTTGTCCCTAGCTATGCTTGAGGTAGTTTTGTGAGAGAAGACGTGCTTGTTTTTAGTTTGATGTGGTTGAGTATATCCCAGCATCCTCTATTCCAGGAAGAGGGTAGTGAAGAAATAAGGGGCAAAGGTCAGGGAGCAGCTTTGAAACAGAAAAAGAACACTTCTGAGCATACCTAAACTAAGTGCCTCGTTAAAACCCAATCACCATACTCTGCTAACGAGAGGTGTAGGGTCAAGTGTAACAGAGTTAACGACCAGAACTCTCATATAATGCTTCCAACCATCCCTTCCTCCACCCACACTGATGCAGGGCAATATGCGGATGATTTGATAGTACAGCGCACACTGGGAGCCTGATAAAAATCAGGGATAGTTTGTGGGTCTTTCTGATGCTTGGCACTTTCCATGTTCCACTGATGCCAGGCCTTTAGGCTAACTACAGATAGCCTGCTTTTGGAAGAAGCAGCTGAAAGGGAAGATAGATACTAAAAGAGCTGTGGGGTGACACACTTCCCAGGAGAGAGGCTCCAGAGGGGCCTAGTGGCTTCCCTCACCGAGGCTGAGAATCTGACACCCTAAGCGGGGTCGTAAATCACCCGTGCAGCAGGCTGTAGAACCAGGCCTCCAACCCCCCACCTCATCCCCCCCTTGTTTTTAGCCTGTGGGTCTTTGCTCAGATGTGTATTCTCATATATCTCTGGCCATGTTACACTACTTCTGGGTTATGTGCCTGACATCCCCCCCCCCCCTACCTTTTCTCTTGTGCTCTCTCTCTCTCTCTCTCTCTCTCTCTCTCTCTCTCTCTCTTCTGTTTCAGCACGTGCCTGTAAGCCATTATGGTGACATATGCAAGTAATTTAAAATCTACCTCTCCTCCTCCTTCTCACTCTCTCCTCATCACCCTTTCTTTGTTTACCGTCTTTAGCTCACTGGAAAAATGTCAGAATAGAAGTTCAGCCTGCTTCCTCCTGATGTTATGGAAACTATCCAACTAGTAAAAACAGAGGGTTTAGAACACGGAACTGAGAGAAACTGAGCAGAATATTGTACATTCTGAATGGCCTCTGCACTCTCAACACGATGCTGCTATTGTAGTGACTTACTGTATTCTTTTTGACTGGTCACACAGTAAGACACACAGGTTCTGATGGGGGTGGGGGGTGGAAGGGTGGGCAGTGGGTTTGACATTTGACTGCATGTGTTATAGAAAACATCAACATGTCTTTCATCTAAGCTTGTACATTTGCTGTCTTTCACTGATGAAGAGATAAAAAAGAAAAAAAAAACATGATGCTGCTGCTGTACCTGATTGTTCTCCGTCTCTTTCACAAAGAAGGCTTCTCCATTCTCCCCCAGCTTCATGTGCAAACTCACTGGCTCCCCGTTGATCTCAATGTCCACCTGGGAGGAAGGAGAAGGAGTCAGAGCCTCAGAGCATTACTCAAACATCATCACTGACAACTTTCTCAGTCTATATAGATCCAAAACAGCATGATGCAGAATGAATCACATTTCCTGCTCTTACAAAATAGTTCAAACCTACTTCTGTGTAACCTAGGTTCTGTAAGCCCATGAACTGAACATAAAGAAGCAAACACAGCTACCACAAAACGTTTTTCCAAGAAGTACAACAGATGCTGGTAGTAAGATCAGTTCCAAGCATTTCCTCTTCTGAGTCACGTGAATATTTCCCTAACCACAACATAAGGGAACTGTTACTTTCCAGCTCCCAACCTCACACAGGGCCTCTACTGTAGTTACACATGCTGCTCTTCAAGGGCAAAGTACAGTCAGCTCTGTCATATTTATTTAATATTCATATCAAGTATTCATTTAGTCAAGTATTGATTAGTCAAGTATTGATTAAATTCAAAATAAATACAAGAAGTTTTGATGTAATTTAATGAAATCTATGTTATAAATACAGATATAACTGAGCTTCTGGATGTAGAGGCCTAGCAAACAGATGAAGATTTGATGAAGATTAAGTGTCTCTACCAGCAGCAACTGCCCACCCCCCCCCCCCCCCCTCCCACACACACACATACACATACACACACACACACTCCCTTTAGACTGGTTGCATCACTCACCACTTTCTCTCGAGAGCGCAGGACGCCCATCTTGCCGAAGCGGACGTGGAAGGGCGAGCAGTGGAGAGAGCCATCGGGCCGGCGCACCACGATGACATCGATGCAGCCGGAGAGCGTGGCGGGATTCAGTCCGCGGTACAGCTCCTTCACCTGCACAAACACCTGGCCAGCCAGCTGCCCCACGTAGTTCATGGTCTGAGACTGCATGGAGTCAAACAGAAGGGACATGGACACAGCGGGTTATTAACTGGAGGTGGTGGACATGGATAGAGCGGGTTATTAACTGGATTTGGTGGTTACTAAGCAGAAGGGACATGGATACAGCGGGTTATTAACTGGATTTGGTGGACATGGATAGAGCGGGTTATTAACTGGATTTGGTGGACATGGATACAGCGGGTTATTAACTGTATTTGGTGGTTACTGAGGTCCAACTTCCACTGTAAAGCGCTTTGGGTACCTTAAAAAGTGCCATAGAAATGTAAGTAGTAGTAGTAGTAGTAGTAGTAGTAGTAGCAGTAGTAGTAGTAGTAGCAGTAGTAGTAGTAGTAGTAGTAGTAGCAGTAGTAGTAGTAGTAGTAATAGTAGTAGTAGTAGTAATAGTAGTAGTAGCAGTAGTAATAGTAGTAGCAGTAGTAGTAGTAGTAGTAGTAGTAGTAGTAGTAGTAGTAGTGATGGTAGTAGTAGTAGTAGTAGTAGTAGTAGTAATAGTAGCAGTAGTAGTAGTAGTAGTAGTAGTAGTAGTAGTAGTAGTAGTAGTAGTAGTAGTAATAGTAATAGTAGTAGTAGAAGAAGTAGTGGTAGTAGTAGAAGAAGTAGTAGTAGTAGCAGTAACAATAGTAGTAGTAATAGAAGTAGCAGTAGTAGTAGTAGTAGTAGTAGTAGTAGTAGTAGTAGTAGTAGTAGTAATAGTAGTAGTAGTAGTAATAGTAGTAGTAGTAATAGTAACAATAGTAGTAGTAATAGTAGTAGTAGTAGTAGTAGTAATAGTAGTAGTAGTAGTAGTAGTAGTAGTAGTAGTAGTAGTAATATCAGGTGGAGTCAGTGTGGATTCACAGACAACAGGCAGTTATTACATATAGTACAGTAGGTTACTGTAGCTGTACCTGATCTACAAAGCATAAATTCCAATCATTTTATTTAGTTATACTTCATTTGATCATTTTCGCTTTAATCCTGGTGCTTATTAAATGTTGTTTAGATTAGCATTTGGAGAAAATTACTTACAGTAAGCAAAACCAAGGCTTAAACATATCCCATACCTAAGTCAGCTAAAAACAAACAAACAACAATACCAAAAAAAAAACCTTAAAAGCCTGGGGGGAAAAACTGGCTACCGTCACTCAACTGGTAGTAAAAAAGGATCTTTTATTCTCCGTGGTATTTGGGGCAAGGATGAAGATTATCCACAGTGCCAGGCACGAGACTCCCAACTGGGTCAGTGGAGATCAATTGGCCACTCACTAATGATGGCACACATAGTTTGGCACAGAGCGGCACAGAGTGCACACGTGCTGCAGCCAATTAGGGCCGTTATGAAGGCATTTTTCAAAGGCAAACACTTCTTCTGCGCAATTGGGTGTGGCGCCACCCTGGCATGAGTACCGTACATTTTTTTTCAATTTGTGGAGAAAAATGGAAAAATGAAACTAGGCCCAGCGCTTCCTGTTTCCTTTTGAATGTTTAATGGACTGCCACACACATGTTTATGTTGAGTGAATGCTTAGTGAATGAATCAGGCCATGATTTGTCTGTGTTTGATTGAATGGGTAAAGGCATGCATTAGGGTGACTACCCAGTGTTCAAATGGCTGAAAACATGCTGACTACTGTTCATTCGTCTCCACACAAATAAACACATTCAAATAATAACTAACAACCTCTAACAATACAGTAGCACTAACATGGATGAACAGCTATGGTATGTGTGCCTGCTGAACCTGTTTTAGAGATTTGTTGCCATTGCGATGGAGGACAGTAAGAATAATGCCTCAGTAAGAATGGATTATTCCTTGTCAGAAAACTCTAGCAGATGCAGTAATTGGGCTGGTAATGAATGACACATTAAAGCTGCACAACATACGGAGAGTTTGGTGGGCAAAACAAGGTGCAATACAAGGTGGCCCCATTCTGTCAATGAGGTCCACCGTGAACTTTGACCTGTAAACTAAGCCCTCCCTTTCGGCACTTGCTTCCCAGAGAACCCTTTCTGCTTCAACCCTCTTGGCTATACACTCTCTCTTTCTGCTTCAACCCTCTTGGGTATACACTCTCTCTTTCTGCTTCAACCCTCTTGGCTATACACTCTCTCTTTCTGCTTCAACCCTCTTGGCTATACACTCTCTCTTTCTGCTTCAACCCTCTTGGGTATACACTCTCTCTTTTGATCCAGGGGAGATTCGACCCTCTTGTTCCCAATATGGATTCTTCTAGAATGTGACAGTTAATTCTTCTTCCTCTGCATGACCAACACTGTTCCTCAGCCAATCAGAGCAGTGCAGAATATGGCAGACTCTTTGACTGTCACTGGTTTGCCAAGGTTAGCGTTACTGTAACAGGGGTTAGTGTTAAAATAGATGTTGTAAAGATCCCCTGGGTGTTATCACAAGGTCCTAAGCACATATTGAATGTCTGACTACACATCTACATAGGTTGGCGCATGCGTCAACAGATAGTTCTTCTGGAAAAATCTGTGATGTAACGAGGGATGTTGGAAGGAGAGAACAAGGACAAACTAGGCTGTTACTGTACTTTTGTAATCCAACAGATCACCGTCCTCACTACTGTACAAAGATATGTGCATTAGGCATTAGAAAATACACAGTGGCTCAATCTCAATGTCTTCCCTAAGCCCTATTCTCTGAACCCTCAAAGACTTAACTAGATTGAGTCTGCCTTGTGATTGGCCAGTTCATGCCAGTTAAGTCTTACAGGGGTTCAGGGCTTAGAGCATAGGGTGGACATTAGGATTCAGCCACTGTCTGTGTGGAACAAGCAAAGCTCCATTAGGATGAGGGCCTAGGGTGGACATTAGGATTCAGCCACTGTCTGTGTGGAACAAGCAAAGCTCCATTAGGATGAGGGCCTAGGGCGGACTTTAGGATTCAGCCACTGTCTGTGTGGAACAAGCAAAGCTCCATTAGAATGAGGGCCTAGGGTGGACATTAGGATTCAGCCACTGTCTGTGTGGAACAAGCAAAGCTCCATTAGGATGAGGGCCTAGGGTGGACATTAGGATTCAGCCACTGTCTGTGTGGAACAAGCAAAGCTCCATTAGGATGAGGGCCTAGGGTGGACATTAGGATTCACAAGCAAAGCTCCATTAGGATGAGACTCTGAGAGGAAGAAGACCTTGAATGACCTCTTCAGAATCAGAGTGTGTCTGTGTGTCAGTGAGCTACAGCATAGCAGACACTCAACTCATCAGGGCAGTCTTCAGAATCAGAGTGTGTCTGTGTGTCAGTGAGCTACAGCATAGCAGACACTCAGCTCATCAGGGCAGTCTTCAGAATCAGAGTGTGTCTGTGTGTCAGTGAGCTACAGCATAGCAGACACTCAGCTCATCAGGGCAGTCTTCAGAATCAGAGTGTGTCTGTGTGTCAGTGAGCTACAGCATAGCAGACACTCAGCTCATCAGGGCAGTCTTCAGAATCAGAGTGTGTCTGTGTGTCAGTGAGCTACAGCATAGCAGACACTCAGCTCATCAGGGCAGTCTTCAGAATCAGAGTGTGTCTGTGTGTCAGTGAGCTACAGCAGACACTCAACTCATCAGGGCGAAGAGAGACTGCATCAGCCCTGAATAATAAAAACTCATACCAATACAACAGCAGGGGACAACTTATTCACAGTTATGTGGAGAAAATATGCAATCTAAGAATCCAAACAAAAAAAAAAACAACAATCCAGTCATGGCCGGACGCACACAGTAAGAGTAAGTCAGACACAAACCAAGAAAAGTAATTATTATTCTCAACACTCATGCTTTAAAATGATGCAGTCTATGTGATGTCTACAGCAAGAGAGTGGCATTGAGGATGCCCTTGACTACGCTATTGAGATCATGCCAGCTTACTCCCGCTGTTTAGGGCACCCCAAAAGCCCTGCAGAATGAATGAGGCACAGAGAGGGAGAGAGAGAGAGAGAGAGAGAGAGAGAGAGAGAGAGAGAGAGAGAGAGAGAGAGAGAGAGAGAGGGAGAGAGAGGGAGAGGGAGAGAGAGAGAGAGAGAGAGAGAGAGAGAGAGAACGAGGAAGGGAGAGGAAGGGAGAGAGAGAGGAGAGGAGGGGAGAGAGTGAGTGAGGAAAAGAAAGAGATGGAGGAAAGAGAGGAGAGGGAGAAAGGAGAAAAAGAGAGAGAGGAAAGAGAGAGCAGAGAGGGAGCAGAGAGAGAGAGAGAGAGAGAGAGAGAGAGAGAGAGAGAGAGAGAGAGAGAGAGAGAGAGAGAGAGTGAACGGCAGTAAGAGTTGGCCTGGGTCAAGGGCCCCTGCAGGGGAAACCAAACGGAGGGCTAAGCTCCCAGAGGGAGAACATCCGCCACTGCACTGGGCCCCTGTGGGGCTCCTCTCTCAGTCACTCACAGAAACACACACACAAGCAGCCAGCTGCTCTTAAGTCTTTTCCTAAGATCAAGTTCCTTTGGATTATACAGTTCTGTACCTGACGCACAGCCTTCGCTTCACCTTCAGACTCATACTCAGTCTCACGATGAGGAGGATGCAGCAAACACAAACATAAGACATCTTTTCTTAGAAGTTCCGCTGAAACAACCTTGGCAGGTCTAAATATAGACCGCAGCAGCAGTAGACTGTCTAATTGTCTAAGCTGAAAGCTTATTCACCTGCCATCTGAATTTATGATATCCCATGGGCTTTATGGAGACTGCAATGCCCCTCTTCAGAGAAACACATAAATGTTACTACCAGTTCTTTTTTTATATGAAGCTCTACAGTACTGCAAGACAAAGTATACAATCTTAAATCTGACAGACAGACAAAAGGAACTTGAATCTGCTACTCATGTGAGTTATTGTCAAATCAATGCAGTATTTTTATGCATAGGTGCCCGTAGACTGAAGATAGTATTTTCTGTATAATAAATTGACATTGTTTAGTAATAACAAGAACACAAAATTTTACTCCCATAGTCTACCACTAGGCTATAATGAGCTGTAATAAAGTTTTCTGAATCTTGAATCTTGAATGTAATAACAATGCAATTACAGCAAGCAGACAATGTTGGAGTTATCCAACATCTTATCTGCAGCACAAACAAGTCGACCTCTGTCAGTATTATAGTGGGCAAAACATACTGGCTGCACAATAAATCAAACATATTCACAGAACATTGACTTGTAATATTACAATACCACAGTAATATGATAAGTGTCTATCATTGTCGACTCAATTAAGCTCAAGTACAATTTCCCTTGTCTTGGCAAGCCTCCCATAGACATTCACTCTAATGCTTTCTCCTATTCTATTCTCTACTGTAAATAAATAAATAAATAAATAAATAAAGGAGAGGTATTTGATGACCATGGCCATTTATAGAACTTTAGTCAACAACAACATTCCAGTGAGGGCCACAACTTTTGGGTCTGTTGACCAAAGGTGACCTAGTCCAGTGTCAGGACCAGCATTAGGAGGACACTGCCCAACCTCAACCACTTAGCCAATGACAACAAAGGACTAATAGTCCTCCAAATGGCTACCAAAAGCACCACAGCTACAGGAGTGGGGTATGGTTGGGTTGGGTGGGGAAGCTTAGTTTGGCAAATGCTGCACTGGAATGGATAATTAGTTAAGCAAATAAAAGGCAAATAATAAGCATCACACCAGACTGTTATATTGCAAACATGAAATTCTTGGGAGAAATGCAAACCCTGTGTACAGTAGGGCCTGGCTTTGTTGCGTAATTCACTACAGCTGGTCATCATAACAAATATGGTACAAATTGGAGATCAGTAAACATCAGCTTCCTGTTCCTCTCTCTCTCTCTCTCTCTCTCTCTCTCTCTCTCTCTGTTTCTCTCTCTCTCTCTCTCTCTGTTTCTCTATCTCTCTCTCTCCCCACATTCCCTAATGAAACTAACTTGTGTTATATTGCCAAGGACAATGCAGTAAAAGCTTGTCAACATGATGTCCATATCAGGCACACAAAATTTCTCATATTCTCTCATATTCTCTGTCAACTTCAGGCCTCTCCTAAGATCTATTAGACCCCTGTGAAGTAGGCTTGGCTATGTGTTTGTTCATCAATACATGTCCATTTTCCCCGGTTAAATGCATGGAAACTAACTGGGTCAGCTGGCAAACAGGTGAAGTCCCAAAGGCTATTTTAAGGGTCTGGGGGAAGCCTGGATGAAAATAAATGAATTAAAAGAAACCCCCCATATCTTTACCAGCCAGCAATGATGTTTGTCATCATCATATCATAACATAAAGGCATTCTGGCGATCTATATGCCCTATCAAAACATCTGCATTTAAAATGAAACGAATGAAATTGAGCTGAATTTCATTTTGAGTAGCAGATAGATAGGGTATTGGCATGGACCATGTCAGTAAAGTAGCCTAAACCAATGTCAATTTTCCGCAGTGGTTCTATGCAGTAACTTCACCCCCAGTTTCCATTGCTAAGCAGCCCGGACCAACATAAAACACAGTTGAAATTCTATACCTTTTCAGTACCACGCAGACGTCCTCACATCAACAAGGGAATGCGTCGGGCTTCTCTTTAAAGGCTGATGTCGCGGTGGGGACGCAGGGACATTACATTACCGTGCCATTTCCCCGTTAGCGCGCAGATGCCGGTGCTGAATAAGTCTGTGTCACCACTTGCCGTTACTTTAGATAACCCAGACTTCTATTTTATTCCACCGCTCTCTCTCTCTTTCTAGTTCTCACACGGACCGTCTAGCGAACCTCTCGTCAGCCAGCGCAGCTGATGACATCACATGCAGATGAGGCGGCGCCGCGGGCCAATCAGATCACTGTAATCAAATAATACTATAACACCAGCAGAACGACTTATTTATACATGGCTGTGTAGGCTATAAGCACAGTAGCCAACATACGCCGCCAAAAAGATTAGTCTCTTATTTCTTCGAAAGAAACGGTCAGCTACACAATGGTATACATTTTCAACAGGAAAAAGCTTTTCTAAGTCATGGGTTAGGCTGTAAACATTAGGATACATCTGTCGGTTTCGGAGGCTTGAGGAGGTCCGTAATCTGACCCTAGCCGGCAAAACGCTGTCTGGGGCGCCGGGAGTGAGGAAGGCGGTGAGGTGATTGCATTGGCCAATAGCTGCGCCGGGTTGGTTGACGTTCGATGTCTGCAGTTGTGGTTTCTCTTGCACGTTGGATTTTTTTTTCTCATGACTGAGCAGCGTGGCAGCGTCTACGAAAACCACAGTTTAAAAACACACAAGTTGGTGAGCGGAAATGCGAGATGTTGCCCGAGGAAGTTGAGGGCTGATTCATTCAGTAGGCTAGATTATTTGACTGACTTTGTAGTAGACAGAAGCGCTCAGAGTAGCTCTATCAAACATTTTAATCTTCACTCAAAAATAGAATTGTAATAGCCTATTTCATCGCCATTCAACTTGATAATCTTGGCCTGTTTATTCTACTCAACTGAATACATTTCACTTAGGGCACCATTAATATGACTTTTTTTCTTTCTTTCTGGGAAGTGAAGAAGCATAATGCATAGCCTACAGTAGTTTACTCTCCACCACCAAAGATGGCCCTTTGAAAGAAAATATAGTCACAAATGACAAAACTGCCTGTTCCTAATTCTGAAAAAAAAATAAAAATAAATAAATAGATCTAATAGATCTAACCTCACGATCTTGAGGACATGGAGTTGCAAACTTCAAAACCCTATCTGACTGATAAGAGCTACTGTAAGTTGACTAAGCGCACACACACACACACACACACACACACACACACACACACACACACACACACACACACACGCATTGCAATGACCCATATAAACATGGCCTGGAATGACACAAAGAAGCCAAACAGTCATTGGTCTATAGGTGTTGGGAGCCTGAGCGTGTGTGTCTGGAAGTTGTGTGTGTTTTGGCACGGAGCCAACCTGCTAGGCTACTTCAAATGCATGTCATGTCGTACGATCCAGGGATAATGATAGGCAGACTCTTTGCATCTGATGAAGTACACATACTTTCACTCTATAGTTATGTTTAGCATCAGTACTGCTATTTCCATGAAATATTTTGGCACACAAAGTGGAGAAAGCCTGCATGTTCAAATTGCATTGCAAAAGCTCTGCTGTTCTTCCATAACATGTAGGCCTACATGTATTTACAGAATAATTTAGTTAAAAAGGGACACCACCACATTCTTGGAAGATTATATACAATACAACGTGACTAACCTAAAAAATCTTGACAAAAGTCACATCTTCATTTAAAACATGTGTTTACATACTGTGTAGATCTATTATCTGTATACACTGGAAATGCATTCCCTGACTTTATAGTTAAAGTGCCTTGCTTGCTGAATATATTTTAGGAAATTCCCTCACGTGCTTTTCAGGCAAAAACATCTCCAATGTCTGCTCTTTTACTCAGCCTTTAAACATCTCCAATGTCTGCTCTTTTACTTAGCCAGTTTAAGTGTGCTCTTAACTTTTTCCACTACTGGCCTCAGGCCCTGCTTACAGTCACACTCACGTGTCGTCTTGACACAGAGAGGAAGCACATGCACTAGCCTGCCAAGACACTCTACAAGTATGTCTCCCCGTGGATTGTGCTGGATATCATACGCAGCATACATGTAGGCTACTTTGACTCCAATGAATATTCAGTGGTGAAAGCAACACTCGTATGCATGTAGGCTACTTTGAGTCCAATGAATATTCAGTGGTGACAGCAACACTTGTATGCAGTTTTTGTTGTAAGACTAGTGAACTATCTATCTAAAAGGCACACAAATTTGGGGATGATACCCAGGGGCGCCGATAGAAATGTTGGGCCCTATGACAGAAAATTATTTTGTCCCCCCAAACATTGATCCTAATATTAAAAATTTCCCTGGGCCCCCTGTCAGTGCCAGGCCCTTTGAATCATCCTAACTCATTGGATCTCATTTTAATTGAATTTCTGAATGGATTTTAAGTAACTTAACCAATCTTATACAGTATAGTGCCATAACAGAACTTCAGAGAGCTTTAACACAAATATGTCCTTTGTTGGCTACTCTTGAGAGTGGAACAATTTTCGTTTCAGAGTTTTTTGAGCAAATCTCAGTTAAAATAAATTTCAGCTATTTTTAGCCTGGCTTTCCACAGCCAGAAGTGGGTTGGAGGAATTTTGTGTCCATGGCCTTCACCTGTGCAGAGTCATAAATATATGGACCAGTAAAACACTGGAATGCTTTCATTAGACAGTCTAGTTGCCATAGTAATAGAGCCCTGCCAGCAAGTAATGCTGCTGAGCAAGTTTAAAGGCCAGATTTGAAGGCCACGTCTAATATAAAAGAATGGAGGTATGTTAGTACCTCTGTGCAGGGTTAGTGTGTGATGCTAACACAGTTTTAAAGGGGATTTCCCAGTTGTGAATTATATACTTTTACAGTAGGTAGCTATGTGAACAAGTGAGAGTTAACAAATTCAATAACTGCCGAATTTAACTCTGAAAATGTTCTGATTCTTTATGTATCTTTATATGATTCCTTGTTCTGTATCTTTATATGATTCTTTGTTCGGATTCTTTATGATATCTTTATATCTTGCTAAAAAAGGAGTAACATACATTGTTTTGTTGAGATAGAGGCAATGGAATGGGGAAGATGTAAAAATATAATAATTGAAAAAGAAGGAACGGTGCACACTCAGCTCCAAGTGAAAGAAATCTAATTAACAACAACATTTCAGCAAAGGCCTTGTGCTGAAACTTACTTACTATATTTAAACTTTATATATTTATATTGTTTATTATATTTAAACTTTTTTTTCCCCTCGGACCTGAGTGTGTTCCCCTTTATTACCCCCGCCAATGAGGTTATGTTTTCGCCAGCGTGTGTGTGTGTGTCTGTGTGTCTTTCTGTCTGTGTACAACATAACTCGAAAAGTACTGCATGGATTTGGATGACATTTTCGGACAACATGGATATTGGGACAAGTAAGAACTTCAGAACTGTGACCACAAGTAAGAATTCAGAACTGTGACCACATTTGCTTGACGGAGGTCTGTTTTTCTAGTTTATATAGACACTCAATTCACTTTTCATCAGATCAATTACCTACAGAGACCTCCAGGCCTTCCCGACATGTAACAGTTAAGTCTAATCATTGTTCTAGCATGCAGCCACCCCACTATCGTACACAGTAGAGTATAATCAGCTGTTGATGAGAGCTTTACAGCCTCTCTGTGCAGATAGGAGCCGTCTAGACCTGCTCTTTACAAGCATGCTCTCATGCGCTGCAGAATTGTCACTGCCTCACTGACATTAAAACCCCCCCGGTGCAGAACACGCTGTTCTGTCAATGACGGGCAGCTCAGCATTTTCTATTAGGGGCCTAGCTCTTCTGCCCATGTTCAAGTTCATGATTCACGTGTGTGTGTGTGTGTCTGTAGGTATAATATTCAGTGTGTGTATCCTGTGTGTGTGTGTGTGTGTGTGTGTGAGAGTCCTGTGTGTGTGTGTGTGTGTGTGTGTGTGTGTGTGTGTGTGTGTCTGTAGGTATAATATTCAGTGTGTGTATCCTGTGTGTGTGTGTGTGTGTGTGTATGTGAGAGTCTTGTGCGTGTGTGTCCTGTGCGTGTGTGTCCTGTGTGTGTGTGTGTGTGTGTAGGTATGTGGTTGCATGTGGGTGCATGGGGAGCTGCCTAGCCAGCACATGGCCAGTGATTAGAGTTTGGATGATGTATAGGTACACTAGCCAGGCAGACAAGGTGGAGATGGAAAGCAGAGAGGCAGGGAACACTTCTCCTCTTCCCACTGGAATGATCCAACATCTGAATTTAGACTGAAGATCCGCGACGAGACGAAACGGTTTTAGAGAGGAGTTGCGGCGGTGTGTATCAATCGTCGCAGGTTGTTGCAAGCAGTTGCAAGCCGTCGCAAAAGATTTAACATGTCAAATCGCAGTTTCGGAGTTTTAGAACGTCCAGGTTTTTAGAACGTCGAGGCCCGTCTCGTCGCGGATCTACCTCAGAATGACCCCATAGAGAGAGCAGTGCTGTCGCAGTTGCAAGCCGTCCTAAAGATTTAACATGTCAAATTGCAGTTTTAGTCAGTTTTAGTTTAGTTTACATCTTTATTTGACAGGGGCCATGCATAGAACAAACATTTAGCTAAAGCTAATTTACTGTATGTCTGCAGTTTACAGTTTACAGTTTTAGAACATTGCAGGTTTTTAGAATGTCGCAGTCCTTCTCATTGTGGGTCTTTGGTCTGTAACTACCTTAAAGGAATAGTTCACCTCTTTATGAAAATTGGTTATTCATCCCCTTACCTGGAGTTACATATGTGGGTAAGAGCATTTTGGTCTTAGTGCATGCATTGTCCCGGTCTGGCAATTCCAATTTTACCTTTAGCGTAGCATAGGCGCCGGAAAGTTAAGTTGCCAAAGAGTTGCTATCTGGCAACATTACATTGCAGCGCCTATGCTAAGCTAAAGCTAGAAAATGGGGGAAATTGGGGATGTCATATTAGGAAAACGCAAGAACTGAGACCAAAATGCTTTTACCCACATATGTAACTCCAGATAAGGGGGTGGATAACCAATTTTCATAAAGGGGTGGACTATTCCTTTAACATTACGCTCAGACTGCCCCTAAAGGCCCCATAGAGAGAGCAGTGCAGTAGCCACCACCTGCAGTGTGAGGTGAGGCAACACCTAGTGTACTTCATGAGGTGAACCAACACCTAGTGTACTTCATGAGGTGAACCAACACCTAGTGTACTTCATGAGGTGAATCAACACCTAGTGTACTTCATGAAGTCATGCAGGCAGGATTCACACTGACGAATGAATCTAACATCCAACATTACGCTCAGACTGCCCATAAAAGGCCCCAGTAGAGAGAGCAGTGCTGTAGCCACCACCTGCAGTATGAGGTGCAAGTATACCTAGTATACTTCATGAGGTGAACCAACACATAGTGTACTTCATGAGGTGAATCAACACCTAGTATACTTCATGAGGTCATGCAGGCAGGATTCACACTGATGAAGGCCAGTAGGCCGAAACGTTTGTGATTACCCTGCTGCTGAAAATAAAAGAATAAAAAATAAAAACTACTAAAAGTAATTACCATATGAGTGTGATCCATATTCTAGTTTTCTCCTAGTTAACTTTTCAAATACACACGACAGCAACAACACCTTACATTTCTACAGTGTTTTCAAGACACCCAAAGTGTTTTACAGTGGAAGGGGTACCTCACTAACCACCAACCACCACCAATGGGAGAGTGCGGTGTTGAAGAAACTGATACTTGACATGCAGGCTTATGTAAGTATATTTTCCTTATTATACAACATTGCACCTAAATGACGTTGTATTGTTGTAAATCACTTTTTTGTCGTTCTTACCTACTGTACTCCTTGCACAATAACTCACAAGCTGTAATCTAAAGTGTTACCCAGGCTTTTGTTTTTCTTAATTAATTAGTGGTCCAATTAATGCCTGCATTTTAGGAAGGCAATGTTGGACAGATTAGGCAGATAACTTTCACGTAATTTGTGTTATTCCAGCATACCTGCACTTACTGTAAGTACTCAATAATTTAACCCTTGATGCCTTTTGTTACACTGTTGTACTGTACACAGGCTGTTCTTACTCCTCACCCAGTAAGGCTGCTTCCAGTTGTGAAATAAAGTGTTGTTGCTCATGCGTGCTTATGTAAATATTTAGCAGGTAGTTATTCTGGAACACTAGCTGCACTCTGTGAGAAAAAGAACACCTGCCCTGATCACACCACGGGTGGGGAGAGGAGGTGGCTCTTGTCCGACCTAAAGTAGTCCCTTCAGCTACCTGGAATGCACTAAATATGCACCCTTGCACTTTTTACTGTAGCTCCTGCACTCTCTAATTCCTCTTAGCCAATCACACTCCTAGGGGAATATTTACTTGTATTGTGTTCTAGCATGAGAGTTAATCCTCTTGTTGTAAGTCCTATTGGATAAAAACATCTGCTAAATGCATAAATGTACTAATAGGCTACTAATGCAGGGACATACAGTATGGTTGAACCATGAGATAAATGATCAGACAAAATGAATAATATATTCATATCTGCCATTCATATAAATGGTTTTGAGATTAGACTTTTTCTCATGAATAAATGAGGTGCAGTTGTCTTAGTAGAGTTCATCCACCATTGTTGTCCACCAACTGTTCTATGGTCACTGGTTCCATTCTTTATAATTAACAGTATTAAATTACTAATCTGCTGTCTAAACAGATGGGTGTTGTTGTTATGGATGTGTAATTAGATGACCAATCAGAGTCCCAGATGCCTAGTGATGCGATAAACTGGCCACCACCAGTAGCTCCTCCCCCAAAAAACACCACTAGACAGACAGGGCAGATACACACTTCACCATGAGTAACATGCTGTCTCATCTACACACAGAAACACACTTCACCATGAGTAATATGCTGTTTCACCAACAAACACAGCACTAGACACAGGAGGGGCAGATACACTTCTCCATGAGTAATATGCTGTCTCATCAACACAGACAGCTGATGCAACTTTAAACACAAGTTTGAAACTCAGTAAAGTTCAGTGAATGTTAAATTAAACTAAAAATATCTTAAATCTAAATTAAATCTTAAATCTCTGTTAGCCAACCAGCAACTAGGCAATGGGAAATACAGTAGCTGCTAACCAGTTAGCCAATCAGCTACTAGGCAATGGGAAACTGCAATGGGAAACTGCAATGCTACCAACAGAGTTGCTAACTTACAGTAGTTAACTTAGTGAGCAACTATGCTTTTAGGAAACAGAACTGCATTGTGGTGTCAAAAAGCCACCTGTTCCAAAAAGTGCTGAGTGCTGTAGCTGGATAACCCCCTAACAGATCACACACACACACACACACACACACACACACACACACACACACACACACACACACAGATCAGCCGTTACTATTTTATTGGCTCTCGCCATGGTGTGAGAGTCAGGAGTGTGTAAGAAGATTTGGGTGTCAAAACCACACCACACACACACCACATTATTTCATCACAAGGCATTCTGACCCAGTTATATACATTGTTCCTGTTCCAGCAACACAAAGTGCAGAATAAAGAAAAAAATCTGATTAGATTTCGTAGAAAAAAAGGGATGAAGTGGCAGGATTAGTTTGAATTAGGGATGGGGTGTGTGTGTGGTGAAAGCACAGGGTCAAGTTAGGGTCAGTTGACAGTTTAAAGGTCAAGGGTTGTTTGAGGATTTTTAAAATGTACTGTTGTGGTTGTTGAGAGGCTGTTTTAAAATGTAGAATGTAAAATACCAAGGAAAAAAGTGAAACACACTTTTCAACTTTAGTCAAGTGTTCAGTGCGTTCAACAAGTTCAACACACAGTGTGTGTGTGTGTGTATGTGTGTGTGAGTTTGTATGTGCTTGTGTAGGCCTATGTGTGTTTACTGTATGTGTGTGTGTGTGTGTGTGTGTGTGTGTGTGTGTGTGCATGCGTTTTCTATCTCCGAGGGTTAACCTCAGAGAAGAACATGGTCTTCCATGGTCCTATCATGGTCTTTCCCTGAGCTAAGGAATCACTGAGACGTGTTTTGGTCATTAATCATTGCTAGCGGCTCCCTGTTACAGTCATGGCATTCAGGGGCTTCGCTCAGGAGGGGATCATCCTTTCAGTCGCCTAAGGAGAAGGAGGTGACTTCAGCACCCCTTGCCTTGCCACCCGAGAGCCACCAACGAGATCACCCAACACAACCTCACCCCACTAACACACCCCTCACCCCACTAACACACCCCTCACCATATACATCATCTCATTGCTCTCACCTTACCTCTTCTCTCTCTCTCTTCTCTCTCTCTGTCTCTCATCTTCTCCCCCTTTCTCTCTTCTTCCCTCTCTCCTTCTTCTCTCTCTTTCATTCCCTCTCTTTCTCCTTCTCTCTCTTTCTACCCTTCTCTCTCTTTCCCACTCTTTCTTCCCTTCTCACTCTCCTTTTCCCCTTCTCTCTTTCTTTCCTTCTCTCTCTTTCCCACTCTCTCTTTCGTTCTCTCTCTTTCCCTCTCTCTATCCTCTTTCCTCATGTATTTCCCATGCTCTATACCACCTTTCATTCCCTTTCTCTCTCTCTCTCTCTCTCTCTCTTTCCACATGTCGATTTTGCCCTCTCTCTATCCTTCGTTCCACCCCTCCATCCCTCTATCCATCCTTCTCTCTCTCTCTCTCTCTCTCCAGTCACGCTCTCATTCCCGGTGCAGGATCACCTTACGGGGGATTACTTGCCTGACCGGCAGACACACCAGCTGCTGTCAGTGATGCCAGTGTGATGGCCTTTCACACAGTGGCACACACACACACACACACACGCACACACAGACACACACACACACACACAGACAGACACACACACACACTTGTGCACACTCACGCATCATGCGGCACAGGTGTGACTCATAATGCCCGTGCATCAGAGGCCTGTCCCGGTGCCAGTGGTGGCCAGAGAGGCATCATGTCTGCTGGGACGAACATGATCAGGGCACGCCGGAGGGGCACTGAATGAGGTGTTGTAATGGGCCTGATCTAACAACTAATCTCTCATGCTGCAATTATAGGCTAACAGATTCAAAAGCTGCTGGGAAGTCATAGTGCAGAGTTGAGTTTTCTTGCCTATTCTGCCTCTGAAATATCCAGTATAGAAGCAACTTTCCATCAATATTACTTTATTTACATTTCCAGTATGAAATAAAACTGAATGATTCTAAATGGAAATTGTGAACTCTCATTTTCAGAATTTATTGGAATAAAGCAATGTAAGGCAAATATTATTAAACATGTAAAATGTCAAAGGTTGGAATTTGGCAAGTATTATTCTTATGTATTCAGATGTTGGGATCTGTGTTTGTGTTCTTTAATCAGTCAAAGACTGTTGTTTGCTTTCTGCTCGTCTAAGTGTAATGTCACATGCTCTACTGAAGATAACTACTAAATAACTACTGAAAACTCTCAGCTCCATCATCACTCATCATCATCATGCATATTATGTTCTCTTCAGCTATGACCTGCCAAATACAGCCAAACTGAAAGTCGGGGGACTGATATAAAAACATGCTTTTGCACTGTGCCCATGCGTTACATTATTATTAATAATGTTTATTATTCTGTATTAGAGATGCAGGAGCAATCATACACATGCTGAGAGCTGACAGTCTCAGTCAGAGGTGTCATCATGCTCTCTGGAGTTCCACCCAGCAGATAGGATTAGCATTAGCATCAGCCCAGAGCTGGGGTGGGGTGGGGAGGGAGCATCGTCACACTGTCAAACTTTACCCAGGACCACGTGGAGTCAATGCCGTCCTCCATGAAATGATCTTCATCTTGGAGTTCCACTGTGTGTTCCATGGATGAATCCATCACAAGACCATCACCGGTAGAACCTCAACCTCAAGATTCCCTTGTACGGATAAACGGGCGCTCACAACTCTGAGGGCTACAGCATTGGACCACACTGGGTCCACAGTGACAGTACATCAATAAAGGTCAATAAACTAGTATATCCAAGTCCTGTTGAGAGATGATATCCTTGTAAAACTGCCAATAAAGATAGTCTGCCTCTTCCAAAGGAGTACTGCAGGTGTCTGCTTGTTTGTGTGCTTGTCCACTCGCTGTTGGGTGGAAGAGAGAGTGGTGGTCTTATTGAATATGCGTGCTGGTGTTGAGGGGTGGAGTTGGGGTATGATGACAGTGATAAGTGTGTGTGTGTGTGTGTGTGTGTGAGAGAGAGAGAGTGTGAGTGTGCTGGAGTGCAAACGTCTTGCTAAAATTACTTTGGCCTCTCTGTCAGTAATTGGAGAAGTTCTGACGTCTGATGTTGCTGACTCCTCAAGCGTCCTTTTGAAGTAGCTCAGAGAACACACACACACACACACACACACACACACACACACACACACATGCACACACAGAGACATAAGCCATAAACTCAGGTGATAACAAGGTCACACACACACACACACACACACACACAGACAGACATACACACAATCAATCCTAAAGCTCATTCCGCAGGTGCTTTAATGCTGTTGACAGTCATTACTGTAACTCCATAAATTACTTTAGCATCAGTGTAAATCACAAGTGTGTTTGCATTATCACAAGACTGTATAGCCTATCATGATCTATGAGCACTTGGACACGTGGAGTCACTTTACTAGTGACTAGTAATGAAACTTGAAGCATTACGTAATGTTAGATTATAATAGCAAAATAGCTAGTAAAAAATCACAAGTGGGCCAAATCAATTTGATGATGATGATGATAATGATAATTATGGTGTGTGTGTGTGTGTGTGTGTGTGTGTTTTGCCTTTACAGTAATATCACAGGTGAAATTTACAAGCATCAATGCTTTCTGTAATCCAGGCATTCCAAAAATATACCAGAGTGGAAGGTTAAAAAAAAATCACTATTTTAACTTGGCACTTTTAAACACTTAAAAAAAAAAACCAACAATGACAACAACAACAACAAAACATGTTTTGACCCCACAATGGGTTTCATCAGGGCTTTCGGCTTTGTCAGTCAGAAACATCAGCTGGTGGCACCTCATCAGCTACTAAATAATAATTTCACTCCACAATCACAGTAAAAGCTTAGCATGCCATTGACTCGCCTCACTAATTTACGGTTTGTTCATCCGTATCACATGGTCTGGGAACGGTCCTCTGGAGCGTGATTTACATCGGTAGAGACTCGGACCTGCCAGTCAGCGTATCTGATAATGGCGTCAGCGTTACAGATCGTTCCAGACCAGGAATACGGATGACATCCAGCAGCAGTATAGTCGGCTATGTCAGGTTAAAGAACCTCCAGACCATGAATACGGATGAACAGCAGTATTATGGTCTGGCTATGTCAGGTTAAAGAACCTCCAGACCATGAATACGGATGAACAGCAGTATTATGGTCGGGCTATGTCAGGTTAAAGAACCTCCAGACCATGAATACGGATGAACAGCAGTATTATGGTCGGGCTATGTCAGGTTAAAGAACCTCCAGACCATGAATACGGATGAACAGCAGTATTATGGTCTATGGGCTATGTCAGGTTAAAGAACCTCCAGACCATGAATACGGATGAACAGCAGTATTATGGTCGGGCTATGTCAGGTTAAAGAACCTCCAGACCATGAATACGGATGAACAGCAGTATTATGGTCTATGGGCTATGTCAGGTTAAAGAACCTCCAGACCATGAATACGGATGAACAGCAGTATTATGGTCGGGCTATGTCAGGCTAAGTAAAAGCCTGTCAATCCCTCCAGGTGGTGGTGAGATGAACTCAACAACTGTGGCACTACAGCACCATCTAGGTGTGATGTTTTGCAACTACTTACAGTAATGCCTCCTTAGAGTTTACTCCGCCATCTAGAGGTGATTTTTGCAACTACTCCTGTGCCCCATGTGGGGATAAATCAATGATTTTTTTCCCCCAGCGCTCACTGGGTTTGACATGATATGAAGAGTTCAGATGCAAAACCCCCTAACTCCACTTGACCACTTTTTGAGAAAAAGGCCATTTTTTTATCAGGGGTTTACAGTGTTTTGAATGTAAACAGATATTTTAGACACGGCGGGGAGCAGGTTTTATTTTATTTTTTTCACAAAAACATTTCATTTACATATTCTAGATTTATACAGGATTCACACAATATCATTAACTCAGTTTTCACAAAAATGGTGTTTAGGGGGTTTTGCATCTGAACTCTTCATATGATGTCTCCTTATTCACAGCAGATATACTTGCCCTTTCCCACAGTCACCTAACCTGTCCATTTTAATTTTGGTGCCCATACAAAATAATAGCCTGGCTTACAGCAAACTAAATAATCACAAGTGATATGCTTAACTGTGGATGGCGTTGTAGAGCTACAGATTCAAGAGGGAAACCAAAATACGGATGCATTACACGTTTGTGAGTGTGCACGTGCGTGTGCGTGTGTGTGTGTGTGTATTTTAGACTTGTGTCTTATGCACAGTAATAATGGCATCTGCAGGTTCCTCAGCTGGTCTATGGGTGTCCTCATCCTCATCACCAAATAACTCCAGTATGGTGCTGTAGATCACAGCATCTTCAGACTCCTGTATGTAGACAAAAATAAAGTTAAAAAAAAGAGCATAAATATGAGGATTTCCAAACACACCCAATATATGTACTAAGAGAAAAGCACATTTTGGCCTTAATCTAACTGAAGTGGCACTTTTAAAATGCATGTACTGTACACACAAAGAATGACTTACTGCAGAGGACCTAGTTTGGGTTTTGTTAACGTGCTGAAGGGAGGCATAATGTACATCATCTTCATCATCTTCCTCCTCATTGTTCTCCACCTTCATATCATCCTTCTCTTCTTCCGCCTCCTCTTCCCTGTCATCCCTCGCTTCTTCCATCTCCTCCTCCTCCTCCTTGTTCTGTATGCATGAGGGAATAGAACATATGAAGAGTTCAAATGCAAAACCCCCTAACTCCACTTGACCACTTTTTGAGAAAAAGGCCATTTTTTATCAGGCGTTTACAGTGTTTTGATTGTAAACAGATATTTTAGACACGGCGGGGAGCAGGTTTTATTTTATTTTTTTCACAAAAACATTTCATTTACATATTCTAAATTTATACAGGATTCACACAATATCATTAACTCAGTTTTCACAAAAATGGTGTTTAGGGGGTTTTGCGTCTGAACTCTTCATATCTTTACACTACTCCTCCAGCACCCATCTTCTTATCACAGTAGTAACACTGTACTGGCTGCAGTGGTTACAGTGTATTAATAAGGAATGCAAATGTAATAGTAATGATATTACTATTACTATTCAAGATAATGTTAATAGTAATATTACTGGTAATTCATTGTGATATGAATAGTAATGATATTACTATTACTATTCAAGATAATGTTAATAGTAATATTACTGGTAATTCATTGTGATATGAATAGTATGAGTTCACATCAGTTGAGGAATTTGGTTGTGGGCTGATCTGCTAGGAGTCTACTAAAATCAATATGTACTTACAGTATCAGATTACACAATAGTGGGTCACAGAGTTAACAAATAAATAAATATAAATGAAGTTTATAAATGTGAGAAAGTGAAAATGACCTCTTTCAACAAACAAATACAAACAACAGCACCAACTACCGGTATACTGATCATTTGCAGAGCACCTATATTTTTTACTCACAGCTTTGCGGGTGGTATGGAAATTAGTGATGTGGAAATGTCCCGCTGCATCTAAAACATAGATGTAACTAAATTAAACAAATAAATGTATTTAATTATAGAAGATTTCTGATGACCTTCTGATTAGAGCAGGACTTTGTGAGATCGTCACAAAGTTCCCAATGGTATGAATGGTTTAGTTTATGAGTTAATCACAGCGCCCCCATAATGCTAAGGATGGTTCATACAAGTTTATCACAAAGTCTCCATAATGGTATGAATGGTTTAGCACAATGTTGATCACAAGCCACCATACTGAAATGGATGAGTTTAGTTTATTCATGAGTTGATGGCAAAGTCTCTAATGGATGTATGAGGGAGTATAGATGGTTTAGTACATCATATTACAGCATTAGAAGCCAATGTGAAGCACCACTCACTTCTTTTGTAAATGACCACAGCGCTAACCAGTACAGCAGTCAGGAGAGCAACACAGCCAGAGAGAGCAGCAAGCAAAGGGACACCTTGGGATACTGCGCAGAAACAGGGAGGAGAGAAGCGGTAGTAAATGTCCAAGAGGAGTTGTGTCACAACTCATAAGCAATTCCATAAAGTACATTGCCAAACAATAGACACCATCAAGTAAGCTTCTGTAATGAAAATACAGGAGACAACTGGAGCAAGAGAGAAAGGACAAATAAAATGCTATCGTTTTATTCATCGACAGGGGAGCATTCTTGCTTTACCTGATGCCTGTGATGGAACTGCAGAAACTGCTTTTGGCAGAGAAGTAGGATCACCTGCTGACAAAGCACAAATTATGTTAGGGGACAGCAGTGGTGCAAGATAAGTAGAATTAATCCATGTATATACTACCATATCACAGTTTTCTCAGTCACTTCAATGCATTATCATTAAAGATGCAAGTAACCCCTAGTCTGTCCCTTATCCAACTCCAAGCTGTCTCTTATCTAGTCAATGACATGATTTTGAAGGGAAGCCTGATGTGAATTGCTGAATACTGTTTGTAGAAAAGACAACGGAAAGAAAATTGGAGGCAACATAGACCGAATGAGGGATAACATTCCCGCTATGTGTCGGGCACCATTGCATCAGTCTGTCCGGAGATATTCCGCGATAATGACTGCCTTTCAGAATGTTATCCTGCTCATTCCAGTAAGTGGCTATACCGACTGAAGATATTAATAACATCACTGCTTTAATGGTAGGAAGTAACTATGGAATTCCGTGGCTGTTACAACCTCGGCTAGAGCTACAGAACACGTGTACTGGTATTTAGAATCTAGCAATGCATTTAGTTTTGAATTATAAACATTACAGTGATATCAAATTCAAGTGAACGGTAATGGTTTTCTTGAATAAAAAAAAAAAACAAATTCTTCATCTCATAAAAGAATGTGAACAAAAAACAATTGAAATATTGTTCCTTGAGTTTTACAGGGTCTTCCACTTTACCTGATGTATCTGATGAAGCAGAAGAAACAGATACCGTTGTATAGGGCTCAGTTGTGTTTGGTCCTGAGGGAAAGAAGGGGTGCTGATGTAACTTGTTGAGGCACAACAGTCTTCAATCCCCACAAAAGTACATAGAAACGAAAACTATCACTGACCTCTCACCAGGGCCGCTGCTAAGGTTTTGGAGGCCCTAAGCTTAACTGGTCAGGGAGGCCCCCCCCCCCCCCCAAAAAAAAACAAAAACAAAAGCAAAGACTTCGAAGTTCCAGCAACCAACCGAGCCTAAATTGAGCAACATCATTGAACGTTAAGTTAGCAAAACAATTAACGTTAGCCTAAACGGACTTACCGGCCAGGGATGCACGGGCGTCTTCTTTTTGCTTCTTTTTCTTTCGCTTTTCAGCACCAGATTCATGCTGTCTCTTCATTATTTAGATGTCAACGATGTTGACACATTTACTGAACATTTGCACAGCAGAATCTTGCAATTTGCAGTTTTCTAACGTTGCTGCTTGCTGCTTCAATCAAAGCCGACACAACAAACTCAAAGACGCAATTTGGGATGTACCATTTCAGGGAATAGGGGTGGGTAGGACTATCTTTGTATATTAGGCAAAACTGTTAATTTGCTTGAATTGTATGATGAGTTACGCAATTTTTAACAAAAAATGATGGGCCTATTCATTACTAATTCATATATTTTTGCAATGTAACTATTATCATGACATTTTTTAGTAAAGCTCAAAATTGGAGGCCCCCCGAGGCCCTGCCAAGTGGTTGAGGCCCTACGCACCTTGCGTACTCTGCGTATGGGGAACGGCGGCCCTGCCTCTCACTCTGAGGCTGTAGATGGCAGAGGTCTGCACATGCTCTCTTGCAGTCAGCTGGCATCTCCATGACCTCTGAGTGTCCAAAGACCCATTGCTGCTCCCTACAGCAACGGTCAGTGTGATGGAGCAGGGTGGCGTGTTGTCATGTTTATTGCTCTTCAGCGGTTTCCCGTCCTCCTCCAGCAAGCTCAGATGAACCTGGTAGAGATGAGCTTTTCTGAAGCACCATTGATGGGTGTGTAAGATACATATGAGCTTCACATGGCTTCCTGACTCCATCTCAGTTTCTTGGGGGAAGCAAAGACTGGACAGGACACAGGAGAAATCATTTGTTATTGGTTGACTCCATTTGGATTGTTTTTTTTTACCCCCAATGGTACCTTCCACACACACACACAGCTTAAAAAGCACTACCTTAACCCTAACCCGCTCAACCCTCATCCGAACCCTACATTTCATAGGGTAGTGCCTGCAGCGCTGCCTGGAAGGCACTGTTGACGGTAAAAAGGATAAACTCAACCAGAAAGGTGAGCTTTCACTGCTCTTTCGCTATTCCTTTGTTTAGAAATGTTTTATTTTCAGTGGAGAGGGCCTGCACAGAGTATGTGTGCTGTATCACTGGATACAACCTAAAATAAAGCAAACAAAAATTGCAACACTGCCTACTACACAGACAAACCACTTTAATGATGCACTCAGTTTATCACAAAATTGGTTTGTTTGTTTATTACTGAAATATCATATTGCTATTGAAGCCAAGGTTGATTCAACCACTCATGGGTCTTGAACCTGATAGCCCATCAACTACAGCATACCCAGCATGTACAACATGCATCACATCCATAACACCTTGGAGTGGAATGTTACTGCCTATAACCTTATAGTTGTGCACTTTTGTTGTGCTACAGAACGGTAAACTTACAATGAAGAACCACAAGATGAACTTGAGCATGGACTGCATTTGTATTTCCCTCCTCTCTGTAGTGCTTCTGGCAGGTGTAGACTCCAGCATCGTCAGTGTTGACATCCGTAATGTGGAGAGAACAGTCGGGCAGCAAAGTAAGTCTCCCAGCTCTGTGTGTGATCACAGTAGGATTGGTCTGTCCATGCGGACACACAGCTATGCTGGATGCAGAGTTCCCATAAAACCAACTAGTAGAGAAGCAGTTGGGCGAAACCGTGCCGATACAGCGTAGAGTTGTTGTTCCACCAACAGTGGAGAAGACATTCATTTCTGCCTTCCCTTGGACATCTATTAGGGAAAAAATTCAGACTAATTCAATGTTTTATTACTGTAGCCTAATTTCATCAAAACGTTTGTCTGTGGCTTACTTACTGTAAAAAGTGATAAACAAACACTACCTATAATAAATAATATATATATATATATATATATATATATATATATATATATATATATATATATATATATATATATATATATATATTTAAATCAAATGTACTATTTTTTTTTCAAAAACTGAAATGTTTATGTATTTTGTAATATATAGTAAAACATAGTGAAATACTATCCTGTATTATTCTTTATCATTCACTTGCACTTGAAAGCACACCACCAATCTATTCACCTGTTACAGGTAACAGATACGGGTGGTTGACATATTTGGAATATATATATTTTTTTTTCCATCTTAATTTTAAATAATGGAAATCTTTGGATTATATTCTACCGGCCCTTATGTTTCCAAATATATATGTGGTCTTGTAGATTGCTATACGAAATACACAATTATTCACTGGTTTACATTCCTAGTGACTACAATTGTGTATTAAATTAAAAAAAAAATCATTCATCTTCCCCTGGGTAATCACAGCATATACACATCTTAAATTTTGGAAATAGAGTTTATCCACTTTTTAAATGGGGTATATACACCAAATACAAATTTTAACTGCATTATGCTACTTTAAAATTTAATACCACAACAATAATCTTTCATGATCAAACATTACATTTTAAACATCTTGATTTGCTGCAGATTTACAGCATATTGCGACTCACTTTTCAGTGATCACAAAATTCTTAAGTTAACCACATCTTATTTTGCCATACACAGTTTGAGACCCCTGCTATAGGACATCTGTAGACAGGTGTATCAATGGTTGTGCTAACTGCATGCTAAGGTAACACTACTGGAATCAAACAACTCAGCTTACCCATTTGGTTGTGACTGATGAGGATCAGCAACAACCGAGCACAGGAGATGAGCATTTCTGTTTCTGTCTTCTTCTTCTACTACTACTACTATGTCTCTGTGTGACTGCTTATTTCTCTCTCTCTTAGCGTTTTCAGACCGGCAAGCCCAGTGCTGGAGCCGGTTCTCGCACCAGTTACAGCGGGAACCAAAGTGCCGGCCCGAGAACCCCTGTGTTCATACCAATTTATGCAAGCCCATGACGCATTATCCACAAGGGCGTTGCTTCACCACAAATGCAAACAGTTTAGCATATTACTTTTACTAATGCTGCCATCTAACATCTGATGGAAATGTGTGAACCTCCAAATATTAAGCAAATATTTCTCTCGTCTGCCAATAACTGCACAAACTCATTTTCACTTGATTTCCCTCATTATCCCCGGCTCACGTTTCCGATTTGTTTATTTTCCGCTTTGACCCCAACTTAACCCGGTGACGTTAACTCATGTCGTCACGGTTCGCGTTGAAAAACCAAGTTTTACTTGGTGCCCGATGGGAACCAAGTTTGCGGTTCCCGAACGCTCTGATATTTGGTGTGAACACGGCGGCCGGTTCAAGATGAGGTGCGGGAACCAGCACCGGCACGGTTCTCTGTCGGTGTGAAAGCGTTATCTGTGTGTGTGTGTGTGTGTGTGTGTGTGTGTGTGTATTTGTGTTTTTGGGCGACAGAATTGACTTTTCTGGACTTTTTTCTCAACTTTTTTCTTTTGCTGTTTCCAAATGTAGCTACATGTGGTATATGTGTGAGTGAGTCTCTGAGAGAGAATGAGAGTGAGAGAAACACATGGGGTTCTCTTGGTGTCTGAGGTGGAAAAGAGAGATAAAATAGACCCTACATTTAAAAGTGAAACCACGGCATACACAACATTTTCTCACCAATTTTCTCACAAGAATCTTCACATGTTGGTGGTCCTGTATCTCTATCTGTTTAATCACATACACAACAGATGGGCCCAGATAGGCCCCTCTCTCCCTCTCTACGTGAGTCACAGGTGGGGGGCGCCACCCCTAACCCACGCTACCCTCAGGAGAGGCCAAAGGTTTAGAACAAAATAGATTTTTCGGTAACACTTTGGCGGTAAGGGTACATGAATTATCATTAATTCATGCATGATTTCATTCATGATTCATGCATTACTTCATCTCTGAATATCTAATGACTCATCAGGTATTAGCATGAATTCATTGTTTATCATTAATGACCTCCTGCTGAAATAGCAGATGATCTTAAGCATCAATTACTCTGGGTACATCATCATGAGTCATGACTAATTACACATGATCATGATGTTTTTGTTCAAAAGAATTTTATATAATTTGATATAATAAAAGTACTTATTTAGCCTACTTTGGCCTAGTTCCTCATATCGATCCCATACGTCAACTAAATTTTACCAATTTAACCATGTCAACACTTTAGTTGAGGGGGCACAAATATGATGAATTCATCATGATCATGCTAATTAATCATGACTCATGCTAATTAATCATGACTTATGATGATGTACCCAGAGTAACTACACCCCACACCCATGAGTCCTGCCAACGAGGCCTGTAGAAAAGGAGCACTGCAAACGTGGACACGCCAGGCAATCCAGAGAAGACACTGCAAATGGTGACTGAAGAAGGGACACACAGGTTACCACACATACTCTCAGCAGGCAATCAGTTGGGAAGACACGGGTGGATAATGGCCTCTATGGTGGGTTCACAAAGTCACTCCCCAGGAACAGACAGGAATTGTAAATCTTCGATGACACTGCATGCGCAGACAGTTTGCAGAGAGGTACTCATCTTCAATCTTCATTCGAACTCTTGTACTCCTCTTTTACATCCAGGAATCCAGACATCGTCCGTCTTTCGTCTCATGTCGCTGGTTCAGTTCCTCCCATGTTCCAACATGGATTTCGCCCAAAGGGCTCGCCATTTTCTGCCCCCTCAGGGGACCTAGTCCTCTCTCCGCCACTGCTCCTGGGGTACTGGTAAACAAAGTCTTAAAAAGCACATTCAACAGCTGCATGCTCTAATTGCCATCACCTCACCTGCTTCACACCTGTGATTGATTAAGAATGTAGGCTGCCATCTTAGGTGCATCAGCTGAAGTCTTCCCAAAAGGAAAACACAGCTCACAGAGAGTTCCCCCAATCATGTCACCCGGTGACACGTGTGTGTATGCTTGTGAGTGTGTATGTGCAATGTGTGTGTGCATGTGTGTGCAGATTATGTATCCCATAACATTTCATCTTTGTGTGTGATGACTAACAGACTCAGCTTAGAGGGCACATCCACCATGCTTTAGCCCGTGTGGTGGTGGAATGCAGTTAGTGAGGCATTTAGGGCTTGTTTGACAAGGCTAACTGGGCAAGGCTAACGGGACAAGGCTTTTTTCATTGGGCAAAAAGCCAATGCTATCAGGAGCATCATGGACTTCTGGCCAATGAAAAAGCCTCAGTGCTCAGGGGGTACTAGTACAGTAATACTGGCAACTGCAGGTTCCTCATCTGTCCTCATCCTCAACACCAAATAACTCCAGTATGGTGCTGTAGGTCACAGCATCTTCAGACTCCTGGATGTAAACAAAAAGACAATAAACAAACTTCCCAGAGTGAGGAGCATAAACATGAGGATTTCCAAACACAATCAGTGCATGTTTTAAAGAGAAAAGCAATTTGTTTTTGGCATAGTCCAACTGAAATGGAACTTTAAAATGTATGAAAACACTTTGCTCTGGCAGAAATAACTTACAGCATAGGGCCTGGTTTGGCTTCTGTTGAAGTGTTGAAGGGCGGCATAGTGTACATCATCGTCATCATCCTCTTCCTCATTGTTCTCCACCTCCACATAATTCTTCTCTTCTTCCTCCTCCTCTTCCCTGTCATCCCTCACTTCTTCCATCTCCTCCTCCTTCTTCTCCTGTGTGCATGAGGGAATAGTGCATACAGTATCTTTGCATTACTCCTCCGTCATCTAATCACAGTAGCCTAGTCAGTTATACTGGACTGGCTGTAGTAATGACAGTGTAATATGAAAGAATGTGAATATACTAATACAAAACATTATTATTAATTGTTAGCTCACGTCAGCTGAGAAGTTTGGTTGTGGGCTGGCCTGGATGAATGAGACTTTGGTCTTGCTAGGAGTCTATTAAGAGCAATAGATGCTTATAGATGAGGTTATCAGATTACACAGTAGTGGATCACATAGACACACAACATAAAGACATTTATAAAATTTACAAACAAGATATAACAAAGCAAAAATGAACAACAACTAAAGTGATAATTTGCAGAGCACCAACATTTTTTACTCACAGCTTTGCGGGGGGTGTGGAAATTAGCGATGTAGAAATGCCCTGCTGCATCTAAAATATAAACAAAGTTAAAGATTGTAAGAATATTCACAACATTTCTGATGACTTTCTGTTTAGAACATTGAATTTCAGAGATTGTCACAAAGTCCACATGATGCTACGAATGGTTTAGTTGGTCAAAGTTTACATAAATGCTGTGGATTTTTTAGCTAATAATACGAGTTGATCAAAAAGTCTCCATAATGCTATGGATGGTTGAGTGTATTAACATGAAGTAATCACAAAGGCCATATGGATGGTTTAGTTTGCATATTCATATGAGATGATCACAAAGTCCTCATAATGCTATAGATGGTTTAATACTTCATATAATGAGATGCCAATGAGGCACCACTCACTTCTTTTGTAAATGACCACAGCGCTAATACAGCAGTCAGGAGAGCAACCGAGACCATGAGGGCAGTCAGAGGGACACCTAGGGAAACTACAGAGAGACAGTGAGCTTTTGTAGGAAATGACCACAGAGACAGGAGCTAACCAGGATACAGCGAGTCAGGAGCAAAGCGAACTACAGAGAGACAGGAAGCAAATGAGGGAACTACAGAGAGACAGGAAGCAAATGAGGAAACTACAGAGAGACAGGAAGCAAATGAGGGAAACTACAGAGAGACAGGAAGCAAATGAGGGAAACTACAGAGAGACAGGAAGCAAATAAGAGACGGGAAGGGACAAGTAAAATGTCCTATAGAGATCTAGTTGTTGTTGTCCCAAACTCAGCACTCAACAGTCGATATAGTACAGTGCAGTGCTAAACCATAGCCATCAACAAGTAATTTTGTCTTAACGTAATGACAACAGATGAGAGACAACTGGAGCAAGAGAGAAAGATACAAGTAAAATTCTTGTTTTATTCTATTCTAGTTTAGTCTTTTCTATGAAGCGTTGAATGTTAACCCAGGGAAGCATGGAATTCTTACTTTACCTGATGTTGGTGATGGAACTGTAGAAATTGCTGTTGGCAGGGAAGTAAAATTTGCTGCTGACAAAGCACAGATTTTGTTAGGGGGCAGCAGCTCATTGTCACTGAATGCTGTCTGTAGGGAAAACAACCAAAAAATTGGATGCAAATAACAACCAATAACAAGTGTTAGCTGTATGCTAGTTACCATTGTAATTTCGTTGTTTCACCTGTACATTCAAACCGAGTACAAATGCCAATGCCATTATCACAAAGGGTTTGCCTAGGAGTGACAAAGTCTTGGGACTATATTCAGGCAAAGCACCGCTGATAGGCGTAAAGTCATCACAGCACCTGAAAAGTTACCGTAGTACTTTCTTTCTGGGGTTTTCAGGTGCTGTGATGACTTTACGCCTATCAGCGGTGCTTTGCCTGTGCTTTCGCCTGAATATAGTCCCAAGACTTTGTCACTCCTAGTGAAACAACGAAATTAGGAAAAATCTTGAGTTCATTTATGACTATTTTGAGAACGACTGGCTAAATGGAAACTCCAAATTACGGCGCTCTATGCTAAGCTAAGCTAACACTGTGCTTTTGGATACGGAGAACCACGGGGCTGAATGAAAAACACTTTTGGTCACTTATCCAACTCAGGGGAATATGGTAAGAGACTAAATTTCGTTTTGGGTGGCCTATTCCTTTAAAAGGATCCCCGGCTAGTTTGGCATGTTAACGTTATAAGATTAGTAATGACGTCAATTTTAATTTACGTTACCCCAAAACATTAAAAATACGACGGTTTTAAAGAAAATGTTTATTAGAACCTGACAATCATTTCTTTGGTAAAGTTCTATTACGGTTACGCCTCAATGACTTATGGATAAATCGTGACATCAAATGGTTGTCCAGCAAAATTCTATGGCTTTTCAGGACCAGTTTAGGACGTTATTGCAAAGTAAAATACATCTTCTGTTAAGTTTGCCGTTTAAACCCACGCCACCATGAATTAAGGGAACAATGCGGAAGACAGTACACGGTGTTGCAAGATGATCGGAGAGGTGAGGATACGATAGAGGATCAATATTTACGTTGTCCATGTGTAGCTCCAGCTTGACCGAAAGCAGTGCAACCATTTGTCGTCACGTTTTACCCATAAGTCATTGAGGTGTAACAGCAATGGAACTTTACAAGTGAAATGAATTTCAGCTTCTAATAAACATTTTCTTTAAAACCGTCGTATTTTTAATGTTTTTGAATAACATCAATTCAAGTTGACGCCAATGCTAGTCTTATAACGCTAACATGCCCAACTAGCCGGGGATCCTTTTAACAGTTACTAACAGTGTAAATAGTCTATTTTAACAATTGAGTTTTTATCCAACTTAAGGTCTGAGTAGAGTGCAGTATAGACCCAAGAAACACATTCAAAAGCCATAAAAAGTGATTTTTCATAATATGAAACCTTTAAGGACTGGATGAGTTGTTTTGTAATTCACCCTTGTAGGATTAATATTAAAACTGTACAGTGAATGAAAAATCATTTAAATATTGGTTATTGAGATAAAAGAATCTTCCATCTTACCTGATGAAACAGATGCTGTTGTATTGGGAGCAGTAGAGGTTGGTCCTGAGGGAGAGAAAGGGGGAGGGGGGGGAGGTGTTGATGAAACCTGTTGAAGCTCAATAGCACCCTACCCCCACACAAGTACTGTACATACTGAACTGACCTCTCACTCTGGTGCTGTAGATGGCAGAGGTCTGCACATGCTCTCTTGCAGTCAGCTGGCATCTCCATGACCTCTGAGTGTCCAAAGACCCATTGCTGCTCCCTACAGCAACGGTCAGTGTGATGGAGCAGGGTGGCGTGTTGTCATGTTTATTGCTCTTCAGCGGTTTCCCGTCCTCCTCCAGCAAGCTCAGATGAACCTGGTAGAGATGAGCGTTTCTGAAGCACCATTCAGGGGTGTGTAGGATGCATCTGAGCTTTAAATGGCCTCCTGCTTCCTCATCAGTTTCATTGGGGAAAGCAAAGACTGGGCACAAGAGGAATCACTTGTTATATGTTGCAAGAACTTGGAACATGAAACATTTAAATAAACATAAATTAATTTAAATTGAGAGGAATTGAGACCCACTGCACACTTTGAGCAGATAAGTGAACTTACTATGAAGAACCACAAGATGAACTTGAACATCAACCGCATTCTTTTTTCCCTCCTCTCTGTGGTGCCTTTGGCAGGTGTAGACTCCAGCATCGTCAGTGTTGACATCAGTAATGTGGAGAGAACAGTCGGGCAGCAAAGTAAGTCTCCCAGCTCTGTGTGTGATCACAGTGGGATTGGTCTCTGCATGTGTAGACACAGCTATACTGGAGTTTCCATAAAACCAATGAGTAGAGGAGCAGTTGGGTGAAACCGCATCGATACAGCGTAAAGTT